>JAUIRK010000905.1:5000-705886 GCA_030549495.1 Nectonema munidae
AGAAGAAGAAGAAGAAGAAGAAGAAGAAGAAGAAGAAGAAGAAGAAGAAGAAGAAGAAGAAGAAGAAGAAGAAGAAGAAGAAGAAGAAGAAGAAGAAGAAGAAGAAGAAGAAGAAGAAGAAGAAGAAGAAGAAGAAGAAGAAGAAGAAGAAGAAGAAGAAGAAGAAGAAGAAGAAGAAGAAGAAGAAGAAGAAGAAGAAGAAGAAGAAGAAGAAGAAGAAGAAGAAGAAGAAGAAGAAGAAGAAGAAGAAGAAGAAGAAGAAGAAGAAGAAGAAGAAGAAGAAGAAGAAGAAGAAGAAGAAGAAGAAGAAGAAGAAGAAGAAGAAGAAGAAGAAGAAGAAGAAGAAGAAGAAGAAGAAGAAGAAGAAGAAGAAGAAGAAGAAGAAGAAGAAGAAGAAGAAGAAGAAGAAGAAGAAGAAGAAGAAGAAGAAGAAGAAGAAGAAGAAGAAGAAGAAGAAGAAGAAGAAGAAGAAGAAGAAGAAGAAGAAGAAGAAGAAGAAGAAGAAGAAGAAGAAGAAGAAGAAGAAGAAGAAGAAGAAGAAGAAGAAGAAGAAGAAGAAGAAGAAGAAGAAGAAGAAGAAGAAGAAGAAGAAGAAGAAGAAGAAGAAGAAGAAGAAGAAGAAGAAGAAGAAGAAGAAGAAGAAGAAGAAGAAGAAGAAGAAGAAGAAGAAGAAGAAGAAGAAGAAGAAGAAGAAGAAGAAGAAGAAGAAGAAGAAGAAGAAGAAGAAGAAGAAGAAGAAGAAGAAGAAGAAGAAGAAGCTTTTAAATTGTATAGTCGACTTCAAATAAACCAGAGTTAATAGACCATAAAAATTGGTTTATATACCAATTAAAATTAAACTGTTTGAAGAAGAATATAAGCTTTACAATATTACATTTTTGAAATGTTTGCCAGTATTTCATTGCATTTGGATCCAACAATAAGCCGAATTTTTTTATTTGAGATATAAATTTACGCTTCTGAAGTTTTAATGATCCTACTGCGTATTTAATTGCAGGCAGAGAGAACTTAGTTATAAATTCAAACAGGGGTTGCGACAGATTTGAATCCTTATAATTAGATAGCTCTATTTTGTAACCAGTTAATTTCTGTTGAAAAAGATAATATTAAATTGTATATATGTGGGCATAAATTCGTTTGTAAAGTAACAAGGAAACAGTCCAATCAAAAGACGATAAACGAATTTCAAACTCTAAAATAATGACGTAAATCAAAAATAATTTAAACCTTTCAGTCATAATGGGTCTTTAGTAACCGACCAAACAAAAATTATCGCCTTTTTAGTGCTCGTTGTTTGTTAATGCCTGTGTTTGAGTGCTCTCTGTTTGTAACTGCCTGCGTTTGAGTGTTACCTGTTTGCGCCTGCCTGTGTCTAAGTGCTCCTGTTTGAGTGCCTGCCTGTGTTTAATTGCTCCTTGTTTCTGCTTGACTTTTGTTTAAGTTCTATCTGTGTTTAAGTGCTCCTTGTTTGCGCCTGCCTGTTTTTGAGTGCTCCCTGTTGATAGAGTTCTTGTTGTTTGTTCCTGCTTGTGTTAAAGTGCTCCCTTTTTGTGCCTGTCTCTGTTTAAGTGCTCCCTGTTTGTGCCTGAATGTGTTTAAGTCAACCCTATGTGTGCCTGCGTGTGTTGGGTTCCCCTGTTTGAGTGCCTGCCTGTGTTTAAGTGCTCCTTGTTTCTGCTTGACTATTGTTTATGTCCTACCTGTGTTTAAGTGCTCCTTGTTTGTGCCTGCCTGTGTTTGAGTGCTCCCTGTTGATAGAGTGCTCGTTGTTTGTTCCTGCCTGTGTTTGACTGCTCCCTATTTTGCCTATGTGTTAGAGTGCCCTCTGTTGGTACTTGCCTGTGTTTAAGTGTTCCCTTTTTGTTCTTAAATCTGTTTAAGTGTTTGCATGTGGTTAAGTCCACCCTATTTGTGCCTGCCTGCCTGTGTTTAAATGCTCCCTTCTCTCCTTGCCCTCGTTGTTTGTGTCTGACTGTGTTTGGGTGCTCCCTATTGATTTAGTGCTCGTTGTTTGTTAATGCCTGTATTTGAGTGCTTTCTGTTTGTAACTGCCTGCGTTTGAGTGTTACCTGTTTGCGCCTGCCTATGTCTAAGTGCTCGCTGTTTGTGCCTCCCTGTGTTTAATTCCACATTGTTTGTGCTTGCATATGTTGGGTTCTCCCTATTTGAGTGCTCCCTGTTTCTGCTTGCTTATTGTTTAAATCCTACCTGTGTTTAAGTGCCCCTTCTTTGTCCTTGACCGTGTTTGGGTGCTCCCTATTGATAGAGTGCTCGTTGTTTGTTCCTGCATGTGTTTGAGTGCTTCCTATTTTGCCTATGTGTGTTTGAGTGCCCTTTGTTGGTACTTGCCTGTGTTTAAGTGTTCCCTTTTTGTGCCTAAATCTGTTTAAGTGCTTGCATGTGGTTATGTCCACCCTGTTTGTGCCTGCCTGTGTCGGGTGCTCCCTGTGTTTGAGTGCCTGCCTGTGTTTAAGTGCTCCCTTTTCTCCTTGATCTCGTTGTTTGTGTCTGACTGTGTTTGGATGCTGCCTGTTGATTTAGTGCTCGTTGTTTGTTAATGCCTGTGTTTGAGTGCTCTCTGTTTGTAACTGCCTGCGTTTGAGTGTTACCTGTTTGCGCCTGCCTGTGTCTAAGTGCTCCTGTTTGAGTGCCTGCCTGTGTTTAATTGCTCCTTGTTTCTGCTTGACTTTTGTTTAAGTTCTATCTGTGTTTAAGTGCTCCTTGTTTGCGCCTGCCTGTTTTTGAGTGCTCCCTGTTGATAGAGTTCTTGTTGTTTGTTCCTGCTTGTGTTAAAGTGCTCCCTTTTTGTGCCTGTCTCTGTTTAAGTGCTCCCTGTTTGTGCCTGAATGTGTTTAAGTCAACCCTATGTGTGCCTGCGTGTGTTGGGTTCCCCTGTTTGAGTGCCTGCCTGTGTTTAAGTGCTCCTTGTTTCTGCTTGACTATTGTTTATGTCCTACCTGTGTTTAAGTGCTCCTTGTTTGTGCCTGCCTGTGTTTGAGTGCTCCCTGTTGATAGAGTGCTCGTTGTTTGTTCTTGCCTGTGTTTGACTGCTCCCTATTTTGCCTATGTGTTAGAGTGCCCTCTGTTGGTACTTGCCTGTGTTTAAGTGTTCCCTTTTTGTTCTTAAATCTGTTTAAGTGTTTGCATGTGGTTAAGTCCACCCTATTTGTGCCTGCCTGCCTGTGTTTAAATGCTCCCTTCTCTCCTTGCCCTCGTTGTTTGTGTCTGACTGTGTTTGGGTGCTCCCTGTTGATTTAGTGCTCGTTGTTTGTTAATGCCTGTATTTGAGTGCTTTCTGTTTGTAACTGCCTGCGTTTGAGTGTCACCTGTTTTCACCTGCCTATGTCTAAGTGCTCGCTGTTTGTGCCTCCCTGTGTTTAATTCCACATTGTTTGTGCTTGCATATGTTGGGTTCTCCCTATTTGAGTGCTCCCTGTTTCTGCTTGCTTATTGTTTAAATCCTATCTGTGTTTAAGTACCCCTTGATTGTCCTTGACCGTGTTTGGGTGCTCCGTGTTGATTGAGTGCTCGTCATTTGTTCCTGCCTGTGTTTGAGCGCTCCCTGTTTTTGCCTGTATGTGCTTCCTGTGTTTGAGTGCCCTCTATTGGTGCTTGCCTGCGTTAAAGTGCTCCCTTTTTGTGCTTGAAACTGTTTAAGTGCTCCCTGTTTGTGCTTGCATGTGTGTAAGTGTTCCCTGTTTGTGCCTGCTTGTGTTTAAGTCAACCCTGTTTGTGTCTGGGTGTGTTGCGTTCTCTCTGTTTGAGTGCCTGCCTATGTTTAAGTGCTCCTTGTTTCTGCTTGACTATTGTTTAAGTCCTACCTGTGTTTAAGTGCTCTTTGTTTGTGCCTGCCTGTGTTTGAGTGCTCCCTGTTGATAGAGTGCTCGTTGTTTGTTCCTGCATGTGTTTGAGTGCTTCCTATTTTGCCTATGTGTGTTTGAGTACCCTTTGTTGGTACTTGCCTGTGTTTAAGTGTTCCCTTTTTGTGCCTAAATCAGTTTAAGTGCTTGCATGTGGTTATGTCCACCCTGTTTGTGCCTGCCTGTGTCGGTTGCTCCCTGTGTTTGAGTGCCTGCCTGTGTTTAAGTGCTCCCTTTTCTCCTTGATCTCGTTGTTTGTGTCTGACTGTGTTTGGATGCTGCCTGTTGATTTAGTGCTCGTTGTTTGTTAATGCCTGTGTTTGAGTGCTCTCTGTTTGTAACTGCCTGCGTTTGAGTGTTACCTGTTTGCGCCTGCCTGTGTCTAAGTGCTCCTTGTTTCTGCTTGACTATTGTTTAAGTCCTATCTGTGTTTAAGTTCTCCTTGTTTGCGCCTGCCTGTTTTTGAGTGCTCCCTGTTGATAGAGTTCTTGTTGTTTGTTCCTGCTTGTGTTAAAGTGCTCCCTTTTTGTGACTGTCTCTGTTTAAGTGCTCCCTGTTTGTGCCTGAATGTGTTTAAGTCAACCCTATGTGTGCCTGCGTGTGTTGGGTTCCCCTGTTTGAGTGCCTGACTGTATTTAAGTGCTCCTTGTTTCTGCTTGACTATTGTTTATGTTCTACCTGTGTTTAAGTGCTCCTTGTTTGTGCCTGCCTGTGTTTGAGTGCTCCCTGTTGATAGAGTGCTCGTTGTTTGTTCCTGCATGTGTTTGAGTGCTCCCTATTTTGCCTGTGTGTTTGAGTGCCTTCTGTTGGTACTTGCCTGTGTTTAAGTGTTCCCTTTTTGTGCCTTAATCTGTTTTAGTGCTTGCATGTGGTTAAGTCCACCCTGTTTGTGCCTGGCTTTGTCGGGTGCTCGCTGTGTTTGAGGGCTCCCTTTTTGAGCCTGCCTGTGTTTGAGTGCTCCTTGTTTGTGTCTGCCTGTGTTATATTGCCCCATGTTTGAGTGCCTGCCTGTGTTTGGGTGCTCCCTGTTGATAGAGTGCTCGTTGTTTGTTCCTGCCTGTGTTTGACTGCTCCCTATTTTGCCTATGTGTTTGAGTGCCCTCTGTTGGTACTTGCCTGTGTTTAAGTGTTCCCTTTTTGTTCTTAAATCTGTTTAAGTGCTTGCATGTGGTTAAGTCCACCTGTTTGTGCCTGCCTGCCTGTGTTTAAGTGCTCCCTTCTCTCCTTGCCCTCGTTGTTTGTGTCTAACTGTGTTTGGGTGCTCCCTATTGATTTAGTGCTCGTTGTTTGTTAATGCCTGTATTTGAGTGCTTTCTGTTTGTAACTGCCTGCGTTTGAGTGTTACCTGTTTGCGCCTACCTATGTCTAAGTGCTCGCTGTTTGTGCCTCCCTGTGTTTAATTCCACATTGTTTGTGCTTGCATATGTTGGGTTCTCCCTATTTGAGTGCTCCCTGTTTCTGCTTGCTTATTGTTTAAATCCTACCTGTGTTTAACTGCCCCTTGTTTCTCCTTGACCGTGTTTGGGTGCTTCCTGTTGATTGAGTGCTCGTCGTTTGTTCCTGCCTGTGTTTGAGCGCTCCCTGTTTTTGCCTGTATGTGCTTCCTGTGTTTGAGTGCCATCTATTGGTGCTTGCCTGCGTTAAAGTGCTCCCTTTTTGTGCTTGAAACTGTTTAAGTGCTCCCTGTTTGTGCCTGCTTGTGTTTAAGTCAACCCTGTTTGTGTCTGGGTGTGTTGCGTTCTCCTTGTTTGAGTGCCTGCCTATGTTTAAGTGCTCTTTGTTTCTGCTTGACAATTTTTTAAGTCCTACCTGTGTTTAAGTGCTCTTTGTTTGTGCCTGCCTGTGTTTGAGTGCTCCCTGTTGATAGAGTGCTCGTTGTTGTTCCTGGCTGTGTTTGAGTGCTCCCTATTTTGCCTGTGTGTGTTTGAGTGCCCTCTGTTGGTACTTGCCTGTGTTTAAGTGTTCCCTTTTTGTGCCTAAATCTGTTTAAGTGTTTGCATATGGTTAATTCCACCCTGTTTGGGCCTGACTGTGTCAGGTGCTCGCTGTGTTTGAGTGCTCCCTTTTTAAACCTGCCTGTGTTTGAGTGCTCCTTGTTTGTGTCTGCCTGTGTTATAGTGCCCCATGTTTGAGTGCCTCATGTTTATGCCTTCTTGTGTTTGAATGCCCCCTGTTGGTGTTTGCCTGTGTTAAAGTGCTCGCTTTTTTTGCCTGTCTCTGTTTAAGTGCTCCCTGTTTGTGCCTGCCTGTGTTTAAGTCAACCCTGTTTGTCCTGCGTGTGTTGGGTTCTCCCTGTTTGATTGCCTGCCTGTGTTTAAGTGCTCCCTGTTTCTGCCTGCTTATTGTTTAGGTCCTACCTGTGTTTAAGTGCTCCTTGTTTGTGCCTGACCGTATTTCGATGCTTCCTGTTGATTGAGTGCTCGTCGTTTGTTCCTGCCTGTGTTTGAGTGCTCCCTGTTTTTTCCTCTATGTGCTTCCTGTTTGTGCCTTCCTGTGTTTGAGTGCCCTCTGTTGGTTTTTGCCTGTGTTAAAGTGCTCCCTTTTTGTTCTTGAATCTGTTTAAGTGCTCCCTGTTTGAGCTTGCATGTGTTTAACTGTTCCCTATTTTTGCCAGCCTGTGTTTAAGTCCTCCCTGCTAGTGCCTGCCTGTGTTTGAGTGCTCCCTTTTTGAGCCTGCCTGTGTTTGAGTGCTCCTTGTTTGTGTCTGCCTGTGTTATAGTGCCCCATATTTGAGTGCCTCTTGTTTATGCCTGCTTGTTTTTGAATGCCCCCTGTTGGTGCTTGCCTGTGTTAAAGTGCTCCATTTTTGCGCCTGCCTGTGTTTAAGACAACCTTGTTTGTGCCTGCCTGTGTTTGAGTGCTCCCTGTTTGAGCCTTCCTGTGTTTGAGTGCTCCTTGTTTGTGTCTGACTGTGTTATAGTGCCCCATGTTTGTGCCTGCCTCTGTTTGAGTGCCTCCTGTTGTTTGAGTGCTCCCTGTTTGTGTCTGCCTGTTTTATAATGCCCCATATTTGAGTGCCTCTTGTTTATGCCTGCTTGTTTTTGAATGCCCCCTGTTGGTGCTTGCCTGTGTTAAAGTGCTCCCTTTTTGCGCCTGCCTGTGTTTAAGACAACCTTGTTTGTGCCTGCCTGTGTTTGAGTGCTCCCTGTTTGAGCCTTCCTGTGTTTGAGTGCTCCTTGTTTGTGTCTGACTGTGTTATAGTGCCCCATGTTTGTGCCTGCCTCTGTTTGAGTGCCTCCTGTTATTTGAGTGCTCCCTGTTTGTGTCTGTCTGTGTTATAGTGTCCCATGTTTGAGTCCCTCTTGTTTTTGCCTGCTTCTGCCTTCCTGTATTTGAATACCCCTTGTTGGTGCTTGCCTGTGTTAAAGTACTCCCTTTTTCAGCCTGAATCTGTTTAAGTGCTCCCTGTTTGTGCCTTCCTGTGTTTAAGTCCACCCTGTTTGTATCTGCGTGTGTTGGGTTTTCCATGTTTGAGCCCTTGTTTGAACCTGCCTGCGTTTGAGTGCTCCGTGTTTGTGTCTGCCTGTGATATAGTGCCCCATGTTTGAGCGCCTCCTGTTTATGTCTATTTGTGTTTGAATGCCCCCTGTTGGTGTTTGCCTGTGTTAAAGTGCTTCCTTTTTGTGCCTGTCTCTGTTTATGTGCTACCTGTTTGTGCCTGAATGTGTTTAAGACAACCCTATTTGTTCCTGCTTGTGTTGGGTTCCCCTGTTTGAGTTCCTGTCTGTGTTTAAGTGCTTCTTGTTTCTGCTTGACTCTTGTTTAAGTCCCACCTGTGTTTAAGTGCTCCTTGTTTGTGCCTGCCTGTATTTGTGTGCTCCCTCTTGATAGAGTGCTCGTTATTGTTCCTGCCTGTGTTTGAGTGCTCCCTATTTTGCCTGGTTGTGTTTGAATGCCCCCTGTTGGTGTTTGCCTGTGTTAAAGTGCTCCCTTTTTGTGCCTGTCTCTGTTTAAGTGCTCCCTGTTTGTGCCTGCCTGTGTTTATGTCAACCCTGTTTGTGCCTGCGAGTGTTGGGTTCTCCCTGTTTGAGTGCCTGCCGGTGTTTAAGTGCTCCTTGTTTCTGCTTGACTATTGTTTAAGTCCTACCTGTGTTTAAGTGCTCCTTGTTTGTGCCTGCCTGTGTTTGAGTGCTCCCTGTTGATAGAGTTCTCGTTGTTTGTTCCTGCATGTGTTTGAGTGCTCCCTATTTTGCTTGTGTGTGTTTAAGTGCCTTCTGTTGGTACTTGCCTGTGTTAAAGTATTCCCTTTTTGTGCTGAATCTGTTTAAGTGATTCAAAATAAAAATTAGACACTTTATTTTGAAAACCAAAGCCTGAAAGACGGAAAATGAATTTTTTAAAAATGAAAAAAAACGTGAAGTTTTAGAATTATTTTAATTAATCTATTTTTTAATCTTACCTCATTGATTAGAAGGCAAAAGTGCGATATAATGTTAATTACTGATTTCATTTCAGTAATTTTATCTTTAATGCTGAAATATTGAAAATAGAGGACTTATACAAATATAATTTAGCTTTTTTCATTTTCAAATTATTATTTAAACGTGTACTTTCGGACGTCTTTAATGATATTTTATTTTTTGATCTATGTAATAAAAGTAAAACCCTCGTTCCATATTATAAAAAGGCTAAATACTATCAAACATTAAAATTGAAATTATCTGAGCATTTGAACAATAATTTGTATATATAGCTAACCATTTGCATTTAAGTATTGTCTCATTTAAAAAATAATTAAATTAATATACATTGAAAGATACTTAACTGAATGTATTATTGGCAATTGTTATTCATGTAAAGTTACTAACCTAACTTATTTTTTGTAACTTTCTGATGAACTTTATATATATACCGTTTCTAATGTCTATTCCATCACATATTTTCTTTATCTTATATCAAATTATTCAATTATAAACCTAAATAGTGAAAATTATGAAGTTTAATATTTTTTTTATTAATATGTTTACCATTTTTTACGACTTTCACTAGTGTTATTTCATAAAAGTGGCTGAGAGGGCCTTTTGAAATTCCACTATTTTGATACTGTTTTTGTATATATAAATTAATATTAAAACCTCGTTATCTCGAATTTGAAGGGACCAAACAAAAACTTGGAAATATCCAGGTGTTCGAGATATCCAAAATATCAAGAAAAACTATTATCAAGTCTATTTTTTTAAAATTAAGTATCGACCGGTATGTTTTTTGTCTGCTTGTTAGATCTAAAGTAACTCTGCTAAAATAAACAGATCCTGATATCTTTTTAAAGTGCATTTTATTTTAAATCAACGTCAGTAAGTCGGACTCAAAGAGACAGAACGTCCAAAAAATGGTAGATGATTTGATAAAGGCATAAAAAACTATGGAAATCCATGATCATCACACATCGTATGCCTAGTTTTACATCATTTCTTTAAGCAGCTTTGATGATGTTGACATATTACTTTCATTAAGATTTTCATTACAAACTTAATTTAATGAAGAAAAAATATGTCAACAATTGTGTCATAAATAAAATTTTAAACACTGAAATTTATTGGGGAGAATGGGGAGAAGAGCAAAATGCGTTTTTGCCCCCTAGGAAAACATTAGGTGGAGGGGAGAGGGAAAGGGTCACTGATGTATTGCTGCAATATTGCTAGAGAACATTTATTTTTTATTATTTTGTGTTTGTTGTAAATGATTATTTACGTATGTAAAAAGTTCGAGATAAACATAGTAAATTTGATGCTTGTAACAATTAAACACTTCGAGATATCCGGGTTATTCAAGATATCAGAGTTCGAGATATCCAAACTTATTTACATGTAATGTATAGGGAAAAAGTTCGTACCATAAAAGAACTTCGAAATATTCGAGATATCGAAGTTTCACTGTATATACATAGTTCTTTATATGTTATAATTATTAATGCTTCATGTAATCATCGTATCACTTATGTTTTTTTTTAAATAAACTTCTTTTTCTTCTTCTTAATTTATTTTTATATTAATAATTATCCGTGTATCTTTCAACACGTCTACAGAACCTGACAATCGCATATAATATTAGGCACATTTATTAAGAAAGAAGACTTCAAAGCTTATTCAGAAAAGTAAAATCAAAAAAGACATAGAATTTAAAAAGACATTTTAGAATTTGAAAAAGACACTTTAGAATTAAAAAAGACACTTTCGAATTTAAATAAGACACTTTCGAATTTAAAAAAGACCGTTTAGAACTAAAAATGGTATATATTTAAGATTATAATTTTCTAATTCTCCGCCTCTATTTCAAGTCTTTTTTAATTTGATGCAACTAGCAGTTCATTTATAGACAAGTTTTTAACTCTTCAATTTTTGCCTTCTGCATAGATTGTTTTTATATTATAGTAACATAGAATTAAAAAAAATTTTTAGTTTGTATCGAAAGTTTCAACTAAGCAATAAAGTGAATTTTAAAACTTAGTTTCGAAAAACGTATTACATCCATTTTAATATCCATTATAAAATGAAAAAAAGTGTTCACACAAACTTCTTTATTATCATTCAAGTAATTTAAAGCAAAAACAATATATCATATTTTAGGAAGAAATAGAAACTACCATTTGCCATTTTTGTATGTTACGTAGTGCATGTACCATGTAGCTTTTGCATTCCTCGCTGTTTATTGAGGAAACAGCTTTTATGATCACTTCATCTAGCATGAAAGAAAATGTTGTGCCTAAATAAAAGTTTTTAAAACATGTTATATAAATATTGAAGCAAACATTACTTAATTTCTATTTTGCAAAATTTTTGATTTTTAAGGATGCCAGCTCAATTGGATTCCGCTTGTAACTACAAGGAGACAAAAACTTCAAAATTTGTCCATCTGAAGTTATTAAGTTTTCGATAGTTTGAGTTTTGTGCATCTTTGCGTTATCCATAATTAGCCAGCAGTTTTTTAGGTTACTTATTTTAGATAGTTCGATCAAAAATTCCTCAAACCAATATTTCGTCTGCTTAGAGCAGAGGTTCCACCTTTTTTTCACCAAGTACCCCTTGAAATTTTTCAGCCTTAGGTGAACCCCTAATAATTTTTTTAGTTTTTTATCTTGATTTTTCACACTAATATATCAGTTAAAAATTTTAAAAAACTTTTCAGATACCTTTATAAAGTACACCTTGAAAAAAGTAAAACGAACACCTAAGGGTTCGCGAACCCCAGGTTGGGAACCCCTGGCTTAGAGGATGCGTTGTTTTCGTTTATATTAAGTGAAAATTCATTAAAATTAATCATTTTAAGGAATATTTAAAGATATTCGCAAAATTTATTATAGCTATATATTAAGATGATTAGAAGTATATTTCTTCTGAACCCAACTAAGTAGATTATACAATTTTTTCACTTAACCCGTTAACGCCCAGAGTACTATACTCGACTTTACAAAAATGTGATTCGTCTGCGTTTATTAATGCTTTTTAATACAAATCTTCTGCTTTATACTAGATATTGTCTGATTATTCTGGTCGTTAACGGGTTAATATAAACGAAAACAACGCATCCTTTAAGCATACGAAATATTGGTTAAATATTGACGTAAATAAGCATGTTACTCCTTTCAAAAAATGTTGTTAACATAGTGTATATATATAATAGATATACAGTAGAATCTCGCTACTATGCCCCCTCGGTACTATGCCACTCTCGCTACTATGCCACTTTCACTCGGTCCGGACAAAATTCAGTAGAAAATAAACTTACTATGCCACCACCTAATCTCGCTATTATGCCACTATTTATTTGTGTGTTGCGTTTTTTAATTATATTTCTCAACTTTTTTTACAAAATTAATGAATATATTTTTTTAGATTTATTGTTTTTATTTGCGTAAAAAATTAACATGTCAGATATAAAACGCAAGCGAACCGATTTCACTCTAAAGCAGAAAAAAGAAATTATTGATGCCGAAAAAAAATGAGCCTAATCAGTCCAAGCTGGCCAGAGAAATAAGCAAGAAATGGGGTATTGAAGTGAAGAGAACTACGGTAAAAAGCATTCTCAGCAAAAAGGATGCAATCGAGGCTGCAATCAAAACTGGATTTTCATCGAAACGCGTTAAGTTGACGCAGGCTCACGATCCAAATCTCGATGAAGGGGTGCTCATGTGGCTGAAGCAAGCGAGAGGACACAATCTGCCTGTCAGTGGAAGTCTGGTCAAAGAAAAGGCAATGAAACTGGCCGAGATAATGCACATTCCGGGATTCATGGCAAGCGACGGTTGGCTGGACAATTTCAAAAGCGTCACGGCATTACTTTTAAAACAATACAAGGAGAAGCAGGAGCGGTAAATTTGCAATCTCTTTTTGAGTGGCAACAACAGGTTCTCCGACCTTTGCTTGCACAATTTTCTGCAGAAGACGTCTTCAATCTAGACGAAACTGGACTCTTCTGGCAGCTGCTACCAAACAAGACCATGGCTTTCAGAGGAGAGCGGTGCACTGGAGGTAAAAAAAGTAAGCAAAGAATCACTCTTCTGGTTGGAGCAAACATGAGCGGCAACGAAAAGCTTCCTCTTCTGGTGATTGGCAATTCAAAGAAACCGCGTGCCTTCAAAAACAAAAAAATTCCGGTGACATACAAGGCAAATTCGAAAGCGTGGATGACGGCGGAGCTCTTCGAAGAAACATTGCGTGAGTGGAACGAGCGACTCGTCAAGCAGGGACGCAAAGTGCTGCTTTGTCTCGCTAACTTCTGTGGCCACCCATCTGATCTCCAGTTCGACAATATAAAGCTGCTATTTTTTCCTCCTAACACAACATCAATCTCGCAACCAATGGATCAGGGGGTTATAGAGAGTCTCAAACGCCACTACAAGAAACTTTTGCTCTCTCGCAGGCTTGAAGCCATAGACGAGGAAAGAGAGTTTAAGTTCACGTTGCTTGATGCTCTACACGTTGCCCGGTATGCTTGGGAGCAGGTTAACAAATCGGTCATCAAAAACTGTTTTGTAAAAGCTAAGTTTGTGGAAGAAGAAATTGATCAGATTGAGCCAAAAGATGAAGAGTTGCTCGAGATTTGGAATGCTTTGCCTACTGAGGAAAAGATGCACAATAACGAGGAGATTGAGCTAACTGACTTTCTCAATGCTGACGAGCGTCTCGCAACTAGTGGCTCTCTTCCGCTAGAGGAGATTGCTGAGGAAGTGCTGAAAAGCAAGGAACAAATTGAAAGCGAAGACGACAAGGAAACTATCGAAGAGGAAGTGGTTCAATTCCAAGAAGCCCAAAGAGCGTGGAGCACTGTTCGAAAATTTATGCAGCATTGTAGCGTAAAGCTCAAAGTGATGCAAGCGTGCGATTGTTTAGATCAAGAAATGCTTGAGATCCGCCATATGAAAATGCGTCAGACAACCATTTTTGAGAGCTTTGGAATAGGACACAAATATATAAAAAAATAAAACTGTTTTTTAATAAATGTGATTTTATTTGAAAAAATAAGTGTTTGGATGCTGCCTGTTGATTTAGTGCTCGTTGTTTGTTAATGCCTGTGTTTGAGTGCTCTCTGTTTGTAACTGCCTGCGTTTGAGTGTTACCTGTTTGCGTCGGCCTATGTCTAAGTGCTCGCTGTTTGTGCCTGCCTGTGTTTAATTCCACCTTGTTTGTGCTTGCGTATGTTGGGTTCTCCCTATTTGAGAGCCTGCCTGTGTTTAAGTGCTCCCTGTTTCTGCTTGCTTATTGTTTAAGTGCTCCTTGTTTGTGCCTGACCGTGTTTGGGTGCTTCCTGTTGATTGAGTGCTCGTCGTTTGTTCCTGCCTGTGTTTGAGTGCTTCCGGTTTTTGCCTGTATGTGCCTTTCTGTGTTTGAGTGCCCTCTGTTGGTGCTTGCCTGTGTTAAAGTGCTCCCTTTTTGTGACTGAATCTGTTTAAGTGCTCCCTGTTTGAGCTTGCATGTATTTAACGGTTCCCTATTTGTGCCAGCCTGTGTTTAAGTCCTCCCTGTTAGTGCCTGCCTGTGTTTGAGTGCTCACTTTTTGAGCCTGCCTGTGTTTGAGTGCTCCTTGTTTGTGTCTGCCTGTGTTACAGTGCCCCATGTTTGAGTGCCTCCTGTTTATGCCTGCTTGTGTTTGAATGCCCACTGTTGGTGTTTGCCTGTGTTAAAGTGCTCCCTTTTTGTGTCTGTCTCTGTTTAAGTGCTCCCTGTTTGTGCCTGCCTGTGTTTAAGTCAACCCTGTTTGTGCCTGCGTGTGTTTGGTTCTCCCTTTTTGAGTGCCTGCCTATGTTTAAGTGCTCCTTGTTTCTGCTTGACTATTGTTTAAGTCCTACCTGTGTTTAAGTGCTTCTTGTTTGTGCCTGTGTGTGTTTGAGTGCTCCCTCTTGATAGAGTGCTCGTTGTTTGTTCCTGCCTGTGTTTGAGTGCTCCCTATTTTGCCTGTGTTTGTTTGAGTGCCCTCTGTTGGACTTGCCTGTGTTTAAGTGTTCCCTTTTTGTGCTTAAATCTGTTTAAGTGCTTGCATGTGGTTAAGTCGACCCTGTTTATGCCTTTCTGTGTCGGGTGCTCCCTGTGTTTCAGTGCCTGCATGTGTTTAAGTGCTCCCTTTTCTTCTTGCCCTCGTTGTTTGTGTCTGACTGTGTTTGGATGCTGCCTGTTGATTTAGTGCTCGCTGTTTGTTAATGCCTATGTGTGAGTGCTCTCTGTTTGTAACTGCATGCGTTTGAGTGTTTCCTGTTTGCGCCTGCCTATGTCTAAATGCTCGCTGTTTGTGCCTGCCTGTGTTTAATTCCACCTTGTTTGTGCTTGCGTATGTTGGGTTCTCCCTATTTGAGTGCCTGCCTGTGTTTAAGTGGTCCCTGTTTCTTCTTGCTTATTGTGTCCTCCCTGTTTGTGCCTACCTGTGTTTGAGTGCTCACTTTTTGAGCCTGCCTCTGTTTGAGTGCTCCTTGTTTGTGTCTGCCTGTGTTAGAGTGTCCCATGTTTGAGTGCCTCCTGTTTATGCCTGCTTGAGGTTTGAATGCCCAATGTTAGTGTTTTCCTGTGTTAAAGTGTTACCTTTTTGTGCCTGTCTCTGTTTAAGTGCTCCCTGTTTGTGACTGAATGTGTTTGAGTGCTCCCTGTTTGATCCTTCCTGTGTTTGAGTGCTCCTTGTTTGTGTCTGCCTGTGTTATCGTGCCCTATGTTTGTGCCTGCCTCTGTTTGAGTGCCTCCTGTTGTTTGAGTGCTCCCTGTTTGTGTCTGTCTGTGCTTGAGTGCCCCATATTTGTGCCTGCCTGTGTTTGAGTGCCTTCTGTTTGTGTCCTCCTTGTTTGTGCGTTACTGTGTTTGTGTGGCCCCAGTAGGTATTTACCTGTTTTAAAGTGCTCCCTTTTTCTGCCTGAATCTGTTTAAGTGCTACCTGTTTGTGCTTGCATGCGTCTAAGTTTTCCCTGTTTGTGCCTGCCTGTGTTTAAATCCTCCCTGTTTGTGCCTGCCTGTGTTTGAGTGCTCCCTGTTTGTGCCTGTCTGTGTTTGAGTGCTCCCTGTTTGAACCTGCCTTTGTTTGAGTGCTCCTTATTTGTGTCTGCCTGTGTTATAGTGCCCCATGTTTGAGTCCCTCTTGTTTTTGCCTGCTTGTGCCTTCCTGTGTTTGAATGCCCCTTGTTGGTGCTTGCCGGTGTTAAAGTACTCCCTTTTTGAGCCTGAATCTGTTTTAGTGCTCCTTGTTTGTGCCTGCCTGTGTTTAAGTCCACACTGTTTGTGCCTGCGTGTGTTAGGTTCTCCCTGTTTGAGTGCCTGCCTATGTTTAAGTGCTCTTTGTTTCTGTTGACTATTGTTTAAGTGTTTATTGTTTGTGCCTGCCTGTGTTTGAGTGCTCCCTGTTGATAGAGTGCTCGTTGTTTGTTCCTGCCTGTGTTTGAGTGCTCACTATTTTGCCTGTTTGAGTGCTCCCTATTTTGCCTATGTTTGTTTGAGTGCCCTCTGTTTGTACTTGCCTGTGTTTAAGTGTTCCTTTTTGTGCTTAAATCTGTTTAAGTTCTCCTTGTTTGTGCCTGCCGTGTTTGGGTGCTTCCTGTTGATTGAGTGCTCGTCGTTTGTTCCTACCTGTGTTTGAGTGCTTCCTGTTTTTGCCTGTATGTGCTTTCTGTGTTTGATTGCCCTCTGTTGGTGCTTGCCTGTGTTAAAGTGCTCCCTTTTTGTGACTGAATCTGTTTAAGTGCTCCCTGTTTGAGCTTGCATGTATTTAACGGTTTCCTGTTTGTGCCAGCCTGTGTTTAAGTCCTCCCTGTTAGTGCCTGCCTGTGTTTGAGTGCTCCCTTTTTGAGCCTGCCTGTGTTTGAGTGCTCCTTGTTTGTGTCTGCCTGTGTTATAGTGCCCCATGTTTGAGTGCCTCCTGTTTATGCCTGCTTGTTTTTGAATGCCCCTTGTTGGTACTTGCCTGTTTTAAAGTGCTACCTTTTTGCGCCTGCCTGTGTTTGAGTGCTGCCTGTTTGAGCTTTCCTGTGTTTGAGTGCTCCCTGTTTGAGCCTTCCTGTTGGTGAGTGCTCCTTGTTTGTGTCTGCCTGTGTTATAGTGCCCTATGTTTGTGCCTGCCTCTGTTTGAGTGCCTCCTTTTGTTTGAGTGCTCCCTGTTTGTGTCTGTCTGTGCATGAGTCCCCCATATTTGTGCCTGCCTGTGTTTGAGTTCCTTCTGTTTGTGCCTGACTGTGTTTGTGTCCTCCTTGTTTTTGCGTTCCTGTGTTTGTGTGGCCCCAGTAGGTGTTTACCTGTTTTAAAGTGCTCCCTTTTTCTGCCTGAATCTGTTTATGTGCTACCTGTTTGTGCTTGCATGTGTTTAAGTTTTCCCTGTTTGTGCATGCATGTGTTTAAATCCTCCCTGTTTGTGCCTGCCTGTGTTTGAGTGCTCCCTTTTTGAGCCTGCCTGTGTTTGAGTGCTCCTTGTTTTTGTCTGCTTTTGTTATAGTGCCCCATGTTTGAGTGCCTCCTGTTTATGCCTGCTTGTGTTTGAATGCCTACTGTTGGTGTTTGCCTGTGTTAAAGTGCTCCCTTTTTGTGCCGGTCTCTGTTTAAGTGCTCCCTGTTTGTGCCTGCCTGTGTTTAAGTCAACCCTGTTTGTGCCTGCGTGTGTTGGGTTCTCCCTGTTTGAGTGCCTGCCTATGTTTAAGTGCTCCTTGTTTCTGCTTGACTATTGTTTAAGTCCTACCTGTGTTTAAGTGCTCCTTGTTTGTGCCTGCCTGTGTTTGAGTGGTCCCTCTTGATAGAGTGCTCGTTGTTTGTTTCTGCCTGTGTTTGAGTGCTCCCTATTTTGCCTGTGTTTGAGTGCTCCCTATTTTGCCTGTGTTTGTTTGAGTGCCATCTGTTGGTACTTGCCTGTGTTTAAGTGTTCCCTTTTTGTGCTTAAATCTGTTTAAGTGCTTGCATGTGGTTAAGTCCACCCTGTTTATGCCTTTCTGTGTCGGGTGCTCCCTGGGTTTCAGTGCCTGCATGTGTTTAAGTGCTCCCTTTTCTCCTTGCCCACGTTGTTTGTGTCTGACTGTGTTTGGATGCTGCCTGTTGATTTAGTGCTTGTTGTTTGTTAATGCCTATGTTTGAGTGCTCTCTGTTTGTAACTGCCTGATTTTGAGTGTTACCTATTTGCGCCTGCCTATGTCTAAGTGCTCGCTGTTTGTGCCTGCCTGTGTTTAATTCCACCTTGTTTGTGCTTGCGTATGTCGGGTTCTCCCTATTTGAGTGCTTGTCTGTGTTTAAGTGCTCCTTGTTTCTGCTTGCTTATTGTTTAAGTGCTCCTTGTTTGTGCCTGACCGCGTTTGGGTGCTTCCTGTTGATTGAGTGCTCGTCGTTTGTTCCTGCCTGTGTTTGAGTGCTTCCTGTTTTTGCCTGTATGTGCCTTCCTGTGTTTGAGTGCCCTCTGTTGGTGCTTGCTGTGTTAAAGTGCTCCTTTTTGTGCCTGAATCTGTTTAAGTGCTCCCTGTTTGAGCTTGTATGTGTTCCCTGTTTGTGCCAGCCTGTGATTAAGTCCTCCCTGTGTTTGAGTGCTCCCTTTTTGAGCCTGCCTGTGTTTGAGTGCTCCTTGTTTGTATCTGCCTGTGTTATAGTGCCTCCTGTTTATGCCTGCTTGTTTTTGAATGCCCCCTGTTGGTGCTTGCCTGTGTTAAAGTGCTACTTTTTGCGCCTGTCTGTTTTGAGTGCTCCCTGTTTGAGCCTTCCTGTGTTTGAGTGCTCCCTGTTTGAGTGCTCCTTGTTTGTGTCTGCCTGTGTTATCGTGCCCTATGTTTGTTCCTGCCTCTGTTTGTGTGCCTCCTTTTGTTTGAGTGCTCCCTGTTTGTGTCTGTCTGTGCTTGAGTGCCCCATATTTGTGCCTGCCTGTGTTTGAGTGCCTTTTGTTTGTGCCTGACTGTGTTTGTGTCCTTCTTGTTTGTGCGTTCCTGTGTTTGTGTGGCCCCAGTAGGTGTTTACCTGTTTTAAAGTGCTCCCTTTTTCTGCCTGAATCTGTTTAAGTGCTACCTGTTTGTGCTTGCATGTGTTTAAGTTTTCCCTGTTTGTGCATGCCTGTGTTTAAATACTCCCTGTTTGTGCCTGCCTGTGTTTGAGTGCTCCCTTTTTGAGCCTGCCTGTGTTTGATTGCTCCTTGTTTGTTTCTGCCTGTGTTATAGTGCCCCATGTTTGAGTGCCTCCTGTTTATGCCTGCTTGTGTTTGAATGCCCACTGTTGGTGTTTGCCTGTTTTAAAGTGCTTCCTTTTTGTGCCTGTCTCTGTTTAAGTGCTCCCTGTTTGTGCCTACCTGTGTTTAAGTCAACCCTGTTTGTGCCTGCGTGTGTTGGGTTCTCCCTGTTTAAGTGCTCCTTGTTTGTGCCTGCCTGTGTTTGAGTGCTCCCTGTTGATAGAGTGCTCGTTGTTTGTTCCTGCCTGTGTTTGAGTGCTCCCTATTTTGCCTGTGTTTGAGTGCGCCCTATTTTGCCTGTGTGTGTTTGAGTGCCCTCTGTTGGTAATTGCCTGTGTTTAAGTGTTCCCTTTTTGTGCTTAAATCTGTTTATGTGCTTGCATGTTGTTAAGTCCACCCTTTTTATGCCTTTCTGTGGCGGGTGCTCCCTGTGTTTCAGTGCCTGCCTGTGTTTAAGTGCTCCCTTCTCTCCTTGCCCTCGTTGTTTGTGTCTGACTGTGTTTGAATTCTCACTGTTGATTTAGTGCTCGTTGTTTGTTAATGCCTGTGTTTGAGTGCTTTCTGTTTGTAACTGCCTGCGTTTGAGTGTTACCTGTTTGCGCCTGCCTGTGTCTAAGTGCTCGCTGTTTGTGCCTGCCTGTGTTTAATTCCACATTGTTTGTGCTTGCATATGTTGGGTTCTCGCTATTTGAGTGCTCCCTGTTTCTGCTTGCTTATTGTTTAAATCCTACCTGTGTTTAAGTGCCCCTTGTTAGTCCTTGACCGTGTTTGGGTGCTCCCTGTTGATTGAGTGCTCGTCATTTGTTCCTGCCTGTGTTTGAGCGCTCCCTGTTTTTGCCTGTATATGCTTCCTGTGTTTGAGTGCCCTCTGTTGTTGCTTGCCTGTGTTGTGCTTGAAACTGTTTAAGTGCTCCCTGTTTGGGCTTGCATGTGTGTAAGTGTTCTCTGTTTGTGCCTGACTGTGTTTAAGTCCTCCCTGTATTTGAGTGCTCCTTGTTTGTGTCTGCCTGTGTTATAGTGGCCCATTTTTGTGGCTGCCTCTGTTTGAGTGCCTCGTTTTTGCCTGCCTGTTGTTTAAGTGCTCCCTGTGTTATAGAACCCCGTATTTGTGCCTGCCTGTGTTAAAGTGCTACCTTTTTGCGCCTGCTTGTGTTTGAGTGCACCCTGTTTGAGCCTTCCTGTGTTTGAGTGCCCCTTGTTTGTGTCTGCCTGTGTTATAGTGCCCTATGTTTGTTCCTGCCTCTGTTTGAGTGCCTCCTTTTGTTTGAGTGCTCCCTGTTTGTGTCTGTCTGTGCTTGAGTGCCCCATATTTGTGTCTGCCTGTGTTTGAGTGCCTTTTGTTTGTGCCTGACTGTGTTTGTGTCCTTCTTGTTTGTGCGTTCCTGTGTTTGTGTGGCCCCAGTAGGTGTTTACCTGTTTTAAAGTGCTCCCTTTTTCTGCCTGAATCTGTTTAAGTGCTACCTGTTTGTGCTTGGACGTGTTTAAGTTTTCCCTGTTTGTGCATGCCTGTGTTTAAATACTCCCTGTTTGTGCCTGCCTGTGTTTGAGTGCTCCTTTTTTGAGCCTGCCTGTGTTTGAGTGCTCCTTGTTTGTTTCTGCCTGTGTTATAGTGCCCCATGTTTGAGTGCCTCCTGTTTATGCCTGCTTGTGTTTGAATGTCCACTGTTGGTGTTTGCCTGTTTTAAAGTGCTTCCTTTTTGTGCCTGTCTCTGTTTAAGTGCTCCCTGTTTGTGCCTGCCTGTGTTTAAGTCAACCCTGTTTGTGCCTGCGTGTTTTGGGTTCTCCCTGTTTAAGTGCTCCTTGTTTCTGCTTGACTATTGTTTAAGTCCTACCTGTTTTAAGTGCTCCTTGTTTGTGCCTGCCTGTGTTTGAGTGCTCCCTGTTGATAGAGTGCTCGTTGTTTGTTCCTGCCTGTGTTTGAGTGCTCCCTATTTTGCCTGTGTTTGAGTGCTCCCTATTTTACCTGTGTTTGTTTGAGTGCCCTCTGTTGGTACTTGCCTGTGTTTAAGTGTTCCCTTTTTGTGCTTAAATCTGTTTAAGTGCTTGCATGTGGTTAAGTCCACCCTGTTTATGCCTTTCTGTGTCGGGTGCTCCCTGTGTTTCAGTGCCTGCATGTGTTTAAGTACTCCCTTTTCTCCTTGCCCTCGTTGTTTGTGTCTGACTGTGTTTGGATGCTGCCTGTTGATTTAGTGCTCGTTGTTTGTTAATGCCTATGTTTGAGTGCTTTCTGTTTGTAACTGCCTGCGTTTGAGTGTTACCTGTTTGCGTCGGCCTATGTCTAAGTGCTCGCTGTTTGTGCCTGCCTGTGTTTAATTCCACCTTGTTTGTGCTTGCGTATGTTGGGTTCTCCCTATTTGAGTGCCTGCCTGTGTTTAAGTGCTCCCTGTTTCTGCTTGCTTATTGTTTAAGTGCTCCTTGTTTGTGCCTGACCGTGTTTGGGTGCTTCCTGTTGATTGAGTGCTCGTCGTTTGTTCCTGCCTGTGTTTGAGTGCTTCCGGTTTTTGCCTGTATGTGCCTTTCTGTGTTTGAGTGCCCTCTGTTGGTGCTTGCCTGTGTTAAAGTGCTCCCTTTTTGTGACTGAATCTGTTTAAGTGCTCCCTGTTTGAGCTTGCATGTATTTAACGGTTCCTTATTTGTGCCAGCCTGTGTTTAAGTCCTCCCTGTTAGTGCCTGCCTGTGTTTGAGTGCTCACTTTTTGAGCCTGCCTGTGTTTGAGTGCTCCTTGTTTGTGTCTGCCTGTGTTATAGTCCCCCATGTTTGAGTGCCTCCTGTTTATGCCTGCTTGTGTTTGAATGCCCACTGTTGGTGTTTGCCTGTTTTAAAGTGCTTCCTTTTTGTGCCTGTCTCTGTTTAAGTGCTCCCTGTTTGTGCCTGCCTGTGTTTAAGTCAACCCTGTTTGTGCCTGCGTGTTTTGGGTTCTCCCTGTTTAAGTGCTCCTTGTTTCTGCTTGACTATTGTTTAAGTCCTACCTGTTTTAAGTGCTCCTTGTTTGTGCCTGCCTGTGTTTGAGTGCTCCCTGTTGATAGAGTGCTCGTTGTTTGTTCCTGCCTGTGTTTGAGTGCTCCCTATTTTGCCTGTGTTTGAGTGCTCCCTATTTTACCTGTGTTTGTTTGAGTGCCCTCTGTTGGTACTTGCCTGTGTTTAAGTGTTCCCTTTTTGTGCTTAAATCTGTTTAAGTGCTTGCATGTGGTTAAGTCCACCCTGTTTATGCCTTTCTGTGTCGGGTGCTCCCTGTGTTTCAGTGCCTGCATGTGTTTAAGTACTCCCTTTTCTCCTTGCCCTCGTTGTTTGTGTCTGACTGTGTTTGGATGCTGCCTGTTGATTTAGTGCTCGTTGTTTGTTAATGCCTATGTTTGAGTGCTTTCTGTTTGTAACTGCCTGCGTTTGAGTGTTACCTGTTTGCGTCGGCCTATGTCTAAGTGCTCGCTGTTTGTGCCTGCCTGTGTTTAATTCCACCTTGTTTGTGCTTGCGTATGTTGGGTTCTCCCTATTTGAGTGCCTGCCTGTGTTTAAGTGCTCCCTGTTTCTGCTTGCTTATTGTTTAGTCCTCCTTGTTTGTGCCTGACCGTGTTTGGGTGCTTCCTGTTGATTGAGTGCTCGTCGTTTGTTCCTGCCTGTGTTTGAGTGCTACCTGTTTTTGCCTGTTTGTGCCTTTCTGTGTTTGAGTGCCCTCTGTTGGTGCTTGCCTGTGTTAAAGTGCTCCCTTTTTGTGACTGAATCTGTTTAAGTGCTCCCTGTTTGAGCTTGCATGTATTTAACGGTTCCTTATTTGTGCCAGCCTGTGTTTAAGTCCTCCCTGTTAGTGCCTGCCTGTGTTTGAGTGCTCACTTTTTGAGCCTGCCTGTGTTTGAGTGCTCCTTGTTTGTGTCTGCCTGTGTTATAGTCCCCCATGTTTGAGTGCCTCCTGTTTATGCCTGCTTGTGTTTGAATGCCCACTGTTGGTGTTTGCCTGTGTTAAAGTGCTCCCTTTTTGTGTCTGTCTCTGTTTAAGTGCTCCCTGTTTGTGCCTGCCTGTGTTTAAGTCAACCCTGTTTGTGCCTGCGTGTGTTGGGTTCTCCCTTTTTGAGGGCCTGCCTATGTTTAAGTGCTCCTTGTTTCTGCTTGACTATTGTTTAAGTTCTACCTGTGTTTAAGTGCTCCTTGTTTGTGCCTGTGTGTGTTTGAGTGCTCCCTCTTGATAGAGTGCTCGTTGTTTGTTCCTGCCTGTGTTTGAGTGCTCCCTATTTTGCCTGTGTTTGAGTGCTCCCTATTTTGCCTGTGTTTGTTTGAATGCCCTCTGTTGGTACTTACCTGTGTTTAAGTGTTCCCTTTTTGTGCTTAAATCTGTTTAAGTGCTTGCATGTGGTTAAGTCCACCCTGTTTATGTCTTTCTGTGTCGGGTGCTCCCTGTGTTTCAGTGCCTGCATGTGTTTAAGTGCTCCCTTTTCTTCTTGCCCTCGTTGTTTGTGTCTGACTGTGTTTGGATGCTGCCTGTTGATTTAGTGCTCGCTGTTTGTTAATGCCTATGTGTGAGTGCTCTCTATTTGTAACTGCCTGCGTTTGAGTGTTACCTGTTTGCGCCTGCCTATGTCTAAATGCTCGCTGTTTGTGCCTGCCTGTGTTTAATTCCACCTTGTTTGTGCTTGCGTATGTTGGGTTCTCCCTATTTGAGTGCCTGCCTGTGTTTAAGTGGTCCCTGTTTCTTCTTGCTTATTGTGTCCTCCCTGTTTGTGCCTACCTGTGTTTGAGTGCTCACTTTTTGAGCCTGCCTCTGTTTGAGTGCTCCTCTTTGTGTCTGCCTGTGTTATAGTGTCCCATGTTTGAGTGCCTCCTGTTTATGCCTGCTTGTGTTTGAATGCCCAATGTTAGTGTTTGCCTGTGTTAAAGTGTTACCTTTTTGTGCCTGTCTCTGTTTAAGTGCTCCCTGTTTGTGACTGAATGTGTTTGAGTGCTCCCTGTTTGAGCCTTCCTGTGTTTGAGTGCTCCTTGTTTGTGTCTGCCTGTGTTATAGTGCCCTATGTTTGTGCCTGCCTCTGTTTGAGTGCCTCCTGTTGTTTGAGTGCTCCCTGTTTGTGTCTGTCTGTGCTTGAGTGCCCTATATTTGTGCCTGCCTGTGTTTGAGTGCCTTCTGTTTGTGCCTGACTGTGTTTGTGTCCTCCTTGTTTGTGCGTTACTGTGTTTGTGTGGCCCCAGTAGGTGTTTACCTGTTTTAAAGTGCTCCCTTTTTCTGCCTGAATCTGTTTAAGTGCTACCTGTTTGTGCTTGCATGCGTCTAAGTTTTCCCTGTTTGTGCCTGCCTGTGTTTAAATCCTCCCTGTCTGTGCCTGCCTGTGTTTGAGTGCTCCCTGTTTGTGCCTGTCTGTGTTTGAGTGCTCCCTGTTTGAACCTGCCTTTGTTTGAGTGCTCCTTATTTGTGTCTGCCTGTGTTATAGTGCCCCATGTTTGAGTCCCTCTTGTTTTTGCCTGCTTGTGCCTTCCTGTGTTTGAATGCCCCTTGTTGGTGCTTGCCTGTGTTAAAGTACTCACTTTTTGAGCCTGAATCTGTTTTAGTGCTCCTTGTTTGTGCCTGCCTGTGTTTAAGTCCACCCTGTTTGTGCCTGCGTGTGTTAGGTTCTCCCTGTTTGAGTGCCTGCCTATGTTTAAGTGCTCCTTGTTTCTGTTGACTATTGTTTAAGTGTTTATTGTTTGTGCCTGCCTGTGTTTGAGTGCTCCCTGTTGATAGAGTGCTCGTTGTTTGTTCCTGCCTGTGTTTGAGTGCTCACTATTTTGCCTGTTTGAGTGCTCCCTATTTTGCCTGTGTTTGTTTGAGTGCCATCTGTTGGTACTTGCCTGTGTTTAAGTGTTCCTTTTTGTGCTTAAATCTGTTTATGTGCTTGCATGTGGTTAAGTCCACCCTGTTTATGCCTTTCTGTGTCGGGTGCTCCTTGGGTTTCAGTGCCTGCATGTGTTTAAGTGCTCCCTTTTCTCCTCGCCCACGTTGTTTGTGTCTGACTGTGTTTGGATGCTGCCTGTTGATTTAGTGCTCGTTGTTTGTTAATGCCTGTGTTTGAGTGCTCTCTGTTTGTAACTGCCTGCGTTTGAGTGTCACCTGATTGCGCCTGCCTGTGTCTAAGTGCTCCCTGTTTGAGTGCCTGCCTGTGTTTAAGTGCTCCTTGTTTCTGCTTGACTATTGTTTAAGTCCTACCTGTGTTTAAGTGCTCCTTGTTTGCGCCTGCCTGTGTTTGAGTGCTCCCTGTTGATAGAGTTCTCGTTGTTTGTTCCTGCCTGTGTTAAAAGTGCTCCCTTTTTGTGCCTCTCTCTGTTTAAGTGCTCCCTGTTTGTGCCTGAATGTGTTTAAGTCAACCCTATTTGTGCCTGCGTGTGTTGGGTTCCCCTGTTTGAGTGCCTGCCTGTGTTTAACCCATTTACGACCAATGTTCCTATTTTGGAACATAAATAATTTCATTTTCGTCTGCTTTTTTTAATGACTTTGAATATACATCGTCTGCGTTTTTTTAGATATCGTCTGCTTTGCTTGGTCTTAAATGGGTTAAGTGCTCCTTGTTTCTGCTTGACTATTGTTTAAGTCCTACCTGTGTTTAAGTTCTCCTTATTTGTGCCTGACTGTGTTTGAGTGCTCCCTGTTGATAGAGTGCTCGTTGTTTGTTCCTGCATGTGTTTGAGTGCTCCCTATTTTGCCTGTGTTTGAGTGCCCTCTGTTTGTATGTGCCTGTGTTTAAGTGTTCCCTTTTTGTGCCTAAATCTGTTTAAGTGCTTGCATGTGGTTAAGTCCACCCTGTTTGTGCCTGCCTGTGTCGGGTGCTCGCTGTGTTTAAGGGCTCCCTTTTTGAGCCTGCCTGTGTTTGAGTGCTCCTTGCTTGTGTCTGCCTGTGTTATAGTGCCTCCTGTTTATGCCTGCTTGTGTTTGAATGCCCCATGTTGGTGTTTGCCTGTGTTAAAGTGCTCCCTTTTTGTGCTTGTCTCTGTTTAAGTGCTCCCTGTTTGTGCCTGCCTGTGTTTAAGTCAAGCCTGTTTGTGCCTGCGTGTGTTGGGTTCTCTCTGTTTGAGTGCCTGCCTATGTTTAAGTACTCCTTGTTTCTGCTTGACTATTGTTTAAGTCCTACCTGTGTTTAAGTGCTCTTGTTTGTGCCTGCCTGTGTTTGAGTGCTCTCTCTTGATAGAGTGCTCGTTGTTTGTTCCTGCCTGTGTTTGAGTGCTCCCTATTTTGCCTGTGTTTGAGTGCTCCCTATTTTACCTGTGTTTGTTTGAGTGCCCTCTGTTGGTACTTGCCTGTGTTTAAGTGTTCCCTTTTTCTGCTTAAATCTGTTTAAGTGCTTGCATGTGGTTAAGTGCACCCTGTTTATGCCTTTCTGTGTCGGGTGCTCCCTGTGTTTCAGTGCCTGCATGTGTTTAAGTACTCCCTTTTCTCCTTGCCCTCGTTGTTTGTGTCTGACTGTGTTTGGATGCTGCCTGTTGATTTAGTGCTCGTTGTTTGTTAATGCCTATGTTTGAGTGCTCTCTGTTTGTAACTGCCTGCGTTTGAGTGTTACCTGTTTGCGTCGGCCTATGTCTAAGTGCTCGCTGTTTGTGCCTGCCTGTGTTTAATTCCACCTTGTTTGTGCTTGCGTATGTTGGGTTCTCCCTATTTGAGTGCCTGCCTGTGTTTAAGTGCTCCCTGTTTCTGCTTGCTTATTGTTTAAGTGCTCTTTGTTTGTGCCTGACCGTGTTTGGGTGCTTCCTGTTGATTGAGTGCTCGTCGTTTGTTCCTGCCTGTGTTTGAGTGCTTCCGGTTTTTGCCTGTATGTGCCTTTCTGTGTTTGAGTGCCCTCTGTTGGTGCTTGCCTGTGTTAAAGTGCTCCCTTTTTGTGACTGAATCTGTTTAAGTGCTCCCTGTTTGAGCTTGCATGTATTTAACGGTTCCCTATTTGTGCCAGCCTGTGTTTAAGTCCTCCCTGTTAGTGCCTGCCTGTGTTTGAGTGCTCACTTTGAGCCTGCCTGTGTTTGAGTGCTCCTTGTTTGTGTCTGCCTGTGTTATAGTGCCCCATGTTTGAGTGCCTCCTGTTTATGCCTGCTTGTGTTTGAATGCCCACTGTTGGTGTTTGCCTGTGTTAAAGTGCTCCCTTTTTGTGTCTGTCTCTGTTTAAGTGCTCCCTGTTTGTGCCTGCCTGTGTTTAAGTCAACCCTGTTTGTGCCTGCGTGTGTTTGAGTGCTCACTTTTTGAGCCTGCCTGTGTTTGATTGCTCCTTGTTTGTGTCTGCCTGTGTTATAGTGCCCCATGTTTGAGTGCCTCCTGTTTATGCCTGCTTGTGTTTGAATGCCCACTGTTGGGGTTTGTCTGTGTTAAAGTGCTCCCTTTTTCTGCCTGTCTCTGTTAAAGTGCTCCCTTTTTGTGCCTGTCTCTGTTTAAGTGATCCCTGTTTGTTCCTGCCTGTGTTTAAGTCAACCCTGTTTGTGCCTTCGTGTGTTTGATTCTCCCTGTTTGAGTGCCTGCCTATGTTTAAGTGCTCCTTGTTTCTGCTTGACTATTGTTTAAGTCCTACCTGTGTTTAAGTGCTCCTTGTTTGTGCCTGTGTGTGTTTGAGTGCTCCCTCTTAATAGAGTGCTCGTTGTTTGTTCCTGCCTGTGTTTGAGTGCTCCCTATTTTCCCTGTGTTTGTTTGAGTGCCCTCTGTTGGACTTGCTTGTGTTTAAGTGTTCCCTTTTTGTGCTTAAATCTGTTTAAGTGCTTGCATGTGGTTAAGTCCACCCTGTTTATGCCTTTCTGTGTCGGGTGCTCCCTGTGTTTCAGTGCCTGCATGTGTTTAAGTGCTCCCTTTTCTTCTTGCCCTCGTTGTTTGTGTCTGACTGTGTTTGGATTCTGCCTGTTGATTTAGTGCTCGCTGTTTGTTAATGCCTATGTGTGAGTGCTCTCTGTTTGTAACTGCATGCGTTTGAGTGTTACCTGTTTGCGCCTGCCTATGTCTAAATGCTCGCTGTTTGTGCCTGCCTGTGTTTAATTCCACCTTGTTTGTGCTTGCGTATGTTGGGTTCTCCCTATTTGAGTGCCTGCCTGTGTTTAAGTGGTCACTGTTTCTTCTTGCTTATTGTGTCCTCCCTGTTTGTGCCTACCTGTGTTTGAGTGCTCACTTTTTGAGCCTGCCTCTGTTTGAGTGCTCCTTGTTTGTGTCTGCCTGTGTTAGAGTGTCCCATGTTTGAGTGCCTCCTGTTTATGCCTGCTTGAGGTTTGAATGCCCAATGTTAGTGTTTGCCTGTGTTAAAGTGTTACCTTTTTGTGCCTGTCTCTGTTTAGGTGCTCCCTGTTTGTGACTGAATGTGTTTGAGTGCTCCCTGTTTGAGCCTTCCTCTGTTTGAGTGCTCCTTGTTTGTCTCTGCCTGTGTTATAGTGCCCTATGTTTGTGCCTGCCTCTGTTTGAGTGCCTCCTGTTGTTTGAGTGCTCCCTGTTTGGGTCTGTCTGTGCTTGAGTGCCCCATATTTGTGCCTGCCTGTGTTTGAGTGCCTTCTGTTTGTGCCTGACTGTGTTTGTGTCCTCCTTGTTTGTGTGTTACTGTGTTTGTGTGGCCCCAGTAGGTGTTTACCTGTTTTAAAGTGCTCCCTTTTTCTGCCTGAATCTGTTTAAGTGCTACCTGTTTGTGCTTGCATGCGTCTAAGTTTTCCCTGTTTGTGCCTGCCTGTGTTTAAATCCTCCCTGTTTGTGCCTGCCTGTGTTTGAGTGCTCCCTGTTTGTGCCTGTCTGTGTTTGAGTGCTCCTTGTTTGAACCTGTCTTTGTTTGAGTGCTCCTTATTTGTGTCTGCCTGTGTTATAGTGCCCCATGTTTGTGTCCCTCTTGTTTTTGCCTGATTGTGCCTTCCTGTGTTTGAATGCCCCTTGTTGGTGCTTGCCTGTGTTAAAGTACTCCCTTTTTGAGCCTGAATCTGTTTTAGTGCTCCTTGTTTGTGCCTGCCTGTGTTTAAGTCCACCCTGTTTGTGCCTGCGTGTGTTAGGTTCTCCCTGTTTGAGTGCCTGCCTATGTTTAAGTGCTCCTTGTTTCTGTTGACTATTGTTTAAGTGTTTATTGTTTGTGCCTGCCTGTGTTTGAGTGCTCCCTGTTGATAGAGTGCTCGTTGTTTGTTCCGGCCTGTGTTTGAGTGCTCACTATTTTGCCTGTTTGAGTGCTCCCTATTTTGCCTATGTTTGTTTGAGTGCCCTCTGTTTGTACTTGCCTGTGTTTAAGTGTTCCTTTTTGTGCTTAAATCTGTTTAAGTTCTCCTTGTTTGTGCCTGCCGTGTTTGGGTGCTTCCTGTTGATTGAGTGCTCGTCGTTTGTTTCTGCCTGTGTTTGAGTGCTTCCTGTTTTTGCCATTATGTGCTTTCTGTGTTTGATTGCCCTCTGTTGGTGCTTGCCTGTGTTAAAGTGCTCCATTATGGGTGCCTGAATCTGTTTAAGTGCTCCCTGTTTGATCTTGCATGTATTTAACGGTTTCCTGTTTGTGCCAGCCTGTGTTTAAGTCCTCCCTGTTAGTGCCTGCCTGTGTTTGAGTGCTCCCTTTTTGAGCCTGCCTGTGTTTGAGTGCTCCTTGTTTGTGTCTGCCTGTGTTATAGTGCCCCATGTTTGAGTGCCTCCTGTTTATGCCTGCTTGTTTTTGAATGCCCCTTGTTGGTACTTGCCTGTGTTAAAGTGCTACCTTTTTGCGCCTGCCTGTGTTTGAGTGCTGCCTGTTTGAGCTTTCCTGTGTTTGAGTGCTCCCTGTTTGAGCCTTCCTGTTGGTGAGTGCTCCTTGTTTGTGTCTGCCTGTGTTATAGTGCCCTATGTTGGTGCCTGCCTCTGTTTGAGTGCCTCCTTTTGTTTGAGTGCTCCCTGTTTGTGTCTGTCTGTGCATGAGTCCCCCATATTTGTGCCTGCCTGTGTTTGAGTGCCTTCTGTTTGTGCCTGACTGTGTTTGTATCCTCCTTGTTTGTGCGTTCCTGTGTTTGTGTGGCCCCAGTAGGTGTTTACCTGTTTTAAAGTGCTCCCTTTTTCTGCCTGAATCTGTTTAAGTGCTACCTGTTTGTGCTTGCATGTGTTTAAGTTTTCCCTGTTTGTGCCAGCCTGTGTTTAAGTCCTCCCTGTTTGTGCCTGCCTGTGTTTGAGTGCTCCCTTTTTGAGCCTGCCTGTGTTTGAGTGCTCCTTGTTTGTGTCTGCCTGTGTTATAGTGCCCCATGTTTGAGTGCCTCCTGTTTATGCCTGCTTGTGTTTGAATGCCCACTGTTGGTGTTTGCCTGTGTTAAAGTGCTCCCTTTTTGTGCCTGTCTCTGTTTAAATGCTCCCTGTTTGTGCCTGCTTGTGTTTAAGTCAACCCTGTTTGTGCCTGCGTGTGTTGGGTTCTCCCTGTTTGAGTGCCTGCCTATGTTTAAGTGCTCCTTGTTTCTGCTTGACTATTTTTATGTCCTACCTGTGTTTAAGTGCTCCTTGTTTGTGCCTGCCTGTGTTTGAGTGCTCCCTCTTGATAGAGTGCTCGTTGTTTGTTTCTGCCTGTGTTTGAGTGCTCCCTATTTTGCCTGTGTTTGTTTGAGTGCCCTCTGTTGGTACTTGCCTGTGTTTAAGTGTTCCCTTTTTGTGCTTAAATCTGTTTAAGTGCATGCATGTGGTTAAGTCCACCCTGTTTATGCCTTTCTGTGTCGGGTGCTCCCTGTGTTTCAGTGCCTGCATGTGTTTAAGTGCTCCCTTTTCTCCTTGCCCACGTTGTTTGTGTCTGACTGTGTTTGGATGCTGCCTGTTGATTTAGTGCTCGTTGTTTGTTAATGCCTATGTTTGAGTGCTCTCTGTTTGTAACTGCCTGCTTTTGAGTGTTACCTGTTTGCGCCTGCCTATGTCTAAGTGCTCGCTGTTTGTGCCTGCCTGTGTTTAATTCCACCTTGTTTGTGCTTGCGTATGTCGGGTTCTCCCTATTTGAGTGCTTGCCTGAGTTTAAGTGCTCCCTGTTTCTGTTTGCTTATTGTTTAAGTGCTCCTTGTTTGTGCCTGACCGCGTTTGGGTGCTTCCTGTTGATTGAGTGCTCGTCGTTTGTTCCTGCCTGTGTTTGAGTGCTTCCTGTTTTTGCCGGTATGTGCCTTCCTGTGTTTGAGTGCCCTCTGTTGGTGCTTGCTGTGTTAAAGTGCTCCCTTTTTGTGCCTGAATCTGTTTAAGTGCTCCCTGTTTGAGCTTGTATGTGTTCCCTGTTTGTGCCAGCATGTGATTAAGTCCTCCCTGTGTTTGAATGCTCCCTTTTTGATCCTGCCTGTGTTTGAGTGCTCCTTGTTTGTGTCTGCCTGTGTTATAGTGCCTCCTGTTTATGCCTGCTTGTTTTTGAATGCCCCCTTTTGGTGCTTGCCTGTGTTAAAGTGCTACCTTTTTGCGCCTGCCTGTGTTTGAGTGCTCCCTGTTTGAGCCTTCCTGTGTTTGAGTGCCCCTTGTTTGTGTCTGCCTGTGTTATAGTGCCCTATGTTTGTTCCTGCCTCTGTTTGAGTGCCTCCTTTTGTTTGAGTGCTCCCTGTTTGTGTCTGTCTGTGCTTGAGTGCCCCATATTTGTGCCTGCCTGTGTTTGAGGGCCTTTTGTTTGTGCCTGACTGTGTTTGTGTCCTTCTTGTTTGTGCGTTCCTGTGTTTGTGTGGCCCCAGTAGGTGTTTACCTGTTTTAAAGTGCTCCCTTTTTCTGCCTGAATCTGTTTAAGTGCTACCTGTTTGTGCTTGCATGTGTTTAAGTTTTCCCTGTTTGTGCATGCCTGTGTTTAAATCCTCCCCGTTTGTGCCTGCCTGTGTTTGAGTGCTCCCTTTTTGAGCCTGCCTGTGTTTGAGTGCTCCTTGTTTGTTTCTGCCTGCGTTATAGTGCCCCATTTTGAGTGCCTCCTGTTTATGCCTGCTTGTGTTTGAATGCCCACTGTTGGTGTTTGCCTGTGTTAAAGTGCTTCCTTTTTGTGCCTGTCTCTGTTTAAGTGCTCCCTGTTTGTGCCTGCCTGTGTTTAAGTCAACCCTGTTTGTGCCTGCGTGTTGGGTTCTCCCTGTTTAAGTGCTCCTTGTTTCTGCTTGACTATTGTTTAAGTCCTACCTGTGTTTAAGTGCTCCTTGTTTGTGCCTGCCTGTGTTTGAGTGCTCCCTGCTGATAGAGTGCTCGTTGTTTGTTCCTGCCTGTGTTTGAGTGCTCCCTATTTTGCCTGTGTGTTTGAGTGCCCTCTGTTGGTACTTGCCTGTGTTTAAGTGTTCCCTTTTTGTGCTTAAATCTGTTTAAGTGCTGCATGTTGTTAAGTCCACCCTTTTTATGCCTTTCTGTGTCGGGTGCTCCCTGTGTTTCACTGCCTGCCTGTGTTTAAGTGCTCCCTTCTCTCCTTGCCCTCGTTGTTTGAGTCTGACTGTGTTTGGATGCTCACTGTTGATTTAGTGCTCGTTGTTTGTTAATGCCTGTGTTTGAGTGCTTTCTGTTTGTAACTGCCTGCGTTTGAGTGTTACCTGTTTGCGCCTGCCTGTGTCTAAGTGCTCGCTGTTTGTGCCTGCCTGTGTTTAATTCCACATTGTTTGTGCTTGCGTATGTTGGGTTCTCCCTATTTGAGTGCTCCCTGTTTCTGCTTGCTTATTGTTTAAATCCTACCTGTGTTTAAGTGCCCCTTGTCAGTCCTTGAACGTGTTTGGGTGCTCCCTGTTGATTGAGTGCTCGTCATTTGTTCCTGCCTGTGTTTGAGCGCTCCCTGTTTTTGCCTGTATATGCTTCCTGTGTTTGAGTGCCCTCTGTTGTTGCTTGCCTGTGTTGTGCTTCCATGTGTGTAAGTGTTCTCTGTTTGTGCCTGACTGTGTTTAAGTCCTCCCTGTGTTTGAGTGCTCCTTGTTTGTGTCTGCCTGTGTTATAGTGCCCCATTTTTGTGGCTGCCTCTGTTTGAGTGCCTCGTTTTTGCCTGCCTGTTGTTTAAGTGCTCCCTGTGTTATAGAACCCCGTATTTGTGCCTGCCTGTTGTTTAAGTGCTCCCTATTTGTGTTTGAGTCCTCCTTGTTTGTGCGTTCCTGTGTTTAAGTGCCCCTTGTTTCTGCTTGCCTATTGTTTAAGTCCTACCTGTGTTTAAGTGCTCCTTGTTTGTGCCTGACTCTGTTTCGGTGCTCCCTGTTGATTGAGTGCCCGTTGTTTGTACCTGCTGTGTTTGAGTGCTCTTGTTTTGCCTGTATGTGTTTGAGTGCTTCCTGTGTTTAAGTCCACCCTGTTTGTGTCTGCCTGCCTCCTGTTGTTTAAGTGCCCCCTGTTTGTGTCTGCCTGTATTATAGTGCCCAATGTTTGTGCCTGCCTCTATGTGAATGTCTCCTGTTTTTGCCTACCTGTTGTATAAGTGCTTGCTGTTTGTCTGCCTGTGTTTGTCCTCCTTGTGTGTGCGTTCCTGTGTTTGAGTCCCAATGTTCGTGCCTGCTTGTGTTTAAGTGCTCCCTGTTTCTGCTTGCCTATTGTTTAAGTCCTACCTGGGTTTAATTGATTCTTGTTTGTGCCTGACCGTGTTTGGATGCTCCCTGTTGATTGAGTGCTCGTCGTTTGTTCCTGGCTGTGTTTGAGTGCTCCCTTTTTACCCATATCTGAGTGCTTCCTGCTTCTGCCTTTCTGTGTTTGAGTGCTCTCAGCTTGTGCTTGCCTGTTAAATTGCTCCGTTTTTTTACCTGAATCTGTTTAAGTGCTCCCTGTTGGTGCCTGAATGTTGTTTAAGTGCTCCCTGTTTATGCCTGCCTGTTTGAGTGCCCCCTGTTGGTGCTTGTTTGTGTTAAAGTGCAACCTTTTTGTGACTGAATCTGTTTAATTGCTCCATTTGTGCCTGCATGTGTTTAAATGTCCCCTGTTTCTGCCTGCATGTTTATTCAAAGATTATTCGTACTGAAAATATGATGGATACCTCCCGAAAATTGTTACCAGTGTAAACATTATTAGTACACCTAATAATTATTGATATCCCACAATAGGATCATTAATAGATATAAAGATCAATTTTACACGGAAAGATATGATAATTTACATAAATGAATTAGCAAATTAGATTATCATACAAATTAGTAGACAATATAAAATAAAATATGAGAATAATTTATCGTTAACTATATAAAATCTTAATCAAAAGTAGATAGATGTGTTTATTTAAATTAAAAATAAATTTGTACAAATCTAATGAAAACTTTTAAAACTTAATAATTAATTTTAAAGTAATACAATCAAGAAAAAAAATTTTAACTAAATAACTTAGTTTAAAGAAAATAGACTATTATTTACACCTTACATATTTAAAAATTATCTATAGTGGTTATCTTTTATAGAAATCAGAATATTAATAGTAATAAAATAAAAGCAAGAACCCTGTTTTATTAAAAATATAAATTTAAAATAGTAACAAACAAACTAATTATCTTTCTTGTAAGAAAGAAAGAATTTATTGGAAAAAATGTACAATTTAGAATAAAAAATTACAGTAGTTGAGCACACTGAGGAATAATTAAAGCTTGAGAAGGGTCTTTCTCAAGGATTTCTTCCTTTCTTTTTTTCTTTTTTTTCTCAAGAAATTTCTTGAGAAGGGTAGGTATAAAATAAGTTGCAAAAGTAAAGCCTTGAGTTTTGAAAAGTGAAAATTTGTCCTTTATTTTTGTTAACTCGATGTCAATAATGTCCATGCGAACAAATTTATAAAATATATAAAATATAAATTTCAAAAATATTTAGTAAAATTTTTAATTTCTTTAAAATTAAAAAGCATATTTCATTCTCTTTTGTTTTTAACAATGCTCTTTATTCAAAATATGAATTAAAATATATATTGCTAGAAATTGTAAGTTCCCTTGTATTTGATCATTATCACATAGCATACATTGTGTGAAAGAGAGGTTTCGATGATTGAAACCTCACCAATTCCACTTTTGGGTTCAAACTATAAGGTTTGAACTGGCATTTAGTGGCTACGGATGGGCATAAACAATTGAAAGACTTTTTAACCCCCTTGAAATCCCGTTTTTTTCTTTTGTTCTCCGCCTTGTAAGGGCTATTCACCCCTTTTAAATTCCCTATTTTTCACCGCCCCTCTCTAACTGTGCCTGCCTGTGTTTAAGTGCTCCCTGTTTCTGCTTACCTATTATTTAAATCCTACTTGTGCTTGTGCTCCTTGTTTATGCCTTCCTGTGTTTGGGGGTTCCCTGTTTGTGCCTTCCTGTGTTTGAGTGCCCTCTGTTGGTGCTTGCCTGTGTTAAAATGCTCCCTTTTTGTGCCTGAATCTATTTAAGTGCTCCCTCTTTGTGCTTGCATGTGTTTAAGTTTCCCTTGTTTGTGCCTCCCTGTGTTTAAATTTTCCCTATGTGTGCTCCCTGTTTGAGCCTACCTTTGTTTGAGTCCTACTTGTTTGTGTTTTCCTGTGTTATAGTGCCCCATGTTTGAGTGCCTCCTGTTTTTGCCTTCCTGTGTTTGAATGCCCACTGTTGATGCTTACGTGTGTTAAAGTGGTCCCTTTTTGTGCCTGTCTCAGTTTAAGTGCTCCCTGTTTGTGCCTGCCTGTGTTTAATTCTACCTTGATTGTGCTTGCGTATGTTGGGTTCTCCCTGTTTGAGCTTGCCTGTATTTTAGTGCTCTCTGTTTCTGCTTGCTTATTGTTTAAGTCCTAACTGTGTTTAAGTGCTCCTTGTTTGTGCCTAACCGTGTTTGGGTGATACCTGTTGATTGAGTGCTCGTCATTTGTTCCTGCCTGTGTTTGAGTGCTACCTGTTTTTGCCTCTATGTGCTTCCTGTTTGTGCCTTCCTGTATTTGAGTGGCCTCGCTTGGTGCTTGCCTGTGTTAAAGTGCTCCCTTTTTGTGCCTGAATCTGTTTAAGTGCTCCCTGTTTGAGATTGCATCTATTTAAGTGTTCCCTCTTTGTGCCAGCCTGTATTTAAGTCCTCCCTGTTTTTGCCTGCCTGTGTTTGAGTGCTCCCTGTTTGTGCCTGCCTGTGTTTAAGTCTACCCTGTTTGTACCTGCGTGTGTTGGGTTTTTCCTGTTTGATCCCTTGTTTGAACCTGTTTGCGTTTGAGTGCTCCATGTTTGTGTCTGCCTGTGTTATAGTGCCCAATGTTTGAGTGCCTCCTGTTTATGCCTGCTTGTGTTTGAATGCCCACTGTTGGTGTTTGCCTGTGTTAAAGTGCTCCCTTTTTGTGCCTGTCTCTGTTTAAGTGCTCCCTGTTTGTGCCTGCCTGTGTTTAAGTCAACCCTGTTTGTGCCTGCGTGTGTTGGGTTTTCCCTGTTTGAGTGCCTGCATATGTTTAAGTGCTCCTTGTTTCTGCTTGATATTGTTTAAGTCCTACCTGTGTTTAAGTGCTCCTTGTTTGTGCCTGCCTGTGTTTGAGTGCTCCCTGTTGATAGAGTGCTCGTTGTTTGTTCCTGCCTGTGTTTGAGTGCTCCCTATTTTGCCTGTGTTTGAGTGCTCCTTATTTTGCCTGTGTGTGTTTGAGTGCACTCTGTTGGTACTTGCCTGAGTTTAAGTGTTCCCTTTTTGAGCTTAAATCTGTTTAAGTGCTTGCATGTGGTTAAGTCCACCCTGTTTGTGCCTGCCTATGTCGGGTGTTTGCTGTGTTTGAGTGCCTGCCTGTGTTTAACTGCTCCCTTTTTTCCTAGCCCTCGTTGTTTGTGTCTGACTGTGTTTGGATGCTCCCTGTTGATTTAGTACTCGTTGTTTATTAATACCTGTGTTTAAGTTCTCTCTGTTTGTAACTGCCTGCGTTTGAGTGTTACCTGTTTGCGCCTGCCTATGTCTAAGTGCTCGCTGTTTGTGCCTACCTGTGTTTAATTCCACCTTGTTTGTGCTTGCGTATGTTGGGTTCTCCCTATTTGAGTGCCTGCCTGTGTTTAAGTGGTCACTGTTTCTTCTTGCTTATTGTTTAAGTCCAACCTGTGTTTAAGTGCCCCTTGTTTGTGCCTGACCGTGTTTGGGTGCTCACTGTTGATTGAGTGCTCGTCGTTTGTCCCAGCCTTTGTTTGAGTGATCCCTGTTTTTGCCTGTATGTGCTTCCTGTGTTTGAGTGCCCTCTGTTGGTGCTTGTCTGTGTTAAAGTGCAACCTTTTTGTGCCTGAATCTGTTTAAGTGCTCTCTGTTTGAGCTTGCATGTGTTTAACTGTTCCCTGTTTGTGCCAGCCTGTGTTTAAGACTTCCCTGCTATTGCCTGCCTGTGTTTGAGTGCTCCCTTTTTGAGCCTGCCTGTGTTTGAGTGCTCCTTGTTTGTGTCTGCCTGTGTTATCGTGCCCCATGTTTGAGTGTCTCCTGTTTATGCCTGCTTGTTTTTGAATGCCTCCTGTTGTTGCTTGCCTGTGTTAAAGTGCTCCCTTTTTGCGCCTGCCTGTGTTTAAGACAACCCTGTTTGTGCGTGCCTGTTTGAGCCTTCCTGTTTGAGCCTTCCTGTGTTTGAGTGCTCCTTGTTTGTGTCTGACTGTGTTATAGTGTCCCATGTTAGTGCCTGCCTCTGTTTGAGTGCCTCCTGTTGTTTTAGGTCTCTCTATTTGTGTCTGTCTGTGCTTGAGTGCCCCATATTTGTGCCTGCCTGTATTTGAGTGCCTTCTGTTTGTGCCTGCCTGTTTTGTGTTCTTCTTGTTTGTGCGTTCCTGTGTTTGTGTGGCCCCTCTAGGTGTTTACCTGTTTTAATATGCTCCCTTTTTCTGCATGAATCTGTTTAAGTGCTACTTGTTTGTGCTTGCATGTGTTTAAGTTTTCCCTGTTTGTGCCTGTCTGTGTTTAAATCCTCCCTGTTTGTGCCTGCCTGTGTTTGAGTGCTCCCTGTTTGTTCCTGCCTGTGTTAGAGTGCTCCCATTTTGAATCTGCCTGTGTTTGAGTGCTCCTTATTTGTGTTTAGTGTCCCATGTTTGAGTCCCTCTTGTTTTTGTCTGCTTGTGCCTTCCTGTGTTTGACTTGTTGGTGTTTGCCTGTATTTAAGTACTCCCTTTTTGAGTCTGAATCTGTTTAAGTGCTCACTGTTTGTGCCTGCCTGTGTTTAAGTCCACCCTGTTTGGACATGCGTGTGTTGGGTTTTCCCTGTTTGAGCCCTTGTTTGAACCTGCCTGCGTTTGAGTGCTCCGTGTTTGTGTCTGCCTGTGTTATAGTGCCCCATGTTTGAGTGCCTCCTGTTTATGCCGGCTTGTGTTTGAATGCCCCCTGTTGGTGTTTGCCTGTGTTAAAGTGCTCCCTTTTTGTGCCTGTCTCTGTTTAAGTGCTCCCTGTTTGTGCCTGAATATGTTTAAGTCAACCCTATTTGTGCCTGCGTGTGTTGGGTCCCTGTTTGTGTGCCTGCCTGTGTTTAAGTGCTCCTTGTTTCTGCTCGACTATTGTTTAATTCCTACCTGTGTTTAAGTGCTCCTTGTTTGTGCCTGCCTGTATTTGGGTGCTTCCTGTTGATAGAGTGCTCGTTGTTGTTCCTGTATGTGTTTGAGTGCTCCCTAATTTGCCTGTGTGTGTTTGAGTGCCCTCTGTTGGTACTTGCCTTTGTTTAAGTGTTCCCTTATTGTGCCTAAATCTGTTTAAGTGCTTGCATGTGGTTAAGTCCACCCTGTTTGTGCCTGCCTGTGTCGGGTGCTCGCTGTGTTTGAGTGCTTCCTTTTGAGCCTGCCTATGTTTGAGTGCTCCTTGTTTGTGTCTGCCTCTGTTATAATGCCCCATGTTTGAGTGCCTCCTGTTTATGCCTGCTTGTGTTTGATTGCCCCTGTTGGGGTTTGTCTGTGTTAAAGTGCTCCCTTTTTCTGCCTGTCTCTGTTAAAGTGCTCTTTTTTTGTGCCTGTCTCTGTTTAAGTGATCCCTGTTTGTTCCTGCCTGTGTTTAAGTCAACCCTGTTTGTGCCTTCGTGTGTTGGATTCTCCCTGTTTGAGTGCCTGCCTGTGTTTAAGTGCTCCTTGTTTCTACTTGACTATTGTTTAAGTCCTACCTGTGTTTAAGTGCTCCTTGTTTGTGCCTGCCTTTGTTTGAGTGCTCCCTGTTGATAGAGTTCTCGTTGTTTGTTCCTGCCTGTGTTTGAGTGCTCCCTATTTTGCTTGTGTGTGTTTGAGTGCCTTCTGTTGGTACTTGCCTGTGTTTAAGTGTTCCCTTTTTGTGCTTAAATCTGTTTAAGTGCTTGCATGTGGTTAAGTCCACCGTGTTTGTGCCTTCCTTTGTCGGGTGCTCGCTGTGTTTGAGTGCCTGCCTGTGTTTAAGTGCTCCCTTTTCTCCTTGCCCTCGTTGCTTGTTTCTGACTGTGTTTGGATGCTCCCTGTTGATAGAGTGCTCGTTGTTTGTTCCTGCCTGTGTTTGACTACTCCCTATTTTGCCTATGTGTTTGAGTGCCCTCTGTTGGTACTTGCCTGTGTTTAAGTGTTCCCTATTTGTTCTTAAATCTGTTTAAGTGCTTGCATGTGGTTAAGTCCACCCTGTTTGTACCTGCCTGCCTGTGTTTAAGTGCTCCCTTCTCTCCTTGCCCTCGTTGTTTGTGTCTGACTGTGTTTGGGTGCTCCCTGTTGATTTAGTGCTCGTTGTTTCTTAATGCCTATGTGTGAGTGCTCTCTGTTTGTAACTGCCTGTGTTTGAGTGTTACCTGTTTGCGTCTGCCTATGTCTAAGTACTCGCTGTTTGTGCCTGCCTGTGTTTAATTCCACCTTGTTTGTGCTTGCGTATGTTGGGTTCTTCTTATTTGAGTGCCTGCCTTGTTTAAGTGGTCCCTGTTTCTTCTTTCTTATTGTTTAAGTCCTACCTGTGTTTAAGTGCCCCTTGTTTGTGCCTGACCGTGTTTGGGTTCTCGTCGTTTGTTCCTGCCTTTGTTTGAGTGCTCCCTGTTTTTGCCTTTATGTGCTTCCTGTGTTTGAGTGCCCTCTGTTGGTGCTTGTCTGTGTTAAAGTATTCCCTTTTGTGCTGAATCTGTTTAAGTGATTCAAAATAAAAATTAGACACTTTATTTTGAAAACCAAAGCCTGAAAGACGGAAAATGAATTTTTTAAAAATGAAAAAAAACGTGAAGTTTTAGAATTATTTTAATTAATCTATTTTTTAATCTTACCTCATTGATTAGAAGGCAAAAGTGCGATATAATGTTAATTACTGATTTCATTTCAGTAATTTTTTCTTTAATGGTGAAATATTGAAAATAGAGGACTTATACAAATATAATTTAGCTTTTTTCATTTTCAAATTATTATTTAAACGTGTACTTTCGGACGTCTTTAATGATATTTTATTTTTTGATCTATGTAATAAAAGTAAAACCCTCGTTCCATATTATAAAAAGGCTAAATACTATCAAACATTAAAATTGAAATTATCTGAGCATTTGAACAATAATTAGTATATATAGCTAACCATTTGCATTTAAGTATTGTCTCATTTAAAAAATAATTAAATTAATATACATTGAAAGATACTTAACTGAATGTATTATTGGCAATTGTTATTCATGTAAAGTTACTAACCTAACTTATTTTTTGTAACTTTCTGATGAACTTTATATATAGGCCGTTTCTAATGTCTATTCCATCACATATTTTCTTTATCTTATATCAAATTATTCAATTATAAACCTAAATAGTGAAAATTATGAAGTTTAATATTTTTTTATTAATATGTTTACCATTTTTTACGATTTTCACTAGTGTTATTTCATAAAAGCGGCTGAGAGGGCCTTTTGAAATTCCACTATTTTGATACTGTTTTTGTATATATAAATTAATATTAAAACCTCGTTATCTCGAATTTGAAGGGACCAAACAAAAACTTGGAAATATCCAGGTGTTCGAGATATCCAAAATATCAAGAAAAACTATTATCAAGTCCATTTTTTTAAAAATAAGTATCGACCGGTATTTTTTTTGTCTGCTTGTTAGATCTAAAGTAACTCTGCTAAAATAAACAGATCCTGTTATCTTTTTAAAGTGCATTTTATTTTAAATCAACGTCAGTAAGTCGGACTCAAAGAGACAGAACGTCCAAAAAATGGTAGATGATTTGATAAAGGCATAAAAAACTATGGAAATCCATGATCATCACACATCGTATGCCTAGTTTTACATCACTTCTTTAAGCAGCTTTGATGATGTTGACATATTACTTTCATTAAGATTTTCATTACAAACTTAATTTAATGAAGAAAAAATATGTCAATAATTGTGTCATAAATAAAATTTTAAACACTGAAATTTATTGGGGAGAATGGGGAGAAGAGCAAAATGCGTTTTTGCCCCCTAGGAAAACATTAGGTGGAGGGGAGAGGGAAAGGGTCACTGATGTATTGCTGCAATATTGCTAGAGAACATTTATTTTTTATTATTTTGTGTTTGTTGTAAATGATTATTTACGTATGTAAAAAGTTCGAGATAAACATAGTAAATTTGATGCTTGTAACAATTAAACACTTCGAGATATCCGGGTTATTCAAGATATCCAAACTTATTTACATGTAATGTATAGGGAAAAAGTTCGTACCATAAAAGAACTTCGAAATATTCGAGATATCGAAGTTTCACTGTATATACATAGTTCTTTATATGTTATAATTATTAATGCTTCATGTAATCATCGTATCACTTATGTTTTTTTTTAAATAAACTTCTTTTTCTTCTTCTTAATTTATTTTTATATTAATAATTATCCGTGTATCTTTCAACACGTCTACAGAACCTGACAATCGCATATAATATTAGGCACATTTATTAAGAAAGAAGACTTCAAAGCTTATTCAGAAAAGTAAAATCAAAAAAGACATAGAATTTAAAAAGACATTTTAGAATTTGAAAAAGACACTTTAGAATTAAAAAAGACACTTTCGAATTTAAATAAGACACTTTCGAATTTAAAAAAGACCGTTTAGAACTAAAAATGGTATATATTTAAGATTATAATTTTCTAATTCTCCGCCTCTATTTCAAGTCTTTTTTAATTTGATGCAACTAGCAGTTCATTTATAGACAAGTTTTTAACTCTTCAATTTTTGCCTTCTGCATAGATTGTTTTTATATTATAGTAACATAGAATTAAAAAAAATTTTTAGTTTGTATCGAAAGTTTCAACTAAGCAAAAAAGTGAATTTTAAAACTTAGTTTCGAAAAACGTATTACATCCATTTTAATATCCATTATAAAATGAAAAAAAGTGTTCACACACTTCTTTATTATCATTCAAGTAATTTAAAGCAAAAACAATATATCATATTTTAGGAAGAAATAGAAACTCCCATTTGCCATTTTTGTATGTTACGTAGTGCATGTACCATGTAGCTTTGGCATTCCTCGCTGTTTATTGAGGAAACAGCTTTTATGATCACTTCATCTAGCATGAAAGAAAATGTTGTGCCTAAATAAAAGTTTTTAAAACATGTTTTATAAATATTGAAGCAAACCTTACTTAATTTCTATTTTGCAAAATTTTTGATTTTTAAGAATGCCAGCTCAATTGGATTCCGCATGTAACTACAAGGAGACAAAAACTTCAAAATTTGTCCATCTGAAGTTATTAAGTTTTCGATAGTTTGAGTTTTGTGCATCTTTGCGTTATCCATAATTAGCCAGCAGTTTTTTAGGTTACTTATTTTAGATAACAGTTCGATCAAAAATTCCTCAAACCAATATTTCGTCTGCTTAGAGCAGAGGTTCCCAACCTTTTTTTCACCAGTACCCCTTGAAATTTTTCAGCCTTAGATGAACCCCTAATAATTTTTTTAGTTTTTTATCTTGATTTTTCACACTAATATATCAGTTAAAAATTTTAAAAAACTTTTCAGATACCTTTATAAAGTACACCTTGAAAAAAGTAAAACGAACCCCTAAGGGTTCGCGAACCCCAGGTTGGGAACCCCTGGCTTAGAGGATGCGTTGTTTTCGTTTATATTAAGTGAAAATTCATTAAAATTAATCATTTTAAGGAATATTTAAAGATATTCGCAAAATTTATTATAGCTATATATTAAGATGATTAGAAGTATATTTCTTCTGAACCCAACTAAGTAGATTATACAATTTTTTCACTTAACCCGTTAACGCCCAGAGTACTATACTCGACTTTACAAAAATGTGATTCGTCTGCGTTTATTAATGCTTTTTAATACAAATCTTCTGCTTTATACTAGATATTGTCTGATTATTCTGGTCGTTAACGGGTTAATATAAACGAAAACAACGCATCCTTTAAGCATACGAAATATTGGTTAAATATTGACGTAAATAAGCATGTTACTCCTTTCAAAAAATGTTGTCAACATAGTGTATATATATAATAGATATATATGACTAAATGAAAACACTAGAGATCGTTTATATTTATTGTATTTGAACATTGTTACCGTATAGTTTACAACATTGCATACTAAGACTATTTTGACATTAATTCTAACGCATGTACAATGTTTTCATGATTTTCAGAATTATTAACTTCTTTTCCTTTGAACCCTCCATTACCCCCGAAAAATTGGTAATTTACCCCCAGCCTGTGAAACACTGAGTAAGAAAAACCAAAAAAAATAAAAGCATTTCGCACTGCCATCATGACCGATTGCAATGATTCAATCCAGGCAATAAAACTGCATAAACAAAAGCTGGGGATGCTGATACCTTTTTGGTGTAAAATGTTCTCGAATTAATCATGGAAGCTTTACTTTGCAGAATATAATTGATTGTTGTTATTGTGTAAGCGTAAAACGGCTTCGCCTTCGTGATAATGCACAGGTGATTCATGAAAAGCAAGAATGATGAAGCATCAAACTTGCTTGAAGCTGCTCTTCCCCCATCATGACTCCTTTATTCTCTTGCCTACTCTTTCCCTCTTTTAGCGGCAAATTACCATCTCAACAGAGTCTCTTTGTAAATGTCGTACTTTTTGCTTTAAAAAAAAGCGTCTACACTACTCATACTAAATCCATTTCCACGCAAATTTGCGACTTTGTGTGACCTCCTTTCCTAATCTCCGCATTGTACACCACTTTATGAGAATTTTTCAGGATTATTTAAAAATATCATTTTGTCATGAATACTACTGCATTTTATCTTATAAATATTTGCCTTATAAAGAGGCCTTCATTTATACATTGCATTAAAAGGTTGTAAACCAAGGATATCAGTGTTAAAATATTTTCTTTTCTTCGTTCCCATAAATTTCTTCAGCAGAAACACTAAATAATGCATTTACTGTTTCGTTTGTAAGTAAAATATATCATTTTGAAATTATTTTCAATCGCAAGTTCAAGCAAGAAATGTATTGATCTCATGAAAATAAATCAAAATGATACATATTTAAAATATATCTATAGTGTCTTTCAATTAATTTATAATTTGTGAATAAATTTTTTATCAGTCGTTTTCAAATTGTTTTGGTTTGTATTTTAGTGAACATGTTAAAATAGTGCCACTAGTTTAATCTTCCCTCTTTTTCCTTTATTAGATTTGTCTAGTGATACCAATTTATTATTGTGTTTTAAAAACACTCAATTTTTTAATCTTCATGGCAGCTTTTGCATTTTTTATAATCTATGAACTGATAGTCAATATCCATCAATTAATCAACAATCAATCAGTCGTTTTTTAAATTTTATGATGAACGATCTACTTTAAAAGAAAATGCCTTTACAATAGATTTGATCCAAATTCAAAAATTCTTAAAAATGATTCTGGTAAGCACTCAAAAAAATGTTGAGGCAGCATTGACTGTAAGAGTTTGAAAGAAAGGTCTGGTTTAAGCCCAACTAAAACATCTATACTAATAAATATGCCCGATTTATGTATCTTGAAATTTTGAGATATTTACTAAAATTGCTAGCTGCATCTGTTGATAATATTTTCAAGGCTATCCAAGCACTTCTCATACGGTCAAACAAAGTAGGCAAAATTTTGATTTTTACTGTAGATAACTTATAATATAGCGTTTAAATTAGATACACTCTTGACATTTGGGAATGTTATACGGTTACAAACGCAAAAAAATTTTTAACCTAAATAGGGGAAATGTTTAGGTGAATGTTATATTAATAGGAGGATGGGTTTAATGTGGCTAAATTATAATCGTTCATATTTTAAATAAAATATATTTTTTATATGCAAAATCGAACATCTTAATTTCATTTCTGGACCTTATTTTTATTATCTTTTAAAAATTCATACTCACAGAGATTGAGATTATTAAACTTACCTTTACTTTACCTTAAAATAAAAAGAAACGAAATGATCACCATCTTCAACTTTATAAAGAAAAATATGATCCTACAAGAATTTTTAGATCGCATCGTTATAAGTTTAAATCTGAATGTTTTCAAAACAATTACCGTCAAACTTACTTAACAGAAAGAGCCTTTGATGACTGGAATTCTTTGCTGGAAGAAGTAATTGATTCTCTCACACAATGATTTCAAGATGAAGCTTGATATATTTTTGCAGTCTAGAAGATTTTATTTTATTACTTAATAGTTTTAAGATGCAAATTTTATAGGCATTGGCCTATAAATATGTTATGCTATTTTATGTTATGTTATATAAAATCTTTGTCTCTATTTTTATTCTATTTCTATTATATATTTTACAAATAAATTTTTTTTTCCTGAAAGTCATCTTTTTTTCAAAAATATATAAAAAGAACAGTACTTCTTCCAAATTTTTGAATACAACGCTTATACAAATTGGTACTATAATAAAAATAAAAGATTATTTGTAACTTATGTTTTCTATTGGTTATTATTCTAAACAAGTACACCTTACTTACCTAGACCACAAAAAATTTATTGCAAAAAACGAAAGAATAAATATCATTTTGTCAAGAATAGAGAAAGTTGGAAAAATACTATGAAGAAGGCACAATGAGTTTAAAAATTCGAAATAACTTTCCAAAATCTTAATTTATTTAAACAAATTACAAAAATTGCTCTGTATTTAACTGTTTTGAAAAGCAAATATAAAAAAATTTATTTAAAAAAAACTATAAAAAAACAATATTATGCAGTCTTAATTATTCAAAACATTAAAATAAATAGCATTATTTATATATTTTTTTAAAAAATTTAGATTTGTAGAAGTTTTAAAAAGATTTCGATTTATTTCAGTAAAAAGTCCATCCCTAAAGCAGGAAATTTTTGTTTCATGTGGCCAAGAAAGGTTAAAGAGTATTAAGCAAAAACACATTATAGAAAGTTTTCAAAGACGTATTTGCAGACAGGTAGCCAGCTATTGAACATTTGAGCCGGGAGCCTCCATCAAAGTTATGGGGCACACCATCAAAAAAATTGAAATTCACAATTAAAAAATGGAATTGATCTATTTTTTGACAATATGCCTATAAACAATAACAATATAAAGCAAGAAAATTACTGATATGATTGATGCGCGTTCAAAATCTTTAATTTTGCTAAGATGGTGCTTCTATCTGTGATAAGAAACCAAATTTATAATGAAAAATTACTCTTCGTTATGAGAAACAAAGATAAGATATATTAACCATGATTAATTCAGAAATGTTAACAAAGAAATTGAAAGAAAGAAGTAGATAAAGGAACTCATAAGCACAAAGAGTAGAGTTGTTATAAGCTACAGCTGTTACTTTAATTTTGGAACAAGAGAAAAAATAGAACGTATTGTATAGTCTGAGGAGGAACTACATTAGATTTAAGCATAAAATAGGTATGCTGAACTGAAGAAAGATCAACTATGTATTCCAAAAGAGCTCAATGAGTTTATGAAGGAGTACATTTCTTTGAAATAGAGTATATCAAAAAGATATGGACAAACAGCTTGAAACTATAACTTTTTATTGAAACTATAAAAAGATATGGACATTGGACAAGCAGTCTTGATGGCAAAATTGTAATCAGAAAAAATCTTAGATCTGAATACTTAGAATAGCAACAAAGAATACAGCTGTCAATTAATTAACATGAATAGTAAATCTGAAGGGAAGTTTTAGCCTGCAAGATTTATCACAGATGCTAACATGTAAAGACTATCAAGACAACTTCATGCTTTGAAACTATTTTTCACTGGGCCACTTGACCAGAACCATGAAGAAAAAGAATAAATTTATTTACAAATGCGAACAATAAGAGGCGTCTATTTCTACTTTCTAAAGACTAAGGAATAGTCGTGAAAACATTTCTTGTAGCAGAAGTCAAGAGAAAAGGTTAGTTGAATTAATTGGGTTAGGTAAAGTAGTAACACTAACGAAGTCAATATGTATCAAAAAGATGCGAAAATCTTACGGGGAATACCTGCTAATAGTACTATAAGGTACAACTAACTTTAACTTTAAAGATTATCCTTTAAGGTAATCCGTAAAACTCGGGATGTTTTCAACATTCCATTTGTAATCTTTACCATTTCATTAGTATCAATGCATTTCCTTTATATAGAAATATATTATATGCATCACAAAAACATTGCTAGTTAATAAAAGTATACGATCATAATGAAATCATCTTTAATTGTCAAGACAAAATAACAACACTAAATTCCTAAATTCTGCAGAAATACCAAATCGCGAATTCTTATCACACTTATTAATTACAATTAGACCGTATTTTAGCGAAGAAACACAATCAAATGAGACTTAGAAAAATGCTTTTTACAAGAAAGAGAAGCACAAGTGAACTATTGCCCAATATTTTCAGTAGTTTACACAACATGCTAAAAATACTAACATAATTTTGCATCTACATTGAACATATTATTTCTTAATAATTACTTTTTCCTAAAAAAAAATAAATAAAAATGAAGAAGATATTTGAAGAAAAACTTAACTTTTTTTGAAAAGAACAGATAGATTGGAGTTTTGCTCCCAGATTAAAGACCTATATTACATCCTATTTTTTAATCTTTTGGAATATTATTTAGTAACAAAATATAAATCATGACAAATAAAATCATCATATTGTGCAATAAAATGCATAATGAATGACATGTTTGAATTTGGAATTAAATTTATTCTAAGAAAACTTCAAAAAATAAAAGAACACACTTGTATTTGAAGTAAATGAAGCTTAAATCAAATAAAATGAACAATGAAAAAAATGTATAAAATATTTTTATCAAAAAATTAAAATACCCAATTGATTCATGTGAAATAAAGTATATAAATTGAACAATTAAATCTTAAGACCTAGGTGATTGGTCCTTACATCGGTGTATTAGATCTGCAAACTTACACTTGAAAAGAGGGTATAAATTCCAAAACAGTTTTAGGACTGACTTAGGATGGGTATAGTCGCTATTCTGCCCTCTGTAGAAGCTTGCACGTAGGAAGGATTTTATATTTATTAGGTAAAATATTTATCCTATAGGGCAGTGGTCAGCAACCTTCCCATTCTAAAGAGCGATTTTACTCACTAATTTTGCGAAAAAACAGTCTGGATCCACAAAAAAATCCACAATTTAAAATTAAAAAAAAACTTGAAAAAAATTAAATTGTTACAATTTTTTTTCCAAAAATGATAAAAACAATTAATTAGAAATTAATGCAATTTTGTTTCTGAAGTTCATTGCATATTTTTTCTATGTCGGGAGTATAAGATAAGATGTATATTTTTCATTTTGACACAAGCTTGTAAACTTTCATCTGTGAGACGAGAACCATAATTACATTTTATAAAGTTCATACTTGAAAAAACTTGTTCGCATAAATATGTTGATCCAAATATAGACAATATACCAAATGCTAACCCTTCCATGTCTATGTATGTGTCAGGAAGAGAATTCCTAGTTTCAAAAATAAGTTTTGACTTTTTTGGGAGTTTTTCACATTCGCTCCATTTATATGTTCTTCGACAAGAATAGCCTTTTCTCTCTCAAATTCTTGAAGACTTGATGTCAAAGTTTCGAACTTTTTAACCCATAAACTTTTATCGACAATGTCTCCTCACTTAATTTCAAGATCCGGCCTCCTCACTTCTATAAATGCGATCGTGTTCAACTCAGATGGTTCAATCTCTAGCGGTGTGACAAGGAAAGAAAGAGTATAGTTTTTTTTCTGAAATCACCAAATCTTTCTTTGTAAGTGTCTTACATTTTTATAATAGCATGATAGAAATATTCATCATTAATACTTTTGTTTTTTTCTTTAAATTCTTTTAAAAGAGGAAAAGTAAACAATTGACCATTTTTAAAATTCTTGGCAAATACCGTCATTTTTCGTTCAAATGACAAAACTTCTTCGAGCAAATGCCATGCCGTACCTCCCTTTCCTTCAAGTTTTTATTCAAATGATTCAAATGATTTGTCATGTCAATCATGAAAAAAACTTTTCTAGCCAATCTAAGTCTTCTAATTGAGGATAATTAAATCCTTTGCATTTCAAAAAAGTTTTAACGTGTTCTAAACAAGAAGCAGAGCGCCTAAGTACTTCTCCTTTGGAGAGCCACGTAACATTTTTGTGCAAAAAAAGATCTGAGTATATGTTTTGGACTTCTAAAAATGAACAAAAGTGTCGATGACGTAGTCCTTTTGCCATTATTGTGTTTACTATCTGGATAACAAGGTTCATCACTTCAATACATTCAGAAGGAAATGTTTGAGTACGTAAGGCTTCTTGATGAACAATGCTGTGAAATGAAATACCAGCAATTCTCAATTGAGTGATTTTTGAAGCAATTTCACAAAACATTTTGTACTCCTTTCATGTTTGACGCACCATCAGTAGACACTGACACCAAACGAGGGGTCTTTATCCCCTTCGCTTCTAAACAATTTAACACAACTTCGCATATGTCTTGCCCTCGTGTTTAGGATTTTAACTGTAAAAGCTCAATAAGTTCTTGCTGTCCTTTAGAGTTCACATATTGACATAACAAAGCAATTTGCTCACTATCTCTTAAATCAGTTGATCCATCACAGGCAATTGAAAATACATGGGACAAATTGATGTCATTAATTTGCTTAAAAGTAATGTTTTCTGCCATTTTAATAGTTCTGTCTTTGAGAGTCTTTGCAGATATAGGCATCTCTTTTAACATTTTTATGATTTCTTCTTTGTCATCAGAAATAAGCTGTTCTGATATTTTAATGAAGGATTCTTTCAAAAACCTACCGCCTGTAAACGGCTTATCTCTTTTGACAATCTCCTGAGTTGCCACAAAACTTGATGTTTTAATTGAATGAGGAGTTTTAATCCAGTTTTTGAAAAAAGTCTTGTTTACTTCGACTTTATTTTTAAGTTCCGTAATTGCCATTTTTCTTTCATCCTCTGTAGCATATTTGTTAGCAAATTTAATGTGTTTGTTTTGAAAATGTCTTTCAACATTTATTTTTTTATTATTCGATAACTTTTCGTTAAATATGGCAAGCACACAGTTAAGCCAGCATCATTAGCAACAAAAGCAAACAAGTTAGTCCAAGCTGTATTAAACTCTCTATTTTCTTCTGAAACTTTACTTTTTTTTATTTGTTCATTTTTAGAACTTAAATTTGTCACAACAAAACTGCTTTTAATTAAAAAAATCTGTCATTTGCAAAAAAATCACAATATATAAAGAAAATATTAAAATAAAAACGGATAAATTTGAAATAAAAATTATAAAAAATGAAAGGAATATAGTTTTCGTGTATTTGAGTGTGTATGTGTTTGTGTGTATAAAATTTAATGTTGTTTTGATGAAGAATTTTTAAATTTATTCAACTTTAATACAGTTGAATCTCAATAATCAGGACGACTTTGTTTTGTGAACATTTTTTTCGGAAGATGAGTTATTTCATGTTCAAAATTAAAACCAAACAGAAAATTTTCTTATTTTATTAAATTATAAAATTTATTCTTGAATAATCATGAATTTTTTTTTTTGCATTTTTTCTCTTCTTTAGAATAATAATTCCTTCATTCTAATGATTTTTTTATATCAATTTGATTTTCTTTTTCTCTTAATTAAATTACTTGAAAATTTGAAAAACTGAAGCAAATTTTTTCATAAATTCTTTCACAAAAAACTCTATTTCTTATCTATATTCATGAATTAAACTTTGTAAGAATAAATTTTGAAACGAAAAATACTTTGCACTCACTTGAATTCACCTTTTTTAAAATTGAATCGAGAAAATATGGAAATTGAAAACCAAATCATAAATTATATTGATGCGACACATTTGTTTGAAATGATCCGCTTAAAATAACTTGAATCTTCAGCTGCTATGCTTCAAAAGAAAAGCTTCAAAAACTCATTAAAAAATTTTACTAAAAAATGAAACTTAATTATTCGGTGGTGATTTTCCGATGGAATAGTAGAACTTTTAAAAAATAATTGGTTAAACTCACATCAAAAAATTATTCTCCTAAATTTAATTGAGCCACTACTGTGTGGCCAAAAAACCGCATGCGGCTCCGAAGCCTGAGGTTGCCGACCACTGCTATAGAGTAACTTATGCGCCTATCCATATTATGTATAAATGGGGTGAGAGTCAAATTGCAGGTGTAGTTTATCTCTTGCGTATCATACCCTAATTTCCTTATATATCAATAACTCATATATATACTAAATATTATATAAGGTATTTTTCTTCTATTTTTCATACTTTTTTATCCTAACATATTTAAAACTATATTTTTATTTAGGAGCAAGCTACATTCCGTCATACTGCTTTTTTATCAATAAAAAATCTCAATAATTCAAAGGATTTTACGGTTGGGTAAAATATGGCTTAATCAAGCTACCCTGATTGGCTGCGCTTGTGTTAGGAATGCATAGATCTCTAAGTTTTATCCATATATATATTAAATATCAACTCTTGCCATTTTATTTATATCAAGGTATAGCTATGCAGTAAAAGTGAATTTAACAGCTTGTTATTTGGATGGAAAGACCAGCTTAACCTAGAAAACGCAATTCTTAACTTAACTTAATTAAAATTTTATACCACATTTGTGCACAAATCTTTGTTTAAAATTTTTCAAAGTTTTACATTTATAACATAAAAAGGAATTACAACACTTTCTTGTCCCTCTTTTTCCATGCCTGCAATTAGTGGAAGAACGTCAACGTTGATGATGGAACTGTTCTTAGTTTTGTTGAAAGTAAAGTAAGTTTATGGTAGATATGTAATGCAAAAAAGAATTCGATAGAATATTCTTGAATCGGATACTTTAGCCTGTTGTACTTATTTTTCTAGTATATTAAATTCTACGTTTCATTAATATGATTTAATAAAAAATAAAAATAGCCTTAATTTATCGGTTTAAATCGTTTTTTACTGCTAAGACTAGTTTTGGATTTTATTTTTCTCGTTTTATCACAAGATAAGCAATAAAAAATTTAAAAAATGAATACTAATTTATTATTTTACTATATTGACTTTAATTACTTTGCTTCAGGTAAAATCTTCAACTTTTTTCTACATAAATAGAACTTTTTAGTAACTTTTTTTTCAAATATCTGGCATGGTCTAGATCTTACGTATGGCACCAAGTGTCTTTGATTCAGGGATTGGTCAATTGGATCCAGTTGCAGTTACACCAACTCGTCCCAACATTAGGATTCTGAATACATTCATCCACTCCTTACTTCATCATTTCTCAAACATTTTTTCTATATTGCCGATAGAAGATCTTAATCATTCAAAATCGTCCATTATGAAGTAAAAAATGACGAAAAATCTTTCTCTTTTTTGTAATTTAATTAAATTCTCCATTTCATTTATATGGAAATCTTCCAAAAAAATTTCTTCTACACATTCCATATTACAAGAAAAAGGATTTATCACCAATTCTTCTATTTTGAGTTCAAACAAATCCTCAATACTGGACAATAAGTCATCTTTCAGCTCAGATTTATGATTTTTCTTGATTTTTATCTGAAAAATCACTTTTTAAAAAAATGTTTCAATATTTGTAAACAATGCAGAACTATTTTGTAAAAAAATTACCCATCTGAATTACTTTTTCGCCCAAAGATGGGCCATTCGCCAATGGTTGAGAAAGGCCGCTAATTGATGACATTGTATAATTTTACTTATTCTAGTAATGAGCCAATCTTATTCTAGATGCCACCCTGCATACGTATTACAATACGCTTCATCATAAATTGCGAGCAGTATCGCGTTCAATTTAATTTGACTACACGCAACTACAGCTAGTTTCGTGTAGTCAAATTCTGACCGTGGACCAAATGCAACGAGATTCTATTCCCTGTGTGCCATCGGACCTCTTTGAGATGATTATATGTTGGTTAGGGAGAATTAAGTTATATTGACCTATGCAGCCTCGCCATACGTTCTGATTTCGCTGGGTTAGTCCTACTTTTAAACAATTTTCCAGGAGTTCTGTCTCGAAGTTGGGATTTCCTGGTTTGATTTTTTTGGCTAGGTAGTTAATAATATTTATTTGGAAAAATATGAGAGTATTCTATAAGAAAAATACATATAAAAAATTTGTCAATATATAAAACATATGAGAGTAAATTTTGTTTCATTTAAGTCCCATAGACTTTGACATAACGAAATTTTACTGTATAAAATAATTGTCCTAGTTGGAGTCAACGAATTTATGGTAAACCTAGACATAATTAATCATTGACACATTATATGTTTTGAAAACACATTGTTTGTTTTGTACAAATACACTAATATTTTATTTGGAGATTATTTTAGCAGCATCATAATGTTCGGACGAGTTGGTATAACTGTAAATGGAGCTAGATGGCTTTGTGACAAAATGATTCCTTCAAATATCTTCACTGAAAGGATAGGCAAAAATGTGAACTGTCAATCAAAAATCGTGACAATTCATTGAATTATACCGTGAAAAAGTCAATCTACAAATTTTAGATGCTAAAAATGTGAATAACGCGTCTTAACCTTATACATTGACATTAAAACGAAAGCCAACTTTAATGTTCACAATTGAGGTATTTGATTATGTTATGTCTGTAAAGTATACATCACATATATTGGGTAAAATTATTATGACACTAAATTATTTCCTGATGATTCATCTAATTAAACTACGAGCAATTTTTCAAATGACTTGATCAACAACTATACGAACAATTTATCTTAGGTACTAACTCAACAAGCCATAAGGCATGGACCCTTTGCCCCACTTCTAAGTTCTCTTTTTGCTGCCTACCCTTCTTTCTGGATGCCCCTCCCATTTCATGAAAAAAATAGAGTAAGTTTGTCTCTCAACTAATATCAATACATAGTGTCAGCTAAGATTTCATCATGATTCAGATTAGTTACCATTTTAAATTCTATTTGGTCCTTTTGTAATTCTATTTGTCCTTTTGCATTTTAATTTTGTCCACTTTTGCGATACGATTGAATTCGATTTTTTGATATTCTTATGTTTATATTGGTTTGACATGTGTCATTTTTATTTAAACTCCTTTTTGAAAAATTTAAATTATTTTCACATAAAATTTTCTAAATTTTTATTAAAAAATTTTGCACTTTAATTTAGCAATATTTTATAATTGACAAAATGTTATTTCAAAAAAGACATGTGCTTATTTAATTAGAATTGCAAAATAACCAAATAGAATATGAAAAGACAAAATAGACAAACATTTTTTCCCAAAAAAAGACCAAATAGAATTGCAAAAGAACAAAATAGAACTAAAATTGGTATACACCATATATTAATCATTGGCATTTCTATGTCCTCTCATTTGAAGAAAAGAGAAAGCATATTATTGATTAAAATGGTTCCTTGTACTTTAGAAAAGAAGAATAATATTTGTTAGTCTTCTTTACAAAAATATTTAATGAAATTTAGTTAAAATAGTGTTGAAATTGGGAAAAAAATTTCACAATGTAACCTTTTCTCGTGAAGCTCAGCATCGTCAAAAGCCACGTTCATAAAAAATGCAAAATAGGAAATGCAGTAACAGTCGATTTGCTCAAAATAGTGAGGATGGAAGCCACTTGTTAAGCTATGCAAAGTTGCATCCGGTGCGGTTAGTTTGTTTTCTGTTCTGCACTTCCCTGCCTTTAGTCATGTATTTTTATTAAATATAGAAACATATTTTAATTTATTCAGCTCTATGATAATGATATACTGTGTATGTGTGTATCGGTCGATTTTTTATATATTGTACACGGAAATAGCATTTATTTCTGAAAAATTATTAGAGCATTGAAATTTTGAATTTCATTATCTTAGAATTGATAAATCTCGCATATTACGCAAGTGTATATTAGTTCCAAATTTTAAAAGGTCTCCTAAAAAACAAGTCAGAAAATTGAGCTCAGGACACACAACAATTTTTCATCATTAAAAAATTAATGAAAATGATTTCTGAAAATAGTCAGAAAGATGATGAACAAAAATGAAGGATATCTTCTTTAAGAATAAATCTCAATCAATTGTAGTTGCGACTATGAAAATAATAAATATACTAAAAATAGTGCTTCCAAAACTATTACAAATTCGTCTATTAAATTTATAGCGTGATTCTTCTAGATTCGTCTTGAAAGCGGGTGGAGTATGAGTTTCAATTGTGAATGGAGTTCGTCCTTTGTTTAGCCACTCCCACACCTCTTCTCCTAGCCACGCATTTGCGTCCTCGGTGATCGATTTTATTTACATTCAATTAATTCCTTATGTGTCTGCTTGTCAAACTTCCATTTAACGAGTTTTGCAAGGGCTTATATAAGAGCATTTAGAATTGTATGAAGTTGATAGAACTGTGGTGAAAAAAACCTTTTTAAGGGTACGAGTGGAAAAAAATTACATGCAATTGATTGCCACGATAATTTTTCACAATATTTGTATTATAAAGCTCAGTAATTTTTTAAAAAGATTCTGTTTGCATCGTTAAGGATTTTGAAAACCTTCACTTTAGACCTTCTGAATGCTAATCGAGTAATTCTGGTTTATAAGAATACATTTTATTTAAATTGTCAATCATACAATAAAGTAGTCTTTTTTATTTGTCCTCTCCATAAATAAGTAGATATAGTCTGAAGAATTTTTTACATGTCAACGGTAAAATTTTATCAACAAAAAGAGGGTATTTTGCGGGCACATATGTCCCTCGGACAGAGTATTTAGAAAAGCTAAACTAGTACATAATTTTTTTTAAATTTTAATTTATACAAATTATACAGAATATCGTCTCGGTTAAATATACCATTTTGCATTCGCCTTTTTTCATTTTATTTTCTTTTTACAATTTAAGTGGGTTGGTTTTTTGATTAAATTTCGTCTTTTTTCAATTTGGATTAATTTTTTTTTTAATTTAACTTCTCTTTCAAATTTAATTACTTTAAAATAATTTCAAATTATTCTGGATATATAATTTTTAAATTTTTAAATTTTAATAAATTTTTGAATATATTTCATATATTTTTTTAAATTTTGAAGCAGTTTTTTTGTTAAAATTTGTTCATAAGTTTTCAAAAGATTCAAATAAAGTGTCGAAATAAAAAGCTTTCAATTAGTTTTTTGTACAACATATTTAATTTATTTTTACTTTTATAGTTCATCAATAGTCAAATTAATTAATAATAATTATAGAAAATTTTTCTCATATTTTAGACTTAAAATACGCTTAACTAAAGTATACAAATTTTTAGTAAATAATTTAGAAAGTTTCATTGAAACAAACATATACGAATACAGCCTGTATGAAAAAAAGGTACACATTTTAAGGTAAATCTTTGAAAGGTTTAAAAATTTAATGACTTATATCATATACAATTATAAATGAAATAATTTTTAACTAACGTTTTTAAAATTTAAGGATCGTCTACTTCCATGATTGGGCAAAATATATCCTCTCTACAGAACTTTGTGGTGTTATGTCGAAAAAATAAAAAGTTGTTTAAAAGTTCAAAAAATACAATAAGATATTAACACTTAAAATTTCAAAAAAGGGACGCTCAAAAAGAGGAAATTGGATTGAAAAAGGACGAATTTTAAAACGAAAAACAACGAATGTAAATCGAAAAAGAGGAAGTTAATGTAAAAAAGGAAGAACTTTGTATTGAAAATAGACACTCAACGTAAAAATGCTATATTCGGTATGATATGAGTTGTTTACTTTTGCGCATACCTAATTTCAAGATGACTAAAACATAATTAATGTTCTTCTTTTTATTCTTTCAAAAACTTTAAGACTATGCCAGTTTTAGAGAAGTCATTTAACAAAATACAGTTAAGAGAATTTCTTAAAATATTTCTATGTACTCCCTTGTACAAGGACCTGACTTTCTTGATATAGACTGGCCTGTAAAATTTATAAAGTCTTCCCATAATAATTATAACCCCTACCGATAAAATTGAATTATAATAGTGCTTCTACAGGTACTTGATATCATGCCACCGGTTATGCGAGAAGAAAGGGGTGTCATCTTTTAATTATTTTAGTCACTTGTTGTATATTCTCCAAGTACTCAGCACAATTGCATGTCTATCTCTGCCCTTTCTAGACTAAGACTTCAACAACTCACACTCCTATCTGTGCATACATAATTATGGGAGAGTAAAGATATACTTCTCCCTATCTCGGAATTATATTCTCTGAGACATAGCGTCTCTCAACTCTCAAAATTATATTTTCCTTCACTAACAAATTTTACCGCTCTGATCCATCCCTATAGATTTTTGAAAATAAATCCTCTGTGTATTTCCTTCAATCACTCTTTATCTACCTTCAAACAGTCTACTTCTATTTTAAGAGACACTGAAGTCACATAGACTCGGAAAGAATTAAATTAGAAATAAACCTTTATGTATTAAGGTTTTATACGTTCACCTTTTTCATTTGAAAAAAACTGAATTTTCACATCAAGCCAGAATCACTTGGCAATATAGTGTGGTATTACACAAAGATGTATGAACTATAACAATTTTACAACAACTTTAACATCCGATAAACTATCCGATGAATACACCACAAAAATAAAGTCCTTTTTAAAAGGAGGTAACTAACTAGGCAGAGAATTTCAAATTATTATTAACAGCATTTTGCACAACATGTTAAAAAAATAATATCATACTTTTCAACTTTACTCTAAAAATTATTGAAAATGATTTAAACTTAATAAATTTTGGAAAAATTTTTTTTTCCATTTTAATAATAAATTATAGCGTTTTAAAAGTTTAATAACATAATATTTCTTATTTTTTAACAAATCTAAAGGAACAAAATGAATTTATTTTGTGTTTTAGTTTGATATAAAAGTACCTTAAGATCCAAAAAACCTATTTTTACCCAAGAAAGATTTTTAAAATTACTGGCCCCTTCCCTCTCTAATATTTTTCACGATACTGCCTTGCTATTCTGAAAAAGCATAAAGTGGCTAAAAAACATGTTTATAATTTCATCGTATAATATATACACATTTTAATGTATAAAAAGTCTAAATCTAACATAGATAACACTAAATATTGCTATAAACTTCAACAAATAATTTTTAAATATGTTTTATTTTTTTGTTTTGTAGGCCGAATGCTCTGAAAGATTCAAAAGAGATTTATCAAAAGTTTTACTTGCTTTTATGCCAAATTTAGTGTTGTCTTTAGGGATATGAGTGTTATGCGTAACTTAATTCTTAGTTTTTTCCTGGTTGGGGTTAAGTAAGAAGTGAATTTCAAGTATTTATAACTTTACATTTTATGGATGTTCTAAAGTCAATTTTTTGGAATTTGGTTTTGTAATTTATATTATGTTAATAACATGTGTCTAGGGCATACGCATTCTTTGTCTCATAGAAAAAATACTAACAGAGGCACCCAATATCAACTTCTCATATAAGCCCATATTTTGTAAAAATCTTTATCTGACTGTCTAGCGCTAGCCCTATGAGTGTGTGAATGATTAAATATGTTTGAGTAAAGCTAATCTCTGTAAGTGTGTGTTCCTATGATTTTTTGATATTTTCCTATTGTGGGTATTGCGTCGAACGGAAAAATAATTAGAGAGATTATAGGGATGTCACGATCAAGAATCGCGTCGTTCATAAAGGAGACAGACGTGTGTGTATATTTGCGAAAAGTTGGACTTAGTATGCGCATCTTTATCTCACAAACGAATCTGCATGACGGTAAAGAGTGGGTAGTTAATCCATCCGTTATCTGTTCACTTCACAAGTTTTCACTTGAAGATAAAGATGTTTTGAGTAGGTGTAGAAGTTTTTCACACTCCAAATACAACCCACCTTCCTCCTTTCCCATCATTATATATGCAAACACACACACAAAACACACATCTATACCAAGCATGATATGTCTGTCTTCTAGCATAAGAAGCAAGTGCCCCTTCATATACCCCTTACAATAATCACACTTTGCAAGTTTCAACGAAAACAGAACTTGGGTGTTCTGGAACAAAGGATTTGTGGTGGCTGATACTCGTAGTGTATGGAACATGTGCCCTCTTCGTTTGAAGTGTAAGCCTGAACGAGAACCACCAAGCTCTACTGAAACACTGGCAACCGTTCTATTCAAACGAAGTAAGCAAACTACTGCCGTCCATTTGGATTGTGCGTTAGGGAAGATGGTTAAAATTAACAGTTATCAAACAAAATTTTATATCGCTTCCCCGCGTGGTTTCAAGGTCCAATTTCGTGTGAACATTTTTTTCAAAATGGGGATCGATAGGTCAGCAAGTGTCTAGAAATTTCGATTCTAATAACTGATTTATCTAATATGATTTATCATCTTATATTTTCGTATTTTTAAATTTCCTATTGCATATATTTTGCCTTGTAAAAGTTAGGCAAAACATTAAATATCCTATTGTTTTTAGGTGTAGAAAAAACTTGAAAATTTATTTTTATAAGATTTCTAAAAAAAGATGGAATGTTGCGGAGAAATAAAATTCTCTTGTCTGCACTATGTATTTTGGTAATTGGAAGGTTCTTTATAACATAGGCACTAAACTGTTCTATATTTCTTTTTATACATGTGCTATTTTTATATCATTTGACAAAAATAAAGTTTTTCAATCACAAAATATCTATTGGTGTATGTGTGTGTGTTATATAAAGATGTATGATACAAAATACAATTTTATGCTTTAAAAATCTCAGGTGAACCTGTGCATTACGTTCTTTCAGAGATGGACGCGAAGCCTATAAAATGTTGGAGATCAACGAAGCTTTATCAAATTTGCTTTATTGTATATTCTTATTATGGCAATATAAAGTGAATCTATAAATATAAATAATTGTATTTATCTACGACAGGATTGGGGAAACTCCCTCCCACGCGTCAAAAGGCTCCCAAGTCTTTTTTATACCGCCGCCCACTGATATACCGTTATGTAAAAAATAAAATTAATTTTGACCTATTAAAATGTATTATCCCATATTTCGAAAAAGTCATATTCATTTACTTATCAAGAAAGGGAAGTGAAGCTTAACTTTGAGTTAGACCAGTGTTAACTTCTTTTCCTTGGTATGAATCTTTGGATGCAAATTGTCTAATTAATCTTTCAATCACACAAAACTAAACTGAAAGTACGCCTCATTTAGATACAAGAATGAGATTATATAGCGTCTCGAATAAGAAAATATTTCTAATTTTGTAACGGGAAGGAATCTTCTTGATTGGCTTAATTAGATGTTATCCAAGATATACATACACCCGTTCAAGAGTTCGTATTTGTGATCCGCCCATGGACTTGATTTTTGAAAATTTTCCCCTTCTAGACTAAAAAGTTTCCATAACTCAGAGATCTTTAATAATTCGTCTTGAATTTTATTGCTAATATATAATGTCTATCATTACAAACTCATTTTTTTTATTTTAAGCAACTAATTATCAAGCGTAAAATATCAGGGTCCCTATTGTCCAAGACATCCTTACATTTGGTGCAGTATGCTGGTCTTTAACCAAGAGATGAATAAATAAAGAAGTATTAGATACTTATACCTGAATACGAAAAGTTCGTTAGTGTATATGCAATATTTACTTTTTAGTACAAAGACACTTATTGTATACAAAATTTTAGAAAAAAGATTTTTACCTTGCAAAATAGTTTCATGATCAATATATTTAACAATTTCATTTTCTATAGGTAACTCTTTGAATACAGAAAAAGCTTCAAATAGTTACTCAATTAATAATAATTGGGAGGGGCCTCTTAAGTATCATCGCCTAATTTGATAAAATGGCAAAGAGTTCTGTTCTCTGGATATGTTAAAAAAATAGGAAACGTAAAATAATGAAATGATAAAGCAGGTAAAAATTCATAACACAAGCTGTTGTTGAGATTCATGAAAACGTACATATAATAATTTTGTGGTTAAATTTGTCATCAAAAGTCGGAGTTACACATATTTTATAAATATATGGTAGGCAGAATATTTAGCTTGTGCTATTTAAAAGTAGGTTTCAATTAAGTGACATGTCTTTATTCTCACATGCTAAATATCCTTTAATTTATCAAACAAAATGAGAAAAAGTTGTGTTTCAAGGAAGAAAGATCTCTTTCGATGTATGTTATAGAATATATTTACGGGATAATAAATGTATTCACTTTCATTGAAGTAAGCCGAAAATAAATTAAGAGTTTCACAGCTAGAGAATTTGTGTTCAATTGTATGGCCAAATAAACACAAATTCTTACTCTTTCATATATTAATTTAAATTGAACTTTAATTAGAAGCGTACAAATATGATTCGATATTTTTTAAACTGACACTGTTTAATTGACTCAGAAGCGGGAAAAATTTTAACACCAAAAATCTAAAAATAATTAAAATGAATCAGTTTTTAAAATATTTTTATTTGTAAATGATAAATAACAGAGTAATTCTATAAGAGAATATTAGATATTATGAATATAAAAATAAACTTTAAATTGCACATTTTGTGAAAGATAACGGTAAAAATGATCCAACTGACTTCAAAAGCTTTTTATCGAGCCCGATTTCAAAGTAAAATGTTCTAATTAAATGATGAAAATATGAAGATAGAAAGGCTCGTAAAAAGACAAATATTGGAAATGAATTTTGAAATGGAAGATGCAGAAGATTCGAAATCGGGAATGAACAATTGTGCGATTTGGTCAATTTCTCTGGGTTTTTCAGGCTTATTGAGTTTTGCCTTCAAATGAGCCTTGTTGTTATTGAGGGTGTTTTCAAATGGATACACGACTTCGTGCTTGATCTTGTTCATTATGTATTCTGCCTCCTCGCCAATGTCGCCGCATTCTTTTTCGTAAGAAAGATAGGGTTGTAGGGATTTAACAGGCAGAGCTATTTCTTCTATGTTTCGAATGGGCGTGCTTTTGGCGTCTCTGCACAGATGCTTGACTTTTTCACTCGAGTATATCTTCTGCAGCGCATTCACCAAGTACCCGTTTCTATACCAATTTGTGAGATAGAGGAAGTGGGCCAGCGTGTTTCTGCTGGTGTCGACTTGTCTGTCAGGAGGCATCGTACTCGCAAAGATGGAGTCACTTTTGTTCTGCACTTGGAAAAGACTGAATACAGCGTCCTTTTCCGCGTTGCTTTTGCAAGACCTGACACTGGAGGCCTTTGGGTAGTAGAATAGAAACTGCAAACACTTTTCTTGATTGGACCAGAGACCTTGAATGTTGGTGTAACTGGCATTGAGTGTATTGAAGACACACTCGGTCAGTAGTTCGTCTCCTGGCTTTATAACTTTTATTTGATTGAAGTGACGTGTGCGTTGCACTTCTTTCTTGACATCGAGATCCCTTGACATCGGCTTCTGCTCAATCCCATTTCTGAAGTGCTTTGCATTTATATGTCTGACGTAGTTGTTTGTATAAAAATGATTGGCAAATACAGAGATTCCGTTTCTAGGGAAGGTTCTTTTGGTACACGCTGATGAGCAGTGCCCTTGGTGAAGAAATGCCCTTTGTGCTTTAGGAATTATCATCCAATCAACGGGCTCAACTCCCAGAGATAAGACACCTGCGTCATACAGTTGAATGTTTATAGAAATCACTCCTTTAAACGCAAACATTTCTGACCTAAGAGTATCGTATTTTTTACCCTTGTACTTTTTAACTAGAACATCTTCATCGTAGAGAACTTCCATCATCAAAAACTTAGGATCTGAAAAGTCTCCGAAAGAGTAGCCGACACTTTCTGGGTACTCGAATTCTTTGAGAGACCCAGGCGTCCATACAGAAATGACTTCATTGCATTTGTAAATTTCTTGTGGCGTATTTATTTGATAGTGAGCGTAAACTTTACCCAATTGTACATTTCTCGGGTCGAAGGTTTCATCACAGGCATATAAAAACATGTGTTTAACAACTTCTTCGCTTTCAATCTTGGGAATCCACTTGATCACGTGCTTTTTAGTTCGAAATTCTGGAAGTCGTACAACAGAAGTAACGTAATAAAAGGAATCCACCACTTCCTTCAAACTAGTCTATAAAAGGAAAGTAATTAAGAATGGAAAACTTGATAAGTTATGAGCCTTACTTTGAGTGACAGGTCTACACTTTCGTAAGATTCTTTAGTATCCTTGTCAACAGGGTGATGGAACAAGTAAGCTGGCGTGTTTCCTTGCTTTAACCCATAGAACATTAGGGAATTTTGACTAGTCGGTTTTTGTTGGTGATATCCCCATAAGAGATAAAATAGATTGTCCTTAATAGCGAATGTCAGGAATATATCTGTATGTATGTGCGTAAAAAACGAAAACTTACATTTAAATCCACGTCAAATGTATCGCATGTTTTGATAGATCTTTTAAATTTGAAAACCGTATGTGTTGAGTTTTCAAAGCCAGAGAAGTAATAACTCTGTTTTTTGTCTTCAATCGAAATTCTTTGATCAGATAAATAACTATCCTAAATTTAAAATATTTATATAACTTTGATATTTTAGCCATCTTAAATAACAAACTATCAAACATTTTTACTTACATATTTTATTTATTAATATTTATTGTATATTTAATTGCATTGGGAACTTAGGCGCAATTTATTTCACAAAAATTTATATACACAAATATGTAAAACTTACAACTGAAAATTTATTTCGCACTATAAATAATGTTCAATTTTTTTCAAATAAATTAAGCATAGAAAATTCGCTTCTATTATATCAGAAAAGGTATTTAAAAGAAGGAAGAGTATAGATTGTGAAGAAATACAAAAAGGTGAAGCAAAAGATATAGTATTTAGAGATACGGCGTTTTTTACGTTTCTATTCACAATCCCAATTTCCATTATAATACACGGTTCTTAGAGTTAAGATCTCTTTCCCGAAGGCTTTCTTATGATTTATATTCAGAAATGATCTCTAGCATTTCAAGAACCTAAAACTAAACAATATAGATTCAATATTATTAATTGGTATACCTGAAATAGAATTAAATTAACAAATCACTGGTTAAAAGAAATATTGGAAAAAGGACGTATATAGTGGTGTAACAAAGGGGTCCTCCTCCTGCCCCTTCCTGAGTACGGCGCCGTATACACTGATGACTTAAATTGCCCTTATATAATTATTGTCGATATTAAAAGTTGCTTTTTAAAGAAATTGTTATATGAGAACCGCAACGAAATTAGTACGAAATAAACCTAAGAAATGATTAGAAACGTTTTAGGGTTGTAGGAATGCTTATGGATTAAGTATGCATGTAGGCCTCAACGCCCATATTAATTGTATAAGAATTGTGCTCTACGCCTTTGATTATAAAAAATATTTGATATCTAGCCAACTTCGCATTAATAATAATTAAGCCGTTGTTTACACTGGCTATTGTGAAGTCATCTAAAAGAAGCCAGTTATAGTATGTTCGCATTTAAAGAATTGATACTAAGATGAATTAAAATACGACCACATGAGTTATCACTACTACGCGGAATGATAAAATGAAGTGGAGGTAAAAGCGATAAATCTATACGACAGGCGCAATCGAGAGTAAAAGAGGTGCTTAGCAAAGCGAAATCAAAACAGTTTGATTTGATTGCACAGCGATAAAACTAGCGTTTATTTTATTACGCAAAAGAAGAAGGTTAGTGCAGCGAAAACAATTAACTACTGAAGCTTTGGCTATACCCCTTTTTGAGATTATTTCTGTATATGAGTGTCTAATGCCAATATGTATGTAGTATGTATTAGTATGTATATGTAATGTGTGTGTATGTATGTCTAGATATTTTTTGTCAAGCGTGTATTTACTGGTTATAGACCACAGTCGCCATATGTCGACTTTACAAAAATGTGAATCGTCTGCGTTCATTAATGCTTTTTAATTCAAATCTTCTGCTTTATACTAGATATCGTCTGATTATTCTGGTCGTTAACGGGTTAATATAAATAAATAGGAAAGTTTGTGTCAAGAGTCTCAAAAAATGTACATAATATGTAAATATATGTATATGTACGATTGTGCTACACTTCTAATACTAACACTAACCCTAATTCTACACTTATCCCAACAACGACAATAAGTTTCCAAAATTTTGCACATTAAGACACATCTAGAAATACGTTGATCACCTGTCAACTATTATGCAAAATAAGTTTATATAAAATGTCAACTATTATGCAAAATGAATTTATATAAAATCCTTTATATCCAATAACTCTTTCTGCAAAACTTAATCACATTTCACCGCATTGGGATACAAAACACCTCCCAAGAAATATTCAGATAGAAATTCTTAGAAGGCATCACATTTTGAGATAACTGAAAGTTTTATTTCATTTTTGATTAGGATTGAGTTGTGTGGTTTATTTAATTGAGGGAAGTGTAAAACGTAGGTAAGCAAAAAATATTTTTTTAAAATGTAATATATTTTAACAAATTGAAATGTTTCAACTTTCCTAGAACAAATTTAAAATGTTATCTACCCCTTTAGGAACTAGTGTACCAAGATGATTAATTTACATAGTTACTCAATCTCAAGGAAACAACAAAATTCTTAGACTATATTCTCCTTTTTAAATGTTCAAATGCAAAAGTGATATTTTACTTAACAAATTAAAAGTCGTGCTGCACCTATGAAAATGCCCCATGGTTTAACCCTCGTTTAGTTGGAGCAGCATTTTGCGTAAACCACAAGAAAGAAATATTTCATCGTTATAAAACGACTGAATCTAGCTAATTAAATGAAAAATTCTTGTGGATTAGAACAAAGATGAAAATATTATATGGCAATTTATGGTATTTAATTTTTTTCAAAAAAAAATAGGTTGATTAGAAAAAAAGCATTCGAAGTCATTAATTCATAAATAAACTAAATTCTCCAAAAATGAAACTCGTGTGATCGATATATGTAATAATGTATGCATATCTACATAATTATAGTATTACATATTATATATGATTTTTAAAATGATCTTTTTTAGTTCTAAATTGTCTTTTTTAAATACTAATTTGTCTTATTTCTATTCTAAACACTCTTTCTAAAATACAAAATAAAATTGAAAATAGTCAAATTAAAATTGAAAAAAGACAATTTAGATTAAAAAAAAAAAGACAATTTAGAACTTAAAAAAGACAATTTTTTAGAATTGAAAAAAGACAAATTAGTTTAAAAAAAAGACAAATTAGTATTTAAAAAAGAGAACTAAAAATGACAATTTAGAAGTAAAAATGTATATATAAACAAAGTAATATGAAACTGTTTCTTTTTTAGTTTTTTTTATCCATCCTGTGCATTATTATTTTTTTCACTTCTTATGCTTTGCCCCAATTATATGGATTTTTCGCCTTCTTTTTGTAAGTTTTCATTGTTTATCCATGTGACAGTAACTGGGTTGGTTGGATCCACTATGTTTTGTAACGTTATATTTTTTTTATAATAAATAAAATTAAAAAAATATTTTTACAATTAGCATTTGAGTTTGGAAGATATTTTTTATAAAATAATAAATTTACTGTTTAAATAAAATTATCGTTGAGGAGTGAAAATTTAAGGTCGCTGATGCTACCACCTTATACATATTTAATTCAAGGATTACTCGTTGTCTTGAGTATATAGATAAAAATGAAAAAAATAGTAAAAAATAGGAAATACTTTAAACTGGATATTTCCAAAAGGATCGATCCACGTGTAGATGACATCAGAGTCTTCAGGAAAGGGAGTCTTTGAAAAGCCAAACATGACGTAGCCAAAACTTTTAATACTCAACTCAAACCAAATGGAGCTTTCATCGAAGTTCCACGTACAGATGAACTCCTTTCCCTTATCCAAAATGAGAGAGTATTTGCAAGATGTGTAGACGAAAACGCAAGATGAGAAGAAGAGAAGCCTGGAGAGTGAGAGACGAGCGCTGAGCATTGTTCACTTGTATCACGCGAAAAAGTATGATCTGGTGGTGCAAGGTAAACTGGTTTATATACGACTGCTCTTGTGGATTAAGTGACGTTTCCTTATTAAAAATAATTACAGAATGATTGAGCCAACTTTAATACTTCCTCTTGCACCTTCCTCCTACACTGTACTATCAATGATAGGCGCAGTCGTGCATATCAGGCATGATGAATGAAGCTTCTACTATCTATGCACGCATTCATATCACAATCCTACAGACAGATAACCCAGTTTCCTTGACTTTACCATTTCAACTGCCATTCATATTGATGGACATGTAACATTGCTATTTAATTCGTTGCAGGGAATAAGCAAATAAAATGATACCGTTATTTGTTTCCTACACAGAGAAAACTTTAGAAAAATAGGTTTTATGAAAAATATTTCCTACAACAAAGGTTTATTTTGTTTGCATAGTGGCGTATTCAGAGTCGGTTTTACAGGGGGTGTGTGTTTATTTTAACACTTTGAGGACAGTGGGACACGTATGTAATGTAATAAGAACTGCAAATTGTCTGATTAAAATATACAAAATTTCATTGAAGAAGAAAGCTAAAGAATAATGATAAATATTCTCGTCCTAAAAGGATCAAATGAAGAGGAAATCTAACTCTTGAAAAAACAAATTATTTAAAAAATAAACTTATGTAATCGTTTTTATAACAAAGGATGTCAAATAACAATTGATAATATATTGAATATTTGAAAAAAAAATTCAAGGAAATTTAAGTTTGAATTTATTTATAAAAATTAAAATATCGGGTAATATTTTTTTCCTACTATTTTCTCGCAAAATCTAACACAATTTTATCGATCTTAATTTTAATATCTAACAAGTCTTTTGTGCCGAATCATGGGAATTCCCTCGGCTCAATGAGGGATTGAAGTCCGATAATGCCATGCGAGTGTTTATGATAAAGAAGAGTCGAAAACGCACCTCTTATACCTAGCCTAGAGCTCTCCGATTTTTGCTGCACTAGATTCAGATGATAAGCGAGTGATCACTAGCCAAGACATTGAGATTAAGGATATTTCATTCGACATCTTCCCAGATTTGGCGACAACATCAGTCATGTGAAGTAGATACGAGCGATGGCTATAATTCAGCACGCCTTTTTTCCTTCAACCTGTCTTTGTTGATCGCTGAAAAAGACTTATCCGGCAATGTCTTAAGCGCACCCTTAAAAACGGTTCCATTAATCTCTAGCACCAATTTCGGCAAATTATCTAATAATATTTCGCCGTTAAGTCAGAGGCGAAGCTTCATAGAATTTACTCCAATTCTGGTCAAAACCTCGAATTACATCTTTATGATTTCAGGTGCCCAAGATAAAAATTGGTGGCTAATTTCAGTCTAAAAACAACTGTTCACAAATCCGAATATAAAGCTCATGACTGCAGTTTTTATGCGTACTATTGGGCAAAAATGTTTCTGGGCCAAAGGGATTTACAAGATGTATTTATGACATTCGTATCAGCTAAGGTTATATAAAGAGTATTATGTGATAAACAAGGAAAGGAGAAAAGCTATTTCAATCGTCTCCTGATGGATGTAAATGATTTGTCAGCTATATTCCAATTCATTCATCTCAACTCAAACGTAAATTTCTAGCCATGCACCCAAAGCCGATATAAAGAGTCTTAGTCTATTTACAGAAAGTCATTGAACATTACACTCAAGATTAGTTAGCTCAGGAAACTCTTCCGGGCATGATAATTGAGAAGACCCTTTTAGTTTTCCAATTTCTGTTTTAGAAAAAATAAACTTTTAGGTGGTGACAAGTATTTGCAAAATATTTTCAGAAAACAAAAAATAGTTGGTTTTCTTTTTAAGAGATGCAAGGACATTTTCCTTACTCTTACTCTGAAATACATCTTGATTTTTGAATTTATTTTCTAATATTTTTTGCTTATGAAAAAGGTAAAATTAACTGTCAAAGACTTTAAGTGAGATTTGTTTAGTAAAGATTGTTTAGCTTCAACTGGGGAGGATGGGGCTCGACCCCCTTGCTGAATACTACTATGTTGTTTTTTTTAAAAACGCTACTAAAGTGCTAAAACAAATTACGAATAATGGATGAAAATAAAATATTAATAAAGTTTTGAAGAATCATTGTTTGAAATAAGTTGGGGTAAAATAACAAGAAGTAATGTCCCAAACAATTTCAAAATAGTTACATGCTTCGATTACAGCGCCCAAATGTTGACAAGGACTCAGTTAGCAACTACCAAAGAAGTTATTCCTTTTAAAGCGAGATGTCATATTCATGGAGACTTCAGTTATGAAAATAGAATGTTCGAAGAATCTGTAGAGTGAATATTTCAAATAATTCTACCCACCAAATGTTTATTATTGCCAATGATAAGACAGTTTCGGATTTCGAAGGTGGAGGGTATATGTAGAAATCGCCTTGCACGCCAATTTTTTTTAGCACATGTGTGCTTAGCTCAATTTTCTGAGAGACAGTGTTTTCTGATGATAATGTGTAAACAAATTTTTATTCTCTTTTAACTAAAATTTAAATCTTATTTTCATGAATAATCTTAAAAAGATGAATTTTAAAATGTTATATTTCAAATAATTAATTTATTTTCATTATTTATGCAAAAATGAATTTATTAGCTTTGAGTTTTCTCGGTATCAAAGATCTCAAAAAACAACTGATCAATTTTTATCATAAAAAGCCATCAATACATCATATTATAAATTTTTTTCTGGATTCGCCCTAGTAATATGTAAATGATATTAAACATCTTAATATATAAATATTTATTTATACAAAATAGCACTATACAATCGACTAAATTTTTCAAAAACAAATTGAGACAGTTTTTTTTCTACATCCGACTTAGATAGGAGGGATACCAAGGGTTTCGATTCTTAGGAAGAGGGGGAGGGTGTATTCCAATATTTCAAAGTAATGCTTATATTGAGATAAATCATTTAAGTACAATAAATTAGTCATTTAAATCAGTGGTTCTGAAAATCGGTCTGCACGATGGCAAGTTTCAGCCACATAGCCTCTCTAAGTTTTACTCCCATCGAGCAATGGCTGGATAAATTGACGAATAAAAACAACTTTCTTTTTACACTGAAGTAAGCTAACTCGTGCTTAATGTATTGACGTGATTTCTTTACTCTCTATTTCCAAACTTAAAAATCTGATGATTGTATACCATCGTATTTTATGTTTAAAATTGGTTGATTTTTTGCTTTATATGCGCCGGTTCACAAGCGTCGAAATAATATTTGGCGGTTCGCGCTCTCAGAAAGTTTGAGAAAGTTGTTAAACAGAAAATCAAGATAGATCTGGAAGGAAGAAACTCTGTCATATCGAATAAACCACTGATTAGACGATTTTTTGGGTTATTTTTAATCTAATGGAAAAGAATAAGAGTATAAAAGTATTAAAATAAAAGCATCAGAAATAGGCATATGAAAGATAAATAACCAAGTAAGCCTTATAATAGGACTTGATTGAACGAGGCTGTCGCAGCAACGTCAAAAATAGCGCTACGGTTTTCTTTTCGAAATCTCTGAATGCTTCCCACAATTCAAAGAGCAAGTACACTGTGTATTTTGATGTCTAACATTGAAAGATGATAATCATTTTTACGTTTTAAACTTTAATTTCATGAAAAAGGAAAAAATTTGATGAAAACGTTGACATCCCTTTGCTGAAATAAAGGCGCCTTTGTCTTATGATTTTTGTGTAATTGAATTTCCTCTCATCATTACGCAATTTCGGATTAGCTGAAGGAATAAACTAAACCCAGCGAAATAGAGGAAAACATTTTTGATCAAATCATTAAAAAAATGCTCCCATTTGTTCAATATTGTTAAGGTTTAACAATGCAAAGAAAGAAAAGTTTCAATTTTGTGGTTACGTTTTTTAAAACATTAAATCGTAGTTGCTTTGATATAAAGTCTGAAATAAAAACATTCAGCTGTGATTACTTTAATCTTCCTTATAAGTTCATAAGGGGCTTTTTTATGAGAGCAATTTGAGTAGTCAAAAATGACAAAATTGCAATAAATTGTGGCCAAATTGCATCAGCAAATGCAACATCCAGATCATGAAGCGATTTCTCTGCAGGCGAATACGATGTCGCGAAGAGGCAAAGCGTTTTGCACTCGTTGTAAAGAGAATTCACGCCTTCCCGTGGTGTATGGGAGTGAGCATGAATGGGAGGCAGATACAGATCTCTTTGTTAACGAGTGGCCTTTGTTCTCGCTCAACACCTGACGAGTGCGGGGGGAGGGGGATCAACGGAGACGCCCTCTCCATTGTGTGAGGCAGGGGTGTTGGAGCATCAGGCAGACAATTTGTGAAGCACTTGTGTCAATACTAACCCCATCAATGTGCTAAGCTGAAAACAATGAAGATAAATGAATTATGTAATATTCAGCTTGAAGTCTATACAAGACAACTCATTCACTCTAATTGGCTGGCATTTCATCCCCACATTGTATATTTCATTAAGTACTTGATTCAATTATAAACAAATAGTAATGAGGGAGCATCTTGTTGTAGTGCATTTTATATCAGTAGGTTAGCCACTGGTAATATGTCAGATTTGACACCTTTTGAAGACTAGGCGTCCTAATTGCTCCTTTGGAAAATTAGTTGTTCTAGTTTTGCCTTTTTGAAGAAAAATGATCGCAAGTAACCAAGGCCTTGACACCACAGTGTGTACCCTCAAGAAATGCTTCTTATACCAAGGGCATAACGAGCTATATCGAGTTAATCGAAAAAACGAACTAAAAATCAATTTGAATAAAAATTCATTTGTGAATATCAATTAAAAAGGGAAAACTTTATGCCTGAAAAGTGGAAGTCTTAAAATTTTATTGCGCAATCATGTAATAAAACTATTTACGATTGACAATTTGTTTTAATGGTATATTAATAAAGAGAAAAGCAGCATACTTTTAAATAGGAAGGAATGGCGTACCTAATTTTCCCACTTACTCATATCAAATAATGATGTGACTTTTTTACGCTATCCTTGACAAGCACCTCAAATTGCTTTTAAAAGAAAAAAATTTTGCGTTTTCACGAATAATAGCGCTTGTTTTTACGCATCAAAGAAATAATTGCTAGTTATTGTACAAGTGAGTAGTTTGAAATAGAGACCGTGTATTTTTTGTAGTTGTGACTTTTCTTCTAAATTAATCTAAAACGTCGAAGAGTTATCTACTCAGTTACTTATTATGTGTTTTAAGGGGTAGCCATCGGATGGGGGAGGGGGGGGGGGAGTTAAGGGTAATGGTTCTAGATGCAGTTATATCATTGGTAAAGAGATTATTTAAAAATATCATTAAATCAGAGTGAGCAAATTTTTGGGTAGATAAGTCCGTCATTCAAAGTGATTGCTTTGTTTCGCGGGCCGCTCAGTGCGTATTACACAATAAGCAATTGAAGGGTAACTAGGAAGGCCCTTTTGTTTAGCTAGATATTCAAATTAGACATGAAGAAATGTTTTTCAAATTTTGAAGCATGTATTCGGCTAGGTGGATCAAGTCACCCAACCTCTACCAGGAAAGAGAGATTTTAAAGTTGTTTATATGTTGTCATCACAGCACAGAAAGCAAATCATTACTTCAAATCGAGATGGTAAATCTGATTCTTTGTTGGAGTACAATAAGCATAAAAGTGGTGTTGACGTAGCTAACCTAATGGTCAAATAGTACAGATCTTACAAGCCATGTCGAAGATGGACTGTTTCGGCTTTTTCTAACTATCTTGATCTGTCTTGTCTAAATGCTTATGTAATTTCTAAACATAATTCACCTGAAGATTATCCAACAAAAATGAACAACGCAAGAAAGCTTTTTCTGAAAAAACTTGCCAGGTGTCTGAGTGAAGAGTCAATGCAAGTGAGAGCTTCAACACCTCAAATCAACTTGAAAACAAAATCTCTTCTTTCATTTTTTGGATTTAAATCTGTAGATGTTCCATCATCATCTAACCGTAGAGGATTTTGCTTCAATTGTCTTCCTAAAAAGATTCGATCTACTAGAAAATGCAAAACTTGTTTCAAGTTAATTTGCAAAGCCTATTCAAACTTCACTTGCAATTCCTGCCTATAAGTTCTGCTTTTATTTGATTTCTAATACTTCCTTTCAATTGCCACTCTATTTTTTGGTTATAAAAATTTTTTATTATACTTAATTTTCAATAAATTTTAACGCCATCTATATACAAAATTTTTAAAATATTTTTCAAATTTCCAATCTCATGCTTGAATGCATGTTATGAAAAAAATATAAATACCACTTTTAAAAGACTTGAAAATAAAGTCAAATTTTTCTAAGGATATGACTTTTTAATCCAAAAAACACCAATATTTCTTAAAACTTTTTGAATTTTTTTTCTTCAAAAAAACAAAAAAAAATTGTTCGTATTTTCATGTTTTTAACTATTTAGAATCAAAAATATAAAAATCATAAAAAATAAAATAATTTGTTTTGCTTCTTATTAGTTAAAATCATTTAAATACATGTCAATATTTTAATTTGCATTAAAATAAATAAGATTTCAAATAACTTGGAGAAGATTTCGGTCTAATTTTTGGTAAAAATTGACCGATTTCTGGTATTTCCAAAAATGGAATAGATAAGTGAGGCTGATATAAATTTAAAAATTTTGAGCATTGATTTATTTTTCATAGAGATTGTAATCTAGGCTGTTTCTACTAAAACAGTTCGCTTATGCACGTAGAAACACATTCGAATAATTCGTGAAAATGAGGTGGATGGCGCAATAATGAAAGCTCTTTCAAGGAATGAACGTGAAGAAATGGAATAGCGTTTCAAGTGGAGCAGCTGCAAAGTCTGATTAATTATTTCTAATCAACCAGCAAAAGTTGAGAGCGAAGCGGATGCAATGATCACACCTCTGATCGTGAAGCACGAACACCTAACTTCCATTTCCAAGTTCCCTAAACCTAAGATGAAAGCAATGTAAAAAGCAGTATCTATTCGGCTACGGTTGATGTTTTCAGGAGTCATCAACACCTTGATACATCTCATATCATTGCAACTCATGCCATCCTAATTTTATCCTTTCGAAAGGCTCCAAATGTCAACACAAAATGGTAAAATCTATAAAAGAAATACGAACAGTAAAAATTTAAGTTTATCAAAAAAAATTAATTGAAAATTATTCAAAAATTAATCCACATTATATGACACAGAATTAAACACTAAATAAATGTGATAAATTACTTTGTACTGTGATTCATTACACTTACTATTATGGAATCACTTATAATCTTTCATTCACTCATCAAGATAAGGAAAAATGGGGCCAATTTTGTTTAGAAATAATTTCGGTATTGCTCTGTTTTTTTAAAATTTCTCAGACAAGTTTTTTTCATTTTCGAAAATTTACTTGCAATTTTTGAGCGCCGTGCACCGTATCAAGACGCGCTTGAATAAATACCTGTATACCTGAAGGACAACTGTTCACAGATTTTATCATTTTGTATTTCATATTTCCCATTCTGACTAAACGCAATTTAAGAAAACAGGTGTGAGTTGTCCCGGTACGAATTGCCCGATATCAGTTGCTCTATACCTTTTCAAGTCCAAATTGGCACTAAACAAATTCAAATTCAGAACCGTTGAGGCTTTGGGTTCAAATAAATGTAGTGAACTCTCTTTGCTTATAGCTGAACACGCCTCATGATGCCAATCCTAACTTCCTCTTTCACCTTATATCACAAATGGAAGAAGTTTGATGGCTTTTCATTTGTTTAATCCTCAAATTCATATCACTCTGTCAACAAACATGTTCAGCTATTCTGTTGACATCTCAAAAATAAGGATTGTCCGCGTTTATAAATGCTTTTTAATGCAAATCTTCCACTTTTCATTATATATCTTCTGTTAATAAAATTCATTGGATGCAAAAGTATCATAATATATTCTATTCGTGATATAAGTTATAAAAAATTTAGTTAAATTTTTGTTTTTTTATGAAAAAATACTTGTAAGTTCAGAAGCAAAACAATGGTTATTAGTTATTTATCCCTTTAATACTAAAATTATGGAATTTCTTACATATATACCAAATCAACATTTTTTATGTAATATACGAAATTTATACATTGCACAATTGAGCTGCTTGTATCAAAATATGAGGAAAGGAGGCTTGATGCAGGATCGAACCCAAGACCCTGAGTTATCGAAGCCTTACTTATCTAACAAACCTTACTCACGCCCCCTTCTTGATTATATTCAATATGTATACTATTATCTACACTTAACTTAAACAAAAATGATTTAGGGTCAAATTAACTACTTGGTATTTCTATTATCTGCTTAACTTTTTCATTTTTTTTATAATTATTCAAGCTTATATAATTTTAACCCCTATAAATATTTTGATTTTGCTGGTAAAGAATTTTTCTAACTAATTTATCTTGAACAAAAATAATTAAAAGAAATCAATTAAAAATAATACTAGAATTAAAATTTAACAAATATAAAAAATGTAGTTGAAACAAAAGAGCTTTAATTGTAATTCTACCAGGCCCACAGAAGCAGTTCAGGTAGCAAAATTGCAAGTAGCTCTCTTCTATAAAGTATAAACTAGTTGTATGTCTTCATGGTAAAAAAACCCACAAACTTTACATTTTTCTGAGAAAAGGTTTCTATTTATAATCTAGATATTGTCCTGTCTTTATCAAATGGAAAAATTGAGAGAAAGATAGAAATTGCATTTTATTATCATATATTCATCACAAATATGCTAAATTGCTTAGACCTGTGCAGAACACCACCAACACTGACGCAGACGGCTACGTGATGAAGTATGCTAGGGAATGTGTTTGAATGAGAGGAAGCAGGATTAACATGATATTTCCGTGCGCCCTAAGCTGAGAACATTTTCCTCTTGAGAGGGGAAGTATGAGACGCAAAAGCGCCCATTTCTTGTGCTTCAAGAAATGATGAGAACACTTTCCACGCAATCTCCCCTAATCCATGTTAATTACCCACGCCATGTTAAATAATAAGTACTATACCAAAAGAGTTTCCCTTTTACTCAAAGATGATACGTGTGGTCATACACAGCACAAAGTATATGAAACAACATTGAGTTCATTCCTTCCTTAAATACTACACATTCCCTACCCTGATAACTGGGATGTTATACTTTCAGTGATCGACTTTAAATATTTCTTTTTCTGGAGTACTGGGGGAGAGACAGATTTGAACAAAGCGATGCAGACACAGGAATAACAAACCCCAATGGGAGCTTCAGATGTTTGCTCAACATTTTAAAAATTTTATTTTTCTTAACGAGTAAAGTAGGATACAGTGGAACTTTGGCTTATGGACACTGTCCCATTATAAGTCGATGCCCATAGATAGTAATACTTATTTTTGAGCACTTTACATTTAGATTTGGAATTTCATTCTCTTCCATTACTTTTAGGTAATAATTTTTGGAAACGTTTTTTCATGCAAAACACAAAAATAGAGGTTATATAATAAAAGTAGAAAAATATTTGGAAATTTTTAAAGTACAACACAACAATACTTACTAGCTGAGAGTAGTGTGAGGACATTTTGAAAACTAATCATCACAAATAAAATAATATAGAGTTATAGAAATAGATTGAAATAATTCAAAAAGGAACAAAGTATTTTTATTATCAAAAAGGATATATTTCGGAACAACAACGTTCTTTATTGAAAATAAGAATATATTAATGCAAACGCAATAAATAAGCTTATTGTATAAGAGGAAAGTTCACGTAACTTTAGGGTGTGTGCATTGTGGGGTGGAAGGATAAGAATAAACGGTCGGTATAAGTGTGAAGTAAATTTATGTTGGGCATGGGTTATGTGTATGTATATTGCCAATTAGATAGTTCCAATTAGATTAGTGCTAATTGAGTGTATGTGGGTGTATTGGTTAATGCAGTTGAGGGACGAAAGGAAGTGGCAGGCTTCAAAGAATAATAGAGATGTAAAAATTATTTGTAAATAATTAAAGATGGATAAGAGAAAATTTATAACTGATCCTTTGAGTTAAGGCCCCGGTTTTCTTTGGGTCAATAGGCTTAAAATTTATGAGAGCATTTATTTTAAGTGGCATTTATAGCACATCTACCTCTTTACTACTCATGACAGTGCATTCGTAACATCAAACCGTTCCTTGTTCAAATTAATGAAGAAAATCTAAAAAATACATGAGCGAGCACTACCTACAAGGGCTGTGGTTTGGGCAATCGAAAGTGCACTATTTATTCCAATGGAACTTCTTTAAAAAAGGAAAATATATCTTTTAAAGCAAAAGACAAGAAAAATAAAAGAATTCATAGATAATGAAAAAAATTCATTATCTAATTTTTTTTTATTTGCATTGTAAATGTTCCTGATAATAACTATCCTACTCTTAGAATCTTAGTTCTGGGGTAAAAAATTAGGATTTATTATTTTTTTCCATCAAAATTAAAACAGCAAGTGTATATTTTATTTGATATTAAGGATACCTTGCTTCCACCATTAAAAATTAATGCTAATACAATTAACAGGCCATTTTTACATGCTCAAGCATTAAATGCATCTTTGTTATCAAATCCTGCAGTACAGCATGAAGCGCATTGGCGTGGACACTTTGCATGCGATGAAGCCGCTAGCTTATCTACTCGCTCAGAGAGAATGGAGACCGTGTTGCTCAAAGAACGCTTTTGAAAGGAGATTAAGTGCGCTAATGCAGTGGAAATTCAACGAAGCAAAAAGTAGACCGGATAAAACTCTTGCCATTCATGCTATGAAAGAAAGAACATGTCTTCTACACATTCTTTATGCATGCATGCCAGAGTGCTGTCGGGACCCCTTTTGCCCGAAGAAAGCGAAAAGGGCAAACTCCACAAACATGAGTTAACATTATTGAAATATATGAACTTTAATTGAAAAAACTTTTAAAGGATATCTTTTTGGTTATACCACTGTTTTTGAGACTTAAGGATTTCAGTGTATGGGTGTCTAATATCACTATGTTTCTATTCGTATGTATGTATGCATGCGTGTATGTATGTCTAGATGTTTTTTGTGTCAGGCGTGTATTAATACAAATAAACAGGAACGGTTGTGTCAAGAATGTCAAAAATGTAAATTACGGTAACACAAAAACTAGCATACACTAAAGCAAGATAGCCGCGACACTAGATTTTCAGAATTTTACACATAAAGGTCCTTTTAGAATTTTTTTCTCATTAATTTCAAAGAATCTAAATTTGAATTTGTTATTGAGATTTATCAAGGATTTTTTTCAAAAATATATGAAAAAAATTCCCCTTACAGCCCATTGAATTGGCTTTCAAGGTGAAATAACTTAGCATGGGTTATGTCTGGCAACCTTTACAACGTTAACAGATGTAACATGATCAGTCTTACTCCATATAGAACCACTGACAAAATAGAAATAATAATAATAGACGCTATTGTTCTTGATTTTAACAATATATCATTATTTCACAATTTTAGCAGATATATTTTAGAAAAACGATTATTATTTTTATAAATATATATTTTTTGGAAAGAATGTCTTTGAAAAGCAATTTAACCTTAGCTTACATTTGAAATATTTTGCCAATGATAAGTAACTTTTTCCTGTATATGTAATAGACTGAGGACAAGTTATGCTAAAAGAAAATATGAATTCTACCAGGTTAATGTGTGAACTTTTACATAATATTAGTATTGATTTTACCAAAAAGCGTGCCAAACAACATTTAAAAAAATACTTTCCCATAGTAAAAAACTTTCTCAAACACTATTTTTAACGATCTTTGAAATTTAAATTTGGTTTTGTGATGTATTTAAAATCACCAAAGCAATAGTTTCCAATTACAAATAGCTGTCAATAATGATTTTTAAATTTAATATATACTGTTTTTTAGAATTAAAAATCATATTTTGTCTACTGGACATATCAATCTCAAAGGTTATTGACTTCCAGAGGTTGATAATAATTTATATTAGCTTCAAATACCCTGTGATAATTCGGTTGGTTATGTTGATCAAAAATTGTGTAAAATTTATATTTCAAAAAAACTTTTATATCAAATGAAGTAGAACAAATTAAAACAGAAAGAGTTCTGAGGCCTTAACTAAAACAATCAAATAATAGTCAAAATAAAGGACAAAACTCTGAAAGTGTAGTTATGTCTCTAAAGAATGCTTTTTCGTCCAGAAAAACAGAAATAATTTGCAAGTAACTTTCTAATGATGGAATTAATTTACAATTCAATCACAATCTCCTAAACATGATCAATAGAGTAAAACTTTTCAAGCGTTTGCATCGTTAATAGATTTACATAGCCTGAGCCCGATGGAACTCAAACACCATGTCTGTGTTCTTTTCTTTTATTACTACCTGAAAAATGAAAAGAACTTACACCTGTGTGCCAATTGATTTATATTGAGTGTTCATGATCAACACTGGGAGGGAAAAAATGGCGAAGGTAAAAGTACCTTGGAGTGTTTTCATCGAAAAGACGTAAGTACTCCGCTTGTGTCAAACTATGAGCAAAAAAGGCTTGATGCTAGATCCAACCCAAGAATTTGTGGTATTGGATCCAAGTATCTAACCAAAAAATGGATGACATTACCAAACAAAAGATTCACCTTGAAAAATTTCCAAAGCGCTTCAAATTATATCAATAATAATTTTTGATATTTGGAAACCCCTCATTGACATTCCTCTTTCAAAAAAGATTGCACACGACTCGCTTTAAAATTATAAAACGCTTTAAAACTTAAGCACATGTTTTAGGAAAATATATGCAAAAGCTCGTCTAATACCACTATGGGAAATATAGGTTACAAAAATAGTCTAGGTCTAACGGATATAAGATCTTAATGGAAAATTATATCCTTCAGTTTTTGCTTTCAAAAATTTATACTGAAATTTTGTTTATAATAATTTTTCGTATATTGTTTCCACTCGTATTTAGATGCAAACTCTTGTTAAAGTTGAAACATTTACAAAAGAAATCTTTGGAAGTTCACAAAATTGAAGAAAAGAAAAATGATAGTACTTAGTTTGATTCACAATATATCTAAAAATGTTGATGAAGAATCTCTAAACATCGATAAGGAAATGCTATTAAAAAGCTTTCTAGGTGAATCGGATAATACTAATTGGAAAAGTTTGGATTCTTTGTTAACATAAAATAAGAATTTAATCTGGTATAATTATAACTGCCTATCAATGTTGTACTTACATTTTCTAAGACTACATGTTTTGAACCTTTTTCTACAATGTTCAAATTTTTGTAAATATCGGCAGACAGCTTCCTTTTGTAAATGCTGTGTAGATAATCACTGTTTTGAATTTACAAACCAGCCTTTTTCAAACTTTTTTTACTCAACGCTGGAAAAACCACATTTTTTCAAAGAAATGCCCTCTTACTTATAAAATATATTTTAATGTGTTCCACGAATGTTTGGAGTTTGCCACAAGAAACTTTTCTCGTAAATAACACTGTCCAACAAAAAAAATTTTTTTAACTACAAAAATGAAACTAACTTTTATTCATGCATTTTTCTATGACAAATTTGAAATTAAAAATGTTTTTTTAAAAAATGACTTAAATTTTTTTAATTTTTGCAGGTTAAAATTAGTCAATATTAAAATGCCTAGAAATTTATGCAAAGCTAACCCTGTCAGTTTTTGCTACATTTGTGGCTATGTAAAAATTACACCTTATGTTAAAAAACTTTATAAATTATACTCTGGAATTAAATTGGGAGACCAAGATAAAACTTGGGCTCCACATATATGCTGTACTACTTGTTTAAATTCTTTGTCAAAATGGTCTAAAAATAAAAGTCAAAAGTTACAATTTGGAATACCAATGATTTGGAGAGAGCCTACAGATAGGAGGATTACACAGACTGCTATTTTTGCATGACTGAATTACGAGGTATTTTTTCGCTTATAAATACTTCATTAAGCCACCTAGAAAAATATTCTTTCCATCTTTCAAGAATTTTAGGTTCACTTTTTACGACTTTACCTTCTGCGTCCTTTATCTCTCCCGAAAGTATTTTGAAGACGGATTTGTTTGTCAAGGACCAATAGAAAAGATAAAAAGGTGTGAAGTTGAAGTTGCCCTGAAAAAGATGAAAAACAACAAAATGGTAGGGCCCGATTCTATACCCGTTGAAGTGTGGAAAGCTTTAGGAGAAGAAGGAGTCAATATCTTATGGAGATTATTGAAAAAGATTGTACAGCAAGAGGCAATACCACAGGAGTGCGGAAAAAGTATGATCGTTCCAATTTTCAAAAATAAAGGAGATGTTCAAGATTGTTCAAATTACAGAGGGATAAAACTTTTATCTCACACAATGAAAGTTTTTGAAAAAATAATAGAAATTAGACAAAGAAAAATGGTGAGAATATCAGAGAGCCAATTTGGTTTCATGCCTGAGAAGGGAACAATAAATGCAATTTTTATAATGAGACAGATGTGGGAAAAATTTGGGGAAAAGCAAAAAGAGCTACATGCAGTATTTGTTGATCTTGAGAAAGCATATGATAGATTACCAAGACAAGAAGTATGGAGATGCTTAAGGAAAAAGTTCGTGCCTGAAAAATATGTAAAACTAATTATGAAAATGTTAAAAACGGTGTTAAAACAATTGTAGGCAAAACAGAAGAGTTTAATGTAAAAATTGGTCTACACCAAGGATCAAGTCTTAGCCCTCTTGTTTTCAATATAGTATTCGATGTTATTACTGATGAATTAAGAGAGGGAATGCTTTGGGAAATTATGTACGCCGATGATGTAGTTTTAGTTAGTGAAACAAAAGAAGGAGTTGAAAGAAAACTTGAAAAGTGGGTTCAAGTTTTAGAAAGCAGGGGTTTAAAAATAAATATAAACAAGACAGAGTATCCAGTGATGAATGATAGGAATGTACATGATGATATTGACGATAATATGAAAGGTTTAAAGATAGAGGGAGAAGTAATAAGAAGAGTAAAAAATTTCAGATATCTTGGTTCAACTATGATGGAAAATGGCAGAGAAGATGTGGAGATAAATATAAGAATTCAGTCAGGTTGGAAAAATTGGCATGATGTTTCAGGAGTACTTTGTGACAGAAAAATGCCTATCAAACTTAAAGGAAAAATTTACAAAACAGTCATAAGACCTGCTATGCTATATGGACTGGAGACCTTGGCAGTAAAGAAAAGCAATGAAAAGAAATTAGAAGTTGCTGAAATGAAGATGCTAAGATGGATGAGTGGAGTGAACAGAAAAGATAGAATAAAGAACGAAGTAATTAGGAAAAGTGTCAAAGTCACAAGAATGGGGAATAAGATGGAAGAAGAGCGCTTGAGATGGTTTGGCCATGTCTTTAGAAAAGGTGAAGAAAGTATTGAGAGAAAGATGATGGAGCAAGATGTAGAAGGCAAAAGAAGAAGGGGAAGACCAAAGATGAGATGGATGGATTGTGTTGTAGCTGATGGCAGGAAGAAGATTGACTTGAAAAAAGACTGCGAACTGGCTTTGGACAGGAGAAGATGGAAGATACTCATCGCAAACAGCGATCCCATATAGAAATGGGTAAAGCTGCAAAAGAAGAAGAAGAAGTCATAAAACTATATATTTTATTAGTAAGTTTTTCGAGGGCCCTTAAGAATTCGAAAACTAAATTTCCAAAGTATAAAAAGAATCTATTGCATGGAAATGTCTAAACTTTGTCGATATAAAATCATTATGCAATTGAGAAAATGTCTTTGCCATGCAATAATTATAAATAGAGTATGATAAAATAGAATATAGAACAATTTTGATTTCAAAAACATAATGCATTTCAATTTAAACATGGAACATTTTTAGATGAATATAAAATAAAAAATGGATAATATTAAGTAATGAAATGAACAAAGAAATGATTATATAGGCAAATGTACCGGCTGGGGCGTTTTCATCGAAAAGGCACAATTGCACCACTTGTATCGAACTATGAGGAAAGCAGGCTTGCTGGGTATTGAACCCAAGACCTTGAGTTATCGAATCCAGCATCTGACCATCCCTACTCACGTCCCAACTATTAAAGAATATATGTTTCGTATTTATATTAGCGTGTTTCCGTTACTCTATGTTTTTAGCATTTAATACAAATTCGAATAAATGAATAAACAAAGAACTTTATTGAAATTTGATGAAAGCATGATATATTTTAATGATAATGATAGGCATTACAGAGTTGGATGGAATTGTTGACATGTGAAAAGAATACAGAAATAATCTACATGATATACCTGGAACACCCTTGATTTAGGCTTTTGAAATCATCACTTAAGATAATTTTCCAAGACAATCACCGTATAGCTGAATGCTTTTGAAATGGAAAGGCACTATCTGATTTACTCACAAGGGCAAATAAAACGTTTTTTACTGACATTTTGGATGAGTGAGGCAAAAAAGTTGTAAAAAATGTGCTTAAGATAAATATTAGAAAAGTTAATTCAAGTTAATCCACTATGAAATAATCAAAAAACATTTTTATCAGAAATCTTCATTAAATTGATCAATATGAAGGCGTCAAAACATCTTGTCCACCTGTTTATTTATATGTTCGTATCGATAAGAGATTTTACATGGTGGGGCAAAGAGCAACACAATAGTATTAATAAAAATAAATTGTATTCATTTATCAAAAGTATTAAGTCTTTTTCCATCAAAATAACCAAAGTTTTTTATGCTTAAAAATTTTATTAACATGTTCAAATGTTTTCTTTAGGGTTCAATAGAATGCTAAATCCATCCACCATCACTTTTAAAAACCTTTAGACACAATTGGGTGTTAATTAATTAGAGTAATTAATCCGAAATTGTTTTCGGTTAGCGACTGTAAACAAGATAGTTCTCATACACCACACAAGAAAAAGTACAACAAAGTACTGTTTATAAACTTATCTACAGAGCTTAAATATCACCCTTAAATAAAACAACTTCTAAATAAAATAATATAATTCAAATGACACTTATGATCATGAGTTGCAATATTATGTTCAATAACTATTTTTTGATAACTTTAATTTCTAATATATTTTCACTCACAAGATTCAAATTAATATAGGGATATAAGTTGAAACATATTATGAATCTAACTCTAAATTTATCTATGTAATATCGTATCTGAAAAATGAGACTTTTCAAATAATTTAATAAATCTATCATGAACTATTAAAACAAGTCTTTCTAATTGATTAAAATTTGTGATAATTTGTAGTGGTATAGCCAGCTTTACTGCTAGTGAGAGCAGGCATATTCAACAAATCTCCGAAAAATGAGTTCACAAACCTGTTTTAGCATCGATACGCTAATTTTAACTCACAACACTTCGAAATTATTTACAATGGCCTACACGGTTAACATTTCTGGGTGAGCCAACTTTTAAATATTTTAATTTTCCGTTTTGATTAAAGTTTATAATAAAAAGGAATTCTAAACAATAAAAAGAATTAAACAACAGAATTGCATTTTCAATATGACAAACAGTGCAATATAATTAACCACGAGAACATTGCCATGTGAAAAGTTCAAATGGAACAAGTTTACAGGTATTTAACTTGATTGTTAAATGCATCTTACCTTAATAAAGGGTTGAAAATTCACTTGTATTAAAATTAAAACAGCTGCACACTCTAATATGCATATCCTGATGTTAAAGAAAAATAACTTTATAATAGTAGACATTCAAACTAAAAGTAATTAGATCTGTTCAAAATCAAGTAATGTAAAAGACGCCAAGTTTGACAAAGTGATTCAGAAGGAGGGGGATCGACGTTAGCTACGTCTTCGGATCCTATTAGGAGTAAAAATGGCATAGCAAGTTCCAAAATGTTTCCCAATTTGTGGATCATTTTACCTCAGAAAAACAGACGACATTAGTAATTAGATATAAAATTACAGTGCATACCCATAACAAAGGTCATTTCAGGTGCCGATAGTAGATAAATACCCATGGGTTAATTGCCGGCTGTAAATCAAGTATTTTAGAAATCAGGTCATCTCGCGCTGATGATGATGTACAGAACTCTGAAAAACAGACTCCCGTGCTAATACATTTTTATAAAATTCTAAATGGCGCTAAAATTTAAATTAATTATTCATAATTTTAACGCCATCTAATATTAAAATTTTATTTTGGCCTTTACATTAGACGTATGTTTTGAAGTTCTGCATCTCATCATCAGTGTGTGAGGACATGATTATGATCTATTATTTAAAAAAAGTAAGAAAGACAGACAAATATTATTCAGAATTCAAGTTAAACACGATCTTTTATAATTTGAGAGTTTTAAAAATAGATTTATTAAAAACTCCTAAAATTTGAAATAGCTTAAAAAATAATAAAAAAAGATTTCAATTTGAAGTTTAAACATTCAAAATGAATTTGGATATAAACTATTTATTTTGCATGTAAAAACGTTATAAAATTTGGGAAAATAGACTAAATATATGAATAGTTGCAACATGGACAAGTAGTGTTGATGTTGACATATTCTTCAAAAGCATCCAATAGGAAGAACTAAATAAAAATATTTTAATAATTGAAAATTTAAATTATAAAATTATTATCCCCTTATTTATATAAGAAAAAATATCGATAGTTACAAGCTATACTTTTATCATGAACTGTAAATTTAAAAGATATTGATATTTATTTAAAGAATTCATAAATTTAGATATGGAGTTTATTTAATTGACCAATTTGTACGAGAAAAAGCAGACATGATATAATTTGATAATTAAAAATCATATTAAAAATCATGGTTAAAAATCTTTAAAAGTGTTAACAAATATTACGTATCAAACTCAGATTTCCAAATAAAAGAAATGACTAGTCGAAAGATAAATGTAAATGAGAAATCAATCGAATAACAAATAAATAGACCCATTTAAACGAAGTTGCGGCGGTTCATTCATATTTTTGATGAAAGGGGTAATTGAAGAATGTGAAAAAAGTGGAAAATTTTGGTATGAAAATCATCGTATTTTTATGCATATATATAAACTAATTTTTATGCATATTTTAGGTAAGAAGAGTTTGTAAATAGTTCAAAAGGTAATAAGTGCGCGAATAAGTTACAAAAGTTAAAAAATTGAATTCTAAATAAAGTTCGCATATGTTTAAAACTTTTTTGAAATTTTTAGGTAAATAAAATATATTTTTTTATTAAGCAAACAAAGTCATTTTTTTCAGGTCAATAAAGCATATTTACTATTTTAGTTCTTGTAAAGGAAAAATTTTCACGCTTTTTTAATAGAGAAGGTAAAAAAATAAAGAATTAGGATTTCTGAAAGATAGAGGTATAGATAACACATGATTGAAAGAAAGAACTTTTCATTCCTCCTATACTTTTATATGGTTATTTTATATTATAACTATATGCAAAAAGAAAAAAGTATAAAATAAAGATTAAAACAAAATTGTAATTATATAGTTTTCCAAAAACTAAAATATTTTTAGGATTTTAAGGGGATAAACAAATAAGATATCTGGAATTACAAAATTTTTAAACTTTAAAATCCAAAATAGAGCGAGCATTTTAAAAATTAAAAAAATACTCCGAATAGAAATCTCTATTATATGATTTTTATAAATCAAAAAATTGCGAATTCAAGAATCAAACCAATTAATTTGAACATTTTTTTTAATAAATTTTGACTATTCAAATGAACCACCGAAAAATCTCGGATCTGATAGCTGAAAAACTGATGCATATGCTGATATTTTTACAATAAACAAAAAGCAAATTGTGGTTTGTTCCCTATTCTTTATCTACTGCACAAAGAGTTTCGAAATTAAAGAACTTAGGTGGCATGGAAACATTGAGTTTTGATGTTATAGTATTTTTATGGATGCGATCCAAAATGGCTAAGTACAAAACAGCTAGGCCCAAAAGAGCTAGTACATTTGAGGTAGTGCGGCAAAATGGCTAGTTGCATAATAGCTAGTACCAAAATCGCTATTGTGACAAAAGAGAGCAGTGCATTTGAGCTAGTACAAAAAGGGCCGTTAAACAAATTAGCTAGTTTCAAGCAAATGTAATGTTGCTTAAAATGTGTGTTTGTGTGTGAAGAATTATCAGATTCTAATGAATAATTTTATAAAACATTACTATATATCAGTAATAGTTTTAATTAACATACTTTTTTATAGAAACAGATTAAAAAACAGCAGTCAACGATAAAAATTGAGTAGAAAAATAACTAAAAAATTTGTTAACTTGTTATTTTGGTTAACAGCTCTTTTTGTTACAGCTTCTCAAATGCACTGCTAACTCTTTTATCATAAAAGCGGTTTTAGTACTAGCTATTATGGAAATAGCTATTTTGTAGCACTAGACCAAATGCACTAGTTCTTTTCGGCCTAGCTATAATGTGGCAAATCCATTTTTTTATAATGGCAATCCACGCATAAAATTATCGAAAATTCAATGATTTTAAACCATTACCATTTGTTATATCTAATATAAAGAGCAGCATGAGTTACTCTACATTGCTAGTAAAGATTAACATTTCCTTATATAGAAAGTTTGTATCGGTAATTTAAAACTACAAAATCTAAATAGTTAGGTTTTTTATGCCTTGAATTGACACAAATTAATCCATATCATTAAAAACAAATCCTTCAGATTTCATATTTAGTTATATATTATAAACGAGCTAAGGGCTTCATTTGAGAAGGATTAATTTTAGGTTGTGGGATCATAACAAATTTCAATTAGTTTATATAGAAGATAATTTGTTTTGTTAACACATAATCTCTTTGGGCACAACTGGAGTGTGCTTTGTTGTCCCTTTTTTCACACTTCTGTAGCTTTATATCAAATTACTTGATGCCTTCAGCTTTTTCTTTTATAAAATGATAAATAAAAATGTCTACAATATAACTCAAGAAAACTGTATCTTTATCATGAAGTTAAATTAAATTTTCTAATTAATTTAATTAAATTGTAAAGTAAAATAAATGAAGCTTACATTTTGGCAGTAAGCACACAAAGCAATCTCTGTTTGTTCATTTAGTAGATGAAACATTCTAAGTTTATGAGGAAAATTTTGGGTGCTCCCGAGCAAAAGAACACTGCTAACGTTTATTTCTGGAATGATGTTTCGTTTTGTTTGGATTTGAGGAAATTCTTTAACGAAATCGCAACTTTTTAAAAATTTAATAAACACGTTTTTGATAGAATTTTGCGTATCGAGGGAAAGTGCGTAAAATGGTATTTTATCCTTCAGAAATGACGGACAATATTGTAAAACAGTATCCTTTAGATAGGCTTTATAAGGATGAGAATTTTCAGAAACTGACAAACCTTAAAAAAAAGTTTGAAAAATTATTTCGCGTTCGGAAAGGGAAAAAATTTTTTTAAATAGAATTTAACACGAGAAAAGCCATGGAGTTGCATAGAACCCCTGACCATTTTCAAAAACTTTTTTTAATCAGAAAGAAATATTTTGAAGGCGCAATGTTTTCAGACATTACATGTTTTTCGGCATTTAACTTAAATTCAATAAAATTTTGTGAATTAAGATAATTCACTTTTTTTACCTCGATTGTCGAAACGGGTTTTATAGAACCCCTGAGATAAAGTTTGAAAAACAAAGAGCTTTAGATTTGTCTTGCTTATAATACATAAAATATTTAACGTGTTTTGGATCTATTTTATAGCAAACTTTTAATATTGTTTTAATTTTGTCTTGTCAACGTTTATGCTAGGATCACATACAGCCCAAGGGCTTTTTAAAGTATAAAAATGTTGGCTTTCCTAGTGTTAAAAGCGATAATTAAATATAGAAATTGAATAATATTAAATATCATTACAGCTTATAGAACTTTGTAGTGAATTTGACACTTTTTCAACTTCTTCAAAAATAACTTTCCACGTTGCTTCAAGAAAATTAAACTCAAAAATGGGTAAAACGTCTTAATAAAATGACAAGCAAAATGAAATGAAAGAAAAGTAGCGAGTAAACTTACGAAAGGTCAAAAAACAGTATTTGATTGGGCAGTTACAAACATTACATTGATAGGTGAAAAGATTGAAAAAACGTTCGTCAAAAATGACTGTTTTGATATTGGAAGCGATATCAAAAGAATTGAAACAAAGAGTACAGCTCTTGAGTAAATTTGGAGAAGTATTGTATGTAGCTTGTTTCACTTTAATAGCCACATTTTCAACTCTAGCTCGTAAGGTACTGAATCTTTCTGAAAATTATAACACGTGCTAAGGATAACGTAACAAATAGATAGGACTTTAATAAAGGATCCTGAATAAGTGACAGGCAAAGGCAGTTAATGACAAAACTCAGTAAAAACAGTTTAATCTTCATAAGATATTAGTATGGAAGTTAAATAGTATATTAATATTAGTACCATTAATTGTACGTAAAATATTAACTTTAAAAGATATCCAATCAAAAATTGTAAGATAAACTTGATACATATGAATAATGGTAACGCTACGAATTACCAAATAGAAGGCTATTTTTTGTTATCTGACAGCATTTCAAGACACATTCAGTCTAACCGGTCGACTTTGACATTCTTCCATCAAATAATACTGATTCTCATTTCATCAGTTTATTGCTCAAACTTTACTTTTCATAATTCATATTTATTTATGCATTATAAACCAGCGGAGCTAATCGTTGGATCATAACAAATTTCAATTAGTTTATATAGAAGATAATTTGTTTTGTTAACTCATTATTTATTTGGCCCAACTGGAGTGTGCTTTATTGTGTGTATGCACACTTTTGTAGTTTTATATCAAATTACTTGATGTTTTGAGCTTTTTGTGGGGTAAATGGGATAATTAATATTTTAAAAATAAGGAATATAACTCAAAAAATAATTACAAACTGTATTTTTATCATGAACTATACATACAGACTTCTACCTTACCCTTCCACAAGTCATAAGATTTCGATTGTGTCAAATGATAAAAGATCAATAAAATCGAGCCTATTATTAACGTTTAATAATAATAATAATTTATTCCAATGAGAAAATATTCTATTCAGACCGATAGCCAGAAAAGAATTTGGGAAGTGCTAAAAAAATATATTAGCAACAGAGTATCCTATTATATCTATATATTAATAATTCTTTCATCCGTCATTTGTTGAAAAGAGACTGCGGGATGCGTTAAGATTAGTGTACTTTTATAAAAATTGCGTTATTTTATGTAACTTTTCTTATTCTTTTAGAAATACAGTAGACCCTCGTTAACTCAGACCTCGATAACTCGGATCAGCCGGACCGTGATCGATAAAAAAATTGTTTGCTGTCATAAACTTACAAGCCGCTATTTTCTTTGATTTTTTAAATTTAATGCTAATAAAATTTTTTTTATTTAATAGATAATTCGTAGTAAATATTTTCTTGCAAAATGCCTGGAAGAAATACAGGCAGAGCTCAAAAGCTTGCCATTTTATCAGTTATCAAAAAACTTGAACTTATTAGCAAATTAGAAGATGGAGCTACTCTAAAAACTGTTTGTGAAGAGTATGGGGTGAAGAAATAAACTGTCTCAGACATTCGGAAAGCTAAAGACAAACTGTTAGCTTTTCCTTTAAAGTACAATGTGAATGGAAGTCGTGATAATTTTTCTTGGAAATAGAAAAAGGATGCGAGTTTCAAAGGATGAAAATTTGGAAGAAGCAGCAACAAAATGGTTTGTTCAGCAACTATCATGCGGTGTGAAAGTTCGTGGGATTGCTATTCAAGATGCTGCTCAAAGGTTAGCTAGGCATATGGAAATTAATGATTTCACTGCTGGTGATGGGTGATTATGGTTTTTCAGAAACAGGCATGAGCTTTGTAACAAATTTTTGCATGGGGAAGCTGGCAGGCGCCCGTAGAAAATATTGAACCTTTTAGACAGAAGTTAAATAAGTTAATCAAAGATGAAGGGTTTTTAACCTGCCAAATTTACAATGCTGATGAAAGTGGTCTTTTTTGGCTTTGTATCCCAAAAAATACGCAGGCATTTAGAAATGAAAAAGATAATCATGGTGAAAAGATACGTAAAAAAAGGATTTCTTTCTTGTGTTGCGCCAACGCAGATGGTTCCGAATGTTCAGCCAATGGACCAGAATGTGATTTATTCCTGTAAGAGACTGCATCAGCGTAAATATCTTGATGAAGTGCTGTGTGTCATTGATGATGAGGATGTTGGAGTTGATATAAGAGGGAAAAAACAAAAGAAAATATCAGGAATTACAATATAAAAGGGGCCATTTACAAAATTGCAGCCTAATGGAAAGACGTTAAAGCAACAACCCTGGCCAACGCATGGAAAAAACTTCTGTATGATACTGATAATGTTGAGTACGATTTTGAAGGTTTTGAGCCAAATGATTTTCATTGTTTCTTCAAAAGAGTGGGGAAACATGTTTCTTTGGAGGATGTTAGAGAGTGGCTAGAAGAAACAGAAGAAGACCCTGGTCATCATGTTATGACAGATAAAGAAATAGACGAAGAAGCTCTTAATGGTGACACAAAGAAGGATAATGAAGAAAATGATTTGGATGTTAAAATTCCAAAGCTTTCATCAGTTCGAGAAGCCCTTGATACTATCATAACGTACATTGATATAACTGCAGACGAAGAAAGCAACCAGTATTGCCCACACTTACGATCTTTGTAGATATGATCATTCGAATACGACACATACAAGGAAAAGAATTTTCCCTTTTCAAGCCAGTCGTCAGAGCTACAGAATCAAACTATCCTGAACCATTTACAGGTGGACTTTACTCTTTTGATATTTAAACTGCTCAATTTTTTAAAATTGTTCTTAAATGTATGTTATATTAGAAAAAAATGCGCAATTTCAAAATGTTTTATGTTAGTAGGCATGAATAAATAATAATTAGTCTGATTTGTTATAACTTCTGTTAAGTCGGACATTCGGCATTGTCGGACACCGCTCTCCCCAAAGTAGTCCGCCTTAACGAGGGTCTACTGTATTATTAATTTGAAAAATTTACGGGGGAGGGGGCTAGATGTGCCCTCTAGGTAGCACATGACTGTCTTAAGTATAAAAAATTAAATTAAAAAACAGTCCCGAAGATAGCCCTCTGTCCTAAATCCTAATTAAGGTGAATGCTCCGAATTACTCGCATAGCACCAACTTATAGGCTGATATAAAGAAAGCAAAGTGAGGGAGACAGCATGGTTAAAAGTAGCAATTATAATAGATTTAATACACGATTGATTGAAAATAATGAAAAAACCTTTGTCAAAATGAGAAGATTGGAAGGTGAAGAAAGAAGTTAATCTTGATAAGCAGGACTTTGCGCAAACAAAAGCTTTAACTTGGAAGGATGACAAAAGCAGAGCTACAAGTATATTTGTGTGTGCTATCATAGGAAAGATTGCTTTTGTGGATAAACCTAAGCCTATGCACCTGTGTCTTTCTTTGAAGTAGAAAAGGATTTTGGAGTGTTTTTCATCCTTTTTGTAAAAATTATTGAAATTATTAATCACATTGTCCAATATAGCTGATGCATTGTACACGGCCAAAACATCATGTGAGAAATAAGGCTCATTCTAAAAGAGATAGAATTATGATTATTTTGAAAATAAAGCGAGAAAAAATTATAAAAATAAAAAAATAACTTCATTGTTCAAATATAAATATATTTTCCTTAAAAAATTTAAATAAAATTTTAAGCAATTATTAAATATTTCATATTCATAAAACTTATTTTTGTTGATATTTCAATCTTGTGAGCTGACAGGTAACTGAGTATATTTAGAAAAAATGTCCTCTTCAGTAGTATAAAGAAGGCATCTAATAACACTTTAACTAACTTAAAATTTATAGTTAACAAATTTAGCATTATTTTTTAGTTTTAACTACACGCCCATGTATACAAATGGAAAAATTTAGAGAAAACATTTAATTTACAAGTAAATAATTAATCTGTAAGAATGCATTGGGTGAATTAGCAGTCATAAATTTTAGTTGAAGTATCTTCAAATAGAAAAAACAGAACAACGGTCTAATCGAATCATAAGCGATTCCGTATTGTATCGGGCGCATAATAACGCGAGTGTTAGAGAACAAGAAGGAAGTTATCTTTGATCATGTTCTCTCTTTGATGCGTTACGTGTGGGAGCATACATTTATAATCACTACAACAAGTAATTTAACAATGCGTGGTTATAAAACAGACTAATCAGTTTTAAAAGTTTGTCGATGAGTCGCTGATTTATTATATAAAACTTATAAAACATTAAAATATTGTCTAGCAGTCTAAATAATTTTAACTATAAAAACTCTTAATTCAATATTACAGTGTAGCTTCTCTTGTTTTTTGGTTTTCTTAAAAAAAGAATACTACATATTGTTCTACTTTTTGGGGTTTTAATCGTACCAACCGATTTATAATTTTGGGTTCGACCATTAAAACAAACACATCACATGTAATTAAGAACATCACAACTTCCAGGTAGTAATTTGAAGATGTAGGATACGATAAGTATTTAAAATGGCATCATGGTGTAATATTTAGCATATAAGAAGAAAACTTAGGCAATTATTATAATTTTGTAGGACATATTAAAGATACATTAAAGCATTCACAATTGTGAACAAAGAATCGGAAAAATAGAGATAAGAGCCTGATTTGCTGCATCAATTTCTATAAAAAGACATTTCATAAAAAAAAAAGTAAGTGTCGAAATTACTCTATCGAAACAGTGCGATTTTTTCATTGAACCTAATCGCAAAAAAGTGTCTAGGTACTCATAAAAATTAAAAAATTGTAGATTAATCGTAATTATTCTTACGATGTAGGAGTACACAATATGATAAAGATAATATAACTGAGACATTGAGTGATAGTAGAGAAGTTGCTTGTAACAAGCGTCTACTTTTATATGGTCTGACGATTGTGTATGAAGGAAGCCTATGAAAAAAAATGTAGACATTTTATAGTGTTAAAGGGATCGTTTTGAATAGTACAGGTAGAGGAATAGAAATATTGAGAAAATAGTTGAGAAAAATGGCAGGATGAATCGCGAAAGCGCCTTTCTAAAAAGGCGAATTGAGCGAGAGAAGACACAAGGTTGATAGCAAAATCCAAATCTTTTAGGCTGAACAATTCTTAATATAAAGAATAAAATCAAGATTTAGCAAAACAAATTGGACTCTAAGGGAATTTTAAATAAATCAAAACTCTATTTTTCAATTCCTTAGCATGTACTTCATTATGTATATTTTATATCAGCAAAGAAGCGTGTATTTGGTTCTAAGATAATAATTTTAAATTTTTTTTTCTAATTTTAAAAGCTGCCTTAACTTCTTTTATTGTAAAGAATAGGATAGAAATAAATAATAAAAAAAAGTTTATGTGCAAACTATAGATTTTATTCGTAAACAGAAGGTAAAAGCAATGAGAACGATAAAACGAGTTAAAATTATTGATCTCAACTGTTTATTTATATGATGATATAAGAAATGTAAATTTATTATATATTTTATCATTAAATCTGATTGATTTACTCTACTTTACACCCTCTAAAAATTATGATGAAATTTTCAAATAACAAAATGGTTCTAGTAATCCAAAGAAAGAAACCCATATAAAAGAAAAAAATCTTGTCTAAAATTTACTTACAATACTCTTAAAATTTTTTAATCAATAATATCTATACATACAAATAATCATAGCTGCGGAGTTTAATTTGAAAGAAGTCCGAGTCAGTATCATATAAAATTTTAAATCAGTTTTTTAACTATTAAAATAAATTTTTGCAATATGGATTAGTCCTTCTTTAGTCAAAGATATTTCAAAAATGGATGATGATGATGATGAGTCCTTCTTTAGTCGAAGCTGGAAGTAAGAGGTATGTTTAAATATGTTAAATTTTAAGTATTTGGGGTCTGAATCTGATTTTATAAGAAATTGGAGTCGGAGTCATAAAATTTCCCTTCAATTTCGCAATCCTATAAATAACAATACTCATGCATTTACTTAATTCACCCTTAAACATCATCACGCCCTTTAAATCTTTATATTTCCTTATGTTTAATATTCTTGAGATCTAGGAATCGTAATGGATTAAATATGAGCATGCTAATTAGAATTAGGAAGAATAGATTTTTTTCCAATTTATAGTTAATAGATTTTTTGGCAAAAAGTTTAAAATGCTGAATGTACTTCATTACGCAAAATCCTCTTCCTTTTGCACTCTGAGCTTGAGACCGGATGATGGCGGAGATAAATAAAGTTATAGAAAATTAAAAATTGAGATGGTTTCGGCATGTAAATAGAAGGCCAAACGATAAATTTATTGCAAAAAATTATAAAGAGCAAACTAAAGGTATATATGTTACAGTAAGATTGTGAAATTAGGGATTTCGTGAAATTCCTAAAAATTTTTAGGGTTTTCGTGGAATTACTGTTTCGCCTAGGAACTTCATGAATTGCCTAAAATTTTGAGGAATTTCGTGAAATCACTGAAATTTGCAAAAACTTTATTAGATTTTAAATATACGGATTCGGCATAAACAGAGCAAAAACTTCAATTTACATTTTAAGTGAATAAGAAGTATGAAACAACGCAAGACTTTAAATGAAGGTGCTATTATATGCATAGTAATAACTAAAATTCATTTTAAAATTTTTCACTGACTATTTTACTTACTAAATACTTTTACCTCAACTTTAATAGACAGAGATAAATCGACAAAAAAATTCTTATAATTGAAAAGCATAAAAACAATACACAGTATTGAATGTAGGTAGGCACTACACGTTCAAAATTAATTATTTGTGTAGAAACAAATTACAATTGGAAATGTTATTTTTTTCTTCGTTTTTTCACAGTATCCCGGAATATTAAAGAGTAAAGTTGTGTAATATAATAGTACTCATTTCAGTGCCTTCACGAAATTCCTAGAAATTTTAGGCAATTCATGAAGTCCCCAAGTGAAACAGTAATTTCACGAAAAACCTAAAAAAAAATTTAATCCCTTTACTCTAACATATACAAGGGAAGACCGAAAATAACTTGGAAAGAACTATAGTTGAAAACGATTGGAGAAAGAGGAGTTTGAAAGGAGGGGAAGAGCAAAACACGGAAAATTGGAGATGTAAAATAAGGTAAATGATGTAATTGTTTTTTATAGTTGTATTAACTGGTTAGACATCAGGTTGATGGGAAAATAGTCCTAAAACTGATCATTATTATTAGTATGCTAGTAATTTTATGCAAAACTAAATAAGAATACAAACCGTCAATCAGCTTTGTATATTCTTCATTAAGGGCAAAATTTTCAGCAAAACTCTTGTGAACTTTTGCCTTTAGTGCAGCATGGTGTGTAGTATCATCGGATTTATTAGAATAGGTAGAATCTACAAAGTATGTGGCCTTTTCATACATATCACATTGAATCAACATGTTTAAATAGACTTCCACACACTCAGGTTCATAGTTGGATCCTTAAGAAATCAAAATTAAGCAAATTGAAGTGGAAGGAAAGAAAATACTTTCAAGAAGTAATTCCTGGCAGAGAATAGCGTCGCTTTGCAGGTTATGACGTTTCAAAGCGGATATGCAAGTAATTAAGCAATCAATATTACAAGAAAACTTTTGCGCCAAACAGAGTATTCTAGAAGAAACAAAAAATTACAAAAAATATTAACAGAAACTCGTTAGAATATAAATTTTAACTAATGAAAATCTGCCTTAATCTTTACTTTTTTAATAGGTACTATATATTTTCAAAGATAATTTATTAATTTATTATAATCTAAATATTATGTTACGATTATAAGAGTTAAAATAAATAAGAGGAATTAGATTAAATTATACGGTATACATACCTTTAAAAATTCAATTTGAAACAATTTTTGGTAAAAAGTTTGCTGATGAGAGAAACCTCAAGTTTTCGGTTATTGAAAAAACAGCTCAAGCAATTGAGTGCATTCTCCCATAGAGTGTAACATTTAAAATATTGAATGTGAATAACTATTTATTTTTAAACAAATTTTGCATCGAATGAATACATGTAGGGTGGCAAGAAACTGCATTCCTCTCTCTTTTAAAGATAGATATCACACTAAACTCCATTTAAAATGTTGGTTTATTAAAAATATAAAATTATATATGGATAGATTTATATAATTTTTTTCAAACTTCTGAGAAAATAAGTGAAAATGCACACTAGAATTCATTGCTTCTCAACTTTTATTGGAATACAGTAAACCTTGGTTAAGTCCGTTTAGGTTACGGGATTATCATCTAAGTCGTAGATGTATAATTACCGTTTCATTGTTATTTTCTTATATTAAAAAAATTTATTATTATTAGATTTAATCAACAGTTTAAAAGAAAAATATGTTTTTTTATGTACAATAAAAATTTAAATATATAATTTTTTTGGAGAAAAGGCAAACGGACAAATAAGCAGTCCATCGGGGGAAAATTTTGGAAAATCTTCGTAATCTGAAGAAAGAGCGAAAAGCTGAAAAAAGAGTGCATTCTTTTCCGTTTGAAGGAAAAGAAAGATGATGTGAAGAATAAATAAAATTAGTACATATAATTGCATACTTTATTGAAGTTTTGAATTTGTGCATTTTGTCTTAAGTCCGATAATTCAATGAAAATATATTTGTATGTATAGTAAACAATCAATTATGTGTTTATATAAGAAAATGAAAATACTATAGATGTAAATGGTGAGGTTGAAGATGTGGATATGGAGTGGTTGATTTGATAAATTTGAAGACTATTTGCTAGGAATAAGTAGACAATTTAACTTTACTGATTGTTTGTTACTATTGGAAAAGTTCAAATCTTTACCATGTTTATTGACTAAATGAAGAGTGCGAAATAGTACTGAAGAAAAAGTAGAGCGATAGTTAAATCGTGGTATGCGAAGTTTGTTTTTTTGCCGAGTATGATGGGTGTGTATGAGAAAATTATTTATAAATTTTCCTTACTATATTTTCCTTATTTATAAAAGATCCTGATTTCAAAAAAAATTTCTAATAAAACATAAAACATGCTTAAAGGTGTTTTTCATCCGATAAAATTTGTGAAACTTTAAAACTAGTTTATTCAGCCTTTTTAGAGTACCTGAAAACTTTGTTCCCCATATTAGGTTGCAATACTTGATATGAGGGTAAGCAAAAACATAATAGAGTATTTTTGTAGAACTGAAAGGTAAGATGCTTTTATCTTAATTAAAAGCAACAGGAAAGACGGAGGTAATTTTATGATTACATTTTTATGTGCATTTTCCACGAATTTTTTTTAGATAATATTACTCCTAGATAATTTATGTTAGATGCTCTGTTCACTTTTTGATTATTAAGAAAAAAGTCAGTATGAATAGATTTGAATCTTTTAGAAAAAACCATGTACTTTGATTTATCCATGTTTAAGCTCATTTTGTTTACAGCGCACCATTGATCAAAACAATTTAGAGTGTATGAAATAAAATGATTTATTATATTTCAAAGAATTCATAGAGATGTAGAGATCCTCAATTGTAATGTGAGGAAGGTAAAAAGAATATAAAGAATCAAGAAACTATAGGAGCAGAAGAACTATTAATGTATTGAGTAGTTGAAAAGGTTTTTATGAAACCATTAGCATCAAGATTTGTATTCAACTGATGAGTTATATTTTTAATAATAGTATTTAGAGTTTGCCATATTGTTTTTTTAATTTGTGTCAGACTTTTATACGCGCATCGTGAAACTGTAAAATATTTGTGTAAACCTTTATACCAAATACAATCAGTTTCAGCACGTCAACAAGCGTCTCATACTTCTTATAAATGATTTCATATAGGATAAAGGGAGTAAGTAAATTAATACACAAGATATGTAAGGAATATAAACAAGTATAACGTATCAGTGATTTTTGTTGTTTCTCTCTCACTACATCAAAAAAAAGCTTTTGATTATTCGTAATGAGATAAAGATGTAAGCGAATTCTTAGATGTGATACCTAAGTAACATTTTTGTCATGACAGGAATTTTTTGTTATGGCAAATACATTTCAAATTTTATGAAAATGATGAAAATTATCATATTGATATCGGGTAATATTGATCTCACATTATAACAAAGGCTGTTGATTCGTTTATTGAAACATCTGAACACTTTTTTTTCCTTCTAGTTGTAACTTTAGTCCAAGTTCTTCATATATCTCAAACTACAGTAGTACTTCTACTGATACTGAAGATCTTACTTCAGACTCTCTTATTGCTCCTGATAAGACTGAATATTTTTGGACATCTAGGAGATTAATCAAGGTCGACCTTTACGCCGAAATATAAAAGATATTGTAACGCATCCTCCAGGTACCAGGAACGGTGCGAAATTGCTGAGTTCTCCAATTATATTTTGGAGCTTTTTTTACCAAGAAGTTAATTGAACATATATATAAGTGCACAATGGCTCACATGGAATTCAACTTCAAGTAAGCTAACTCTTATTTTTTAAATTTGTTAATTCATATACAGTCAAATCTGTATTTCGACCTTTCAAAGAAAGGGTAATTTGTGTTGTGTAGTTGCTCGATTAATCGAAGTTAAAGGTCTTACACTTAAATGTAAAAAACAAATAAAAAGTCTAACTTGTATTTGTGTAATCTAATATCTTAAAAAAATAATATGATTCTGTGTCGTTAAGAGAAGTTTGGCTGTATTTTACTTATTGCTACTTATATTTTAAACTTTATAGTGGCTCAACTTTACAATATCAGAATTTGAAGTACTGCTATAAAAAATTCAACATTGATTCAACGTATCGATGTTAAGTATCTTTTTTCGGACAAGTTTTGGTGAACCTTTTTTGATTGTGTCAATTACACGAGATATGTTTGCTCTAATCAATACCTTTATTAGATTTGATTTAAAAAACAGTTATAAATCCTAGTGATAAGATATGCAAAATTGGCTTATTACGAGAACATTTTTCAGAAGTATTTTCAAAATATTACAGCCCTAATGATACAATCGATGAACAACTTGTTAAGTTCAGAGGTGGATGTTCATTTAAAACATACGATCTGTCAAAGCCAAGCCACTATGGGATAAAGGCCTATCACTGTAACGACTCAAAATCTTTCTACGTTTTGCTGCGTTTGATAATTATGCCACACATATAAAGTTAAGTTTAAAGTTTTTACCAAAAGGAACAACGTGCAGCCTACAATCACTTGATGCTAGTATAATAAAAAACTTTAAAGTTCATTACAGAAAAAAATTAGCATTGTTGGATTGAGCGCTGCAGAAATCAATTTAACTTTAACCCATTTACGACCAATGTTCCTATTTTCGAACATAAGTAATTTCATCTTCGTCTGCTTTTTTCAATGACTTTGAATATAAATCGTCTGCGTTTTTTTAGATATCGTCTGCTTTGCTTGGTCTTAAATGGGTTAAAATGGACTTTATTAGATACATTAATAGCTGCCAAGCAAACATGGAAATCTGTTGGTGGAGATACAATAAGAAATTGCTTTAAGAAATGTTATGTTGTATCAAATTCTGATCAAAAAGCTGCAATTTTTTATGACAACAGTAGTGCTTAATTTAATCAAAATATTGAAATTGATACAATTTGGAATAATCTATCAAAATGTTTGAAGAAAGATTTTGGTGACGTAAACGCTTATATAAACATTGATTCTGAAATTATTTGCACAAATGAACTCTGATAAAGAAATCATTGAATCTTTGACTGCTACTTTTGAAGGAAATAGTTTTGCGACTCCGACTCCGACGTACATAAGGAGTTTGACTCTGGCTCCGACTCCTGCATACCAAAAATCATTGAATTTATTATTAGTTAAGAGAAAATGTCTTAACTTGAAGATTATTATAAAAATGAGAATTTAACTTCTACTTCAGTATTTCAACTCTCAATTTAATCTACATATATATTTTAATATCGACTTTAAATAAGACAAAATTCCAGTAAACATTTATTTTAAATTTCATACTTTTTATTATAATACACTAGAACCTACGTTTTACGTACGGCACGGGACCGAAAGGCGGACGTAAAACGTAGGATTCGTAAAATCCAGGTTAACCTTTAAATTGACACAACATGAAAATCCTAGCCTGAATCACACATGGTCACACCGGGTATGACGTGAGGGACTATGGTAGCTAAAGAAGACTACTACAGTGAAGTAGGATGAATTATTAACCTTTATAAACTTTTTAATACATAAAATCACAAAGAAAAAACGTATTAATAATGCATTTAATGACCAAAAAGATGACGTCATCGAACATTTGGCGAGGACGTAAAATCTAGGGAATGTAAAATCAGGGTACGTAAAACGTAGGTTCTACCTATAAATTTTCAATTAAAGTTTAATTATTATTATAAAAATAATAATTTTATAATTTTCAACTTTTTAATTCCGACATTCTTCTAAATCAGAAAATATTTTTTTACGAAGTTGTCCAACTTAAACGAGGTTTACTGTACTCATAAAATTATTATTTAGCCAATTTTATGCCCCTCCCCTCTATGATATTTAATCCGAACATAAGCCATTTTTTTTATCAATTAAAGAAATCATAGATGTATAAAAAGTAAAAAAATCTAAAATATTTCAATGAGAGAATTGTTCTAGGGGAGATTTTGCTGAACTCTCTTTACATGCAATTTCACTGAATTTAAAAAAAGTCTAAATAAAGTAATTTTAAAATCAGCAAGTTTTTACTTTTTAAAATAATCACCCACACGTTGAAAAAGATTGCATTAGACGAAAATGGTTTTAAAGAAGCAGCAAGAAGAATCATTGAAGGGAAAAAAAGAGAACAGGATTATGAAGTGTTTGTATTATTTAACGTTGAGAGAAACTAAGGAAAAAAATATTAAAAGCTATGACAAAACAGGTTTCGAAGAGTGAGGCTCTTTAAGGAACTACTAAAGATTAGAGATAATACAAGGTTGAACTTTAAGTAAATTACGGTGCATATCCTATTAAATTCTTACTTCTCTGATTGGTTACTTTCTTCAAGAAGAGAAACCGCTTTATCAAACTTTCTGGCATATGCATATAAGTTTGAAGCATGGAATTTATCTGAGATCGAGTTTGCTTGTATTTCTAAGCACTTGCTCTTCTTGAGTTCATCGTTTTGGCAAAATTTCTGTAAACAAATTGAAATATATTTATTTAAAATTTTTAAATGTTGTTATAATTAATCATTTGATAGGATCATTTGAATAAAAGTAATCCTAAGTAGAACAAGCATTTCAACGAAAACATCATTGAAGTGTCTAGCCATGGCTTTTTAATCCTTATCTCGTTTTTGAGTAGCCCTTAGAGATTTTTTCTTTTTGAATCTAGGGTTGAGGTCGTTAGTGGAAAAATTATTTTTAAATTTTTAGTTTAGTGTGAATTTAGTTTATCAACGATGAATGAGAAAATTTGAGGCAGCTACATTTTTTAGCAGTGTATCAAGCCCCTCTCTCTTTAAGCTGATCAGTAGTTGTTGAAGTCATATCTATCAGCGTAATAATAAACTTTAAATTTTCTTTTAAAAACTTTTAGAAGTTAAAGACATGATTAAAGGATGGTGTCGTAAACGCAATGAAGAATTCATAAAAAAGCGAAAAAATTCTAAAAAGTTAACATATAAGTTTATTACTCTAAATTTTGTTTATCAATTGTGCTTAGAAAATATTTTATACAATTGAATACTGTTTTGGCTTTTATTACAAATGGATTGTAGGAGGTATGCCTCCCACCTGAGGATAACTATATTCACAACTTGATAGATAGTGGAGAGATGGTTGAAAAATATCTCTACTCTGCCAAACAATGGGTAATCAATTTATCGACACTAAGTCTCCAAAAGAAAAAAGAAAAAATTAGCTTGGTTCACTAAATTTGTTCTTATTGTGATGAGAATTAGATAAATATCTGCAGGTCTATAAATTTAAATTAGTGTAATACTACTCAATATAAAAAAAACTTGAAACGTTAAGATTGAATGATGTTAAATGTTTGGACGTAACAAATTTAAGTACTTAAATTATTTATGAGTAAAAAGCTTTACCAAAGATATATCAAAAAGCCCCAAATCAAAAAAGATATTGTAAGCGAATTCGTGATAGGATGCATCTTTGATAAACTCATCAGCAGCCTCAGAGTAGTCTTGCAGAAAAAGAGAAGAAAAAGCATCCGAAAGAATGCTAATATTTTCAATAGAAATAGTTGTCGAAATTTTCTAAAAATTGATCGTTGTAAAGAAGGAAAGAACTACAATAAAAGTGAAAGTTTATATCTACTTGAATAAGGATGTACAAAAAATTGACTATTTTAGAATCAGAAATGAGAGATGATATTAAATATGCAGAGAAGAAGTCGTGGTGAAGAGTTGAGTATTGGCCAATCTGCTTCAGAAGAGAAAATGATAGGTGTAAGTTATGGTGACAACCTTTCGTCGCTTGAACCGCTTCACTAAATGTTGGAAAATTTGTAATGTGATCCTTGAGGACAGTAAGGAATTATATTTTATATAAAATAAAAATGAATACATTGATCAAAATTTTTCACAGTTAAAATCATTTAAAAAAATTGCCTACCCTTACTCAATGTAAATTTGAGAACGAGTTTTATAAAACCGAGATTTCTGAGATCGAGTTTTCCTAGCACCATATGAATTATGAATGAAATTTTTCTATAGCCACCTATATTTCAATGCGCATCTATACGCAGATGATTGTAGCATTTTATAAAAAAAAAGTAAGAAGCTTTAAATTGATATACAAGAGGTGGGAAAATGGGATCTTTGTTTAGATTTTAATGCCCCTCTATCTTTCTACATAATCTAATTTGAAAAATTATACGACCGAACACAGCAAGGTCTGTAGCATGTATTATTAGTTTCCTATAATTTCTTCCGTTTAGTAAACTTAGATCATATTTTATGTTAGTTATTCAGTTAGTTGGTTAGTAAAAACTACTAACTTATAAGTTTAGAAAAGGTATTATTTAGATATCAGAAACAAATGATTCAAAATTTATTTTAAGCGGCAAATTCTCGCAACGACGAAATGTCACAAGGGTGAGAAGCTTCTCAAATTGCCAAGAGTTTACTGAGGAAAAGAGAAGATATGGATACACATGTTAAAGAGGAAAATGGAAAGGAGCATTTTTATCAGTTGGGCGATTGGAAGCATCTTGAATTCATCCCTAATTTAGCATGGCAAAATATGCTTTGTAAGTTTCAAAAAAGTTTAGACGCCATCACAAACCTCCTTGCTCTTGTTTTGATCAATTTTTCTGAAACGCATTTTGCAAAATGCATAAGAAGAATGCTTGCAGCCGCATGATACCATTTCACTTCTGGTTATTTAAGGAGTTAAAAAAATTTCACACCAAATCAACTAAACAAATCAAAAGTTCAAACCAAATGATTTTTCCATGTAATTTAGTCACAAAGAACTGACAAATTATGGTTCTAGCCGAGGAACAAAATAAAAATGAATTTAGAATTATAAGAAAACCAAAATTCCTTTTGTTAGTAGATTTTGTAAGCAATCTAAGAGAAATAGTCTTTGGGAATCTATAAATGTTCATATTTTTTCTAAAATTATATAATTTGTTCAAATAATACTAATTAAATAACATTCTAACTGATGGAAGATGATCAAGGTTAAAAAAATGGTTTTTACTATTTCGCTCAATATGTTAGGAAATATTATTGATGTTATTTCAATTTTATAATTTCTAATATCTTTTAGAATTGTTGGTAAAAACATTTTAGAGTGTGCTATCGCAACTTCCCTGCAAACAATATCCAAAATATTAATATTAAAAAAGATTTTATACAAAAAACCACAATATATATATATGACCAAGAGAATATGTTTTAATAGTACTTACTCTAGAAATTTTCTGTCAATGTACTCATTTTTCATATTAAAAAATGAAAATGATATTTAAAGCTATGAAATCTGTACCGCTTAAAAATAGTGCGAATTGTAAAGAGGTGTCGTCCACTATAAAAAGGCTGCATTAGCTTAATACTTGAGCAGAGATATTTTTTATAATGTTCGGTTGTTAAATTTTATAAGTAAAACTAGATAATTAATTAAATTTTTTTTTAAGAAAATTTGTTGATTATTATAATAAAAAAATAATATCGAAAAAAAATGTTTTAGTTGTTTAAAATGTGTTTGATCTATTTATGACAGCTGTCAGAATTTTATTTGTAAACAAATATTAAAAAAACGCAATGATTTTCTTTTCTCGTATACTTCCATTTATGTTAGTTTGGTCCTCGGACATTTCGCCTCATTATTTTCATAAGACAGTTCGTCTCATGGACAAATTCGCCCCATTATTTTCATAAGACAGTTCGTCCCATGGACAATTCGCCCCATTATTTCCATAAAATATTTTCATAAGACATTTTGTTTCATGGACAATTCGTCCCGTTATTTTCATAAGACATTTTGTCTCATGGACAATTTAAAAAAATTTAGAGATAAAATGATTAATTTGAAATAATTTAATAGAGATAAAATAAACAAGAATATAAAATTTTTTAATAATTTTACACATAATAAGCAAAGATGGATGAAACAAATAGCCTATGAGACAATTTGCCCCCTGGGCGAATTATCTATGGGGCGAAATGTTTTTCGACCATTAATTTAAATAATTTTTTAATTATAAGTGTTAGCTACTTAAACGTTGGCTTTTGCTGCTTATAAAAACTTGAAAATATCAAATAAACTCTAATTCTTTATGCCTCCTATTTTGAAATTATTCTAAGAACAGACGGTTCCATTTTAAAATAGTGAAAATTGCTTTATTAGTTTATTTTGTTTCCTTTCTCTATTATGTTAATTATGTAGCAAAATTTCCAATTTTGAATAAAAGGTAAGGTGCAGCGGGTGTATTTTCATTGAAAGGTTGATTACCTATAAATATAAAAATCGAGTGGGGGAATAAAAAAATTAAATATTTGTTCAATTTTACGTTCCAATTTCGCCTATTTTGCTCGTCGTTTAATTTTAAATTTTTTCACATATCATTCTCAACTACTTTTTTCCAGTTTATTTTTGGTCTATCCTTACACAAATTTTGAAATTCATAAGCCTTTTTTATAAACTCTCCTTTCCATCTCCTATTTATATGGCCAAAGCATCTTAGCCTTTGCTTTTCTAAAATATTATTTTTTTATTTACTTGACATAAATTTCTTATTTTCTCATTTCTTATTCTAGATTTTAAGCTAAAATTACATGTAATTCTGATCCTTCTCATTTCTGTTGTATTCAACCTTCAATGCCCAACTTTGACGACTATATACTAAAGCTGATCCAATACAACTTTTATATACATAACCTCTTAAATTTAGAGAGAAAGAACTACTACACAAAATACTGCCTAAAGATTCGATTTTTTCCAGGCTAGTCTTCTTCTATGCTCTACTGAATTCTCTATACTACCATCCTATCTAAAATTTCTCCTAAATAACAAAATTGATTCACTTCCCATTCTACTCGTTCTACTACAACATTTTCATTAAACGTCATTCACAACAACTGCAATGGTAACAAATTTTTACTTTTAATGAGCTACCCTTAATTAATAATCTTAGAGTACCTACAATGTCGCCATTTATTGCAAAACACACAAAAATAAGGTTTCTTTTTGTCACAAACGCTACAAGGATCTTCCTTTTTATATTCTTTATCCATTTAGTTTTATTGGTATATTTTTAATCCCTTTTTTTTAGAATTTCATTCCATACACTAATTTTCTCACTTAACTCTTCGGAAGAATCTGCAATCAAAACTATGTCATCTGCATAGTATTGTAATGGAAGCCATTACAGTTAAAAGAATTGAAGCATAGCATTTCATTTAACGATTATAAGAGATTTAAAAGTACCAAACTAAAATTAATTTAAAAATTTTTTAAGTTTTTAAAGTACCGCCAACGTATTTATGTGGTTCGATGTTACAAATTAAAGTTATTTAGACATTCAATGTTTGTTTACTAAATTGTGATGAAAAAAATTTACCCATTGAAAAATTATAGATACTACACGATTAATGATTGTTTAAAAGAATTTCAACTAAACTGGCATTTTTTAACTTTTTTACAGTTAGGTGAGTTCTTTAATTTTATAAAAAGGTTACTTTTGATTTAAATTTATTGTTTTAAGTCTGTTGTAAATTTTGTTCTCATAATTATTTTAAAAGAATAGTTTTATAATTAAAAATTTTTTGAAGTCTATATTTTCTTACACAAATTTGATATGTAGTTAAGAAGAAACGTAATTCAATAAAATTACCTCAAATGTTAACAAAAAACTTATTTATTGTATATTTAAAACTTTTCCCTTCCCTATTAAAAAATTGCTAATTTTAATATACCACGCTGAAAAATTTAAAAGAGTGAGTATTTATTACTTGTATAATTTTGCAGAACAGAGAGGAGCAATCAAGGCATGAACATCAACATCAATATACTGTGGAATGAGGGCATCAAAGTGTACTGATAAAAAATATATCCTGAAAGAGTCAAAGTTAAGAGCAAATAGGGAATCCTAAAAGTAAGATGTTAAAAGTATTTTATATCTATTAAAGTGGACAAAACACGGTAAGATCACGATTATGATTATACTATACGGTTTAAGACCCTCTAGAATTTGAAAACTAGACATATAGTAGCAAAGCGTCAAGTAATAAATGCTTCTTTCAAAATGCTAGATGGCGTTAATTAAAATGAACATTGAAAGAGCATAACATGGCAATATTGTGTGCTTTTAATGAAATAGGGATGCTGAACGAAAATAAAACAGCCCTATTTCCAATTTCTGGATCTACTCACTCCGATATTCCAAAAATATAGTTTTTACATTAAAATTTAGAAAACGAATCTAAATTAGGATCTATAAACGTGTTAAATAGGGGTGTGAAGAGAGAGAGATAATCGTGCCGGGTTTTTACCCTGGTTTTCTTCCTCTGAAGAATTCAAATGTTTTTACGGTTAGGTAGTGCTCTAGCGACGCGATTCTACATGGTTAGTAATCAAGCTATCACTAGACAATAAGTTTGTTTCCCAAGTTGGGAGCGTTCGCGTTAGGATTGTATCTTTCACTCAGTTGTATTTATATATTGTCACATAAATTCTTGTAAAATAATATATATAACAAGGTATAGCTATTCTTTTGTAACAAGGGCCGATAGGTGTTTAGTGGGATGGAAAGTCCAGTTAGACTTGGACTCAGCATTCCGGGCGGGCCACGATATCCGAAAGGATGGGTGCGAACGCCACAAAACAACTTAATTAATTAATTAATAATTAAGAGATAATCAAATATTACATAAAAATGTTTCATGTCAGATCTTTTTCTGTTGATTCAATATTTAGAATAGCCTTAAAAGATTTATCAGACATATGTAACATGAATATAAGGTAAATCCATTCTTTTTTTTATATAAAATTAAGTTATAGCCCATAATTTCTCGTACATTGGATAGTCATACTAACCGTGAAATAAAAAAGCAAGTGCTTCTTATCTTAGCAACTGTGGAAATCAGGTACATCAACTTGAATTTTCAGAAAACTAAATAAATACATAATTGAATAAATAGCACCTTAGAGAAACAGATGGCTACTAACTAATTTGGGGCATATTAAGCTGGCTTAGTAACAGAAATTCAGGTATTGAATATAAGGAATGTGCCTACTGTAACATTTATTGTTGAAAAGCTATTTTAATATCCTCTAAATAGCAATCAAAACCAAATTACAACGTATTTTATTTTAAAAGATTTTGATATTCGCAAATTGGCCGGAAATATGAAAAAAAACTATAGATTAGTAAAATTGCTATGAAATGCATAGGTCATTAACAATATTTGCATAAAACGGAAAAATGAGATTCATAATTACTTTGACAATGAGAAATATTAGTAAATATAAAAACCTTGAAAATTGAAGAAAAAAAAACGACTTCTTTGTATATCATTAGCTTGCAGAGTAATTCGGATTTTGAATAACTTATAAAAGCCAGTATAGGTAATTTGTCATGCCAACAAAATGATTTAACGTTTTCTTCCTAAAATTGTAAATATAATTTACATTTTAATTGGAAGAAAAATATAATTATTGGTCTTTATTTTGATACATTCAATTCAAGTTTTAAGACAGCACACACTTTAAGTTAAATCAGTGTTACACATTTTGTATACAGAAACAAATATCTTTTCTAGAGGTTTTAAACAAAGTACGTATCTATGTAGTATATAAACCATAGGCGCACAACCTAGACAGAAGGCAGAGGGGCAATTTTGCTTAAAAAGTTAAACCTATGCAAGCATGTCTCCAACATGTCAAAAACAACTTCATGTTATTCACGCAGATATGAAAAAACAGAACCTCAAGCACCGAAGCTTGTAGAATTTGGTTTAATAAAAAAGTGTACTTTCAACGTTCTATTTTTATATAGAAGTGTTTAAAATGCTATAAACACTCAAATTCGATCTACGAGCACGTTCGGGTTCTATGCCCTCCCAAAATGAATGACGGTTCCAAACAAGTTTGAAGACGAGACCTTATAAAAAGAATACTTACATACGATTTAAATTTCCCTATTTCTTGTTTTTTAACGACATTTCAATTTTGTTATCAACTAAAGTGTTTCTTGAAACGGGTTAGTTTTTAACCTTTTGAAACACTTTCTTTTCACTTGTAATTGTAATTTTATGTTTTTTTCTGAATTGTTCCATATATAAATGGCATGGTTAAAATATTGTTATATAAATTTTTTTAGTTCCTTATTTATAAAAAATGTACAAGTGATTGGTAAATAAATTTCTTTCTTTCTTCTTTGAGATATAATCAGAAAACTAGGGGCTTAATTATACGATGAGCGAGGTGGTATTAAAATAATGTTCAAGACATCATGGAAAAACAAATTTAGGGAAAATATAATAAATAAAATCTTTCTGAGGAAATATTAGGTTAAAAGAATAATAGAGTACTTTGAAATATGGAACACGATTTGAGAATTCCTTGTCTTTCAATACAGAGCCAATTTCCATATCAAAAACAGATAAACTATTTCTAACATCTAATACCGCCAAAAAAGACATTTTTGAATCCAATTCCGCATACATAACTCCATAGCTTATATCAATAAGCATTATAGCGGGAGAAAAACTTTTATGTAAGGAGAGAGGAGCCAGGAAAACCTAAAAATTAAACAACATTTTAAAAATGTAGTCTCAAAGAGACGTTGGCAATTTCACCTGACCATGAAAACTCGGCAAGAAAATTTCAGCAAAACTTTTTTTTAAAATTATGTTTTGACGCGAACAGTCACTTTTATACAAAAAAAAATTTTAAGTACATATGCGTTGGAAAAAGGAAAGCAGATGAGTTTAACGCATTGATCTGATATGCACTTGGCTCACACTCTACGAGCACAAGCGCTCATAAATATCTGCATATATTGCCTATGTTTAAATTTTAAACTATGCAAAAAATCACCATTTCAACTGATATTTCCAGCAGAATAGTATTATGAATTTTAGCACATAAAGGGTTAACCAATTAATACAATTGGCCAGTAGTACAATCTCTTCAGAAATAAATTTCTTATCTACAATTATCACTGCAGCGAATATCACTTATATCATTCCTTATAGATACAAAGGCAGAATGTTCCATCACGTTCTTATCCATACAAAAATGAGACTACCGGTTTTAAGTTAGCACAAAGTGTAATTGTTTTCGAAGCTTGGCATTGCATTGCATCTTTTAAAAGAAGTAAACTCAACAACAGTCGAAAAGTGTTTTACTCGCTGTAAAATGAGATCTGTTGATACGCCTGATGAAGACCTCAACGTTTACAGCTTACTCGTTATTATTTACCAGAGCCAATTACTGTTGTAGAGCAGTTTAATGAATAGGAAAATGATTCTTTATGTAAATGAAATAAATTATTTTAAAAGCATTTTAATTTAGAAGATTTGGAACAGATTGTGCAAGTTATGTGTTGCAAAAAAAAGGAAAAAGTAATGTAAGTATTCGCAGAAAAACAGCTACACATTTACAATTTAGAAATTATTTTTTAAAAATTAAGTAAAAGAACAAAAATTAATTGGAAAAGAAAGCAAATTTGATAGATTTTTGATTGATCACGGTTCCTTTTTGTCGGGAAAATACCAATCATCACTACCATAGATCAGTTCAAAAAATTGTAAGATGGGAAAAATAAAAATTACCTTTCCAGCTTGTGAAGTTGCTATCAGTGTGTATTCAACACTTTTTGAAGAATAAGAGCTGAGAGCTTTCATCATTGTAACATGAAATTCTTTGAAGCTGTATGAACAATGTTCAATTACATCATCTCCAGATACATTGAAAACCTTTATTTTGTGAGAATCCTTAAAAATAAGTAGATTCAATGCAAGTAAATAGATAGAGAGATAATATCGATATTCAGAGCAAAATGCCTTTTAAACTAGATGTGTTTTCTTTCTGATATAGATATCAAGATGATTAATGTAATTGAAAAAAAAATATAATTTGAGCATTAAAAAATAAGATAAAAAAACCATAGAGTATTTTTGAGTTACGAATTATATATTAATATGAAGAGTTCAAAAACTTCATAGAAGAACGTTTTTAAACGTAAGAATACATTGTCAACATCTTTATGAGAATGTTATTGTTGCGTTTAAATATAATAGTAGCTTACTAGATTGGAGTGCAATAAAAATGATGAAGTGAGGCATAAGACATCATTTTTACAATTCATATCTAGTTCATCATCTGTAAAAAGTACTTGATTTTTCAGCGAAAATTCTAAAATGTTAGAATAATTTTCCGCGTCAACTCCCTGTTCTTCAAAGTTATTGCATTTGTATACCAAAATTTTGTTGGGAAGTAAAAGCTGAAATATAAAGAAGTTGGAAATCAATAAAAAAAGACATTGTAGAATTAGTATTTAATTTCAACTACCATTTAAAGAAACTTTTTAAAGCTTTAAATATAACTATATCTTTTAATTATAACGCATTTTAAGACCTTTACCAAACCGTAAAACAAATGGACTAATGTGAAGGCCTTCCTACTTTGTCTTTATGTGTTAACTTCACTCTAAATTATGCCCTCGTACATATTATTCGTTGAATGCGGCATTTAATCTAAAAACTTCGACATAACCGAAATTAGAAAATTTGAGGTGATTCGTCGACAAGTTGCACACAATGCATTATTGTTGTAATTATAATGGAATTACCATATATGGTATATTTCTTAATAATATTCACAAAATGATAATTTGAAAATATCTAACTGTACAACATTATTCACAATTATAAAAGAAAAAAAATGAATAACACTTGATAAAGGTGGAAGCAAATTTTTTTTTCCTTTATCAGAATTTTTTACAACATACGCAATAATTTTTTAAAATTTTGTCATACAGGAAATAAAAATATAAATTTTAATCATTATTAAGTTTTAAAATATAGAAATCATAGACTGAAATGACACTTAGAGAAAAGCGAGTAATGGAATTATCAGATAGTCTCGTTAGGTCAGCACCAGAAAAAAATTAGTCACAACTGAATGCTCAACTTTTTCGAGTTTACTCAAAAAGTTTTATTTAATTAGGAGTTTACTTAATTAAATTTTACTGAATATATAAATCTCTGCCACACTGAATTATCAGTCATCCTGGACCCATTTAGATTGCCAGATTTACTCCTCTCTTTAAAATAGTGCAGTATTGAAAATGGCAATAAGGTGGGTCATCATAATAAAATTATAGGTTATATTCACCATAAATGCGATCTTAAAGCTTCTCATCGCATCGTAGATTTTAGCTGACGGACACAATTTCTTTATTTTAAAATGCTCTTATATCAAATTACTTAATCTTGTCTGCTTTTTTGCCGTGAAATAGATTTAAAATAAAATTAAAATGACGTGGTGATAAAGTTGAACAAGTTTTATTCAGAAATAGATTCTCTAAAATATATTATTTATTTTCAAAAATTTAATTATTACACAAAAAAATATTATTTGGAGATTTTTTAAAGTAAATTTTAAACAAAAAATCTCGTCAATTAAATACAAAAAATGAACAATTTCCGAATTATTTTATTAAAAAGTGTTCTATTGATAATTTGTTTTGATCTCATGAAAATGTAGCACTGGATTATCGTTAAAGTTGTTAAATGCTCCGGTGTTATTAGGATCTTTTTTTTTATCAAATTTAAAAAAGTTTATTTTCTTCGTTTTAATCTATCACTTAATTGTTGCTGCAAGTTGTTGAGAAGTTTGTTAACTCTGAACTAGTCATCCTGTTTTTCTACCAAATCGAAACATAAGATTTACAGAGAAATACAGAAGATTGATTTCAAATCTTCATTTTTAGGATGCTGCATATTGTTCATGTTTTTTATAAAACCTATCAATATCAGCCACACGTTTGCTAATTTGGAAACCTTCACAACATTTCTTTCTTTAATTCTTCCGTAATTAATTTATTTTTAATCCCATTCCATAAAGCGTTTTTAAAAAATGATTGTAAAACTAAAATTTTTGTAATTTTTTTAAAAGTTAAAATTAAAAGTATATACAAACAAGTAGCTAAGAAAGATAAAATACTCTATGATACAACAAAAAAGGCACATGTTTTTTTCAGGAGCAACACTCAGATGTTAAAAGTAATACATAGCATATGTTAATTTCATTAATACAAACTCAGACACTCAATTAATAATTGCTAATAACAACAAAAAAAATTAGATACTTAATAAGCGAGATGATGACTTGTTCACATGAAAAAAAGATAAGTTGTCTTGCATATTTCATAAATAATGAGCTCATATACCTAGCTGAATATCTAACTAAGCTTTGTTTGTAAAAGGATGAAAGAGTTTTCCGTAACTATTACTCATTATACGAAACGTTTGTTTACCAAGGTAAGGTGTTAACTAGATCTTATATGTAGACGTGAGACAGCCCCTTCATAAGTCAGTTTTCCCATTATAAAATGAGTTAATTAGATAAAAAAAATGTTTGTTGTTGTTGTTTTAAAAATTAAGTTATGTAAAATACCAAGTCTTAAAATTAAAGAAACCCTAATCCGTTAAGGCTTCATTTCCCAATCCCGATCTTAAGGCCCAATCCAAAATTGCTGGTTAACACACTCCAAGGCACTCATATAACAAGATTTTATTGTATATATAAAGCTTATATAAGGATGACATTTTTGTAGGTGTCGATGTGCATTATAATAAAAAGCAAGTTTGAAAAGAATACACGCGAACTGTGATCCATATATTGTGATAATAATCAAAAGAGAGAAAAAAAACACATTCTATCTGATAGTATGAAAAAACACGTAAATTACCGCAATTTTATCTTGGTAAAGAGAAGCATAAAGAATACTGTTTCGGCAGGAAATGAGAGCTAAAATAAAAAGAACTTTAGGTAAGCTTTTTATCAAAAATGTCCAAGAAATAACAGTGAACAAATTACAAAACGAATACCAAAATAAAGATATACATACACACACATACACCCAAAAGAAAGCGTAAACCTTTGCAATGGGATTTCAAGTCAGTAATTACAACGTTACAAAAGTCATTAATTTCAACAAAATAGTGGCTATTTAAATTGCAATGTGTGGGCCATGATACAAGCAATAGAGAAAGATAGCCTTCTTCTGAAGTAAAGCCCTAAAGATAAAAAAAAATATGATACATTTATGTATAAGCTTCATACACCTATATATTCACATTTAAAAATAAAAACCACATTAATACATAAAAAATGTAAAATAACATCGAAAAAAGGAAGATTATAGAGATTATTTTCAATTATTGAAATGTTTCACAAGCGCAAAAAGATTTTGAAATAAAATTCCAATGCGTAATAAACGAGTACCTTAGATAATCCTTGACATTAAAGAATAGGCGTGTAAATCTGGTTTAGAATGGCTCATCAAAAAAGAGCAAAAAAATCCGTATTTGGATAAGAATGAAAGCTTTTGGGTCTAAGTGCATCATATGGTAAAAATTTAATTGCATTAATCTAGTCTAAAATTATGTCCTGTAATAATTAATAGATTTGTCGTGAAATCATCAATTTGTTTATATACTATTAAATATATCATATTTAAAAAGTTTTTAGTAGTACATATTCACACAAAAGAATAAAGGGTGGTGGAGAATAAAACCTTAGCAAGAAGGAGACTTTATATACTCCTGCAAGGAAGGATACTGAAAGTTTTATTCTACTACGAAAATTATTATTTAGCTTTCTTCCGCAAATTTTTGGTCTATTTTTATTATTTGCATTTAATTTGTTATAATTAATGCTTTTATCTCACACATTTAATTTGTGTACACTTGGTTAGTGTATGCGCCTAGATGGCGTTAACACAAGAAAGAACTTTACATAAAAATTCCATAGTTTTCGCTGATCTATGCCTGATGTCAAAACGAATAAGGATGTCAACGGTATCAACAAAGCTAGAAAAAGAGCAAACTAATGTCATGACTCTATCTATTTTCTTAGATTTTCTGATAATAAGATTTTTGGTAATAGTTATCGCTTTTCTATTCTGTTTTCTTTGATAAACGTTACAACCCTAATTTTGGTAAAGTGAAATGATGTTTAAAGTGAGATTTTCTGGTAATAATCACATACATCACACATTACAAGATGTGAGAACGGAGGTTTGCTTTCGAATAAGTTCACAATAGTTTAAAATATTTGAAATTTTTGAAAATATTTTTATAGTTTTTAAATATTTTGTTAATGAAAAAAATAAAACACGGTAAAATAGCAAGATAAATATAAAAACTATGCAACCACTGATAACTAAGCTTCTCGGATCACAAATTTGTGCTTTATGAAACGAGGTCATTTTAAAACAATGCGATTATTTTGTGGTCGAAGTAATAGAAAGGTAATGATTAGGGTAGTTAAAAGTCAATAAAGTCCATTTTTAAATCCGAATAGCACTTATTATAAAAGTCGTAAATAATCTTATTTTATAAATTTTTTCTATAAAAGTCCAAGTTATTAGGCCAACAAAAGTAAACTTTTTATTAATACGTTAATTCTTTAAGTAGTCCATTTTTGCAATTACTTATACTGAACAGTTCACAAACCAACTTAAAATGTATTATACCATTTTAAATATAGATAAAAAGATTTGACTCCTCCACTCTGGCACATAAATAAAAGTAATCTTCGAATCTTACAATGAAAGAAGCATTTAATTTATTAGTGGTCTGACAAAACCGCCGGGGAAACAATTTGTCAGACCAAAATATATTTTTTACAAAAGGGATGAATTTTGAAAATCGCACTTCTAATCAAAATTTTTAAATAAAATTTCCCACCTCCCTGAACATAACTAATTGAAAATATTTGTAATTTTGAAGAACTTGAATCACATATGCCTCAGTTATATTCGTTTGAAATTTAGTCACGTCGAAGTCATATTAGTGGTCTGGCAAGACCACCAGGGAGAAAACTTCAAATCTTTTTTACAAATTAGATGAAATTTGAAATTCCCCCTTCTAGTCAAAATTTCGCAATAAAATTTCATGTATCCTTTAAAAATATGACAAATTGAAAATATTTGCAATTTTGAAGAACATGAATGACATATACTCGAGTTAGATCTGTTTGAAATTTAGTCACGTGGAAGCCATATATTTATACATCATAAATAATAATATATACAACTTTTTGTCATAAGAGTTTGATTTTGAATTTTTTTAAATTTGGATGAAATGTGTGTCCTTTCTTTTATATTTTTTTAAAAAAAAAAATTTTTTTTTCCCCTTTTTTTTTGTTTTTTTTTTTTTTTTCATTTTTAAGGGTTTTTTTTTTTTGGAGAGGGCCCCCGGAAGTAGGATAAAATTCTTTGACACCAGCTATCTACAATTCTTTGAAAAAATTAATACATCACAGCAAAATAGTAAACAAGCATGAGTGAGAAGTGCTGGCTTCTTTCTGCTAAAAAATCGTAAATGGTATTTCGAATCGGCGATGGACGTATTTCGTCGGCGAAAGTCGATATATATGGTCTTATACAACCGCTTTTGGAGCAAAGCCGAAAAATTCTTAAAAGCGGATAGTCGATATTTCTTCATTTTTGTGATACACGGAAATCAGACGGCTTTTGCAGAAATAGATCATCCTTAAAATAGGATGCAAAGATAATACTTAGTAATGGCGTCTCTGTGCAAGGTTTAATCATGTGGAAATATGCAAAAAATAGATCAGAGATGGAAGTATTTTAATCAGTCACTGATAACAAATCTGACGATATCTCTCTCACTTTCAAAGCAAACTAGCGACTTAAGCCAATACTATTATATATTTTACTTCTACAAACACAATTTAATTTTTTATTCGATTTTATCAAATTTGAAATAGATAGAATCGAGCAAACTTAAAAAACAAAAGCATTTACACCAACAAATAAAATATACACGCAACTTAAGTTTAAAAGAATTTTATGGAAATATGTAAGAACAGGGATTACATAACAAAATAAATGCGGAAGATATACAATTACTTTCGAAAAAGGATAGTATTAAAAGATTCATAAAAAGAGAGATTGAAAACATCAACCAAAAGATAATAATTTTCTGATTCTTTAAGATTTAAAGGAATTAACTTGGGGAGAATATTTTTTAATTAAATATGCTGCTAAATGCCACAAAAAAATTGCTTATATTTTAATGAGGGTAAATATTTTCAATTTTTATCAAAATTCCATTAATTTTTGCATAATCTTCTAGGTTTGATGTTGCAAATGGTACATTTAAAAAATATCCTATTGATTTTACCCTAAATTTTAATATATTTGTATAATTAAACTCTCGGAAGAGAAGAGTCAGCGTAGGGCTGTAAAGTACTCTCTTAACCCCCCCCCCCTCGCTTGTATCCCCCGATAGAAGATTACCGACACACCAATAACCAGTGAAACACAATATTTGACATCATAACAATTCAATATTCTGTCGCATAGACATTTTGTCTTTCGATGTTATGCTGTAGAACTCAATAAGTCATTTATCTTTATTAAATCAACTCCCGATTTTTGTTCAAAATACATATCATTAAGTATATCTAATTCTCTGCCCCCCTCTCTCTCCCAGTGGCTAGGCCCCTGAAATCAATTCCTTATGTTTCATTCGAGATTACTTTAAAAGTGCAAAGTAAACGTCGATATTGAAATAAATATTTTATTTCTGTTTAAATACTTAACTATTTCTAATAATTGGCATTAAAAACAATATTTAGTAAAAAAACGAGTTAAACTCGAGTTTTGACATTTTCGTCGAGTTTGGTCAAATGCTATCACTCACTGTACAGAAACGGTGAGTAAAAATATGCATGCTGTTAAGGATAATCAGTTTCTGCAAAAGCAGCCTGATATAGAAATGGTAAGTCAATTTGACTGGTTATTCATGTCCGACAACAAAACATAATAGATCTTCACCCAACACACGCTTCCTATATAATAATATCGCTAATATTTATGATTGTGAAAATTAAACAAGCCTATAGGAATCACGTTGATTGTAGGGCTCATTAGAGTAAAGGAATTAAAAAATTAGCAAAGCTGCGTTTATTTCGATTGAATTAAAATTTTATGTTTTTACTCGAGTACGAACCGTAAATAAGATAAAAATATTTACCAAGAATACTTTGGAATCCGTGTCAGAAAATAGGCCTTTCTTCAAGAAGAATTTAGAATTAGTTGTTATTTTGGAAAGCGTTGCAGAAGAGATTAAAGTCATTGACATATTTCCATCTTCATCCAGGTTGTTAGTACAATAGGAAGAAATAAGTCTCTTCAATTCACAATTGTATGCTATTATCTTTGTTGCAGAACATATAAAAAATGTGCAATGGTTTGATGAGATCGGTGAAAAAAGATGCAGAGGTATAACATCCAGGGTGAACGAAAACTAAACAAGTGTATTTTTAAATAAGAATATTTTATTAAAGACACTAAATGTATAATTAATTTTCTCATTCATAGATTTTTGGATAAATGATATTAGAAATTTCTTGCCTTTAAAAACTACTAAGAATGAATGACAAATTGATGTTTCAAAGTTCTAGGAAATAGTTGCTAAACACCCGTAATGTATTCAGACGAACTTGAGAACCGACCATTTGAGGAATATATTCCTCAAGAAAAAAGCAATAAAATTTTTAGAATCTCCTTCTTCATACTTAATTGCATTTTTTCTAGTTCTTAAATATATTTAAAAACATTCAACGATGTCCTTTTACAAAAGGGAGAAGGAAAATTTGGTGCTATTCCTATGGCTTTTTCAGCTCATATGAAAAATAGCCATCATGATATCACAACTATGATTGATCTTGTTAAGTGTAAGGCAAAGCTCAACTGGTTAACATTGTCCTAGGCTAACTTAATTTTCAACAAAATAAAGAGATACATATGATTTTTTTAAAATTCCGCTGATTTTTAATATGCTGTAGTTAGACAATTTGGCATTATTCATTCTGGTTTTCGTTCAAACATTTATCCTATTTTTTTTATAACATGAGTGTGAAGCCATATTTTTAAAATGTAAGACCAGGGTAAATGAAGTAAAAGAATGATGCCAGATTACTTTTGGGTATTTAAAAGGGATTGTGTATATAGAAAACTTATATTCGAATGTCAAAAAACTAGGATATATATTTAGAAAAGGTGTCAATTTTTTTGTTTTATTAAAACAAAAGATAAGTTCATTTTATGATTGCACGATTTTATAATTAAAATATAAACAAAGATGTAAAATTTTTAAAATGTATAAAACTAGAGTTTGCTATAAAAAAAACCAAAAAAATTAATCAAAAAAAAGAAAAAATGCCATTGCAACAGAGGTGTGATGGATACACTATCTTCCCCCTCCCCTAATTCTCTGAAATAAAGAAACATGGAAAGCTGGCCCACAAAATCCCTATGAATTAAAAAAAATGAGAAACAAGCCATTTTAAACTGAAAATGTTGAATCGCCCCTGGAATTCCAACATATAGAGAAGCCCAAAGTATTTGATTCCAAAAAAATTTTAATTCAAAATAATACTTGAAAAGAGGCAGTTTCATTGAAAACGTGAATATACTTTGTAAACATCGCAAGTAGCAATATATTGCGCTTAGACTTTTTTTCTCTTAAAATAAACAAAATATGAAAAGTTAGGAATTACGATAAACACAAAAGTTCGGTAGGATTCCGATCTTGATACGTTTTTTTGTCGAAACTATAGGTAAATATTTATAGTTTAAGATCATTATCTAATCCATAACATATTCCAGTAGATAAGATTTTATGGTCTATTTATTTCTTAAATTTCAGTAACTAAACACAACTTTATTAAAATATAAAGAGAAAAGAAACAAGGAATAGAGGTTCAAACAATTTCATTTAAAAGAAAATAATATTTCGACTCCAAGAGTTTTTATAAAATGACTTCATGTGGATAAGCTGCTTGAAAGATGAATAGCATGTTGCTTTTTAACGAAGGGAGTTAAAATGTGGTTGACTTAATTATAATGTAGGAGGGAATATCATAGGGCAGGAGTTGAAGCGAGTTAAAAAGGAGTTCGTGTTATCATGAACGTAATTGCAATGATAAATATAGAAACTAGTGAGGACACAAGAGATTAGTGGAAAAGAAGAACGAATGAAGAGTAAAAGTACGCACATTGGCGGTGTTATATTACATGTACACATTTTAAATGTTTGTTAATCTTTTAAAAAGTATGCACAAAATGAATAATTTTAGTCAATGGATATAAAAGGATATTTTGCATATACACTGCTCCCTCGCTTTACCGCCAACCCCGCATACCGCCATACAATTATGTAGACCCGATTTCTCTCCATTATAATTCCCCCGATTTAACGCCCCTCGCTATCCGCCATCCGCCAATAACATTGATAGAACAAGCACACTTTACTTCATTGAAATAACCCTCGATTTAACGCCATGCGTTGTTGATGCAATTTTAGCAGTGATTAATGAGTTGTTTGATCCCTCGCCCAAACGCGACCCGTTTCAATGCGTCCCGCTTAATGCCATAAAATTATAAAGATCAAATTTCCCCCAATATAACGCCACTGTTGTCAGCCGTCCGCCATATTTATTTACAGAACGGATATACTTTTTTTCGTCAAATTTAGCCCCGATTTTATATCATGTATTGCTGTCAAATTAACTATAATAATATTTACTTTTATTTATTCAAAAATAATAGCAATTTTCCTTCTATTTATGTTTTACTGACACTTTTGTACTCATTAGGCATTTTTAGTTACTGTTGATAAAGGAAATTCACACAAGAAAATATTTCTGGCTACTAGTAACAAATCTAGAAAGTGATATTATAATAAGAAAAACGCTCAAATGAGGTTTTGAACTCAAAGTGTAAAGAAAAAGCAATGCTGGATTTTAACTTCAAAAAATAAATAAATTTAAATAAATTTTTGGATTTCTTACTTTAATTAAATGCTGTACCTTACAATACTACTCAAAGCAAATAAGATAACTACATTTTCGATACCCGTGATATACCGCCACCCCCGATATACCACCAATTGATAATAACCCCAATAGTGGCGGTATATCGAGGGTGCACTGTAAAAGTAATTTATTAGCAATTTACTCCCCTTTTACAAGATGCAACATCAAAATAGTCCTATTCTTACTCCGCGATACTATACGGAGTAATATATTTGGGATAAATATAATATAGAAAAATAATGGAAAAAGAAAAGTATGTGTAATGGGTGATTATGTATCGTTTATAAATGAAATAAAGTTCATTATAAGTGATAACTTATAGTTATAACTAGGGCGGTTAAAAGTCAATAAAGTCAACTTTTTAGATTTAACTGCACAATTATATAGATTTACGATGTAACACAAATCTTCAGTTTTATATACTTTTTTTCGTATTTTTTATGTCAATTAAAGTCAACTTTTTTATGTTGGGTCAACTTTTTTCCATATAGTCAATTTTTTTTGTTAGGTCAATTTTTGAATTTGACGATATTTGATATAATAAAACTTTAACATAATAGATACGAGCGAGAAAAAGAGAAGCAGTGAGAAAAGTGGCGCGAGAGAAAGAGAGATAAATGGCAACATATGTTACATTATGCAATTTGCATTCTTTGATACAAGTTTTTAAATTGATTGTTTGTTTTCACTCCAACTTTCATATTTTTGTTATGCCAAAGGTTGCTTCTTCCAAAATTTCAAAGATTCTTCAAATTGTTGATCGTTTCCTAGAGAATTTATCTTATCCTCGAACAAAGAACTTTTGTATACTATGTTAAACAACTGTAAATTACGAAAAAAAATTTTTTTGAAAAACACAGAAGTACTAAAAAGCATCAAATGCATTGAACTCTTTACCAAGTACTTCAAATATATTGAAATATTCCGAAAAAATTGATAAAAACTTCACAAAAAAGTTAGTCAAATGTTTTTTGGAATCTAATATACACAAGTTGGGACACTCAAGTTTAATGAACTTTTTCAAAGATTTGGGGTACACATTAGCATCAATTTCAACTAGTAGGCTTATTGTCGATGAACTTGCAGATGAAAGTTTTTCTAAAATAAAATTAAAAATTGCTAATAAAAAGGTTTTCTTAATGATGGATGAAACAGATGTGTATGGCGAATCTTTCATTAATGTTCTTATTGGCACTTTAGATTAACCAAATAAGGTGTATGCAGTGAAGACAAAGTTCATTGATGTCTCAATTAATTCGCAAATGGTGATATTTGTTTTTGACGACTTAATTAAGCAGCTAGATATAAATAGAGAAGATTTTTGCTTATTTTTAAGCGATGCTGCCAAATATAATATTTCTGCAGGTAAACAACTGAAGGTTCTATACCCTACTATGTTTCACGTTACATGCTCTGCCCATCTTTTACACATTTGTGCATTAAAAGTAAAGGCACATTTTAAAGAAGTTGATGAAGTGATTGCTTCTGTTAAAGCAGCCACAATCAAGAACATGGCAAGAAAAAGAAAAATTCAAATCGATCGGCTATCCTCCTCATCCAATTGTTACAAGATGGGGAAGTTGGATAAAAGAGCATTGTACTACTATACAAATTTAAATAAAGTAAAGGAAATAGTTGAGACTTTTGATGAAGAAGAAGGAATTTTAGTAAGAAGAGTAAAAGAAGAGTTAATAAAGAAAGTTTAATAGAGGACTTGATTAGTATCAAAAGAAGTTATGGACAACTGATTGAGATGATCGAAAAACAGAAAGTTTAAATTTAAAGGCATTTGTAATGTATGAAAATTTACATTTTGAAGATGAATGTGATATAAAAACTTATTTCGATAGAAGAATAAATTCAAACGATCTAGTTCAAATAACGAAGATGGATGATAAAAGTGTGTCTCCATCTTTATGATCTCCTTCAAAATTGTCAAGCTACAACAGTAGCTGTAGAGTGATCTTTTTCCATGCTTAAAAAACTTATGTCCAAAGACAGAAATTTTTCGAAGGAGAACATTTTCAAGTATTTCATGTTATATTATAACAGCAATTGTTGGTTCATTTCAATAAATTTTTAGGTTAACTTTTTTTTCTAAAAGTTAATTTTTTTACATTGATTTGTCAACTTTTCAGAATTTTTTAGGTCAATTTTTGTTGCCCCTAGTTATAACCAATCATACTGTGACTCAATCTATAAAATTCAATATTTATTGCAAATTGAGTATTCATTTTGGGATTTGTTTTAGAAATCATTATTTCTTCCTTAACGATTCTTTCATTATCATCATAACATTTGTGCTGTTTTGATAACTGTAAAAGATCGTTTGGGTACTTATTGCTATTATGATAAGTAAAAAAATGGAATCATTAAGAATTGGCGTTTTTGTATTTTATATTATAGAGGTGTTCTCTGAGTCTAAATAACATTGGATGGCTTATTTCTCTTATATAATACTCCTAAAATAGTTTACATGTGAGCTTGTATACAATATTTTTTTCATTACATCTAGCATTTTCAATTATTTGGCATTTTTCATCACATCTTAGGTTTTTTGGTTTAAGTGTCGCATACTTATTCTTATTAGTTGTATTAATTATGTTCATACGTGTTTTCTTTTTTAAATTGAATTCTAGCGAATCTATTGAGGTTATAGTATAGTTTTGACGAATCTGCCCTTCGATAAAATACAGAACTCATTGGTATACCTTTAGAATTTAAAAATAATTGTTATAATATGAAATAAAAAGCGAAGAGGTCTATTGCTTTAGTGTTAATTTTTCATTGGCTAATTCGTCTCAAAAAATAAAAACGCTAAAATGTGTGAAGAAGATCTACCCTGCTTATAAAATAACACCAATGAGCAAAACATCCTAAAGTTAGCCACTTTAAAAATGAATCAAGTCTAAAAAGAATACGCAAAATTCGCCTTAACCCTTTCAGGCACAATGGGACAGCAGTGTACAAAAATGGTCTGCTTAATTTATATAAAAACTCATTGAGAAAGAAAGCAGACGACGTTAACGCCCAGAGTCGACTTTACAAAAATAAAATCGTCTGCGTTTATCAAAGCTCTTTAATACAAATCTTCTACTTTACATTAGATATCGTCTGATTATTCTGGTCGTTAACGGGTTAAAGGTAAACAAATTTATTCAGGTTGGAGTAGTAAATGATTAATTTATCAAATCGGCATAATTGATATAAAAAAATTTTGATACGCTACAAATATCAATAAGGAAAGTAGCAAGGAAATATTTGTTGTTAGTTGATAAATTAATGCGCTGTGACACTCACTCTTGTTGATATTCATTTTTATGACTGACCTATTTCTATCTCTATTTTTTACTAAATATTTGATGATTTTTTTTAAAAATTGCGAAGAATAGGCATGCTTCTTCCTTTACTGAAGGATTTACAAATACATAGACATATCTTTTTAATGTTCATTAGTTAAAGTTAAAAGTTTTAAATGAACAAATACATTAGGCAAAAAACAATGCCGTTTAAATCCCATACCAAAGATAAACATCTGCTTATCTTTTATGGAGACGTTTTAAAAATTAACCACTATAATGAACATTTTAATACAATAAGTTGGATAGATAAAAGGCAAAAAAACAAGCGATCAACTAGAGAGATGAGAAGAATTAAGAAAAAAATTGAGAAGAAAAGAGGCATGAATATAGGAGGGAGCGTGAGAATAATCAAATGCATTACAAAGATAGAGAGAGCGTGCTTGTTAAATAAATCAAGCTTGTATATTAAAACAAAATTCCAGGCAACCTCTGATTTCAGGCATCTTGATAAAACAGTTTGAAGATGCTTTATGCAGTCTTCTAATCTCTAATAAATCAATTCATACAAAGTGAATCCAAACTTACTTTATATAAAAAAACATATCGCAAAGGGGTAGAAAAATATATCAATAAAATGAATAATGATTTTACTTATATACATAGTTATAGCTCCAGCAAGAACTGCTAATCAAAGATTCATGTGATTTATCCTGAAAGTTTTCTAAATCTATCTTCCCTGTTTCTACGAAATTCTAAAAAAGGGTGTTAAACAATGAATAAATTGAAATGTACGATTTATATGTAAAAGTTTTAAATGAACAAAAAATAATGATAAAAAAACCCCAACAAGTAGAAAGAGGAAAACATGGAATAATAATTTGTCTAAATTAAAAATTAGCTCATAGTAACATTATGAATTGTCAGCAATCAGTATAAATTTTAACAATCATATTCGCAATAACAAAAAATTTGAAAATAAATTGTCTCTTTTTTGATTTGGAAGAATGAACACCCAGTGTATTAGCACAATCGATAATGCTTAAGAAAAAGGTACACAGTTAATCTAAAATACATATCACATGACATAGATATATGTAATAAACACTTTCAGGGTTGAACAAAATGAGAAAATAACATCAAGTTGAGCTTATTTTTATGGGTATTAAACCACAACTAATAATACATTTGATCAAATCAAATTATGATTTTGGTATAAAAAAAAATACGCCAACTCTCTTACTTCTAACAGGTGGAGAGTTATGGCTTTAAATGGAAACTATCAGCCGATATGTTGATATATATTCAAAAGTAAAACTTTCCTATTTATTTGTATTAATACATTTCTGACAAAAAATCTAGACATGCATACACGCATGCATACTACATACATATTGACATTAAACACACATACACTGAAATACTTGAATCTCAAAAATAACGGTATAGCCATAGTAACAGACACATTCGCTTTATCAAAAAAATTTACACCCTAGAAGCTTTACCAAGTTCCAAATAAAATGGCATGGAGTGAATAGTTGGATGGGTATTATCAAAATTGTGCATTATTTGTTTTACAACACTTTTCACTACTAAATCACAAAATAGTTTTAAAAAAAAGGTGTTATTGTTACTCAATAAATTGTCTGTTGTATCTCTTTGCATATTTATTTCCGTTAAAAAGTATCATAAATGTGGAAATTTAAAGAATATAAATAACATGAAAGACTATGAAAGCTCAATGTTTTATTAAAAAGGATAATATTCTAAAAGTGCATCCTATTGTTTATCTCTTATTAAAATAAAATCAAAAAAGCCAGAAAAAATATAAATTTAAGTGAGAAATCTCTGATTTTCATGATTTAGATTAAAAAATAAAACAAGGGTTTTTAAACCCTTATTCAGTCATGGACCGCTTTAAGAAGTTGATGAAGCTATAGACGCACTACACGGAAATTTACGCATAAAGTCCTAAAACAACTTCGAATGCAATTAATATTATGTGTACTTTATTTTATTCACTTAAATTATTTGATCTCAAATGAAGTCAAATACAGGTAGGAAAGCAAATTTTACGTAAATTCAAGGAGAAAAGACAAAGAGCAACTGCTTGATATTTATTAAAACTTTAAGAGTTTTAAAAGAGATGACACAGCTCTTTGTTTCAATTATTTTCACACTTACAAATTCGTGAATATCTTCACCTATTTTAAGTTTTTTTTACAAAAATAAAAAACTGTTAACTGAGCCGCTGAAATGCAGTTGTGGACCCCTCCGGGGTCCGTGGACCGAAGGTTAAGATCCACTGGGTTAAATCCAACCGATTTATGTTTGAATGAGACAAGTAAATTCTTTCCTTACGCCAACTAGCTAATTGACGGAATAATAAAGTAATCAACTAATTCTAAAGTAGCCAATTTTTGAATGAACATACAAAAATATAAAATATAAAATTGCATTGTGATTTGAAAATACTGTTCTTAACAGAACCCGTTGTAGAATACTGTTTGGATTGTATTCATAAAATTTACGAAACAAGTCGATCTCAAAATCGGATTGATGACAAGCAAATAAAATTAGAAAAACATAGAATATACTCTAAAAAGATAATGTTCACTTAAGAATCAATCAGACACGATAAGATAGACAGGGTTTGGGTTCGATCCAACACAAACCTTATTTGATCATAGTTTGACACAATCGGTACAATTGTGCCTCATGGATTAAAACAAACAAAGGTACATTTAATTCTACATTACAAAACAAAACGTGAAAAAACAATAAAATGCCAAATTTAATACTGAAATGATAATAAACATAGAAAATATTTCAAATAATTACTTCATTAAACACGTGTACAACAGGTTTTCTGTAACAAACTGAAAAAAACTTTCCATCTACAGACCAGCAACAGTGCAAAACTTCTCCTATACTTTTATACTTGACAACGGAAGGCTTGTCACGAGACCAACACGCTAAATAGAAGAAAACATATAATAGGCTAAAATTTAGATTTAAAATACGTTGAATATTTGAGAGCTGATTAAATTAGCACTAAAATATTAGATCAATGAAATCTACATGGAAATTATAGCAAAATTCTTCATATTCAAATTCAATACAAAAAAAGTGTATACCATAAAGCACATTTTGCTCTACCCCACTTTCTTGAGCTTCATAATAGGGTTGGATCAAATACAAATACCGATACTTTTATAATTGAAACAAATACTCCTATTCCAGATTGCAAATACAAATAAAAATGCAAGTTGAATACAAAAAATATGAACAAATACTTTTTTCAAACAAGTAAACACATTAAAAATCTTCTATTGTATAAATGACAAGATGTTAAAAAATACCTAAAGGTTAAGAATAATGGGTGTTTATCCGTCCAAGAAGGAAAACTTTGTTGAATTGTAACAACAAAATGTGAAAGGAAATTATTTTTTGATAACAAAGATCAGATATAGCAATAAAAGTAAATACGATTTCATATTGTTTTTCAACCATTTCCTAAATCATTATTTTCCTTACCATGTCGAAGGAACATCAGAATCCAATACTAGCCCGCGGGTTCTCAACCGGTGGCGCATCCCCCTAGGGGGCGTGAGAAGGAATCAAGGAGAGCGTAAACTGCTGGTGAACAAAGAATTTTTCCTGTATGTTTTTCAATCACTGAGATTTTTTAAGGTTTGTTAAATAGTAAGCGGATAATCCTCGCTACCCTTAAATCATGTGATAAAATTAAATATCATGTTTTATATTCAAATATTCCTCCTATTCAAATTTTCAAAATGGCGGAGCTCGATTAATTCTGATCTGTTTATATTATTTCTTTTAACAGTGTATAAACAAGTAATTTACAAAAAAAATTCCTTTTTCTTTTTTGATTTGTATTAAAATATCAATTTATATTTATATCAATTTTCACTTGATACTATTTGCATTTAGTACAAATTATTTGTATTATTTGTAACCGGTATTTTTTTCCAATGAATTCCAAAAAGAAAAATTATCAAGATGATTATCTGAAATACGGATTTATTTTCCTTCAAAAGAATCATGTTCAAGTTCCTCAATGTGTTATTTGCAACAAAGTTTTGAGCAATGATTCAATGAGGCCAAATCATCTTGAACGCTACCTGAAAACCACCCACCCTACACTCACAAACAAACCACTCTCATTTTTTGAAGCAAAAGGAGATTCACCTAAAAATGTTTAACTTGACCAACAGTCCCCATTTTTAAAGCAGAATTTGAAAGCTGTCCAAGCCTATTATGAAATTTCCTTGCTAATAGCGAAAAATAAAAAAAGTCATGACATTGGGGAAAAATTGATAAAGCCATCACTACTTCTATCCACCGAACTGATTTTAGGTACCGACAGTTCGAAAAAACTCTCACATATTTATTTGTCTGATTACACAGTGAAAAGAAGAATTGATGACTTTTCAGAAGACATCGGAATTCAGGTTTTGGATCAGATCAAGAAATCACCATTTTTTGCTATTCAATGCGACGAAACAACCGATATATCCAATTCTTCTCAATTAATTGTTTTTGCTTGATTTTTATCTGGCGAATGTATGGGAGAAGAAATGTTGTATTGCCATTCGTTAGAAAGCTACACAACAAAAACAGCTATATTTCAAGTTCTTTCCGATTTTTTTGAAAATAATGAACTATCGTGGAATTCACTTGTTGGTGTGTGCACTGATGGAGCACCTGCTATGATAGGAATGAATTCTGGGTTTGCTGCTTTGCTCAAACGAAAGAATAAATCAATTTCAATAAATCACTGTATTATTCACAGTGAAGCTCTCGCGTCTCGAACATTGCTTCAACAAATGAATGATGTTTTTGAGCTTGGTTATCAAAATTGTCAATTACATTAAAGGCAGAGGATTAAACAGTCGTCTTTTCAGGTTTTTGTGGGAAGATATAGGATCAGAAGCAAAAAACTTCCTTTTTTATACAAAAACGCGTTGGCTTTACAGAGGTTATATGCTTGGAAGAATATACGAATTGCGGACGGAAGTTGAAGCTTTCTTGAAAATACAAAATAAAACCAATCTTTTAACAAAGTTCAAATCTACAAACTTTCAAATTTGCATGGCATATTTGATTGATATTTTCGAAACACTAAACGCGCTGAATCTCAAACTTCAAGGCAAAAATATGAACATTTTAACCTACAACGACATAATTCGCACTTTCATTGCAAAGCTAGATTTATGGAAAAATAGAATTGAGCAAAATAATACAGCAGCTTTCACTAACTTTGATTTGGCTATGGAAGTGCTATGTGCTTAGATTTAAAAAAGCAAGTAGTCCTGAATTTGGAGCATTTGAAAGAAAAGTTTTTAAAATACTTTCCTAACATTGATGAAAATCGAGAAAGTTGGAAGTTTATCTCAAATCATTTCCAGTGTGAAGTTGAAAATGTTGAAGAAGAAATTCAAGAAGAATTACTTGAATTGAAATTTGATTCAGAGAGTAATTTTAAAGAGCTTCTTGATCTTGATGCATTTTGGATTAAATATAGCAGTATTTATTCTAAAGTCGCGAGTAGAGCTTTAAAAGTTTTTTTGGTTCAACTTATCTCTGCGAGTCCGCATTCTCTGCTGTTTTTTCAATAAAAATAAAATCAAGAAACAAATTGAACATAGAGAATGATCTTCGTTGCGCAATCAGTGGAATTGAAACGAGAATACCTAAAATTGCGGCATCAAAGCAATGCCAAATTCAAGGTCCCCTCATAAGAAAAAAGAATATTTTTCATTGAAAACCGGTGTCTGAGCCTCGCTGAATCAAAGTGTCAAAAAATGAAAAGCGTAAAAACGAAAATTTTTCAAAAATATTAAAATATTTTCTGGTGGATTTGAATATGCTGATTTCAACCCTGCAAGATTTTGAAATTTGACCTCAAAATAACCCTAAACCTTACAAAAACTCAAAAAAAATATTTTTCAATTTTTACCATAGTATGTTTATATAGTAAATATTGAATGTGGGAAAAAATGTAATTATTTATTTTACGCGCTAAAATATATTGAAAAAATAGATAAATCGTGGATATGGTTCAATGGATTATAAAAAATTTTTTTAATTTTTTCAAATAAGTAACAGAATGAAAAATGTAGGTAAAAGATGCTCTTTAGATAGGGATGGTTTAAAATGTTTTTAAAAAAATTTCTCGCAAAAAGTTTCTTTCAAATTTAAAAATTAGCAAATTTTAAACAAAAATTAAGAAAAATAGTTATAATATAAGTAAAAAAATATATATAATTTTATTCTAAAATAAAAAAAGATAATTTTTGAAAATAAAAAAAGACAATTTTTGATCTTAAAAGGACAATTTAACTAAAAAAAGACTATTTTGATTTTAAAAAAGACAATTTTGAACTGAAAATGGTATGTATATATAACATTTGATCTATTAGATACGCATCAATAATTCGTAAATCATTTGATCATCGTAGTTCCCTCTCTCTCAAGGTCCAATTCAAAAAATACAAATACAAACACATTAAATTTCTATTTAAATACAATTTATATAAGAATTATTTGATCCACACATACTTTGTATTTTCCCCTCACCACCCTCTTACCACCTAAACTCCAGAAAATTGGGAAATTTTTAGTTTTTTTACTTTAAAATAAGATTCAGATAATAAATATATATATATATTACCGTATAGTAAAATTCAGGATTTTTCCAAATTGACTTTATTAAAAACATCGGCCTCGTAAAATGAGGAATTGTTATTAAGGTTTATTATTTCAAAAAAACGAAATATCCCATCTACGTCCTTGATTACATGATGCAAATTTTTTTTTATTGAAATGCTTCAGATTCGTGCAAACAAATCTACTAGAATAATTAAAACTACTCGAAACAACAAAAATGAGAGTAATGAGTGGATAAATTGGGAATTTCGAGAGTATATGCGCATTATCCAAAATGAAAATAAACAGTTGAAAATAATGATTTGCAGCTGGCAAAGCAGGAGTACTATGGAGGTGTATTCCATGATAGACTCTTCAAGTAGGTTAGCATAGAAAGATTTAATCCGTTAACTGGAAATAAGAGAAATGATAGGATTTATATAGAAAATGGTTAAACTATTTTTGATAAAGATTTGATACTACTGTTTATAAACCATTTCTTTGCGGCTTTAAAAAAACAAGATATCCAAAATGCCAACATTTCTAGTTTTAATTTTAGATGGGCTGGGTTTCTTACAGCATGTCAAATTCTATATTAATCAAATTGGCTGTTTTCCAGGAGAGCCATTTAAATTACTCTTCAACAAAATAAGCATAAATTCATATTATTCTTCTTACATAAAAGTTTCTAAATTAGTGGCCGCTTTAATAAAAAAGTGCATACTTTTTGTATCTCAAATTATAGTCCTGCATCAATTGTTCCCGTAATCTGTTCTAAGATTTTGAACATAACAATCCTTTTGGAGGTATACATTTTAGATATCGCAACCGTCACTAGAATCTAGAAGTAAGGAAAGGTAAATGTAAATACATTCTTTTCTATAACAAGAATTTAAGAGTAGATGACTTTGAGATCAGGTTGAACAATAAAATTATAGAGCTAGTATATTTTTTTTAACTTTCTTGGTGTTACTATTGATATTATGAATTGGGGTATCATTAATCTATTTTTAATCTCAAACGTAATAGTGACAAGTTACCTTATATTATACATTGATGTTACATGTGTGCTAGCTATTGAATTGTCAATCCTTACGCATCCTTATAATTCTTCCTGTATTACTCTATAACCTAATCGGCTTATATATACGATTTTTAGTTATATTTTGTGATTTTCAATTCTATGCTGTCTTTTTCCATCTCTTTTTTCAATCATTTTTTGTCTTGTTCGGAGTCACATCACAACACATTACTGGTTTAAAAGATAGTAATACTTAGAACATTACTTAGTAAGTGATGCTAGCTTGTGTTCTCAGTAAATATATCCCCCAATTAAAGATATATTAATCATAACATAAACACTTACCTATATTAGAGGCAGAACAGGCAATCAAGATATTCGAACAAGGATTGAACGCTACAGAATTAATCGACGAGCTTAGACTAATAACAAAAAATAGAATAAAAGGAAAAAATTAGAATAACTTGCATGAATATAAGGGCGGTGGCAACGTCAAAAACACAGAAATGGATACAAGATAGGAAGAAAAGAAACTCTAGTAGATGGGTGTTCTAGTAGCTACCTGAAGGCCAAAACTTGACAGTTGACAAGCTATAAATGTAGGACACCCATAATCTATTTTTAGTTTAGTGTTGACATACATATTTTTCAAGTTGTCAATATTGAGCGAATTCATATTTTAGATTCATAATATAGCCATTCTTATTAGACTTAAGTTATCAAAGAATTTCGATTCTGTTTTCGATTTTACTTTACAATTTTTTTTGATTAAACTTCAAATTTCAAAAGGCCACTTACTTTATAAAAATCTTTTTCAAGATTGAAACTTTTTGATTATTATCTTTTAGCAGGAACATTTTAAACTTCAAAGAGATTAGATGACTTCTTCGATCGTGTTCAGACTTTGGTAAACAAATAAATTGTAAAATTTATTAAGGTAATTCTAACAGATAATTTCCCACTCATTCTAAAACTTTTTCTAACTTCCATTTTTTACCCAACAAATCTTTATTCAATATCTTCTTATATCTCTGCATATCAATATAAAATTCATAGATTATATCATCGTTTATTGCAGCATTTATAAGCTTTCACTTTCATTCAAAAATATGTTCAGAGTTTGTTGAAGAACATAAAATTCCCTTTCTGTGGTCGTCAATTTTGACCAGAGTAATCTTTCTATCATCCCAATTAAAGAGTGGACAATAGAGAAACAAGCTCCCAAATAAGCACCAATGTAATAGGCGAACAAAAAACGCTAGAAGACTACAACTTAAAACATCAGCAAATGGCATATTTTATCTCGCAATTCATCCGACAAGAGAAGACAGACTATTGTCATCCTTTATTCAAATTTGGCAAAGATTAGAATGATCTTTGGAAAATATCCTGAACAAGATAGTTAACAATATTATAGATTACGGAACATGAATAATAGGCAGTTTATCAAAATGTTCTTCATAGTAATTTAATTTGGCAGGAAAAATAGGATAAAATAAGGAAATTAGAAAAAAGCTTACTAAAATTTGAGGATTCCATTCAATGATAATGACCAAACAATAACAGACTTGTCTTTTGAGCCTGAAGCAAACATTGATTCATCATGGGAAAGGGTTAGAGACGTTACAATTCCAGAATGACCTTTATTTAATGTATATAGTTAAGAACAAATAATACATTTCAAAAAAGAAGGATCAAAAACGTTAACAATAAGGACATCTTAAAAAGTTGTCTATAACGCTTTTAATTTCATCTACTTTTTCAATTTAATTTGAAAGAGCTGTTACATAGTACAATACCGTAGTTACGATGGCTGATCTAAATTTTAAGGAATATTAAGTTGTACCTTTTTTTAAAAGCAATCGAAATGATAAGGGTTGAGTCCTAAAATCACGTCAAAAATCAAGGAACTTGCTTGTGCAACCCTCGGCCATAACATCGATCTCTTGCTAAATATTTGGAATTGTAAACATCGCCTTCATTTCTCCCTTTCTATAGAAATAAGCCTTTTTTTGAATTAATTCAATCATTTTTAATATAATTTTAAAGGCCTTTCACACTTAGCAACGTGCGACCTGGTCTAGAAAATGGAGTAGCTTATAAAAAAAGGTTTAGCGCATTTAAAAGATGAATTCTGTACCGCAGCATTACAATAAAGAATTTTGTGCCTATTAATCTTTCCAGGATGTGTTATCTGTGGAGAAAATGGTATAATCAAATAAAACTAAATTATCTATCAATGGATAATAAATCATACAATCTCACAAAACGATTATCTATATTTAAAAATAAAGTCTTCCTAAGATCACTACAAAGATTTTCGGAAATTGGAATTCATTTCTTTATTTAAACAAAAAATTTAAGAAGAGTTCAGGAATTTATCAATAATATATGGAAAATTAGGAAAGTTAATAGTAAAATTATGTACATGAAAATATTTTCAAATCAAATTACCTGCTTTATAGAGAAAAATATCATGAATCAAATCTATAGAAAAGGTATATATATATATAAATGATGAACATCACATTTTCAAAAAGGAATATGCCTCAATAGCATTCATTTCAGGCTTGATACAAATTATAAATAAAATAGGATTTACCTTTTAAAGATTGAAAATATAAAAAATCGAGAAGACCATAAACACACAATTCTTCATCAGATGAAAGGATGATTTTTGAATTTACAATTGATATAATTAAATGTGACTGATATCTGTAAAAAAATTCAGAGTATAAACGCGAGTTTATCATACATCAAAGAATGCTTTAGACTTGGGACATACAAAATTTTGATCATTCAGTATAAATGAAGAAATAAATTAGACAAGGAGCTGGTGTTAATGGTACAGTGGTGAAAGAAAAATGGAAAAACAATTAAAGCAGTCTGTCCCACGCTCAAAATATTAATTGGGGGGGGGGGGGGGGGCGGTGGCAAGGTTTGTACAGATTAATCAGTAATAGGCAATTTTTAGAAGAATGAATAAAAATAAGAATTCATCACAAATTCCACGCATTTTGTAACACTAATGAAGAAAACTGAGACGAAAAATGATATGCAAAAATAGTATCGTTTACTTTTGAAACATACTTGTTGTAATCTTAATGTTTGTAATTACAAATTTTCTAAGTTATGAAAATTGTAAAAGCATATTAGTAAAAAGTAAACTGCAAATACTAAACAGTAAAAAAAGTTTACTGCTAGTAAGCTGCAAAAGTTTCATTCAAGGAACTTAGAGTAAAACAAACTTTTGATTGTCCGTTAAGATTCCTTTTTCATTTAACTTCATAAAAATTTTTATGTTTGAACTAAAGTTTTAAAAACCATACAAAAGATCTTTAACACGTTATCGACCAGAATAATCAGACGATATCTAATGTAAAGCAGAAGATTTGTATTAAAAAGCATTAATAAACGCAGACAATTTTATTTTTGTAAAGTCGACATATGTCGACTGTTGTCGGTAACCGGTCAAAATAAAATATTTCAGATTCTAAGATGGAGCGAGGGCCATATGAAAAGAATTAACATGCCGAACCTGACCGACGGACTGCAGTTTGTACATGAAAACCATGTCTTAGGTGCGCATTATTATTTTGTAAGATCAGCGTACTACTTTACTGAAGTGCATTCGATATACCAGCATACCTCAACGGATGTTCCTTGGAACGCAAGGATTCTGCAAAAGCTCCCTAAGGAAAAAATACCATTTTTTGTCTACGCAGAGGTCATGACTCTTATTATTGGACTCTAAGATTAGCTAGAAGATGTTGGACACATATTTTTCTGAAATAGTTGCTCCAATCAACTACTGATTATTGCTTCATTTCTAATTCACATTCACAAAATTTTATACTTGACATGTTGTGTGCCCAAAAATATATAAACAATGCTGCTTTTCTAAAAGGTAAACGAGAATTTTCGAACCAATTATATGTTCTTACTCCTCATTCTTCTCTACATGAACGAAATTTACACTGCCATCTATTTTGTTTTCCAACAGACAGTTTGATTATATGACCATTTTGGCATTTCCGTTCTTGATGAATTCCTTTCTATTGGAAAAAAGAAATGCTAGAATTTTACTTTATCATAAAAAATTCATTCTAAAAAACTAATGCTAATAATCGTCTGATAATGAAAAAAATATTCTGTTCTCTCAATTTTAGAAAATATTGTCTGCTTTTTTTTAATTTTTTTAGAGTGGGAGTGGGGGAAATAACAGAAAAGTGAAACATTTATACAAGCATAAATAAAATAATGAATTTATATACGTTTAGAATATACATTTGTTGTGTAATTTCTACATAAAGGGTACTTTTAAAATTTTAATTAGTCTGTTCATCTGTTACTTTAATTAATTTAACCCATTTACGACCAATGTTCCCAAAGGGAACGCAAACGAATTCCTACTTTACATGGAATTTAATAGGAATTACTAAAGTCGTCTGCTTTGCTTGGTCTTAAATGGGTTAATAAACTGTAAACTACTAATTAATCTTTGTTTTTGACTTCACTTTCCAACAAAATCATTTGCCGACAACAAATAAAAGATTCACAGAATTAAAATTTATTTAAAGGGCACCTGAAAATACATAAGATTATGAAATGTTTTGGTTTTGCCATAATGGAATTTGCAAATGATTTTAAATGATTTTGATAATGGAATCACGGGTGACATAAAAGAAACTCAATTTTTCTTTTCACTTAAAAAATAGAAAAATTTTAATTAAATTTTTTCATTGTCTGACGCTGATTTTTAATGATATGATGATTATGATTAATTTCCCTATTTTAGAATAAAATTGACAATATTTTTCATGTTAATTTATAGTATCGTAAGGTGTAAAAAACTTTGTTTTCAACTTTTTTAAAATTTGATCATTTACTGGTACCAAATATAAGCATATCTGAATATTAAATGATTTAAGATAATTAATAATAAAATGAAATCAAAAATTAAAAAAAAAGACGGACAGGCAAATAGCGATAATCATGATTTGTTTACCTGTTAAAAAAGTTTATATTTAAATCTACAACAAAATTAAATTTAATATAACTATATAAATTTTAACTTTTACATTTTAAACTTTTCCTTGATTTTTTCTTGCTTATGGATTAAAAAGTCCATTATATTATCGGATTGATATACACCAAAAACTTAATTTACAATGCATTTAGAGTCCGAAATAGTTTAAGTATATTTTCTTAGCTCGACCCAGTTCTGCACACTAATTAGTAATACCCCATTTTAACGTCTTTAAAGGAAATCTTGATTGTAACTAATTCACTGAATTCATCAAATTCTTCTGGTTGGGATAACATATCTAACCGAATTGGTTAGTTAATAATTAATTCATAATTAACAATATTTGTTTCATATTTAACAGAATCTTTAATGAAGGGTGCTTTTCTGACAATTTGAGAATTGCAAAGGTTATTCCCATCTTCAAAAATAGAGACAGAAATAATATTAATAATTATAGACCCATCAATATATTGCCGTTCATAAGTAAAATCTTTTAGAAAATAATCTTCAATATAATGATAGTTTATTTGCAATTTTGAACCAAGGATCATTTAGATTTATAGCTGGATCTTCTACAGACCTTGCTATTGGGACTTTGATTAATAAGATTCTGAAATCCATAGATAACGGTTATGAAGTATGTACTATGTTTGTTGACTTTTCAAAAGCCTTCGATTTGGCCGATCATCAATTATTAGTCCAATTGAATTGATTGGAGTATAGAGAAGTTTCAAAAATTACGAAAATTTTTTGCGGGCGTGACTTATTTTTGCCAACCTTAATATTTTAGTGCCAATAATATAGGGTAACATTTAAATAATATGATATATAATATATAAGTTGAAACAAATGAGACAAAAGGATGATATATATAGATAAAAACATGAAATTATATTTTAATATAATTTCAATTGAAAAGAAAGTGTTTAAAAGGTTAAAATTAACCCACTTTAGAAACACTTTAGTTAACAACAAAAATTAGATGTAATTAAAATTTAATTATTATACATAAAATTATAAATGACACAGCATTAACAATAAATATTGGGAACATTTCAATTTGACAAAAGTATTAGAAGGAATTGGAGACAAACACAAGAATAATACTATATACACATATTCAAACAAATAGCAACTAATTAAAAAACAAAACAGAATGAGTACAAAGGTAACTTTTATAAAAATAAAATTAGAAATGAAACTACTATCGTGTAATTTTAGCCATTATATCTCATTAGGGCGTCATTCTTTAGTTTCCTTTATAATTTTGAAAATGTATCAAAAGTCTGAAAAGTATTAATGTAATAATCCCAACAGTGTGTTTATTTCCAGATTATAGGTTGTTTGGAATTCTTCAGTCTATATGAAGGTAAGCTCATATGCAAATATGATCTAAGGCTAGATTTACGGATTTCGAAATTGAAAATTATAAACTGTATAAAGTTTGGAGGTACATGTACAAATATCATTTTACAAAAAAGTGATCATTTAAAATCATAAATATCCTTAACTTTCAGCAGGCCAAATTCCAAAAATACACTATAAATATTAGATATATATGCTTTGTTAAATATTACTCTAATAATTTTTTTTGAAGATAAATTGGAGTGTCCCCAGTTCAAAAAGTTATAAAAGATATGATTCATGAAAAAGGATTTATACAGATATAATAAAGTATTTCTATTTAATTTTTTTAAATAATCTGAAAATACCCAACAATGAAGCTAATTTTGAAAAAAAAACAAAATTTTTGTGCTGTTTCCATTTTAACTTATTATCAATAATCAATCCAAGCAAAAATCACATAAAAAATCAAAACCAAAAACTGATGATAAATTTTTGTTGCAGTGAAAACTATTTGAATAAATCATGCCCTTAGATTTTGAATTATTCACTGATAAACCATTATTGCAAAACCACAAGTTTATTTTCTGAAGATTATCTACGACGTTAGAAACGTTGTTAGAAGAGATAAAAAGCGTTACATCATCGGCATATAGATAAATATCAATATTCCTGTCACAAGTGTGAAGATCATTGATAAATATTTTGAAAAGAAGTGGGCCAATGATAAATCCTTTTCGAACATCCCAATTCAGAACAACAAAGTTTAACATGCAATTTTTGACTAAAACACACTGTTTTCGGTTTACCAGGTATTATCTCATAAGTTTTAATGAAAAATTTTCAAACACAGGAATCAAACGCTTTATTCAAGTCTAAAAATATAGCTATTTTATTTACTTTCCAAATTTTCAATAATTTTGTTAATTAATAATGAGTGTAAATTTTCAGTTGATAAATTTTTCCTGAAGGCAAACTGCTTATCATAAAAAATATTATTGTCTACAAAATATTTGTCAATCTGTGAAAAATAATTTTCTGAAAGATTTTAGAGATAGTTGGAATAATAATTAAAGGGCGGTAGTTTTCTACAGAGTAAGGACAACCTTTTTTTAAATATTGGAATTACTTTATCTATTTTGAAACTGTTAGGATAAATGCATTTAGATAAGCAGGAATTGAAAATGTGATATAGAGGTAGACAAATGTAGTTAATAATAGATCGAATAGTTATTATAGAAAAACCATAGAAGTCCTCTATGAAGAAGTATGTCATTAACAGAGATTTTACTAAAGGAAAAAATAGAATTAGTGAAAGATTGGTAAAACTATTGTCATTATCAAGTAAAAGAGAGAACTTGGTAAACTTATGATTAAAAACTTCAGATACAGATTGAGGATCATCAATAACTTTTCCGTCGTTTTTCAAAGTCAATACTTTATTATACTTGGCTTGAAAATATAATTTACATTTTTCCAGAAAGTTTTATTGTTGAGTGTATTCGAAAATCTGTGAGAATAAAAGATATATTTCAATTTCGTGCAAAGATTTTTCAGTTTATTTCTTACAGAAATGAACTTTTTAGTATATAAGTATAGTTGCTGGCCTGCTGAATTTTTTACATAGCTTACGTAGTTTGTCTCTTTGTTTTATTAAGGCTAAAAGTTCATCAGTGGCCTACGAGCATTTATTATGTTTGAATATATTGAACTTAACATTCAAGTTTTTAAAAGTATGACAACTGTTAAGAGCTGAAGATAAGCGTTCTAACAATATAGATGAAATTAATTCGGCATTATGTGAATATTCATGGAGGGATTTATATATATAGAACCCCAAACAACTAGAGTTCACTAGTCTTAACAATATATTGTGTTCCACATATTTGGGTTTCAACGACTGAATATTGATACTTAAGCAGTTGAAACCATTACATTAATTTTTGAGAAAATCAATACCATTAAAATTAGACGCTTGAATACTATGCGACAATAGAGAGACAAGTATAGGTGAAGTTTATTAGAAAGCAAAGAGAGAAGTGATGTGTTAAGTGAAACATGAGTGAGTATTTATAGTGTATCCTGGCCTTCAAGTAAGTACAGTACTAATGGCAACGTTAGGCTATTATTAATGAGAGGAGAGATAGCCTTGACTTTCGATAGTGCAGTATGAGCGTAAGATACACACAAGTACGTTGTCGTAATGAGAGCCTGCTGGCGCTTCCCTTTTACTCTCTCTCGTAATCTTGTAGCCATTTAGGGGGATTTCTACATCGTTGGCTTCTGGAGTTATTCTTTTGTAAAGAGTCATCTCTTTCTTTCTCATCTCCCTTTGAGTCTGTCTGACTTTTGCTTTTTTGGATAGAATTATCGGAATGTCTCCAACCATCCATCATATCTTCAAACGACTTTGGATGCCTTTCCGGTAATTCTGAATGGTTATATTGTTGACCGCTGTCGTTCAAGTCAAAGTCTTCTTTGCTTGTCTCCAAAGGTACCTCTTTCGTATTTTCATCTTCTGTATCGTCATCTTTAACTAAATCCTTGAACTTATCTGTAAGATTAAAATCAGTTATTGGTAACAGCATAGCTTTTGGTACATGATATGATTGCTTACCGATTTCGCCATTTGTTATCTTTTTCAATATTGCATATTTATTTTGTAAGTTATATATGATATATTTACTTCTTACCTTGATCTTACTTTTTTCTTCTTTTAGGTATACTAAATCTCCAATTTCAAAATTATGAATTTTGGAATCTTCCTTTGAAAATTTTGAACACTTTGAAGATCTGGTCTTGTTAGCTAAGTTCTGCTGCTCTTCAAAGAAACATTTATCGTTGAAATGAATTTGTTCGTCTGTAAAGTGATTTCTTCTAAAAAGGATTTCTTTTGCAGATTAGTTTTGCCTCCGTATAAGAAGATTGATGCTCCTGATTGCTAGTTGTAAATCCACATTGGTTATTTTAACTTTTTCAGGAAACATCTTTAAAATGCTTGTTTCTAGTTCTTGAATAGCTTTGTCTACAAAGCAGTTTGAGTTCTTGTTTTTTATGTGACCAATTTCAACTTCAATCCCCAATTCTTTTAGCAAGGGGTCTTTTTGAAGGCTTTGAAAAGAAGTACTTGCATCAGTTCGTATTTTGCAATTATCACACCTAATAAAAGAAGAGTTGAGTATAATTGCTGTTCTGATGTCTTCTATTTTCCCACTTTCAAGGAGAGAAGCTGTTGTAAAACTGGAAAATGTTTCTCTCAAAACGAAAATTTTTTGATCATTTCTTCTGATAACATCTGCATAAAATACTTGTCCAGGCTTTGATCCTCTTAAGGCAGGGGCTTGCTCCAAGAGATTTTTTGGCATGTACTTAATAGAACGACAAATACTGCATGCTTCATCAATACTATTGATTAGTTTCTCACTGTATAAGCCATAAAAAAAACGATCAAAAAGACGCTTCAACTGTGTTTTCGCAGGATGGTTAAACTGAAGGTGTAGAGAATGAAGAATACCTGGAAGGAAAGTATCTGGAATTATGATGAGTTGTTTTGCTGCATCGCCTTTAGTAACTATGATACCATTTCTATCTATTGTAGCTATACCGAGTAATCTCTTAACTCTAGTGCACTTCTCCTTTTTTGATGGGCTTGTTCCATTCTTTAAGTGTGCAAAAACTTTTCTTAAAATATAACACCTTTTTTGTAAAGCAGACCACGTGAGTTTGTTCGTAAATGGCATTTTCATTCTCCCTTGAAGGACATCATCAATTTTTATTGTATTGACAATTGAAGATATGGAATCTTGAACAAAGTTGCAGATTTGGCAGTTTTTCTCATAACAAGAGTTAGGGTTACGAGAAGAGAAGTCGCTTGCCATATTTTCTGAACCTTTTATGTGATATATTTCAATATTAGCACCGCTAAGTGTAGATAAAAATGAAGAAATTCTTGCTGAAGAAGAAAAATGTCCTTTTTTTAATCTTTGATAAGCATCAACACACGGTTTTGAGTCGGTTAAAACTTTTGTCGTAAAAATTGAGTCTTTTATAATTGGATAAAAATGCTTTATTGCGGTGGATATTGCTAAGGCTTCGAGCTCGCATGGAAACCATTTTAATTGATGATCTTTTAATTTGAAACTGAAGAACTCAGCTAGTTTTTGATCACCATTTCTATCAATAAGAAGAGTTGCTCCAAGTCCTCTATTTATTGGAGACGCATCCACTGTAATTGTAAGCCTGTCCGATTTTCTAGGGAGTGTTAGAACTTCTGCTGATTTTAATAAATTTTGTGCAGTCTTGAATGAAATTTGTAAATCTTCATCCCAAACAATTTTTTGCTTTCCATCCAATCCTTTTTCTGGAATGGACTTTGCCAAGGAAAACTCCATTTTCATAAAACTTGTCTTCTAATTCAGGCATGCGAGTCGAAATTTGTAGAGCATTTGAAGTCTGATTTGTACTTGTATTGGGCTTGTACCAACAACTTCGGTAATCGTGTCCCAAAAATCTACGACCATTATCTTTACAAAAAAAACATATCTTTTTGCTTCTATTATTTCTATCAAATGAAGCAGATATTTTTGAATTATTGCTCAATCTTGGCTGGTTTTTCAACGTTTTTGAAAAACTTACGTTTGCAACTTCCTGAGTGTCCAAATCTTTTAATAAAGTCTCCAAAGAATTTACAATTAATGGCTGAATGTCTTTAAGAGTATGTGTTTGAAGCTCATGAGCATATACCCGAGCAACAAGTGAAGGTAACCTTTGATCAATCATCTTCAACCATAAGAAAACAGCAAGTCTTTCAGTAGTTGGAGAAATGTTTTCATCAAATTGAGAAACCTTCCCATCATGAATTAACCCTGATTCAACGGTTAACAAGTTATCTTCAATATGAGCCAATATACGTTGATAAAATGCCTCATAGCGTTCATCGGGTTCTAAAGAAAAATTACATATATTAAGAAAGTTAACCTCATTTTGAGAGAGACAATAGTATTTTCTTATTCTCTTCCATATCCAATTTAAGCTAGTACTGCTTTTGAGAATATCGTTTCTTAATAAAGGTGGGGAAAAAGTAGCGATTAAGCCTAGCATTCGTTCCAAAGTGATGGTCTTTTGAAGACTTGAAATTTCATGCTTAGAAGTTTCGTCATCTTTAAACCCATGATTTTTCACTGATTTAGGTTCCCATGATGACTCTAAAAAGATCGCAAACTCTGGGCATAATGAAAGGTGAAACATCATATTGGAATGCCAGTTTGAAAAAGAAGAAAGCGTCTCTTTTTCACCAAGCAGCCATTGCTTTGGAGGTCTGAAACTCATCTTTCCTTTTTATCCCACCGCTGTCACCACGACAATAGAGAGACAAGTATAGGTGAAGTTTATTAGAAAGCAAAGAGAGAAGTGATGTGTTAAGTGAAACATGAGTGAGTATTTATAGTGTATCCTGGCCTTCAAGTAAGTACAGTACTAATGGCAACGTTAGGCTATTATTAATGAGAGGAGAGATAGCCTTGACTTTCGATAGTGCAGTATGAGCGTAAGATACACACAAGTACGTTGTCGTAATGAGAGCCTGCTGGCGATGGTCTTCATAAATTTCTTGTAATAAATTATGCATATCAAAGTTTCCATGCAAATTACCTTCAGACAACTTCATTTGATTTGGTTACATTCTCGACTGGCTTGTTGATTAATATTTTTAAATAATTTTGGTTTAATAAATCCCTTTTTGCTCTTAGATTCTCTAAAGACGTACAGTTAGAAGAATTACAAACATGATTGCTTTCTATTTTCATCTTCGAACAATTTATACAGAATGGTTGACATTATCTGTACAGGTTGAAGAAAGGTGATCAGCGCCACAAAATCTGCAAATAGGCTTTATACTTTTACAAGTTTTTGAATCATGATTGAAACCATTGCATTTAAAAAATAGTTTTACATGGCTACGAAGCAACTCGACTGGATGGGCTATACAATTTATATACAAATAACTGTTGGAAAAAATTCTTTTGATAACATTAACGCTGAATTTTATACCAACATTATATAATTAAAAGTTGAATTTGTTGTCAAACTTAAAAATATTTATAATATCGTTTACATCAATATTGTTTTGACTGGATATGACCAACTTGAGATCATCAAAGTATAGATTTTCATCGATATTTTATTGAAAAAAGTATCGAGTCTCGGGCTTTAAAGATTCGTACCAGAGGCCGTTAGACAACTCTTTAAATGATTAAGATTTGCAACAGAGTTAGCTTCCACTAATAAAGATCCACTCGCCAACTTCTTAGACTTTTTAAAGCGGAGTTTATTTAAACTAGGATTAATTTTAGTGTTAATAACATCTTTTCTCTTTTCTATTTTTTCTCCTACGAAAAAATTTGGGACCAGTAAAGATTTAGTTGAATCAAAAGTTTATTTTCTTTTCAAATTGATTTGATATATAGAAATATCAATTATTTTTTATACGTCAAATAATTTATTAAGATTATTTAGATAAACATTCAAATGAGGTCGTTCCTATATCAAAGTTAATTCGATAAAATTTTATTATCTTGTTTTTAGTAGTTTTTATATTTTTGATACTGTTTTGTATAGTATTTAAAATGATTTAAAAAAAAATTATAAATTATATTTTCTCAAATAATTTGTTGGTGATGAATCCTTTATTTTTCTATTTTTCAATCTTAACTATATAAATGTTTAAAATTTTACTTTTTTTTTATTTTGGGTTAATTTGTTATAGTTGTCAATCCGAATTTGAAATATAGTTGATTAGATTCACAAATATAGACATAATTCGAACAGGAGCCCACCAAATTTTAATGTTGGGTGCATATTTTTATAGCATTTGTTTATATAATATACTTTTTTCTCGAAAGCCAAAAAGTGTTCTCTATAATTTAAAGCTTACGAGTATTTTTTACTTCCATTGAAACAGTTAAAAATCGTAATTGAATACCCAAGTTAGGATAAATATTCAGTTCTCTATTCCAGAATTCAAATTTATAGCAACGTTATTCAGATATATTATTTATATTTAACGTCTTCTTTAGGTGGACCCAGTATTGTAAATAGTTTCGTATTTTTATTCCTATTGTACAGGAGCACCACAGTCTTAACACTTCACTTGGAATGTTTATGGAAAAAGGTGTTTCTGAAGGATTTTTAAAGTTTCTCTTTAAATAAGTGTTATCGAAATCAGGAAGTATCTAAGAATTGATTTTAAATGATCGGCATCGGTTTGAAAATGTAAGATCGGTACATAACTAATTGAAACGTTTTCCATTCCTCGGGCAAACTATGTTTAGTTGATGACAGATTCATTTCATTAACATATTTTGCAACCTTTTTGAAAAAGTTTAGAAATTTCATAAAACGGAAAAGTAAAAGTGTTTATAAAAGGACTAAGAGGAGCATTTTCTTTCATAGATTTTAAATAAAATTTGATATAGTCAACGGCCCCCATATTAACTTGGGTTAGGGACCAAGACCCTCGACGAATACCTGGAATTTTCGAATAGTGCTTATAACCAGGGGTGCGTAGTCGGATAATATAAGGCCCGACTCTGACCCTTAAATTTTTGAATGTTGACTTCAACTCCCACTCCTTTTATGATACCTCCTCTAACTCCGACTCCTTAACACTTTTGTCCATATTTTTGCAAGACTTGTATAATAAATGTACTCAGTATTCCCTTATGAGTGAATATTATACAATATTATAATTTTTATTACAATTATTTTTGCTTAGCTTATGAATATTATCTATCAGATTATGATCACTTTACAAAATATAATTTGAAATTTTTTTTATTTTATATTTGTTGAAATTTTTTAAAATACGTCATCTTTGTTTAAAAGACTTCCAAGATAATTAATAATTTGCCTTCAAAAACAAAGTAGCCTCAGTGAGTTTTTCTTTCATTGAAGTCCTTTGGTCTGTTCTTATTAGCCTTTACGCTGAAAACAGGCGTTCAACACTCACTTGTATAGGAGGAAGTGCTACTGCCAACAACGCAGACTCTTTCACAATTTCAGGATATTGCTTTATAGCTTCATAAACATCTAACTTTGACTTTCTACCTATTTCTTCTTATTGCTTTAATGCAGCATGGAAATTCAATTTGAAACTTTTCAAGCCTTTATTGACTGAAGGAAGAGCCTCAGTTGTTTCTTCTAACTTACGCCGCTTTGCTCTTGTTTTTTGATCTTGTTGATCCAATAACTTTTCAAAATCTTGATCGCAGGTTTCATCTGAGTCTGTGGTTGAAAGAGTATCTTTTGAATCTTCGAAATATGATTTTGCATTTTCCCCAAAATGTTCACAAAGTGCTGATTTTGCTTCATCTTTCTGAGTTTAGGACAACAACACTCCATTCATTGCATCTACCGCAGGTAAAATTTTATTTTTGAGCAGTTGAATTTCTGTTTGACGCATTGTTTCTGCAAGTAAACCATTACGCCTTGATATGTAATGTTCTAGCATTTTCCACTCTTTCAAGAACATGCCAAGTGTGAGATCTTTTTGAAGCTTTTTAGTCACTTCAAAGGGTATCTTGAGAAAGTCCTCCAGTTCTTAAAGTTGTATTCCTTTTCTGAAAGATGGACATCTGGGTTTGCCATATCAGTGAGAAAAGATTTTAATTCAAAAAGTCTTTTCACCATGTTATAAGTGCTACCAAAACGTGTAGCCTGGTCTATTATAGCTCCTTTTCCAGCTCTTCTGAGTATGGCATCAATCTTCGGCGTTCTTGCTGCAATAACAACTTTTCTTATCTTCGCTACAAGTTTATTGAAATGCTGTTCTTTAAGAGCATCTTTCACTACAAGTTGATGTGTATGAACACAGCAGCGCTGGTGTTCGATATCTAACGTCTCTGCCAATACGTCAGCAAACTCGTATAGGGATGGTGATACTTCATCTAACTCTTCAAAAAAATTTAAAGCGTCTTGATTCTCTGATAAATCATCCCAGTCAATTGACTGATAGGATTTAGATTGTTCTTCCTGGATTTCTTCTGTGCATTCTTCTGTAATTTCACTTGCCTTTGGTTAAATCGTTTGATCATACTCAGCATATTGGACGCATTATCTTTGACGATGCATAAAACGTGCTTTTTTTGAATCTCAAAGTCTTCCAAAACTTATACTAATTGTGTCAAGAAATTGCTAGAATGTTGAGCTTTAGTGTCTTTAATCGCCAAAGTTTTAGTATTTTTTCCTTCATCAACGTACCTAACATTCACAGCAAAGTAATTAACACGATGACGAGAACATGCATCCATTTTTAAATATACAAACTTGTTACTTAACTTTCTTTTTAGTTGTTCTTTTTGGCTTTCACATTCATCAATTATTAATTTTTTTATGTTATCTCTGTTAAGTGCTACTCCTAGTTTTCATGCTAGTTCACCAATCAATGATAACCCTTCAGGCGGAGAAAAAAATCTCAATGAAACGCCGTTGAGAACAGCAATTTTAACAATATTTTTTTAAGTGTATCTGATATCATTGATATAGTGACTTTATCACTAACAATAAAACTTGTGAGAGAAGTTACTGCAGGTTTCTTTTCAGTCTTGTAAATTTTACATTTCGATGATGTTTTTCTTTCCATGTCATTTTCTTGTACAACTTTTAGAATGTCAGGATGACAGCGCTCTAAAGGTCTTTTCAGGTTAGAAGCACGAGTAGGAGCATTGCATTTAGGACTATAACCACTAAAAGCACTGATTTTAGTATCACAATCCGTTTCTTTATCATCACGGATTATAATGCACTTGCATACATAATGCTTTAAATTACTGCTTAATGAAAAATGATCGAAAATTGAAGATTCCTGCTTTCAAACCATACCAATTAAACACCAAATTTTGTCAAAAAAAATGCAAAATGGTGTACTTTTATTACTATAAATCTGTAAAAAAGAAAAAGTCAATTTTTAAATTTCAGAATAAAAAACAAACAATGAAAATGATAGAAGAATTAAAAGCGAAAAAATAAATTTCAGGTTTTCCTGTTATTAGTTTAGTAACATTTACTGCATCCTATGACAATCCTATAATATCTTCATTTTATAATTTCATCTGATCAAATATATTTTGAAAGGGTTGTAGCAAGATTATATATGATCAATGCCTCTCCGTTTTCAAAGTAATGTTTTTTGCTTAAAACTGGGAATTTCTGACTTCTACTTTTGTAAACCTAAAAAAATAGAAAAATATTTAATAGTTATTTCTAAAAAGTGATTTCTTGCAGATGAAGTCATTGCAACAACCGTTTCAAGTTATCTGAATTTTCTTGCAGGTAAATCTCGTGGATGCGAATATTTAATAATTTCTAACACATGCACGCACACACACTCATCAATAGTTGTTCTGGTTATTAACTCAAATTAATCGGTTTATTCCATCAGTTGAAGGAAATAAGTCGATTATTAACTGGTTAACAAAAAGTTGGTTAAATCCCACCACTTATACACACAGAAATACAAAGAATATTCAAAGAAAATCAGTTATATGACAATTACTGCTCTTTTATTTTGGAGTTAAAAACTGAAAACCATAAAAATTAAAAATAAGAAGCTTACTTTTAGCAAAATTTAACCGGCGAAAACGTTGCAAATTGACATCGAAATAGCGGAAGTTTTCACGAAAAAATGAATGCCAAAACAATTCAAGAAATATAAGATTGAATTAAATGACGAACTTGTGTGAGAGAGAAAATGCATGCTCAACACTTGGTGAAGGATTTTTCATTACATCATCAACACTTTGTAAAGGATTTTTAATTACATCATTAACATTTGGTAAGAAAACTTAGCATCATTCATGCCATTGCTAGCAACTAGCAAGTTTTTGTTATTGTGCTTCATTACATTACACCAAAACAGTAAACAAGTTAAAAAACAAACAAAAGTTGTTTGAAAACATTTTGAAGTTAAGAATTTTCTGAGTCGGAAAAAAACTCCGACCCCTTGTTTTCAAAAATAAAAATCCGACTCCTACTCATACTTTAAGATAAAATCGCCTACTCTCTACGACTCCGACTCTTATATTGATCGTTTAAACACTCTATGTGCCTTCGACTATTACTCCAAACATCTTAGCATCATTTCAGAACATTTTAAGACATGTTTTCCAAAAATATTATATGAACCTACCTATTTTATATTAAGATTATTTATAATGTAAAATTATGAGGAAAATTTTAAAATATAACTTTTGAAGCAGATAACTTTGAAAACGGGGGGGGGGGGCAGTGGCGTAACCATGAGAATTGCCGCTCGGGGCGGGTCATAAATTTGCGCCCCTTTTTATTTAAAAAAATTGGTTAAAAACGCATAAAACTTTATTTATTTATAATTTAGTTTTATATAAATGCTTATAATAGAAAATAATGCTTTAATATGAAAATAAAAAAAACTGAAAAATTTATTTAATTACATACAAATATTCATTTTCAACTTTTTATAGATTAACTTTTCTAGCTTTTTTGTTAGCAAACTCTTCAATAACTTCGTCAAAAACTTTTTTCAGGTCTCAGATTTGTTGTTTATGCATGTTTTTTTGTGTTTGTCAAATGAAAATCTCTTATAACACAAACTGTTTTAAAGATCTTACCATCACATTGATTGCAATATATGAATGATTTCAAAATATGCCGCCCTTAAAAATCTTCCGCCCGGGGCGGACCGCCCCCACCTAGTTACGCCACTGGGAGGGGGATGAATTTTGACAAATGATCAAAGGGTTCCGGGTAGTAAAAACTTCCTAAAAATAATACTTATAAAAATTTTAAAAATAAATATTACTTCCTTTTTTCATATTAGCTGACGCTTTTCACTTAAAATTGGGTGGCCCTTGGCTGTGTTAAGCACCTTGCGCCCTTATAAAATCAAAATTGAATTTGACATATGCGGACCTTCAAAAGATGGCGCTTGGTTTATTGTTGTTAGGTAGCGCTTCTTTTATTTTAAAATATTCAAAAATTTACCACTCTTAGTTTGCTTGCAAAAGCTTGATACATATTATTGAAGCGAACGAAACCTAGTTACCTATTTTTAAACGGAATTAAAAATGTGTCTTAATTTCATACTTAGCTTCAACAAATATTTTGATAGATATTTTTCATAATTTCTGACATCGTTTAATGTAATACTGAAATTTACATAGTCAGAAGTTTCTGAGGTTTCTTTCTTTGGAAATATTCTGGCATAAGTACATTATTGGGAAGCGATTTTTTTAACATTAGGTGTCCAGTTATTTTCCTATTACATTTATTTATAGATTTAACAAATTTTAGATCTTTGGAAATCCTGAAAACGTTTAGCTCAACTTTCTTATGATGTCTCGAGCACTTCGCGCAGAAACAAGAAGCAGAGCTAAGGAGGACGTCAAACGCTTTCTGCCCTTTGCTGATAAGGTTAGAAAGTGGCAGAAGAAATGGGTAAAAGTCAATGAAAGCAGCATGTTCGCGTATTTGTGGGTTCCACTGCCTCAGACAGAAGAAAATTCTAAAGAAGAGTTATTTTCTACAGTCCTTCCTTCATCTGACGGTGCTTCGCTCGACATTCTCGATAATACTCATTGTGAAAGCTTTGATCAAAATTTGTTGAAGATCAAACAAGACAGCATTATTTCAATTACGTAGAAGAAGGAGCTCTTCAAAATATTTGTATTATAAGATTATTTGTTCGCTAAATATTTTGTAATTTTTTTACAATTAAAAGAAATTATTTTTTCACGAATAATTTTTTCGTATGTCTCAACGTAAAGATTATTTTCACGTTTTTATAACGTTTCTTTTATTCTATTAAAAGATTTCTTTTAACTCCTTTTACGTCTAAATTTTAGAAGTATGTTGTTGTTTTATTTTGGAAGTTAAATTTGCTTTTTTTGAAATAATCAAATGAACGGTACAATTTTCAAGCATAATTAGTTGGCCATTGTTGCCTCTCTTTTATATTCTAGAAGCTAGATATGAAGCTTGACATTGCATTAAGTATTTATTTTGGAAAAAATTTTTTATTAATTTTATCGCTTATTTCTCTATAGATTATATAAGAGATTATATAAATAAAAGATTCAGTTTATTTAATATTCCTTATTAATCTTTTTCTTGATCGTGTTAAAATTAGAATATTTGTGAATTAAAAATATTGACTTTTTTCTTCTCAAAAGTCAAATTTTTATTTCATTTCTCCCTTGTGTTTTAGCTCATGCGCTTTGAGGAGTCAAGGTTTTGAATACGAAAATAAGGGGGGTTTATCAATTTATTTTGTTAGAGGATGCAGTTATTTCTCTCACTTTACTCATCTTGTATTAGTGTAGTGAAATTTTGCAACACTACTCTCCAATATAATTGATTTGAGTTAAAACTATTAAAGTTGATAAGAAAGCTTAGTTTATTACAAAAAAAATTTAAAAACGGCAAAATTTTAAGCGTTTCATTTTTTTTCAAAAAAAAGTTTTCGCTTTACGACCACCTCATAATTGTGACGTTATTTTGGGATGACGCTTTTTTCGCACAAGTTTTCTCTGTAGAACGACCACCCCTCTAATTTGGCATTACGACCAGTTACTTTAAGCTAAGTAGTCTTGTTTTGATAGAAAGCGCCTCAATATTACGACCAGTAACACATGTGTATTCCCATTCACACTAACTCTAAGCTATGTCGTGTTGCTAACGATAAACAACATGTGATGTATGTTGCATAAGATTAGCAGGTCTATTTTCATTAGAAAAAGGGGGTACCCGGACATTTAGCCAACGTATATTTGGCCGAACAGACATTTCACCGAACGGACATTTCACCAAACGGACATTTGACATAACAGACATTTGACCGAACGGACATTTGATCGAAAGGACATTTAGAATAGATTTTAGAATTTAGAATAAACATTTAGTATAGTTAAAATATTGTTAGTTTTAGTATAGTTAGAATATTGTTAGTCTTAGAGTTGGTGTTAGTACAGTTAGAATATTGTTAGTTTTAACGTTAGTGTTAGCATAGTTAGTATATTGTTAGTGTTAGTATAGTTAGAATATTGTTAGAGTTAGTTTTAGTATAGTTAGAATATTGTTACTCTTCGAGTTGGTGTTAGTATAGTTAGAATATTGTTTTAACGTTTGTGTTAGCATAGTTAGAATAATAACTATGCTAAATCTAATTCTAAAACTAACAATATTCTAACTATACTAACACTAACAATATTCTAACTATACTAAAACTAACTCTAACAATATTCTAACTATACTAACACTAACAATATACTAACTATACTAAAACTAACAATATTTTAACTATACTAAATGTTTATTCTAAAATCTATTCTAAATGTTTATTCAATCAAATGTCCGTTCGGTCAAATGTCCGTTTGGTGAAATGTCGGTTTGGTGAAATGTACGTCAGCTAAATGTCCATTCGGTCAGAAGTCTGTTGGCCAAATGCCCGGACACGGGAAAAGGGCATCTTTTCTAAGATAGTTTCACTATATACCCTTTTATAGTTCGTTATATCGAGGTTTTACTGCATGCTTTATTTATCTCTAAACTCACTTATAAGACCACAAAAATAAAATCCTAAAGGTGATCATAATAGCGGGATTTTACTTTAAATTAAAACTTATAAGTTTCACTAACAAGATTATTAAAAGGCGTTAATAGTATCATCCATAAATTTATTAAACAATGACAGAAATTGATAAAAATTGGACCAAATTTTCCTCAACAGCAAAAAATTATTTGAATAAACATAAAGACTACATTAATCCTTCAATATGCACTGAATCAAAAGGAAACAAAGCATGATAAATGCAAAATCTTCGCGCATCTTTCCTCTAGCCTTTTATTGTTGGCTTTTAAGCATAGAATGTTGTTTAAATTATAAAAAAAACCAGAAGTGGCAATTCCATGGTAACGGAATTACACGTTTTCCATAATTTACTGTTCAAATTCCTTGAATCGTTTATATATGGAAAAAATATATATGCTAGAGTTTTCATATTTTTATAAAATATGAAATATATTCTTCTAATATAGAATATTAACTATATATTATAATATAAAAACTCATTACAAAATGAAACCAGGCGATAAATTTTTGAAATCCAAAGCCTGAAAGGTTAATTCTTTAGGCATTGTTTTTCTATCGTCTTTTTTCAATCTCAATGAGTTTTTATACAATTGCTCAAGGTTTGTTTTTCAATGCAATGTTTCCAAAATTTGTACAGAAACTAATCAGTGCAAAAAATAACGTTCCTTTTCGCTATTTGTTAGACATATACGTTAAATTAAAAACCTTAGTTTTTTTGTTCGAAAACAACATAAATATTTTCAAAAATACAGATAACTATAACAATAAAATATAAGCTATGGTAGTTTTAGAATTAATTATAAAAAGTTATGAACATTTACATTGAAACTAAACATAAACGTGTAAAAATAAATAAAAAAGACTTTTAATTTTATAACTTGGATAATCAAATCATTTATTATGATAGATTTTGATTGTAAAAAAATCGCATTTTTCACACTTATTATTTGTTTGGCACTTGCATTGTCGACAACGTAATCTCTCGCTGTTTTCATTGCTCACGATGATATGATTCTTTTAATCGAATCTAACATCTTCAATGTGAGTTTTTGCCGCTAACAATTTACCAGGTTTTGGAAAATTAAAATTAACTCCACTATCAATTTCTAAAGGACTGTTGAACATATGGATTGGATGATTGCAGCTTGTGTAGTGCCGAAGAGTTTATTATTGACATACCTATAATGTGCATCATAATTGGCCAATATCACTTTTTCCCTCTTATCCAAATACGATATTGATAGAGGTTTTAGTCCAATAAATCCACAAATCACATATTCTTATTATATGTATTGATAACTTTTGGTTGCTTCAACTGTATTTTTTTTTGGATGTTGAAAATCGAGAAATCTTTTGTACAGGGTTAATTGACTCAAAATTAGAAATAGCAACAACTGATATGAATAAACATTTGGTAAAATTTTTTTGTGTGTTTTCCGCGAACTTAAAAAAAATTGACGGTCCTAAACTAAGCTCATTATAATATTTATTAACAAACAAAATTGACAATATCCATTAAAAATACAATATGACCATTGCCAATAACTAAACATTATCGGTTTTTCAGAAAGGTATTGTTTTGAAGAATGGTTCCCAAAGTATGGTATCATTGTCTAGTCAACTAAATGAAATTCACTAAAAGGAGAATAATTTCGAAAAATCTTGTTTACTTGGCTTAGAATAAGTTTTAGTTTCGGGAACTTATCATTGGAATCAATTCGAAAATTTTCACAAAAGTTGACATTATTTTTTATGTCCTCTTTAGTCGCATTGCTTGGGAAACAAGTCGATTGTTACAATCGAGACTCTGTTTCCAGTATAATCGCTTGGCAAAACTACATAACCTGAGAATATAAGTATCCCTATGAATTTATATATTTCTTCTTTAGAAGCTTTCAAGTAATTTTTTTCAAGAGCATAATTATTTGTAAAAGTACAAATACAAAAAGAAACAGTTGAACTGGACTTTGAAAATAATTTGCAATTTGTATTACTACAAACTTATCAAAAATTTTATATTACATCCTGAAGTGCATAACTAGTGACGATCTAATGAATCATATTGTTTATAATTCCTATATAGTTTATAATTCTAAGTTATATGGAAGACTATGATTTCATCACGATGATACTTATATAAAGATTCAGTTGTGATTCCTGTAGTTTACAGTGTGAAAATTAACTAATAAATTATAAAATTAATATGAATGATGAATTTTTTTGAATCAAATTCACACTTGTGTGCAGTACTTTATGCTTTGTATATTCATATAATATGAATATGAACTGAGAAATGAAGAATAGTGCATGATGAATCATCAATATTTTAATGGACATTTCTTGGCTGGAAACTACAATTTTTTGCTTTACGTGTCGTTAACGCAACACAGAGTTATTTGTTGATTTTTATAGATAATTTGTTTTCAAAATGTTTATCGCACTTTTGAGGTTATAGTTTGGAGAATTTTCAGCATTATAATAAAAATTATTCACTCGAAATAGAAGTCTAAAGTTCTTACAAAATGTTCGTAATAAAAAAAGAAATTATCGTTCTCAATTTCAAATTTTTTTTTAATTTTCTGTTTGTTGCTTTTTCTCAACGTTAGACAAAAATTATAGAGATTTTTATGTTGCGTTTTTGCCTTGTTAAACATTAAAGGGTAGATTAAAAATTAAAGGGTAGAGTTAAACATTAAAAGGTCTTTGTTAGTACATCCATGGTAATCGTATAATAATTTTTCCCTCTTTATCAAACAAATCTATAAAGTTAGCTTGATATTTATCATTAGAAATTTCATCGACTATTGCAATATAATTGACAATTTACTCTCTTCTTTTGTCTATAGATTACAACAAAATCGTTTTTCTCTATAATCATCACTTAACAGATTTTTTTGAGAAAATATAAAAAAATTTTTTTGGTTACAGAAATAGAAAATATGATCAATTTTTTTTTCAAGCTTAAAAATTCTCAAATTTAGCATTTTTATTAAATTTGTGGTATCAATTTTTTAAGCACTATATTAAAATTTTGTAAAAATCTCATCTTGCTCAAAAATTAAACATCAATTTTTTTTACATTTTTTTATATAAATAATACATGATTGTTTGAATATATGTTTAAAAAATTGAAAAAAAATTTGTACACTTTTATTTTTAAACTTTTTCTAAACCCATAAAATTGGCTCAAAAAATTTCAACATGCTTAAAAATTAAAAAAATTATTGTTATACATCATTTAAATCTATTTTATCTTTATAAATCTATCAATTCTAACGAATTTAGCTTATTCGAAAATTCTTCGAATTTAAACGAATAAGGTAACCTACTCTGTATCCGTAACCAAAGACAAAGGTACCCCGGGATGTTTTCATCGAGAAGGCACAATTGCGCCGCTTGTATCGAACTATGAGGAAAGCAGGCTTGATGCGGAATCGAATCTAAGACCTTGAGTTATCGTATCCAGCATCTAACCAACTCTACTTACGCTCCCTAATAAATTTATGATGATGATGTTATCAATAAACAGGAGCTGCTTTTTATCGGCTCTTTTTACTATGTTCCATCCCATGAGAAAGATGACTATTACCTCTCTGTAACCTTTCGATCGGCCTTATTATTCTAATTCTTTCTTTCTTATTATTCTAATAAAAACTGGTGTAAAAAGTTCATTATTCAAAGAAAAATAAATTTATTACAAAAAGGTTATAAAGTTAATATTTTTGTAATAAATTTACTTTTTCTTTGAATAATGAACTTTTCACAATTTAGATAACAAAAATTCATAACTTACCTAGAAGATTTGTCTTTGGAAAATAATCAATAATTTACACCAATGAAATAAAGCTTAAAAAATTATATTTATATTTAAATTAAACCCATAAACATTAAAAATATGTAATAACTAAGAGTATGAATAATATGATAAATCATTTTGTAAAAAAAGTAGTATTTAATTTTTTTAAGCATAAAACCTTTATTTTTCTTCTCAATATTTTGCCGGGTAATGTGCGGTTGCCTGCAAACCAGCATAAGTGGCTTATGTACGGTATCGCATCAAACCAACTTACAAACTAAACTCAATATTTGAAACTGGGCTTCTGTTAAGTATAAAATTTTTAATATTGCGATTGTTTTAATCCATATTCTAAATTTCTTCAATATTTTATTCAAGAAACACATATTTTGATTATTCATTATTAGATAACTGTAATTTTTTTAAAATGAGTTATTATAATTTTAGATCTAAAAATTGTTTTAAAATTTTTTTTTTGTTTTTATTCCTTGTCTAAAATGTTTTTCCAAGAAAATCTGGATTTTAAAGAGTCCTTGAATCACTCACCTATGTTTAAGTATTTAAGATAAAAATTTGATTTTTTTATTTCCTTATATAATTTTTGTCACGAAAACATTAGTATTTTTGATAAAATTAGTTTGCAAGTATCAGTGTTTTCAGTCAAGGCTGCTACACCTCAGTATCAACATTTCTAAATTTACCAAGTGTTTCACAATTTAATTGTTCTCAACATTAAACTAGCACAAAAAAATTATAGTGTTTGTAGTTCTCGAATTATAAAGTTATTAGAACGGTTTTTGTTCTAGTAATAACGGGTGCTCTTATTTTTTTAATAATTTAAAGGATTTACTTTTGAAATAAATTTAGTAAAAGAGACTTAAATTTAATTAATGATAACTGAAGAGCAGAGTTGCGTTTTTCTAAGGATTTTAAAGGGATGGGAGTTGGAGTTGATATCTAATAAAATTTCGAAGCCGGAGTCGAATTTTTTAAGTATTAAAAATTATTTTTATAAATATTTTAAAAGATGAAAAAAATTGATTTTTGTAATCATATGGAGTATCCCATCTTTAGTGGAAGTCGGTTATAAGAGTTGGCCATAAATATTTTAAATTTTTGAGTATTTGGAGTCGAAGTTGAATCTTTTTCCTCCGACTTCCTAAAAGTGAGAGTGCTAATGAACAAAAATACGTTTCGGACAAATTTGCTTGGTTATAAACTTTGAATGATTTTTTTCCTATAAATCACTTTTTTTTAGGCGTAAACTTTCTTCATCCGAGAAAAATGTCGATAAGCTAAAATTTCATCTCGATCAGGTATTGTAAACGTTCAATTAAAAAAAATTATTGATAATTTAATCATAATTTTTGTTCATATTTCATGTGCCCTTTTTAGATTTATATATTTTTTTACAAACTTTTTTTTCTCTGTTTGTTTTCCCTAAACTTTAAAATATTCCTTTTAAGCTTTGAAAAAATGATGATTTAAAAAAATATATAAATATAGAAAAGTATTATAAGTATAAACATAATGATAAAATTAAGCCTAACTTTACAACTATTAGGTTTTGTATTGAAACTTTTCCGTGTGCCCCACATTGTTCTTAGAAGTTTCATTGATCGATTGTCCTAATTTATAAGACGCAAAGACTTGAAAGCTGGAAGGATGCTTTTAGAAGATACTGAGTTAGGAATCTAAAGAAGTAAAAGTTACCATGATTTTTAGATAGAATAACAGCAAAGTTTTCAAATACAAAGTCATTATGATGACAATTAACCAGTAAATGTTTTGGATCTTCTACAGATGGACATCCAAATCTCCATAATTTGCATATTTTGATAAGATAACATGTTCTGAAGTTACAGGATCCTACATACCACCTTATTAGCTCCGGAGGAACGGAAAGGGCATTCTGTTTCTCAAGTTTTTCAAAGAATATTTTATAGGGGAAGTGAAGTGAAAAAGGTTTGAGTGTGGGGATGAGAGCAACTTTTGAACTCAAGTGTCAATGACTTTCTTTTAAGAAATTGTTTGAAAGAAGAAAGTGGTATTTTATAAAAGGAAGGCCAAAATGAAGAGCACATTTATCATTTGAGTCAACAAATTCATTTCGAATAATGTCAGAATGTCCTGGACACCAATATTTAAACAAGAAAGCATGATGAGATAAAGCTTGGCCAATTATTATGGGACTTTTCGAAGATTTAAGTTGTAGACTTTCAATTAGTGATTTAGACTCTGAAAAAACATAAACCAATTTGTAAGAGAGAAAATATCTGAAGTTTTGCCTCAGGTAATTTAACGCGTAAAGAAGTCCAAACCATTCAGCAAGGAAAGCCGAAGAAAGATTGGCCATATTTTCAGCTAAAAAATGGGGTGATTTTTGCCCAGCATAAAACAAAGCAAAAGAGAAGGCGCCAAATGTGATAGTAGGGTCGTAAGAGCTATCTTCTAAAGAAAACAACTTTAGAAGAGGAGATGATCTTGTTGCAAAGAGAAGCAGTAATGATTTTAGATCCACAAATAATTGTTTTTACATCAAGGTTAGTAAAGTTTGCATCATAAAAAAGAGGGTATAGTAATAAACCAAAATTTAGATAATCGAAGTTCTTTCTTTTATGGGTAAGTTGAGGGAGACAATATTTTTTTCCAAGAGAAGATCGGCCGGTATGGAATTTGAAAAGAGATAAAGAAGGTCTATAGGTCTACACTTGGAACATTTGAGAGCTTTCCACAAATATGCAAGATATAAAGTTTCAAGACTATTTAGTATTTTTATACATTTCACATGTTTGTTTTGGAAATGAGCTGGCCAATCCATCACCCCAAGATATTTTTTTGTTGTACAGGTGATAAGGTATGGTGTTCGAACTCAAGTTTGAGCACCTTGGGAAATTGATAAGCATGGTTTTTTGAATTTATCGTTAGTCCAAGAGAAAAACAGAGAGATGAAAAACTCACAAGCAGCTTACTAATAGTAAGAAGATTAGATGTAGGATTGTCACCTTCAATGCCGAATATGAAATCATCAGAATAATTAATCAGAATGTGAGAAACACTCAAGAGTTTACTAGAGCAATTAGTGGGTTGATAAGAATAATGAATAACAAGTCAGACACTCCTCTTGTGGAGTGTAGCTCGCAACGTGAAAGTTGAGGGTAAATTGTCTCGAAAAAAGATAGATCTTTTATATACACATTTTATATCTAAAATAAACAAGATAAGGTACATAGGCAAATTCATTTTTTTGCATGTTACCTAGAATGCAAGAGTGACATGCGGAGTTAAAAGCTCCTTTAAAGTCAAAAAATATACAAGTCAAGTGTTTTCTCGATTTGAAACAGTTATATATTTTAGAAGATAAACGATCCGTTGCTAAGTGAGACAATTTTCCATTTAAATACGTAAATTGGAACTCACTGATACAATGTAGTTACAGTAATTCAAAGAATTCATTATGCCATAAGTCATTCGGGATAGATTTCATAATAAATTTGGGCTTAAATTCAGAGTTTACCAAAATCTTATATTTACTTTCTTCAATAGAAGTTGCTTGAGATTTTTGTGTAGGGGTTTCTAGACTGACAATAGCAATTCCAGACGAGTTGCTTCTAATTCCATTTACAGCAAATATGGCTTTAAATTATTAAAAATTTCTTTTTTGTGAGCAATATCCTGCACTCTGTTATGTTTTTGTCTGAGACTTTAATTCTGACTGTGTTAATAGGGTTTACAATTTCAGTCTTTAGGGTAAAAAACAGCATGAGCATAGCTCATTTTTTTTAATTTTAAATTTTTAATAAGTGTAGATTGGGCATTACAATTGTATCGTTCATCTGTTGAAGAATGATGTTTTTGACTTGATCAAAGATATGATCAATAAAACAGTCGACGTTATTGCTACAACTATCAAAAATATAATGGGTGTTTGATTTTAAGTTGTCAAGTTCAGCTTATCTGCCACTAAGGGCAAAGATTATGTTGTACAGATCAGTAGTTGAATCTACAATGACCTACTCAATAGTTAATTGGGGACATGGTAATCTCAATAATATTATGACAATTCAAAAAAAAATTGTTCGCTGTATCATTGGATTAAGATACAACGCACACACACAAGTGACATATTCAGGCAGTTAGAAATTTTGACTGTTATAGATATATTCATTTTCCAGGTTATAAAGTTAGCATTTAAATATTTCGCAGGCCAGGTCCCATTGTCCTTAAAAGATTTTTTTGTCTTTTCTGGAGCCTTTTATAATTATGAATGTAGACACCCTCTCAAACTTTATGTTTTTCGTCCTAAAAATAAAAAATATGAACAAGCCATTGTCTTTAAAGTTCCCAAATACTGGAATACTTTGATTCGATTAATAGAGGAAAATATTGAGGATTCATATTCGAAACTTTTGCTTAAGATCAAAAATTACTTACTTAGTCATTACGTAATCTCTTGTAGTCCAACTTGCTATATCTGTAATAGGTCTTAAATAATGTATAACTATCGATTTTTTTTCCTGTATATTATGTTCATATTTACATGATTTTTCATTCGATCTACATTTCATATCAACCATCATACCAACACAATTTGTAATTTATTTAACTTCATGTTTCCTACATTTAATTTGAGCAATACTGAGAGCGACTTTAATTAGTCTTGAGTATGCTCATGGATTTTTTCTCTTACTGTTTTATTTCTTCAAATATGCTTTTTATGTACAATAAATCTTTCTTTCTTTCAGTAAAAATATTAGAAAAGAATCAACATTCTTAATAAGCTTTCCGGAAGGGGGTTGATAATATCGTCTAAATCCATAAATAAAATAAAATGGTTAAGATGATAGGTTCAACTAGAAGTTTACATTTTTATGCCGAGAATGATTGATTTTTTAAAAATATTATGCCAATACTTAGTTTTATAATTTTAATAACTAACAACAAATAAAATATTCAATTTTATATTAAATTTATTTTGTTAACCTTCGTTGAAAATATTAGAATTTTAATTTAAAATGTGGGTTTTCTCTTGTTTTTAACAAAGTTTTGGAATCCATACTAAGGAAATCAAATCAACTGTTCTAAGAGCTCTTTTAAGGATATATTAAGGGATAAAACCTGCTAATAAAGAACTCTCCCACCTGTGACAATCAAGATAACATGGGCATCATGTCTGATATGGTTAATTTTTGTATATTTATTAGATTATTCAGCACAATTGTACAATGCAAGATACTTTTAAAGTCTATCAAAGGAGTTTAGGGTGATCTTTTTCGTTATTCTTTTTATTTACAATTTTAATCGTTGATATATTTTATTAGAGCGTTTGTTCAGTCCATCAATGAACTGACTTCTTACTTTGTTCCCAGGCAAGACTCCGTTATGTCGGTATTTTCTTCGAATCTCATTTTTATAAATAATAATCATCGTTTCAATATTTTAGAATGGCATAACTTTGCTCATCTGTTTGTTGAAAGAAGTTTGTTGTTATCACGAAGTATTTATTCATCTATTTCCCAGAGATATTTTAAAAACCTATTAAATTAAACCTATTTTAAACCAAAAAATCATTAAAAAAATTAAACCAATGAAAAATGCTCTCTTAAACCGATCAATTGTATCCAAATACCAAGTAACAACTTTTTTAAATAATTTAGATTAGACTCTTATATTTTTTTAGAATCTTTTGAAAAACATCAACCAATCAATCACAAAATACATACTTGATTTCACTGAGGAGTAAGTTTTTTAATATTAAAAATAAAGCTTTATCTTTACACTTACCTCAGCTATAAAGAATATGATCTTGCTCAGAATTAAATCATTTTTTTCAACAATACTAACTAAAATAAATTTACTATACAATAATTAATAACTAGATAAATTTGTTCCTGGGAGATTTGACCTAATTACCAATGCGATGATGTATATTCTTAAACTTATCATCTTAATCCGTTGCCACAGAAAATTCCCTTCTACGGCGCTCTTGTTTCATGATTTGACCTTCGACGAACTCGTTATTTTGTTAGGACAATCCTCACAATTATCCTTTTTTGATATTGTTTCTTTACTTGGACACTTTCTAAGTTGTTTTCTTTTACTTCATTTACATTTGATTTCATAGTGTCCTACAATAAGGAAGAACTTGATATCTCGTTTGTCGGATATTCGCCCACAAATTAACTTTCCATTTTCCGGTCTAGCGTTAGATTTATCTCGGATAACCGGATTTCTGACGGATTAGCCAGATATTGCACAACTATTTTTTTTAAAAGAATAACAAAAAATTATATTTTCATTATAGGTCTTTTCTATTTCTATATTACAGTCCCAAAATTTTGTTACCATTCCTTGATATCAACTAAAGCGCATCATATTATCTTAGTTAAAATTTATTGTAATTTGATTTGATACAACAACGTGTAAAATTTAATTGATAGGGAACTAGGGTTGACGACGAGATACCTCACATTTACATCGCCACTTTTGAAAAATTCTAGAAGTGTTACTTTTCGTTTTATTTTTGCACATTTATCAATAAATGCATGCTTGCTGTTATTCGGCTATCCGGTTTCATCGCTATTTGCTTCATCCCTAACTTGCAGTATTCAAAATGAACGTCATATGTGTAAATGGAAGACTTTTCTCTGACAACGATTCACTCTATATATTGTAATCAGACATATTAGCTCTTTGAGGACCAGTGTGACACCGATGTACAATGAAATGAAAGTCATCTGCTTTAAAATTGCATTGAAAAAAAGAGACGCTTAGTCTTAAAAATTCTGGTCCTCACAGGGTTAACCGAATCAGTTTGCCGATTCGGAGGGAAAACATCCACTCCCACTCCAACTTTAAATACTTAAAAACCTAATAAATATAATGCCATCTCTACACTTCTCGTTTTAGGAATTTGGATAAAAGCTAAATGTCTTCCAATACCTTGGCATTTGTTTATTATAATTTTATTTTGATCTATTTTTGAGCCAAATCCAACCTGTTTTCGAGTGTAAACGAGCTTATGAGAAATTAGCACTTGATTTGGACACTGCCTTTTTGCGAAATGCGAACATAAGCAAAACTAAGCCAAATGACTGTATCGAAGTTTCAAACAGTTTGCGTGCCATCCAATCTTATTATGGGCATGCAGCTATAGACTACGTTTATCAGGTACCTCTATTTTATTCGCCAGCTCTTCTACGTTTTGAGAAGATTCTGTTTTTTAGATAAATAAAGTTCATGCAAAGATACGCGCTACTCTCTTCGATTTCGTATGAGCACTACTTTTATTATCATCGTCATGCTTTTCATATATCCCGCTCCATTTTGCTTTTTTTCTTTATCCCCATCTTTTCGCCTTCTTTCTTATCATCTCACCAACTCTTCCTTTATTTTCTCATCCTTCGTTCTTTATGCCGCTCTTGTGCTAATCCTCTATTTATGCAGGCTATGCTTCATATGCCCAAAAAGTTTATTTCTCCTACTTTAGTAAAAATTTAAAAAATTTCTTCAAAATTCAAAACAATTATTTAATTTGATACAAATTCGAAAAGTTTCCTTTAGCACTTTTAAATGACTTTTTTATTTCCAAATAATTAAAAATGATCTCCTAATTTGAATAATGCAATTTCTTTCTCTATCCTAGATTGGCTTTTTGCCACGATGCATATTTTTGAGATGTATTTGTTTCAGTGGGATATTGTATTCTCGAAAAAATAATTGCATAGTATATACTATTTTTGATTATGTTTTGATTAAATTACAGCGATGATTGTCTTGTCTGTGTTTCTATCATAATTAGACCAATAAATATTGCCTGGTAAGGTGTGAAATGGAATCTTTAAAATTCTTAGCATTTGAAACTAAAAATCATATTAAATTTAAATATATAATTATCAAAATTTAAATGCCCATATTTTTTCCTACAATGAAAGAACTTAAAATTTTATATATTATTTCTAGCCATATGTAGAAGCCTGCAAAAAGCCAACAGTACCTCATGGTGGATTTTTGCGGGTTGGCTGAAATTACACTGGGTTATCGCTGCTGCTGCGAAAGTGTAACAAAATTCTACACTTTTCCCTTTATGGAAATACTCTCTTAGTTTAAACAAAGCCTTGTTTTGAACTGATAGATTATACTCATATAAAGATAATATAATAGGGGCTAACAACAACAACAACAACTTAAAATTTTATCCAATTCAAAAAAAACTAAAGACAATTTAGAACTTACAATTTAATTTCGCAAAAACCATATTTCCATTAGATTAATGCGATGTAGTATTTTAATTAAATTATCATAATCCTATTTTTCTGGTTAAAGTTTATATTTTTGCAAAACATTATAATTGCAACTCCTCAATTATCTCAAAAAGTTTTCTTTAAATATTTTAAAATTTAGATATTTAGTCATGAATCATATTCTAAATTAAGACTGTTGTTGGGCCTGCGATGTGTCTAATTAAGAGATGTTGATTTGCTTCCATATGGGCAAGATGTTTACTCACATCATGAAATGGGCAATGATTAAACAATGATAAAATGAATTTGATTTTTTTTGTCATTTTTCCAAAATTTCAGGAGAATTTTACGCCTAATATGGAAACAGATTGATAAATGTAACACATGTAATCGAAATGTGCATTTTTTAAATGTGGTTTGCAAAGCTTAGCATATGTTTCCACGCAGCCGCTCTTTCTAGGCCTTTCAGATTGTTTTCAGATAATTTATGTTATTTTGAATATGTGCATATATATTTTTTATCTATTATGGTATGCTTTAATTTAGTGATACATTTTATTAATTATTATTATTATTAATTCTAAACTTTTGATATTACATATTCCTTATATAAAAACATGTATTTAAGTATTTTTGCCACTTAAAATAATTTTTGTACTAGCGCCGTTTTGATCAGTGCTGGTTTTGCTATAACGTGGTTTTTATTTTTTAATTTTATTTTATTTTTAAATTTATGATGTAAAAATAATTTTTTTACATCTAATTTATAGTTTTTTTGAGCGAAGCAGTTTCATTGAAACGCATTATTATAAATAGACCTGCAACAACGCGGTTTTGCATAGTGCGGACGTTGATCGCGATCAATTAACCGCGTTATGCAAGGACTTTCTGTACTTTTAAAACCTATTATAATTCACAAGAGGTTTTAACCAAAGTAATATAAGCTTTATATTTTTTGATATTTAACTGAGCACCCTATCTTGACTCTTTTATTTTTAGTTTATTTCAATAATCAATAACTTTACTAGTTATTTTACGAATGGAACTGAATACTTCCTCAATCAAAGAGATGATATTCAGAAGTTTTCCAGCCAAGTATGCCTTTGACGAACAACATGCATATATTTTTTAATTTGAATTTTCCATTTATTTTTAAAGATAGACTTAGCTAAAGAACTCTCAATTAGCGCCTTAAACGAAATGGAAGAAGGACTTGATTCCGTCAGAGAAAATGTTTTACTCTAGATATATCCACCTTTTATGAAAATTTTTTATTTACTATTTTTTTAGGAAATTTGCTCAAGTAGTTTAAATAATCAAAATTTCCATTCTTATATTGATTTATCTCAAAGTCCTTCACTCAAAATGTCTGGTTATTTATTTAAAAGATCCTCTGGACATTTTAAATCTTGGAACAGGTAAGTGATATTAAGCATCTTTTCTAAATTAAATGATCTGTACTACACATGGTATAAATCTAATAGAAGGCCCTTTTCTATCTTTATTTGCAAATAGGGTTTATAGGGCACCAGACACTCATCTTCATGAGATACTTTTCTTGCCTAAACCATTTGTTCTCAGAAAGGGGGGAACCACCTTTTGTAATTTGAATTGAAACTACCTTTTTATATAAAAATATGTGTCATCTTGACTTTGAGGTTAAATAGGTTTTTTGAAGATATTATTATAAAAAGATTTGTAAACGGAGACAATTTTTGTTTTTGTAGAGTCGATAATTGTGGACTAACGTTGCTAACAGATTAAAGAAGATCCAGCTATTTATAATTTGCCCGAATTATTGTTTGGTGTAATATAATGATTGACTTCTATTATTACACTTTTTTGATTTTAGGAGGTGGTTTGTCATTCAAAACAACCAACTTGTTTATTACAAGATAAATGAGTGTAGTAGTGATGATTCAGACGAATTACGACTCACAATCATGGAAAATGATTTGAGATTGTGTACGGTTAAAGAATGCGAAGATATCGACAGACGTTTCTGCTTTGAAGTCATATCACCTTTAAAGTAAATATCTTATCACAATTCTAGTAAAAAATAATTAATACACTCTAGGTTAATAATTTCCCTTAATGAAATACGCTTAACTTGCTCTCGTATTTTTGTAGAAAGAAAGTTTGCTGAATTTCTTCTTATCTGCCTGTGCACTGTATATGTGTCATTAAAATTTTTTTGCAGCACCAACTTAATTTTGCCTATCTCCATAGAAAATTGGAAAATATTCATTATTGCCTAGTAACGATGGGACGATGGCGAAAATTTTTATCTATTTCGATTTCAATGCCAAGTAAAAATGGATGCTGACGTTAAAAAAATCTATTTATTTTAATGGGCCTGCTGTCTACTTTTCAATTTGACATATTATGAATATTTAGTATGCGATACCTTACCCAAAATATTTCTTTAAGGAGTCACGTGCTGCAAACGGATTCTAGTTTTCTTCGTGCTTCCTGGATCAAAGCTCTTCAAGTTGGAATAAGTGAGGCCTTTACTTTGGCTTCTTCTAAAGCCGAATTAAGTGGTTCAAGTCGAGCAGAGTATTCCGCATCAGTAAATTCCTATATTACTTCCTTCAATCTTTATGGTCTTCTTCCCCAGGTGGTCCAAAACCGTGTATTTTAAACTGAATGAGATCTTTTTAACTTCTAATGATGAAACTTAGAAGAAGTTTTGATGACTTTACTTTGACATTAGGGCCACTTTTTCCAATAAATATTTCATTTATAACGATTTTTTTCTAGAACCCTTTTATTGCTACTACCTACTTGTAAAAGTATTAGCTAATGTGCTGATTGATAAAATCATTCCAGTAAGTCACCAGGGCAAACAATTTTTGACTTGAAAAATCCTATTTTTTTGACTTTTTAATCAAAAAATGTTGACTTTTTTGACCTGTTCCGCGCAATTTTTGACCTAAAGAAAAATATGAAATTTTTTCAATTAAATAGACTCGTTTATTTTAGATTAAAAATGTTAACTAAACTAACTTTAAAAATAATATTTAATATTTTTGGTTCTTTAGAAATAGTTTTTTAAATTTTTGTTGAACTAAAAAATTTATTTTTGAACTTTATGACAAAAAATTCTAAAAAAAAACAAGAAAAAATTGTTAAAACTAATTTTAAATTGATTCCCAATGACTTTTTGTTTTTTTTAATGTTTTTTGACTTTATGAATTTTATTCTCCTTGAAAGGAGTGCATCTTCAAAATTTTTAAAAGGATGTTTTACTCAAAATTTTTATTTTTATATTTTCTTACTTTATTTCAGATTTTTATTACAACATAATTAAAAAAAATGTATGGTGAATATAAAATCATTAATAGACATTAAAAATTAGGAAATAAAACTGTTCAAATTCAAGTTATGAATGATAAATTAAACAGGAAATAATGAAAATATTTTGATTTTTGGTTTTCTAAAGACAGTTTTACACTAAATAAAGTTTTGACTTTTTATTGACTTTATTTACCTAAAAAAATCCAAAAACAGAAGATATTATAGTTCAAACTAGTTTAAAATTAGCTTACCGTGACTTTTTGTTCTTTTTTTTTAAAAAATTAACTTTTAACTTTATTGACTTATTTTCGCAAATTACTAAAATTACTAAAATTCTGCAAATACGAGACTATTATTTTTAATGCAAATTATATAGTAAAATGACATCTATTTCTTATGATGTTTTTGATTGCAATAATAATAATCATCAAAGATGTCAACGCATACAGTCTCTAAACAGAGGTCTCTTTTGCTTCTATTATTTAATATGAAAAGAATATGCCTTATTTCTCTTTCTTTCTTTATTGTTTAATGTTCTTCTACCTTAGAACTAAAGATCTAATTCATTTTCGTTTTGTTACCACTTATTACATTCCTCGTTTATTAAGTTCTTTTTATAATTTTCTCTTAATTTTCCCAAATAATATCATTCATTTATGTCTTTTTTGTTTCTTTTTTAAAATAATTGATCCTTGGTTTAACTGTTAATTATAATCATTTCTAATAAATTTAACCTAAAACAAAGTTGATTTGGTAAAAAACAACTAAATATTGAATTATCTCAATTAAGTAATTCTTTGCATCCTAGCTGAAAAGTTGATTTATCATTTTAAAACACACTTTTTCTGATTAATTTTTCTGTTAAATGTATTTAAAAAGTCTCTTATTAGCTTTACTGAAACATGTCCTCTATTTATTTATACAAAGATACTCATTATTTTGTAACTTTGCTTTTATGTAAAACTTTCCTTAAATAACATTATGGTAATTTTATTTGTTTTAACTTTAAAGTGTACTATTAACTATCTAAATATTTTTTTTCATTTTAGGGCATTAATTCTTATAGAAATTTTATTTCTTTTTTAAGCAAGTGTTATATTCTAAAAAGTCTTCTCTTCAAAATTTTACTTGTGAGCAATCAAGTGAGATTCCAGACGAATCTTTACCACCATCAATGTAATTTAACGTTTACTTTTAATAGATCTTTTACACATACCTTTCCATCATTATCATCATCATCTTCCATTTGGTCATGAGAGCTTGGTTTTTATTCCATCTAGCCAGGGTTGGCCAGTTGTCTGTATCGAAGTCTACATCTATTTCTTGCAGCGGAGTCTCTAGCAAAAACCTTCATGACGTCAGTTATGAAAATATATGGAGCAAAGGTTTTGCGGCCCGATGTCCTTGTTGGCGTCACCCGCAGTTTTCGACAGTCGGCGTAGCCTTTACCTAAATAACCCTACAGCTAGTGTAGACCGTTGTCCTTGCGATGGAACGAGGATCAACACGTCAGTTTGATGAGCGCAGCAAGACTAGTGGCTTAGAGCTACAAGAGTTAACCAGGGCGACTTCTCCAAGTGCAAAAGTTCTACTTGTTTACACACATCTGTCACACTATACACATACTTTTTAATGTTAGAATAGTTTTAGGAGTGGTTTTTGATATTTATTTGGTTTTTAATCTATCATTTTTCGTTTGAAAGAGTGTATAAATAACACATGTTTGTCTTTGTAAACTAAATTTTTCTCTTTTATATTTTTTTCAGAAAAATGCATCACTACCTATAATATTAATTTTTAGTCTTTTACTAATTTAATTATAATCTTTTTCCACTTTTTTTTCTAAACCATTTATTCATTATTATCGTTCTTTTTTTGAGAAGCCTAAATTTAATTTTGATTATGTAGTTTGATAGTAAATTAACTTTGAATGAGCTTAAATAATTTTATCTCTGCGAGCCGCACAAAAACCCTTTGGACCGCATGCAGCTCCGCTTCGTAGTTTACCCAACTCTCTTCTATAAGACGCGGTATAAACGAATCAATGTCCATCCTAATATAGAAAAAAATTAAACGAATCCATGTCCATCCAAGATAGTTGAAAAGTATGACAATAGATCTTCATTCATATTCCAGACGTTTAGATTCCCAAATCACCTAACTAGCTATTTAGTTGGATGGGAATTACATTATTATTTCAATTGAAATAACTTTCCAATATATTGAACAAGTAGTCTTTTGTTATGAAAAAGAAATTGCAAAATAATCAAGCTAATTATAGAAATTGAGATTTTTCAATAAATTTTAATTCTTTTGCTTTCCACGAATCGAAAAATCTTCATCATTCCATCTCTACTCTTCTCTTCTCATCAAGCAGCATGAGTGAAAAGTTTTATTTCTGATTCAATGCTAGGAAGCAAACTAAATCACTAGAATGAAGTTTTATTTCCGTTATCTGCTTTTTTGGCAATGGTGTTCGCATATAAACTCTTTAAATTAGATGGTGAATTCTTATTTTGGATCTGCGTATGTTGTATTTGAGTTCCGCATAAAGTATAAGGGTGCTATACTAAAGCACACTATAGGAAATATTGCCAACTTGAAAGTGTTGCTTTTTTTCTTAACCCTTTGCATACTCTTTGGTACATTTTTACCCTTCATTTACTTTAGTCGAAGAATCAACCTTCGATTGTTTACTCTTCTACTGTTTATTTATTTGAGATGATGTTTTCTTAGATGCCAATCATTCTTTAAATTTTCATTATAAGCTAATGATTGCCTATTAATAACAAATGTAGGGTATCATTTAAAAGGAATTATGAAATGTCAATTAGTAGATTTCCGCACTAAAATAAGTGCCTAATGTCATAAATTGGAGATACAAAATGAGGCATATATTTAGCATTGTCTGGATTAATTCAAATCTTTGTTCAACACTAGTCTTCCTTTGCCTCGTAGCTACATCCACATTTTTACATGAGGCATGAAAATATTTTGATTTATTTCGCCTTTTCTTGTTGTAACTAAGAAACTCACCGTACCTCTCTTTACTAAAGTACACGAAGGTGCTTTAGGTGGTTAAGATTGATATCGTGTAATGTGTAATGCAAATTTGTGATATTGGACGTGGTTAACCGGTTAACGGTCAGAGTCGACTATAGTGGACTTTACAAAAATAATATCGCCTGTGTTTATCAATGCTTTTTAATACAAATCTTCTGCTTTACATTAGATATCGTCTGATTATTTTGCTCAGGTAGGGGGTTAAATGTTTTCATTCATTTTATTAATTTTTTTATTTTTAAATTCTTCTCATTAAACAGGTGGCTTGCATTAGGAGTTTTTATTCGATCATTTGGATTTTAGATCTAAAATAATATAATTAGATGTTGGTAAGTTTAAAGTTTCCAATTCCTAGTTTCTCTCATTTCAAAAGATTCTAAGTGTAAATTTAAATTACTGAAACTATGCATATAATTAAATTATTTCTTATAAAAAAAATTGCTATTCAAATTTCACTATTTTTGCATCGCTTATCATCTCGGTACTCTTTGATTTCAAAATTTTTGAGAAAATCTCAAAAGGAAATCTCTTCGAATTTGAAGGAACCACTTTATTTATTTTTAATTCTTAATGTTTTACTCCTTTTTCTAGTTCCAAAGTTTTAAGTCTTCCAGGAAATGACTTCTGTTGTGATTGCGGACGTTTGAAACCAGAGTGGGCTAGTATCAATCTTGGAATAACCCTTTGCATTGAATGTTCGGCAATACATAGGTATGATTAAAAAATTGTTTTCCTCTACTCTTTCGAATACGTCGCATACTTTAAAGTTTATTATTTTTATCCAATCTCATCTACTAGGGCCAATAATAATATATCTTGCTTCAAATTTTGCAGGCTCTTTCTTTCAACTAGCAACATGACGTAAGAGAGCCGATTTTCTGATACACCGCTTAAATTTGCCACATACAGAAATGAGTTATTTGTTCTGTCATTTTGACTACATCTATTTATTTATGAATCGCTCTTCATTTGCTATTATATTTTGGAATAGAGCTAGTCATGTTGCACAGATTTTAAAGAGACCGATTTTTTAAGTTCACTTAAGTGTTTTCCTCGTTTTGTCTCCAATAAAATTTATTATTGTTTTCTTTTATTTCTGGGAAGACACGCCATACATGAATTGCCTTCATTTCCCCAAAATGATGGACTTATCTATACACTCTTGGATCTATGTTTTTGCTTACCTCTAATATGCATAATTAGCTTATTCATTTTTTATTTTTCACCCACTTCGACTGCCCATTAATTAATTTTATCACACCACTATCTTCATTTCATTCACCATCTCTTAATGACTTTTTATTTAATTCTTTTTGTATAACATCCTTGATTTAGTTTTTTCTATAGAAATTTAGATTTCAATATTTTCAAAGATATTTTTGTGTTGGAAAACAGAAAATAATACTTTTCGGCTAAATGTATGAAATGAAAGAGTAATAAAGACAAGAAAGTGCGTAAAACAATGATTTATTCTTCATACCCTTATCTAAAAATGTCAGTTCCATAATATATAGAAGTTAGAAATATTAATTTTGAGCTAATTTATTTTTTTTTATCAATTAACTTCATTTTGCACGAAGATTCTACGATATGCTTTGCCGCACTTTGTCCCCAGTTTTAAATGTGTAAATCTATTTTATTTTTGGAAATCTGTTTTCTTCTTCAGAAGCCTTGGAGTGCATTTTTCCAAAGTTCGTTCACTCTTCTTGGATGACTGGGATGCAGAGCATGTAAAGATTCTTTACCATCTTGGTAATACTAAGGTGAATACAATATATTTAGCCAAGTCTCCAAATAGTTTGAATCCTGCATGTTCTAGGTTTGTTACCCAATTGTACACTTCAATTTATACTCTTTGATTTATAAACATGAATTTTAGGGACTCTAAAGAAACTTGGATAAAGCAGAAGTACGTTTTAAAAAGTTTTCTGCCATGTACCGCGTGCTTTCATGCCAAAATGAAAGAATTTGATGAATGTCCACCAACCCTATCCTCCTCATTTTCGACACCTTCACTTCCAGCAGAAGTAGATGGAACTTGTTTCGGATCTTTCAACAATAATAGTAACAACGCGAATGCATTACTCCCCTCTACTACTTTTACCAAAGGAAAAAAAGTTACAGCACTCTTGTCAAGCCAAAATTTCAATCAATCCTATTCTGAGACCTATGTACAGCATTTACAAAAGTGTGTTTCAAGTACTCAGACAGGTACTACTTTCTTCTACTACTTTCATTCTTTCTGCTACTTTCATTTTTGAAGCTTCTTGTTGTTTTATATTTTATTTAATCTATTAAGTTAGAACTCACTAACCATTGCAATCCAATTTTTAATTTATAAGAGCACTAATCTTATAGTTAAAAGTTTTACAGATCACTAAATCAAAATATAAAGACTTTATTATTTTAGTAAACCAGTATATTAATAAAAATATGCGTTTAAAAACATGTTGACTAAAAACTTACAAACTCCTTGTTTTAGATATATGTTGAAAGCCTTATAAAACTCAAATAAAATAGGGTAAAGACAAAGGGTATTTAAAATATTCATAAAAAAATGATAACTTTTGAGTGTAGTATGTGATTTTTTCAACGGATCACTGGCAGTGTTGGAAATCTCTGATTTTTCTTTTAAAAAACTTAGGTTTTGGATTTTTCCAAAAAAAAACTCTGGCTTTTATAGCGCAAAATTTGTTAGCTATAACTACACACAATATAAATTTCTAAGGTAATATTTGAATACGGTGTGTGAATTTGTATATTTTTATAATAATTATTATGACATAACATAAAAAAATACAAAATACCTATGACAATAAATGTAAAAAAATATTGCTCTAGTTGACAAAATGAAGAATTGAAATATTGCAGCGGTAAAAAAGAGCATTAGATGAACTTAAAGCATCATAAAAATTCAATTAGAGTTCAAAAATTGATTTATTTGCACCAGTTTTATTGTTTTTTTCTTTTGAAAGTCCATTTTACACGTGCTCCAATATTGAAAATGATCTATCGAGACCTATCCTATTGAGAGTGCTATCTTTTATAAGTTAATTTTTTTTGTAATTTTCAAAATTAGTGGTCTGGAAATACCACGGGAGACCAATACTTTATATTTTTTTTTACAAAATTGGTGAAATTTAAATACTATACTTCCAGCGAAAATATTTTAATTAAATTTGCATCGCATATACACTAGTTTAAAAAAATCCTAAATTATTGGGGGGGGGGGGTGGGGTGGAATAGGCTTTTCATTTGAAAATGAAGTAGTTTACCAGGCACATTAGAGGAATTGATGAAACGATATTTGATTGATAGAGAAAACAACTGGAAACAAATAAGTGAAGGTTTTATAGTTTTATATGAGTGAATGTAGTCAGTCTGAAGGAAAAGAGTCTACTAGACACCCTGCCATGTTTATATGAAAAAATGTGATTGATTCAGGGGCGCACATCTTTGAAATTATTGGAGGCCTCTCCAATATTGGGGCGTCTTCCAAAAAAGACAACAAATTCAAAAACTGATGAAAGAAGATGCATCTCTCACTCTGTATCGCTGTTTGTTTTCTAGTAGTTTAGTTTTTCTTTAATGAGTTTTAATCAATTTTAGAATTTCAAATTCATTCCTTTTGCCATTTTATCGCGTTTTTCGTCACTTTTGCTTTGGTTGAAAATAACCTTTTCGTTTTAGTTATTAACTGAGTCGCAAATGAAAGGTGTTCGAGCAAGGATTCCAACTAAATCTGATAGCAAACTCCTTTTTTAACTTTATTGTCTTTTTTCCTGCTTATATCGCCAAAATTATATTCTTAGAAAATTTATGTTAAGTTAATTAGATGGAATTCCATTTAATGCTGAGAATCAAAAAGGAAGAATTCTTTACTTAGGAAAGTATCAAGTGAGACTGGCTCTCGAATGTTGATAATGAAAAATACTTATATATGTTGTCTTAAAAAAGATCCCAACATTCGTATTTTATACATTGAATTAATAATGCAAAAAATAGGCAATCCAATACTTGTAGGATACGAAGGATGTGTGATCAACGATTCTCACTATTTTACTCTTATTTTTCCTTAAATAGTGAACTATTGCAAACATCCTTCCTCTCGTGATGATGATGATAATGTCAACGATGACCAGACTACGAGGAAAAAGCTCTCTTATTCTTTGCCGTTGCGACAAGCTATCTCCTCTAATAATATTACTTCGACTATGTATTACTATTTAATTTGTGACAAACTTTCTTCCCCAAACATAAAGCTTGATCAATACCTGTATCTTCATGCAACCTCCAACAACGTGAGACTTTTTTCATTTTTACGTTTTATACTGTTAAGTTCAGTTTCGAAGATTGAAATCAAATGCTAATGCTTTTTGCTGATTTGTTTTAAATTTAATTTTCGAGTTTATTTCTTATCAGTGAAAGCGTCCATCTACTCACCTAAAACATTCATTATATTATATAATTTCGTGACATTTTCAAAAAGTCGCTAACTGCATTTTTTATGCTATTTCGAAGTATTATTGTCCACTTATGGAAAAACGGTCAATGAAAATCAAATGTATATATTTTTCAATAAAGTTTATAAATTATCTGTAAATAACTTACAACACAGCCTCTATTTTAGATAAACACATTAAAACTCATATTGCTTTTCAATTTAGAACACGTAAAGCGCTTACATCTATAATTTTATTAATAAACGTGGCTATCTGGTTAAAATGTCAGTTAAAATTTTGATTGATAGTGAAATTTCCTCTAATCCTTCGAATTTTTATTAAGTCATATTTATATTAAATTTATCTTTCTGGGCTGAGTTTTCGCACCTAATGTGTATAATGTCTAAAAGTGACATTCGAATGTCTAAGTTATGGCTGAAAATCAGGTTATACAGGCATCTGCTTTTCCTTTATTTCAAGCACTTGCTACTTCTAGATTATGTTGGAATTCATTTTCTACTGTATCATCCATGGTCTTTCTCATAACAAAACAAATTTGACTTAGACGAAAAGGCTTTGATTTCCTATTTTAAACTTTTGAAATTATCTTTTTAAAGTTGGTTTCAGTTTTTGTATCCATTTGCATATTCATAATAGAGTCAACATATAATTGTGTTTTCTATGTCTTATAGTATTTTTAATGTTTCCTAATTCAAATTCTTTATTAGGCTCCGTTCTCTTCATTAGACTTAGTCAATAACCTGCATTATAAGGAGCACTTTCAGTTATAAACATTTTTAGAAAAAAAGATGAGGAACCCAAACCTGGATTGTGTAGGGATAAGAATAATTGCGTTCTTGCTAAACATCATTTCACTTTGAAGAATAAGTCTTTCTTTGGCACTCATTAGGTCATTTGAGTCTGCTAAGTAAGAAACTATGATATAAGAGGATATGATACAAGAAAGTGTTTGATACCGTAATAAAATTCAAAGATTTTTAGCTACATGTTTCACTTCACCCTTGTACTTTATGTTTCTTTTTTTAGAAGAACTTGGTTGTTCTTGAATTTTTACTTTTGAATGGCTTTCAAATTGACTGCAAAAATGATGATGGTGAGACGTTGCTTCATCTTGCATGCAAACTCGGAAATACAGGGTAACATGTCCTCTTTTATCCTTCAAATTTCTTATGTATCGCTACATTTCATAACTATTCGTATTCTTTTGTTTGATCCTAAATAGAATGATCAAGTCGTGACCTTCTTAACCTATGTTTTTATATTTTTTAAAATGAACTATCACGTATCGTGAGATATGTTCCTGATATTACAAATTGTAGCTTAAGGTCACCATTTAGAAGATGTCCATCTCGATTCGACAGTCTTGAGTTAAAACCTTACGAGTCTTCCGTAGGTATTAAAGCACCAAAACATCATGTTTGTTAATGAAATACATCTATAAGTCGATGTGTTCTACCATGAAGCATTGTTTTTGTTTTTGCTTGCAATATTCTTGTTTTATTTGAATAATATCAATTTTTTATGATTCTCCATTTTTATTTATTTCCACTAGGCCCTCTCTAACCAATGATCAAACTCCTTCGACTGTCTCTAGTATCTCCACCTAAGTATTTCCCGATACTTCCATTCCCCATCCCTAAAAATGAATTGGATTCCCTGGGTGGAATAACACATACAATGGATTTGTTTAAAGGCAACATTTTTATTGCATTAGACTGCATTTGATTTATATTTTCCTGGCATTCATTTATAAATAGTAATCATTACACGACTCGGAAGGAAAGCAGAGCATCAATAATTAGTATTTTAAATCTCTCTACTACAAGAATCGACAATAAATAATGCTCGCCATTACCACTTCTTACATTTCGTGACATCTAGGAATTCAAAATCTCATAATGAAGTTAAGGACCCATAACAATAGATTCTTGGGTAGTGTATGAACTTAAATTAATTTAACATAAGGTTTTTATACATTTATATTATAATATGATAAAACTCAAAGTCTGACACGATGTAAGTATTTCCAAATTTATTGGAATGTGGTAAGAATTGGCAAATGTATCGAAGAAAATCTTCATTTATTTTTGCAACTAATAATTTCTCTATAATGGCTTCTTTTTTCAATGCAATAAATTTTTTTATTAAAATTTTTCAATCTATGCACATATATTTGTTTGTCTTCCATGCTTTTTTGTTATGATAATAGTGAACAGGTTAACCTGCAATATCAAGTCCTTTAAACGATCTCGTTTTTCAAACATACCACTGATATTTGTAAGCAAACAAAAAGTTAATCTTTCTTTGTTGCGCTTCCCAACACAGTCTTGCCCATGTATAGTTAGTGCACGACTTGGTAAGTATCTGTAGAAGAGAACAGTTTCAATTAAGTTATATTGTTTTCCGTAGAGTATCCATCTGTAAGATTAGGCAGCCATTTTTTCCATTCTTCTACACTTCCTGAATTGATATCACCCTTTCCCCCATAAATAGCTCCACAAACAAATCATAAGAACGCTTAAAATTGTCCAACCAGACCGTTGGAAGCTTTAAAATTTTCGATCTTTTATCTTTAACAACTTTTAAATTTTGCTCTTGTAAGAAAAGCCCTGTTATTGGAATATTTTTAGACTGTCTTGTTGAACCAATCTTCAACAAGAAGGTCTTGCGCAAATTCGTTTACGATTAGAGTTAACATTCTTTTCATATATATCTGATATTTATCTTTATGTTATCTTATTTACCTTATTTTTACTACATTCAAATTTAGATGCTAGATTTCGAAGACTAAATTTTTGAGAAAATGATGGTTAATATATTGCCAAATAGTAACACAAATGAGAGTTTTATAACCTTAGTGAGGAATAAATTGATCTAAAGCTAATACTGTTGTATTACAGAATAAAGAAACAAAAAAGGCACCATTTTTTGAAGGATATTTAAAAATTTACTATCTATAAAGCCAACATCTGAAGATGTTGAAAGGGTTTTCTAACAAAAGTACAATTTCTCTTGAATGAATGATAGAACGCTAGTTACTCTTATATTCCTTAACTTTTATTTAAATAAATTTACTTTGACTTGAGAAAATATTTTTGTATATTGTATATATAGCTTCTCAATTCTCCGTCTAAAAATTAAAATCTGGGGATCACTACAAGGAAGTAGTAGTTGTCTTAATATTGAACTTTTTATTTAGCTATCTCTAAAAATTCTCATATTTTCGTTTTTTGCGATAACTATAGGAAATTTTTTGTCAGTATGGACATGTATTCTCCAACAAGCATTGATATTCTGTGGTAAGCCAAATTAAATTTATAGATGGGAATTCTAATAAGCTGGCAAGTTTTCTTTTGTGATAAACTTTGAATTTGTGAGATGTAAAGTTAACTCCAAAGTTTTAAACTTTTTTTGTGTAAATCTTTCTTTTTGATCCTGGGGTAGGGTGAGCTGGAGGTGATTGCTTGTTTAATGTGGGTTACATGCTGTATACTCAATAATTAACTTATTTTTAAGACTAGTGTGTCACTTGATCAAAAAGGGAGCTGATATCGAAGAAAGGACTACTCAAGGACAATCTGCGCTAACAATTGCTATTGAGAACGAAAATGCAGATATTGTGACCTTGTAAGAATACGCTTGTTACTCGTCTTGCTTGTATTTAAAAATACGTACTTGACCTTTGAAGGAAATGCCAGCACCGCTTTGCTTTTTAAACATTTGCTCGATTTTAAATATTTTAACCGATGGGTGGGCGGCAACCTGCGGCGCGTGATCTCCTTTTATGCGGCCTCTCTCCATCTTGAAATTTGAATAATTTTATTTAAAATGCTTTTCGTAAGGTAAAAGTATTCAGAACTTCAACTCAAGCATGAAAGTTTAGTGAAGTTAAATGAAAAGGAATGTTAAAAATCATGCGAAATAACTGCAGGTAATTAAAAAATTAGACATTGGTATTTGCAATTTGCTTCTATTCTTTTAAAATTTTATTGTGGCTTGCTAAACCCTAGGTAGACTTCAAGCCACCATCTCCAAAATTAAAAAAGCAAAAATTGTCATTTTTTCGATTAAAAATTTTTTCCTAAACTTCTAAGGCGGTCAGATCAATTGATCTAAAGTAAAAATTATATTTGAGAAAATAAAAACGAGCATTATTTTCAAAATATTACAGTGAAATGTCCTTGGATCATTTCGTTTAAAACATAATTTATTTGAATAGGAGGGGCATATATACATTTTCCAAGTACATTTTTCTTTTCTAAAATAATTTCTCTTTTTTTAAGTTGAAAAAAAGTAGTCCGATAAAATGAAGCTAAAATTTTACTTTGGAAAAAAACTATCATAATTCGTTATAGGAAATCTTTTTTTAAGATATTTGAGCAAACCTTGATTCTCTGTCTATGAATCAAGTCTTTATACAACTTAAGATGCTGCACCATTACAACTACCATTTCAGCAGAGCTTAGCGATATTAGAGTTTAACTTGAAAAAGAAGTGTCTAGAAAATATATTTTTGTAGAATCTATTTTAATTAATAAATATATTTGATCTTCTTTTTAAATAAAGCTGGAGGATTTTGGCTGATGCTGTGTATCAGCGTCTATATGAGAATTACATAGCTTAACTATAATCTTGATCATCACTCTATCTTGTGTTTAGACTTCGTGTTGGAAAACTTCGAAGTGATGACGACGACTTTTTCAGAGGTATTTTAAATCTTTTTTTCACATTTTAATTTTCTAATTTTATCACGTTAAAGAAGACAAGACGTTCACAGAAGTTTTCAATGATTTCAAAAATTTGTGCAATTCAACTTCAAGTAGTCCAAAAAGTAGATGATAAAAGCCTTCCTATTTTATTGTTTTTACTTTTTAAACTTGTTTTGAGCTTTTTTATTATACATTTATACAATATATTATCCAATTTACTATTTTTGCCAAAATATTTATAGAGAAATAAAGAAAGCATTTTTACATTTTTAACGCAAAAATTTCCTATTACAAAATTTTGACGTTGATGATTATTTAATCTATAATTTAATCAGTAAAGAATTATAACTTTCAAGCATAGATTTTTAACATAAAGTCTTAAAAAATGAGGCTTATCCAAAAAAGACCTTAGTCAATGAATAGTAAAAAGACTGCTTAAAAAATATGAGAAGTTTACAAAAGTATAGAAATGCAAGCAATGATGTTACTTGTGCTGAGAAAATCAATTGAAAAAGCAATAAGACTACATTACATCAAACCCTTCCATCGCTTGTTCGGTGTAACACATGTGCATAAAAATAATATAAGCTATAAAATATTGCCTAGAAATTACATAAAAATGAAGTTCACTTATTTGCAATATGTATTTGTGGAGTACAGTATGTTATCTATTACAGTCTTACTTTTCCTTTAATGAAGCAAAACCAATGGTCCAAATAAGTTTATACAATCCAATATTCAATTTATAATACATATTTATAGTTTAAATATAACTTGTACTTGAGGAAATTGACAGAACGATTCATAGATTTTTTGTAAAAAAGAAAAATAAAACATTAAATTTAACAACGAATGGGTTGTAAAAATATTTTTGGACAAAGTATTTGTATTAATATATGATTTTCCATTCGTTTTACAATAACAACATAAAAATAAAGTATGATCCTTGAAAACAAATTTCCCACACTCACTACACTTTCTTGTTCCCCTTTTTCTAGGCGTACAATTAGTCAGCTCGCATGGCCTGAGTGGCCATGCACTATTTTGATTCAAAAATTTTAACAAAAATAAAGCAGATATTGAAAAATTAGTACCATGTAAATTTCAAAATAGTTATTTGAAACAACATTATAGCAAAAAAAGTTTGAATTATAGAGGCATATAAATTTGACTTAGAAAAAATAAAAATTAACGCATCTATGTAATTTTTTGTTTTATCATTTTTTCAATTTAGACAAGTTTTGAAAATTCATACAACCAAATATAAAAGTAAAAAAGTTCTTCGATAAAACCTAGTCACTTTGAAAGTGTTGATGTTATTTTTATGAAAATTACAGAAAATAGTCTAAATTATGTATCAAAAACAGAAATTGAGTGAAAAAAGTAAGAAAAAGCAATACAATCAGGATATTTTTGTTTTATTCGAACAACTTTGAGAATTTTATCACATCCATTTCGAATATGAAAGTATTTTTTTGTAAAACTATTTCATTGCTAATAAAAGAACTAATTACGACAATAGCCAGTTTTTCGAATAAAATAAAAGTAAATAAGAACTTTTCATTTGACATAGAAAGTCAAAATCAACTATAGTAGAGAAAAAATATGAAACAGTGTTTTATATTTTATTGCAAAAAAGGTAAACTACGATTCAATTGCAAACATCGTCAAAACAGACTTTACACAAAACTTTCTTGTGTTCTTCACAACAGTTCAATAGACAGATGTTACATCTTTGGAAGACTCTCTTTTTGTTTTCTTTGCAAATTTGACACGGACCTCTTTTCCTTACAGAACTAATGGTAACACTTTCAGGTTTATGAATTCCATAAGATTTCAGAATTAATCTAACCTCAGAAGGTATGTTTCTATTTTGAACATATATTTTCATAGAAACCTCTGCCATTTGTGAAATTACACTTCTCCTTCCACTGTATTTTCTATAAAATTTCCTACTACTTGAAGTTGAGGGTTGTTTTTTCAAGTTTTCTTCTAATATATTGTATGTTCAGCTATGACCTCCAAGTAGTTCGACCAAACAACCATAGGCCATCGTCTAGATGTTCTATAGGTAGTAAACTTTCTTAGCATTTGGTTAGCTTTATCAACCCCTGATTTTACGTTATTATATGTATCAATAGATTCAGGTAATCGTTTAGGTCCTATTAGTTCCATCTCTAAAATATTGGTTACTCATCATCAAAACTGCTTTAAAATTTCTTTTCGCATGCTTTCTAGGGATATATGCTACTAAAGATGAGCAACTTGAAAAGAGAGTCCTCGATTCACATTCTTGTAGTTTCAAAGTTTTCAAATGTTTTTTCTTAAAAATGGAAAAGTTTCTCTCCTTGGTCCATTTACATAACTTATGATCCATAAAAAACCTATCAGTGCAAATCTCAATACCTAAAGGTAACTCTGCTTTCTCAACAATCTCAGTTGAGAAAGCAGAGTTACAATTTTTTTTTGACAATTTCAGTATCACTAAAGTAATTTTTTTTTTACCAAACATTAGATTGATCCTTTTTATTAATGTTATAATTTTAAAATGTCAATTTTAGTAGAGTCTTATTTGTGACATTCTATGAAATACTATTAAGATGATATGGTATGCATATTTACTCGAAGGTAATAAAATTTAACAAGTACAATTTAAAATGATTGTGACCTAGGTTTTCGTTTGCTTTAGGAGAGATGCAACATAATTAAAGTAGTCTCCATAAAAATTCATAGAACAATCAACCTTATCTATTCTCCTTAGCCTAACATTTTACATTTACCTCTTTCATTTTATGGGGGACTAAATTCCTTTTAAAAAACTAAAGTTGTCCCAAACAGGATAGAAGCAACCATATAATATCTCAATATAAATTGTCGGGTAGAATGATTTTCTTGGTAGGTGGAGAAATACAGAAGTTGGCGATATTTAGGACTCTGTCTATCACAAAGAAAGGATGTCTTCATCAATCTGTGCAACAATTGAAAAATAGAGTTCTGTATTTCTACTAGAACCGATTTTCTCACATCTAATAATGGATTATACTCATACGACTTTGCCATAATGGCCTTTCTATCAATGGCTGCTTAGCAGATAAGTATACGTAGATAACCTGTTGAGCGGTTTAAACAACAGAATCTACATGGTTGAATAAGTCCTAATAGAAGTAATCAAATTAACCAAACAGTGTCATAAACATTATATATTTTGTTAAAATGTTCTTAATCATCAAACTATTGATCGATTTACTATGAACCTGAAATTTTCAATTGCTTTAAAGAGATCAATATCTCATTACTGATATTTTTCTTTTAAAAAATTAAAAAAGAAGTATTTATTCTAAAAATGGGTAAAATTTAACGTAAAAATAAATAACAGCTAAAAATTTGAAAGGATAAAAGAGTTAAAAAACGTAAAGAGATTAATTCTCAATGGAAGAATTTGACTAGATGCGTGGGTATTCATTTTGGCTTTTGATGTTGCTCATAGCCATGATGCGTTTGTATTGTTTGCACAGCGAAAATTTCATTCGTTTGTTGCGTCACTCTAATGAAAGTAGTCCTTTTGCTGAGCTCTTTAAGAGATTTTGCCCCGACATACGTACACGCCGAGCGCAGCCCACCTAATATATCCTGAACCGTATGTCTCACATCTCCTTTATACTCGATCTTCACTGTTTTGCCTTCTGAAGCTCTAAAAAAGAAGATTATACTTTTAAAATAGCGAACTTGTACAAATATAGTTCACCGACTTCAACAGAAAAAATCACGCCAGCACTGAACCTCAAGAAAATCGAAACACTTAGATACCGAATTATTTATATCTCTATCAAAAGTCCACCCTATAAAATATTTTGGCTTTTGAGCAGCGCCTTGAAACAACTACATAATTTTTTGGACAATTAAAATCTCTTTGTTCGATTCTTTTGAATGATACATGCAATATTTAAATCGATAAATTTGTTCAAAATTGAAAATAAATACACGCACATATAGAGATTTGTCTAAGTCGCCATTAGTGTTTTTAAAAACTAAACTTTATATTCTTAGCATCTGCAATTTAGTTAAATTAAACACAAACCTTTATCCGATCTACTTAGTTTTACATTTATTGGAGGTAACTTATGGCCTTCTTTTAAATCGCATGAGCCAACAATATGAAAGAGTTTCAATATACATTTTTATTGCTAAAAAGACGAATGAAGATTCCTCTAACATTTAGAAAAAATCCAATAAAAAATAGTTCAAATAATTAAATATGGTTTAAAGTAAGGTAAGCTCTATAATTACAGAGTTGTTCATTCGCATGATCTATAATAATTTGTCATGTGACCATTTCACACGAGAATAATTTTTATCAACCGTCATTTCAACAGTATTTTTGCAATATTAGTTGTTCGGGGATAATTTTTTTAAAAGATACGCCTTTTTGTTTGAAAATAATTAAAAACTTATCAGCAAAATGGTACATTTTTTTACATTGTGTGAAAACTGCTCTAGGATACTTGGCTTTACGTTGACACATTTACTTACTGCCTTTTAGTTTAGAAAGTTCACTTTTAAATTTAAGGAAAAGAAATAACTCAAAGTTATTTTATTCGTCGCCACATATACCATGCAAGATTTGCCTACGACTTGTTATTGTGAAAAAGAAAAAAACTTGTAATTGGAGACAGCGCCTGCGTATTTCTGCATGGCAGTAGAAGACGCCATTCCATAAAACAACTTGTACTTTGTGCCGTCCATGTTTTCGCATATTTCGCCACCGCTTTGATCGTGACCAGCAAGCATCCCACCGAGCATCACAAAATCCGCTCCTGCTCCGAAAGCCTTCACTACGTCACCTGGAAATGCGCAACCGCCATCCTAAAATAGCGCATGTATTACCTAGCTCTTAGCGATAAGGTTGTGTAGGTTTGGCTAAACACTTGCCACAACAACGTAGGTAGTGAGTTCGAGCCATCATCAAACCTTCTTGCTAATTTTGTCCGACACAAACATGGCTTCTCAACCAAAACACCTCAAGTACGTTAAACATTTTAAACTTTAGCAAAAAGTGGAAGCCTACGCATTGAGCCACTGTACCATACGTTGCTTTGAGCGTTGATTCGCTGGTTCTAAACTTACTCTGCTGATGCTGCCAAAGTGTGAGGAAACTTGCACATGTAGGTAAAAAAATTTTGATTGACAGATTACGCTTTTAATTAGATGGCATAATTTGGGGGCCAAAAACAATCAAAAGTATTAATCGCTACTTCCATCTAAGAAATTTTGAAATGGAAAAGACAATACCCCATATTCACTATACGAATTGTGACACTGAGATTAATAAACACTTCAATTTTCACAAGCCCGGTTGGCAAGCACACAGATGCTTGATCATTAGTTCATAAAGGACTAAGCCTAATAAATGTAAATAGATTTAATAAAATAGCTCTTACATGAAAAGTATGTGGTCAACTATTATTGAGAGAACATTTACCCATTAGATATCAATCTTAGCTATATATTCAAAACTAAGCACTGCAATCATGCTAAAAGGTAGAGGTTTCGCCCGGTATACTTTTAGGATAAACAAAACTTATTCAGGTATTGAAATAGTTAAGAGATTCTTTAAATATTATACGCATTTTTTAACTTTCTCTACCCCAAATTCGTTATTTATTTTAATCATTTCTCTATATTGTAGAATATTTTAAATAATATAATTTTATATCTTATTTAAATTTTGAATCAAAGAAACAATTGCTTTCCAATTTGATTTTCCAAAAATTTAATAAAAAAGGCTCCTCATTATACAAATTGGAAAGAAGAGTAGCTCTATAAAAATCAGTGAAGAATTATGAGGAAAACAAAGGCTGAATTGGAGAATAATTAGCATTCGACTAATTTAAATTTTAATTACGAAAATAAGTTCTTTTAAGGTGAAACGTTATGTATTGTGTTTGCTTTCAAAATTGAAATTGAAGAAGAACCTCAAAGGCATCATTAGCAAGATAAACACGCTTTCACAAGCCATATTTAAAAATCATTTGATGTTCCAGAAAGAGAAAAAGTCAATAGTGTGTATAAAAATAATTGATACAACGGTGTTTTTAACAAGTCAACAATAATTCAAAGTTGTTCAATGTTCACGACAGATGAGACTGCCGGATGTGAATGTACACTAGAGATGTATCGGATATGGAATTTTTGTATGTGCGAATATCAGAATTAATTTTTAACGGATGCGGATATCATAATAGCTATTCTAAGCAAACTCAAGTTTTATACCTCTTAAAAATTTAGAGATGTCAATGTATGTGTGTTATCAATATCATAAAGAAATATATTATTATAACAATTTTGGAAAAAGTAAAAATTCAAAAATTTTGAAAAAAACTTTTCTGTATATAGAAATTAAGAAAAATGTTTGAAAATTGGGGATGCACGCACATGTTTTAAAACTTAAATGATCCGCGGATGAGGATGTAATTTCTGCGGATGAGGATATCGGATACATCTCAAATGTACACTATGATGTAAAAATAGGCGAGTTTAGATTTTTCTCCATAACGCGGATGAAGCACCATTTTCCTACTCTTTTACAAAAAATAGGAATTGTATTCGGCTCTTAATATTTTTGAAAGATTTTCCTCGTAATTGGTTTTACGATAAACTTTTTAAATTTACAATTTTAGCATAAACTGCAAAAATTGGTCGTTTTTGTAGAAATTGTTTGACTGTCAAATCACTTCTCCATTTGTCAATCATTTCAAATCTATTTTTTAAACATCTGAAGTCAAAAAAAGTTTTTATAAATTAGATATTAACTTATTCCAGATTATATTAATCGGTTACATGTGCAAATAAAATATTTTCTCCAGTAAATCTCAGTAAATAAACAAAGTCACTTTTTGCTCCATCATATGCATATGAACATCTATCTCTTTAAAATAAAACGAAGATAAAGAAGATTACGGCTAAGACATGACCGTTGAGGCCGTGCGCAGCGTCTGCACACTCAAGAACAGCACTCAACTGAGGATATCCAATGCCCGTCTTCTTTCTCGTTGTGCAAACACTGCCAGGACCAATTCCAATCTTAACGATGTCAGCGCCTGACAGGATCAATTCTTCAACCATTTCGCACGTTACCACATTTCCAGCCTGTCAACAAAGAAGAAGCCTGTGTACAACAGTGAATCGAATAGCACAACCACAGATCTACAGTTAAACTTGGATATATCTAGTACACGGTAAGGACACTAAGCTATCATCTACTAACTCTATATACAGCGCAATTTTCAAATACCTCAAATAGAAGGAAATTTACAGAAGAGTTCCCTTAAAAACATTCAAAAATATAGCGCCTCGCTTAATTGGAGGAGCAAGCGGAAACAAATCCTATAAGATTCGTATATTTTTATTATATTTGTTAAGAAACTATAAAAAATTTCTCATTTCCAATTAAACTTTACAGTAATGATACTTACCTGAATGCATTTTTGGAAGTCTACATCAAAAATTCCATATTATTAACAAATTTAGGAGAAGGCAGCCCAAAATATGTAAAATAAATTTAGTATCGCCTAAACAAATTTTTTACTTCAAAATTGTCTTCAAAAAATTAGATGGAACATTTGCTTATAATTATTATGCTTACCATACCTCACAATTTTGCACCTACATTCCTGGGTCTAGTCACTCGTCACGGTCTCCTCTTCCAAAGTTCGAATGTCTTCGTTTCCGAAGGGGGGAGGGTGGTGAAAAAGCGTTGCAATTCCCTCCATCCTCCATTTTGAATTCTCTTATTTCGATATCTTTATTTATAAGATTTGTTTGGTTTATGAGTAGACTATCATCCATATTACTTTTCTTGTTTTAAGGCCAAGTGTTTCATTGATTTAAAATCTAGTTTTTTTTATTAATTTCCTATTCATTTAATATAATAACACTGTGCAACAAAAATTGCTTTTCAGACTACAAAAATGAAAACAGCTGATTCTAATGTATTTTTTATGAGGAATTTAAAAATATTATTTATTCCTTATAAAATGACTCAGTTTTTTTGTAAAAGGCATTTTTATATTTTTGAATTTTTTGTTTCAGATTCATCTTATAATTTAAAGTGTCTAGAAATGATTGAAAAATTAAGCAAATAAATTTGTTTATATATGTGATTGTGTTACTTTAAAAAAAAATAAGAGAAACATTACTCCTTATTTAAAAAACTATAAATTATATTTTGGAGTCAAAGTAGGAGATCAAGATAAATATTGGGCTCCCCACACGTATGTTGTACCAATTGTCTCAATTCTCTTGCAAATGATACAGAAACAAAGTCGAAAAACTTCCATTTGGAATGTCTATGGTATGGAGAGAGCCTCTGGATCATCTCTGATGTAGATTGCTATTTCTGCTTGACTGACTTACAAAGTATTAACTTGTATTTCTTAGGCAGGGGTCGGCAACCTTATGCTAATGGCGTGCCAACTTAACACTTCTCAAATCATCTCGAGTGCCAACCTCATATGTATATTTATCCAAACCAAAATTAACATAATTGTTTTATAATTTATTTAATTTTTATATACACATTTACATAAATATACTATAATAAGTAAAATTATAATTAGCAATAAAAAAATTATATAAGTAATTAGTGCTTGACTCTTTGATAACTTTAGCCAACTCTTCAATATCGGCACAATACTAAATAAAAATGGTTGCGAATAGTTAGAAGCACATTTGATTGCCTTTAGATCTATTATAAAAACTGTTTAAAAATTTATTTTACTTTATTTGTAAATGAAAATTTTTAATTGTAAACCTTCGAATTTTTGCGTGCCACTGAAAATTGATTCGCGTGCCACGTGTGGCTCGCGTGCCGTAGGTTGCTGACACCTGTCTTAGGCATAAGATCTAAAAGCGCTTTCAAAGTAAAATATCCAAATTTGAGTTCGGCTTTTCGCCCAATCATTCAAAAGATATCACTGTGCCTAAAGCTTCTTTAAACGTATCGCTTTCTAGTTTAGAAGACTTTGATACAGAATGAGATGATAATATTAAGGATATGACATACAATTTTCCGAAACTTTTGTCAAATGGAACTAATCTCTTCAGGAAGATTTAAAGATCTTATCAAAGATTTGGATTTAACTAAGCATCAAAGTGAGCTTTTTCAAGACTTAAAGAAAAATTTAGTAACAGAATAAGTTCGTATCACAAGTTATAGTTCAAGATCTGAGGTTTTGAAAGAAAAATTCCCATTGAAAATAACTTCTGCTACTGCAATGATATATTTTTTCAAAATCTTGGTATCTTACGAGGCTACACAGTGGAGGCTCTTCGTGGATTATTCTTTATATAGTACTAAAGGTGTTCTTCTACATATAGGAATTTTTCTGCCATCTATTCAAATAGTTCATATAATTGGTTGATATGGGCAGATTTGAAGGTTGTAGCAATTTTAAACGGATTGCTAATGGGGTACACTAAATTCATGTGTTTTTGTGCAGATGGGATAGTCGAGACCGATATAAGCATTACAAATAAAAAAGCTAAATTGATAGAATAAGTTCAGGAATTGGATCTCATAATTCAATTAACAAACCTTTGGTTAGAAAAGAAAAAATTATTTTGCCTCGTCTTCACATAAAACTCAGCACAGTAAAAGTATCCTAGGTTCTTAATGTCTCCTTTTATTGGGTCTAAAGAGTTAAAATTGCATAGAGTTCATTTTGCACTTCTTGAATAATTTTCTGCACAAACTATTTCGTTAGCATGTAATTATCGCGTATCACTTAAATAATGGAATAGCTAATTTATATAAATTTAAGGTATGTAGCAATTTTTCTTCTAAAAATTATAAACCTTCGGTTCCTATTTAAAAGGGCCAAATTTAAATTCAGGACTTTATACCTGTCACAGAATATTTTCCAACAATTTACTCTACTAACTGAATATATCTGTAGGTAGCAATAATATGATGGTTATATAAAGTGGTTATTTGCTTTTTCATGTTAGAAATGTTCTTTGATAACATTTCGTGACTAAAAATTTTTAAATTTATTTTAAGCAGTAATGTGACTCTAAGTACAGAGTAATCAATCCATTCATTTTATATGAGCCAGGTCTGTTCACAATTAGTGTGAGGAGAGGTTGAGAAAACTCTATTAGCTCGTGTCTTTCTTTGTATAAATCGATTTCCTGTCTGTGACCTTTCATAGTGAGTCAGTTTTCTGATCCAGACCCAATGAAAATACACAAAGTAACACATGATAAAATATTTATATTATATGGAAATCACAATATTTACGCCATATTAAATAATCTTTGATTTTTGCAGATGCTATATGATGTCTGCGGTAAATCTGTCAGCAAGGATATGCTGTTGTAGTGACAATCATGTGATTGAATATCGATCTTGATGAGCTACAAAGCGCTGAAAAGTCGCTGTCTAGCTGTTGTTGAATAAGTCGGAGGTATAGTTTCATCATCATCACTCTCTGAAGTGTCACTATCTTCTGTTGTAGCTCTCAGGGAGATGATTTCTTCCTGTCAGCTTCTTTCCTATAGTTTGTCGATATTTGAGTACAAATGTTTCAATTTTTTTCACTCCCAATTAACGCTAGAAAAGATCGCATAGATCCCTTAACTTTTTCAAAAACTTTTTTTAGTTAGATATTTTCATGGTGCAATGTTTTAAGTCATTAAATATTTTTGGGCATTTAGGTTAAATTTAATAAATTTTTGTGAATTAAGATCTAAATTTTTTACCTCGATGGTTATGAGGGGTTTTGGAAAACAGATAAAGTCTGAAAAATATATCGATTTTGATTCGGCTTCCTTATATATAATACATAAAATATTCAATATTTAAAGTAAAACAAAGTTTTGCCTCTATTTTATAGCAAAATTGTTTTATTTATGTCCTTGTTAACTTTTATGTTAGGATAGTATGTATTCGTATATAACACAATGTCTTTTCTAGGTACAAAATAAGTAGGCTTTTCTAGTGTTAAATGCGTGTGTCATAAAAATATTATTACATGATTGGTCTGTCTGATTAGCGAATTATAATACAGGCAGGCGTGAGAGCATTTAGTTTGATGAAAAGAGTGTTCGTGTTGGAGTGTGAATGTCAGAATAACTGGAAAGCAAAACATTGTGTAAATTGGTTAAAGACAATATTATACTGGATAGCGGGATTGTCAGATAAACGAGGTCTGATTACCAATGACTTTTGTAATACAAGGACTTTCATACAGTCTTCAGAAGACAGACAGTTTTGGCCTTTGAACACCGAATACTGAATTGGATAAACAAAGAATTCTGTTCCCCAAAGATTTTAAGAGATCGTTTTTAGAGTTATGGTATAAAACCTTCACTTAGTTAGAGTATAGCATATCTTTCAAAAAGGCTTTTTCTTACGCATGAAGCTGTTTTAGTACTAGAATATCAAAATTTACATCACTTTAACGGATGTAAATCAATAATAAGCGATAAAGGCTTTATTACATGCGATGAGTAGTGATCACTGTCTCTCCATGTGCTAGAGGGAAAGGCTCAAAAAAGACAATCTGGCGTAACCTTTTCTATTCATCCGATTTTAGATCGTGTTCGTCAGTCTATCTTTATTAGAAAATTTACTGAATTTGAAATGTCGTATCGCTGAATAATGAAACTACTGATTCATCGAACTGTGGTATATTTGACGAATCTAACAAGATCATGATAGCTATAAATCCTACTTTGAGGAAAATGCATGATGACTTTATGAAAAGCTATAAATCTCCAAAGTATTTATATTCACGATCATTTGAAGAATTCGTTTAGCACAAAGCGTTATTCAGGTGATTATTAGGGGCGAAATTGAAGAGTCGGGAATGTTCTCAATCCTAATAGATGAGTGTAAAATTAATAGCGGAGATGAAGAACTATACATTTGTTTTCGTTCGGACGCTATCACATATGAATGATTTTGTTATCTTCTTAAGCTAGAAGGTATTCATAGGATTATAATTAGAAGCAAGGTAGTTTAACTTGTTAGTCCCTGCAGTTATCCGCAGTTATGGTTGGATTGGGAGCTCAGAGTCCAAGTGTAATGCCTGATAATATATGCGTATAATGAACTATTTATTGTGTATCATCGGCATATTTCGTTAAAAGCGAGTAGACTTTGCGCTTTAATTAATTCACTATTTTTATATTTTTCCTTTTTAAATTCTAGGATAGACTACTTAAAACTGAAGAGTGTTCCTTCACTCTATCGAAAAATATTAAAAATAAGGCTTTTGAAAATAAAGCGCTACAAGTTTTGTACTATTTTTAATTTACAAGTTTTTTTAAGTCACTAAGAAGAATTATTCTAGAAAAAAAATTGTTTTGCGAAACTTGGGAGCAAATATTCCATTCCAAATATCTGAGACATCATAAATTTAAAAGTTGAACTAATAGGAATGATAGTCAAGAACAGTCCGGCCTACTCACCGGATGTTTCAAGTTAGTAAATATTTATAAAATCAATGATTACAATTTACAGTAATAGGAAATAAAGTGATAAAAGAATACGATTATGGTCTTTTTGGGATACGTTTCTCTAAACTTTCTAACATTGTCAACAAATGATTCTGAATAGCCGTTGGCGACATCTATGCAGATATATTGAATTTCGGGAACAACATTCAGAATTGAGGAAACGTAATTTGCCGAATTTTCTGCAGTCCCAGTGCTGACAGCTACGCTCTGATAAATAAACACACACTCACATCAACTTTTCAAAAACTGATAAAATTTAAAGGTGCTCAATTTCTGTAATATTTTCTATTAATATATAATTGGGTAGAAGTGTTAAAACATTTAGAGTTTTCTCCTCCTCCTATCACTGTGTCTTGGGGCGTAAACCAAAAAGTCGTTCTATTTAAAATGTATGGAATATAAAGCATAAACAATTAATGATAGAAATACATTGTAAAAAATTTTGATAAATAATTTAACCAAATTTTAGGATTAAAAAAGTAGTTTTTTGGGGTTAAAATATAAGCATGAAAAACATCTTATATTACACATACTCTCTCGATGCTAAAGATTTCAAAAAAAACCAGCTAAAACATAATAATAATAATAATAATAATAATAAGCTAAAGAATGCTTAGATACTCTCTCAATGTTAAAGGTTTGATTTGGCTTTCATCTTTACAAAGATAAGACAATAATGACTCAATATATTAAATCCATTCACTTAGCTAATTTAGATTTATAATAATTCTTAAAATTAGCAAATCTCAAAAAAAATTGTAAATGTGAATCGAATTTGACCAATTTTTACTTCGGTGTGAAAGAGAGAGTCTCTTAGATGAAAACGGTGGACAACTCCTTGTAATTGAAAAAAGGATTATAAATGATTTCATGAAGGACACGAATTTTGAAAAAGGATTGATTAGCAAATATCCAGAGTGATATCTGTTCATAACACCTGATACTACAACACATTATATTGATAATAAAAAAGCCAAGATCAACAAAGATATTCCTTTAATAGAAAAGTGGTAAAATCGCTTAAATCCTATGCTAAATAAATCTCTGAAAAAGGTTTTTTCTAACATAGAGTGCACAAAATGAATTTCTAATGAAAGTAGAGGAGCTACCAAGGTAAAATAATCAGGTTAGAACGAAGAGCAAAATTAGATATCATATAAAGTATAGAAGAAATGAAGTAAGGATTACAAGTTGATAGCGAATTTGTAAACAAAACAATAGAGGCCTATTGAGATATATAATAATTCAAAGCTGTATCTTTCTTTAGTAAACGAAGGGAAGGATAAACTAAGGGCCCAAAAGTACTCGGTTTAGTTAGGGTAGGCCAGCAATATTTTTTACTGTCATTTAACAACGATTTTTATAAAAATTTTATTATCTCATCTATAAGGTTATTATTGAAAAATTTCATGACAAATAAAAATTTATAAATTTAAATTTTATGTTTTTTTTAGCAAATATGATCTCAGGTCACTTTGATTAGAAATATGGTCCCATCCCTATTTATGAAATAGGTACAATCAAGAAAGTATATCAAAGAAAGAAAATTATTTTATCGTTTGGGTTTAAATATATAAAAGTGAATGTAGTGTCGAATTAACTAAACATATAACCATTTGGGTCTTTTCGTTTAGAAGGCCACATCAGGTAATCACCATTTCATCTGCCTTTTATAGTTATGTCCTGGTTGCTATAATATTAAAATAACTATAATTAATTAGTGAGTTAATAAATAAATATAATTAAGTATAAAAAGCAGACGAAATGGTGATTACTTGATGTGGCCGTCTAAACCACATTGAAATGTAGCATTCACTAGTATATATTGACAAAAATACCGTCATGATGAAATAGAGAAAGGTAGATTAGCTAAATGAGAAGAAAATTATTCAAAAATGATTAAAAAAAACTACCTGACCGCAAATTAACCAAAACCACAATTTAAATCTAGAGAGACAAAAAATGTTCAGAATCAAATTGAGCAAGTTCGATTTGCTGTGTATAGATAAGTTTATTTTAAAATGAGAAAAAATACTTGGCGTTAAGTCACCTGTAAAAGCTAATTTACTGACAGATGAAATATTTTGGGTGAATTAATCACTAAAAGTTAGTTTATTAAATAAATTTAAAAAAAAATGTACAATTATAAATATATTTTGAAGTTTATATAATTGAAATTGATTGTCAGGTTTGATTGTTTTTCATTAAAAATAAATGACACCACCAGATTCGCAATCAATTATTTAGTGGTTTACACGAAAATTCTGTAAAAATATTCAATATTTTAGGAAAAAAGAAGGGGCAAAAAGCCCCTACCCCTCCCTTCATGGGGAAATAAAAATAAGTTAGTTAAGTTAAGAATTGTTTGTGACGTTCGCACCAATCCTTTTGGATAACGTGGTCCCGCTCGGAATGGTGAGTCCAGAGTCAACCTGGACTTTCCATCACACGAAAAACCTAATAACGGCCCTTGCGCTGCAAAACTATACATTGATATATATTATTTTACAAGAATATGTTTCAAATATGTGAATACAGCTAAGCCTTACACCAACGCCCCAAAATGGGAAACAATCTAAATATCTAGCGTAACTAACAAGGTTAGAATTGGGCGCCAGAAGGTTACTCTACATAACCGCAAAAACCTTTGAATTCTTCAGAGGAAGAAAGCAGGATAAATAAACGACACAACGAAATGTAGAATGTTCCCAGATAAAGGGATAGATATGATTATTATAAGAGATATACTAAAAATACGGAAGTTAGAAGACATGCAATACCTTACAATTATTATTGATATACAGTATTTAATACATATACTATAGAAAAAAAATATAGCCAACTTTAGAGCATGCTAGAATGGGGTTAAGAATAAAAATATCAAAGTCATTTCCCGTTAGCTAAACGTATATATTTCATAAAAAGAACACTCAAAATACATTTCCAATGATCAAATACAATGTATTCCTTGACGTGCAGGTCGAAAAAATAAGAATAAAATATTCCATCTGAGTCCTATTACACGGTCTTTTATGTTTCTTACATTGAGGTAATGCGTGTGAAAGAAAAGTTTTATTTATTTATGGCGTGAGAAGAAAATGTAATCTGTCATTATGTCTGAAAGAAGAGAATAAATAAAAGAGAATATGAAGTACTTTTAGACAGGAAGGATAATTTGAAGCAAAATCTTGCCAACATTCAGGAGAATAGAACTTATGAATGCATGTGAACATGTTGAACTAAAAAAAAAGTTATAGTCAACATCTATCTCTCCAAGAAATGGCATAAGCATATATGAAACGTCACTTTGCAGCCTAGCATTTAAATGACACCTGGATTTTTAAATACCCTGACGCCAAGCTACTATTTACAAAAATATCTTGAAAATTTTTACAATTTATTAGGAAGCATGAAAGTACAAGATAGGACCTTGAGAACTTACTTTCCAAAAACAGGCGTAGAGCAATATATTTATAGCATTTTTGTCTATAATTTTTACTGGGAGGAAAAAATGAGGTGGTGTGTAAAAAAATTGGATAATGAAATTTAAAATAATCACAGATGTAATATGACATTTTATTTTACATAACTCGCAATTAAATCTTTGATCAACCAGTTTTGATTTTTTCTATAACATTGTCATTAATTCTTTTGAAAAATTAGGAGTTTAATAAAGCAAAAGTAAAAATTGTTTTATATAATAAATATTACAATTATATTTCTAGGCGGCTTTTGCTAACCTTAGGTAACTGTATCCTTTGTTAGCAACATTTGACTTCCGAATCTCTGCTATATTTTGTCCCGTTGTAAAACAATTCTTCTTCTTATGTGCGAATATCATAACAAAAATTACTATTAAAGAGAAGACTAATATGGAATCGTGAGAATCGTGCTTTTCTCAGGTATCCGCATCACAACCATACCGGCAAAAGATACTGCGTTCACACATACTTTTATTGCGATTCCTGGAAATATAGAAGGGCTCTTTCAAAGTTTACTTTAAATTTTGCTATACAATAAATTTTTCAAAAATCAGTTGTTTTAAATTTTTCAAGAATTGTATTTGAGGATATTTTAAAAAGATACTACTATAAATACAGTGAATCCCCAACGAGTGCTATATTATATATCATCGACTGTCAAAGCTGATATCCTTCTTGAATTTTCGGACCCATTAAAGTTTACGCAGTTAAGAAATAAAATACAGTAAACACTCGCCTTTAATCCGCACTTTTTACCAGAATTAATGCACGAAAAAAAGAATCTGATTATCTACGTAAACACAATTTAATCCAAGAAAAAAAGTTAAAATAGAAGTGTTTGAGCGAAAATAGGCAAAACGCATATAATAAACCACCAGCATATAGATTAATCTCTTGAAAACTATTTCTCCATATATAATAAATATTCTATTTATCTCTTAGAAGATGAATCTCAATGTTTCTAAAGTTTCGGGGCGGATTATCCACACATAACATGGGGTATACAGACAATTATCCGATGGAAAACTGCCCGACGATGCACAACTGCCCAAGGAGGACAAATGCCCGATAAATATCATCTAAATTAGGCAAAATAATGTATACTTTAGTTTTATTGTTTAAAAAAGTTAAGATTCTTATAATTTTTTCAATCACACTTTAACTAAACACTTGAATTCTTATTAAATAAATCAGAAGAATAAAATAAAATGCTTGGATATTATAACTTCCAATTAAATGCGATTGCTTATAAAAACTGAATTAAATCTCTATTTGAGTAATCATTAACAATATTAATGATGCTTTGAGTCAAATCCTGATATTTTTACTTGGTGGTTCTGCGTGTCCAGCTAGTATTTGAGAAGCGATAGTTTCATTTAAAGCCTGTTTAGATTTCCAGGCTTGTAAAGATCTCCAAATATTTGCATCAGTACAAGTTATGCTTGCTTGTTTGTTTAGGGTATAGCAATACTTTTTACACTTTTATTTCAAATATTTAGTACTATCTATGTGTCTGTAAAAAATAAGTCATGAGCTAAATTTAACAAAGGAAAGCCTTTAAAATATATAATTGAGGATCAAAAATATTGAAAAAGTCGGGTAAGAAAAGTAGAATTGCGTTTTATTCAAGCGTAAACAACATTTGACTTCATAGATGTTAGCGATAATAAATCTTAGGCAAAATCAGCTTTGGATGTAATACCAGTATACCTTTGGGGTTAAGCGATTAATATTTTCGTTGAAGACACAAACGTAAATGAAATAAAATATAATGGGCTTTGGTTGGGAGTATGAAATTACTTCAAATCATGATTTACCTTCATCGTTTATAGTTCTACACATGGAGTGAAATAAATTTAGAATGGCCAAGGTTTGAAGAATTATTATTCACTATACATCCTTTACAAAAATACCTTAGCACACTTGGATAAATTATGATTTGTAGGTATTACTTCATTTAGGGTAGTCGCCATTTCAAACGTTCCGACAGTATCCATGTTAGCTGCAATAATCGGGATTCCTTCAAATGAAGCATTTGAGTTTTTGAAGGTGAAATTTCGATGAAGATGTGCCTTAAATATCATTTTGAGGAGAAAAATGAGCGCGCTTTGCGCAAACTTACATCTGCCCTAGTAATGAGTGTACTTCGCTTTGGCTTTATCAATACATCTTTGAAATCAAGCTTAATGTCATTCTCTATTCGAGGCATTGCTTTACGAGAAAATCGACTTTTTCTAAACACAAAAATGTATAAAGTACCCTTTCAACAGTAAGTAAAACAGCCTACCTTTTTAAAGAACAGTGTCAGAAAACACAAATCTTCTTTGTGCACAAATTTTAGTTACGAAGAAAAGAATGTCTATATAAAATCCAAATAGTCGACTTCAACTGATTTAGGATTTAATTGTGTATTGAAATTTGAATTTCTAGGTTTTATAAACAACAAAGATGTGCCAGGAAAAAATATTTTGGAATTGTAAAAATATTGGTATCAAAACTGGAGACGCATCAAGGTCATTGTTTTGAAATGTTTCAATTAGGTCTTTTTCATATAAACAATATAAAATATTGGCAATAAAACCTTAACACCCCATGCATATATTTCGATGAGTAAAAAACTCATTAAAGCATAATATCTCATGTTGTACTCGCGATTATTGGCCCGTAAATGAAATAAAGTTCAATTGAATAGGGCAGGAAATTACATTTGGTACTTTGTGATGATTGAAACATTTAGTATTATGCATGAAAAATCAATTAATCCTTTCTTTAGTACACTGTACAATGCTGCAAAGTATAGTTTCAAACAAGCAAACTTTTTTTGAACTGTTTAAGTTTTAGCCAACGTTGTAATATTTACTTTCCTCACATTTACTTCATATTCTTATATACTTACAGAACTTTACAAATATCAATAGAAAAAAGTTCGCTATGATATTTCACCTCGAAGTGAGTGGCGTCCATCTCTAGGCAGCAACAAAAAATATGACAAATTTTAGATGAAATTATTTATAGGAATATCATATGAAATGAAGATGACTCCGGATTAGAGATGTCAGCAGTGGAGTAGCGAAAAAATAAAAAATGGAGTGGCGCACAAGGGGCGAATTTCTTTCAAAAAGTAATAAAAATCTCCAATTACTCAGAAACGTAAAGGTTAACAAAATTTATATTAAAAAAGTTGAAGTTTCAATAACTGGTAAATGGCAATAAGGAGAGATGGCTTAATTACATACGATGAGTAGTATTTTATCATACATGAATGATTTTGTTCTCTTGTTGAGCTAAAACAGTGGTTCACAAACTTCGTAAAAATTTCGGCATCTTTATTATTTTTTGCTAGGGGTCGCATTTAAAAAAATAAATGAACACGTAAACTACTGTACTAAAAAATTGATACAACTGTTTATTTTGTCTGAATAATCCAATCAATGTCAATGGGATGGATGCGTCTATTTTGTCTAAACCAGTTTGTCTAAGTTTGGCCAATGCAACTCTCATATTGGAATTTGGTTTCAAAGGCAAATAGCATGGAAAACACTTGATCACACTCAAATGTAGTCGTAAATTGAAACAGAACTTTCAGAGGAATCTTTGCAACACCAGCATAAGACAGGACTGTGCCATTTCAATCGAAAAATCGCTATGAGAGATATCACAAAAAACATGTTTTGCACCTCCTCAATCATTAAACAAATCAATAAACTGTTCTTGAATTAGGAAGTCTTTAAAAAAGTTTTTGATAAATTGGTAGTATTTTTCTATTTTTTGTAGGTTAGGAAAATAAGGAGAAATTTCTTGACTAAGATATGCTCCATGGTGTTTTGTGGCCTCCAGAAGATCCTTATTGATGAAAATAAGACATAAGAAAATATTCGAAAAAATCGAGCAAAATTTTTCTTGTCAAAGAATGCGATTATTCTAGCTTCATTTCAAAAGATGTGAATTTTTTATGGCAATGAAGTACTGTGATCTCTTTTCTTTGCAGCGCAATGTTAATTCATAGATTCAAATATGTTCACTAAATGTGATAGGAATATAAGAAAGATCAGCAAATTTTACATGCATGTCGGATTTTCATTGCAGAAATTGCTGGATTTCTTTCCATAGTATCGCTTCGATACTTTTCCTTTGGAAAGCCACCTCATGATTGAGAGCAGCAAGAATTTTTCAAATTCGGAATCATTTTCTTTGCATAACTATGAAAACAAACACGTGTTGAAGCCATTTGCTTTAATTAAATACACCGTTTTAATGACTTCATTAAGAACATTTTTTAACCCATGATATGGTTTTCATTATTAAGGCTTGGCGAGGAATAGCGCACTTGGTAGCAATTATATCTGGAGATGAGATTCTGAAAACTAGAACAAAAATTTGCTAGAGCACGGACAGTACACACTCGAAGTGGATGCTCTGCCCTAATACCATGTGCTGTAAAAAAATTGTCCAACTTGTCAAATATTTCTCTTGCACTTATTCTACTGTTAAGAGCCAGGCAAAACAAAAAATTTGTCTACCAGGTGTTTGTCATAAACATATTGTACGTAAACGAAACGTTGAGCTAAGTCTGCAGCATCCGTCGTTTCATCAAACTGAATTGGAAAAAAGTTGAAAATCGAATTCCAAATCAATAAAACCACCTCTGATATTATGCGATCAGACATCTCTAATCTTCTAACGGTATTGTTTGAGAAGATATGCTTCAAATATACTATTTCAGAACTTCTTAGCACATTCAATATATATTTGCAGTAAGGTAATATCAACTGTTCTCCTATGTTGTGGGACTTTTTAATAACAGTTATTTTTTGAACCTTTATAGAAGGCTTTCAAACCATGCTTAATATTTTGCAAAAACATTCCTATGTTATGAAACCTGGAATCGTTGATCAGCTTGACGTTTAAAATAGTCGATAGTTTCGTTTACTGAACTCAAGTTCTTAATTTCTAAGGGTCTTTTTAACTCACCGGGTTTTAGAAAATTCAGAACACAAAACACACGTATGTTCCTCTTCCTCACAAAATGTTAATGCAGAAAAACCAAATTTCAAATATGCGTCGTTATATTTCATATTTTAAGCCAATAATAAAAATGCACATTTACATCTATAAAACCAGGCCTGAAAAACAATAAAAAAATAAAATAGTTTAACTCAATTTAAAGACTAAATGATTTATTCTCTTAAATGTGACTTATTGGTAATAATCGCAAATGACCCAATATGGGTGCAATATATTGAATAAAACGATCCACTCAGTGATCCCTTCTTGGTCCCCATGAAACTATTTCGGGATCTTCCAGGCAACAGCAGATTCGAATTTGAGAACCACTTTGGAAGGTTGTGATGCAATCAGAATTACAAACAAGGTAATTTGACTTGATAAAATTAGTACAGTTATGGTCGAATTGAGAGTTTACAGTGCAAGTATAATGTCGGCTAATAATTGTGGCGTGTTCATTGGACAAAAATTATTTTATAATAAAATTTAAAAATTATAAAAAAAAGTTCGCCCCCTCGAAATTTTAAGGATGTGCGTCCCTGGGATACTCTTGCTTGATCATGGTATAAATTAGAATCAATTTTTAAGATAAAAAATATGTTTTTGGTCATTAGTAAACAGTACACACTTAAAAAAGTCGCTTTTTAAAGATAGGGAAATGAACAGCTACCCGAATTGTTAATTTGTAACAGTATTTAATAGTGTTTTATAATAAATGCCCTGTTTATTTAAAAAAGGAATAGGTTGGTATAGTCATGGCCGGATTTAAGCCTGTTTGACCCATTTTATCAAATTGGGACCCGCACCCAGAACAAGTAATGATGTTACTATTTGGAGCCTTTTCTGTATTATAAGACTTAACTATACAAATAAAAGTATGAAAACTATTGATCATGAAAAGCTAAAAAAAAAGTGTTTTTTTCTGAAAAAACATGTGTACAATAACTTCATTAGAATCATTGCACTGAAATTTAAGGAATTCACTAGAATGAAAAATTAATTCGTTTGTTTTATTTTATAACTAGTAATACTATTTACGATAGACAACTTATCCAGCTTGTTTTCAAAGTACATCACTAAAATACAATAAGGGCTAATTAAAACAATATAATGAAAAAAAATTACTCAGTTCTGAGTTTTTAGGCCATTACAATCAGTCTTGTGGAGTCGGAAAAATATTTGACGACTACGACTCCACTTATTTATAATTTGCCGACTCCAAATCCGACTACACCTATTTGTAATTTTTGAGACTGCAACTCCATTTATGTATACTTTCTTTAACATTAATGACTCCAGCTATATATAATTTTGCGAGATTGAATTTAAAAATATATAATTATGCAACATCAACTTTTCTCTTTCAAATATTATAAATCTCCAAAAAGTATGATGAAATGTACCATATTTTAAGGTCGTTTGTGAATGTCAATTTTATATAGTCATTGAAAGATTTCTAGACTTTTAGACATTTGGGTTTTGTATAGTAAGCAAAATATTTTATATATTTTCTTCAACATAATTTATTAAAATGTTCTATTGATATGTATTTATAGTTTAGTGTCTTCCTTGCATTGTATTTAAAATGATTTCCACATTATTGTCTATAACCTTTTTATTTAAGACAAAACAATACGATTCACAAACTGAATTTATCCAAAAATTTCCAAAGGTATTTGGTTTAAATTTTTTCCTAAAAACTTTTTACTCATAAACTAAGTTTTGCTCTTTTACAAACTAATTTTAATGTAGACTTGGACTAAAATGATTTTGGAGTGTTGCACACTAAGAAGAGGTTTAATGAATTTGTTTTGTAATCTAACATATATGAATATAACTATTTAAAAAAATCGAATTTGGGGTCGCAATAATTATTACGACTCTGACTCCACAACCCTGATTACAATGTTAAACGATTGGTTGGTTTTATATCAGAGACCTTGAGTTATTTGTGAACTTAGTTTTCAACAGTTGGAACCCTTAAGGACCTGACCTTCAACAGTGCATACACATTATAGATTTGAAGTTTATGTTAAAAGATAGGAAAAAAGAATTTACTTATTTTAAAAAAACGAATTTTTTAAACGTTAGGACAGTTTGATGTTTAAAAATTTTTCAAAAATATTTTTTAAAGAAATAAATATATGGTCAATTTCTTAAGAATATAAATTTATCATTTTTTTCAATGTTTGTTAAGGTTGTCCTCTACTTTTAGTGTACCCTCAAATAAGGTCAGGAGTTAGAATCTTTATGCCTGCAACAAACTAAATTTTCAAAGAACAGTTATTATTGTCAAGCACAATGGCGGCATATAACCTAACAGCTGAAAATGCTTTGATATTCACAGAACCAACAATACTTGTTCATTCAATTTTAATTTTCAAATTAGATTATATATCTAAAGGGCGTACTTTTTTCTCTCTGGAAGCAAAACTATTTTTATTTTTTTTAAATAATTTTATAAAATACAAATAACTCAAAAAATATATATTAAAGACAACATTAAAGCATATTAAAAATCTTTAGAAAAGGGGTTCCCAAAGAGAGAGGAATTTCCCCTGGTTTAGGAGGTAACATATTCTAGGGGGAAGAAAAATTTGAAACTACAAAGCAACATAAAATTATTTTAATGTAATAAGGTTGTCTCCAGTAGTCTTGACAAAACACTGAAAGAATTCAAATTCAAATTTTAAGGGGTCTGTTTAAAACATGCTGCAAAATAACGTTAAATTACACCAAAAATACATATTATAAACAATGATCTATTTTAGGAACGTTTCAATTACTTTGATTTCTTCGTGCAAATCAACTCATATCTATTATAAGAGAGAAGTTATCTAAAAGCATTTTTGAGAAATCAAGGCAATTAATATATTATTGAATTTCTATAGATTCAGCACCTGATATAAGTAAAAGTGACAAACTTAGGATCATTTTAGATATAATATTGTCCGTCAACATGTTGAAAATTTATGAGTTGAGATTAAGAGTCATTATTCTATACAGCTTCAATGGACTATTAACTCCATTATATATATGCTTCAAGTAGCTTTAAAAGCTCTTTATAGCAAGTATGAGAAAACTAATGTTCTTTGGAATTAAATCTTTTCCTAAAGCTAATTCTCATATTGACCATGAAATTTTCTAGATTTTTGAGAAACTTCATTTTTTGTAAAAGAATGCCCATATAAATTACTTTACTTCAAATTGCATTGATCTCCAAATAACACTTTAGAATAAAATATTGAATATTTATATTAATATTGATATTGATTGAATATATAGATCAACGACATCAAAATTTAGTCCTGAAAATAAAACCATTGAATCTATAATGTATAGATAACCTATAATCTTTGGTCATTTAAAAAATTATAGTTTTTACAAAAAATAGTAGAAAGGTTATTTAAATTTCAATGGCATGAAAATTAGGTCCTAAAAATGGCATTATTTAAGGGTAAATTAAACTAGATGACCTCCTCGGCGAGTGATAGCAAAACATTGACACACGTGTCACTATTCACACGGGAAGTAATTTTGTCCTAAACGCTAGTAGTCTATTCAAACAAACAACTAAGATGCCTTTGCTACGAAAAAAAAATATTTTAAAATCTTAAAGAGTAAAGATAAAAATAATTGCCATCAATGGTTCATTATGTGAGAAACTTACTTAGATTAATATTTATAAAATTTTTAAGTCATCTCCTCTCTCGACTTACACAAATATATCTGATGAAACCATTCTATACGAAGTTATTACTTTTTGCATCTGTTGCTATATTTTTAATATAATGACTTTTTCCTGGAGAGAACTAGTAGACATATTTTCCTAGCCTTTTTATTCTTCAGTTGTGTTTGCTCGGCGTCATTATTCACTTGATGAATTCAAATTTGTAATTGTAAGTTTCATGTTTCGTAGGCTCTCATTGTATGCTTTTTAATTAGCATTGATGTAGTAACCCACCCTGATTTCTTTGTATCACGCCGCGCTTAAACTGGGGGTGCATCTACCCCAACTAAGAAATTTCCTACCCTACACTTTTGTCTAGCTAGATTTAAGCCTCTATATTTAAGACTGATTTAATTTACCCTAATCTTGAAGGTAGCTATTTGCGTCCCTTCGTGTATTTAATATTTAAAATTTATACTTTCATTCTTACAAATTATGGTGTGATTAAACCCAAGAGAGAATTCCATGTAGAAAACTCTGTAGGAAACAATGCCCTTAGTGAAAAGTTGATAGGAAATTTTTGGCATCTTTTTTATAATATAAATCACAAAGGACAGCTTTTATGGTTGGGTAGATTTTTCTTTCTTGTTGTTGCTCTCAATTTATTACTTTTAATACTTAATCAACTTAGAGGTCATTACCATGCGCATTGCATCGTTATATTTTGCAGTCTGTAATTCAAAGTTATGTCTATCTTTTATTATTTAAGAATGTGCAGAAACTTTTATATTTCATTTGTTATTTCATCGCTAGAAGATTTAACAATTATATGATTGCATCACTCTCAATTCTAATGAACATTAAGGAAACTAAATTATCTGTAAACTGAAGTAATAGAACATTTCCAAGAGTGCTTGACTAATTAGTATAGCGATAATTAAAGAAATTGCAACGCTCTTTGCAACTTATGTGATGAACAAATTATGAGCAGATTCTAGATTGTGAAAAGACATTGCGAAATAAATCACTAGTGGCTGCTTGAAAAAAGTGAAAAAGAACGTAAAGAGTATATTACTCAAGAGTTAAAAAAGAAAACTATTAAATCTAAAAGTTTGATGAGATCTGTAAATGTATATTCAAACTTGATTTTAGCAAGTTTCACTCTATTACACAGTATTGTTAAGCATGGAAAAACTTTCAGTGAAAGGGAGTTTCCTAAAAGTGCTTTTATGAAATGTGTCCTTTTTTGTTTGATAATTTTAAGAACAAAGACACTATTTTCAAAAGCATATAAGAGTTGCCTGTTTCCAGAAACACTGTAAAAACCGGGTTATGATCATTTACTCTAATATATCAAATCTAATAAAAAAATTTGGTTGACTGTGATTTCTTTTGTCTTGATAAAACGGCTGATATCACATCATCTGCTCAACTGGCAGTCTTTGTTAGGTATTGTAATAGTAATGAATTTTATGAAGAATTGCTTAGTTTGGAATCTTTGCCTTTAAGTACCACAAGTAAAAATTTATTACATTGTCTTTAATATGTTGCCTGAAAGAAATATAAATATGTCAAAAATTGTTCCCAATATGATTTGCCGTTATGTTGGATTTATAAAACTTTTCACAGAAGTAGTTGTTCATCCCATATTACCTTTTCACTGGTAGGACTTTTTACCCAAATACACCCAAATATACCCAAATACACCTAAATACACCGAAATATAATTTTTTTTACAAATATGAATTTGAAATTAAAAATAATATTAGATAAATGCTTAAAATAAAAAGATACACAGATATTTAATTATGAACGAGGGCTGGCAATAGAGTATTGTTATATATTTTTATGTCTCCCCTGCCAGGCCACACATATTAATAATAAAAAATTATATTAAAATACTGAACAATAAACCTTTCAATTTTAATTTTTTTTACTTTTATTTTAATTTTTTTTTAATCAAAAATGTTTTTTCTATCAGTTTAGTAGAGTTTGGGTAAAAAGTCAGACCGACTTAGAAGTCTTGCCATCACTGTACTTGGCAGTCGTTTGGATACGTCTGTTGAAAGTTTCAAGTTAAGTGCCTAGGTATATAAAAATCTCTCATTTTGCGGTCTGGCTATTTTTAAATATAACTACTTTTAATATTAATAAATAAATTTAAATCTTAAGTTTTCCTATTTTTGTATATTACAAAAATTTTCTAAATAATTTATATTTCTATTTTATATAATCTTAAAATGGCCGACTCCGCGGATAAAAACGTTGAAATATGGAAAATAAAAAAGCTTATTAAAAGTCTGATGGCTGCTAAAGGGTAAAAAAATTATATGAATAATATATATTAATTTGTTAATATATTTTTTTAAAGACTAATGGTAGAACATGATTTATATTATATACACACTTTCAGAGAGCACATTTGGAATGGAAATTTCTCAGGGGAGCAAATAGAGAATGGAAATTCTTTGGAGGAACATTTTTTAAATAGTTATATTAGACATTCGTTATGCTCATCAAACTGTAAAAACCATTCATTAAATTTTGTAAATACTCAAAATGAAGTTCACTCAACATATTGAATCTTATTAGAATAAACACAAATCATATACTAAAAATATGCATTAGTACAAACAAGAATTTTTGAATTTCTATTTTATTAGTTCATTTGGCGCGATAGATTTTCATATAATGCTTTTTCCAATACATGTTATATTGTCAATATTTTTTATTTTGAGTATGTAATTGAACCTTTGTATGAAGATAATTATTATAAAGAAAATTTTAATTATTTCTTTAAAATTAGGAGTTTTTAACGCTTGGTGTACCTCGTAAAAATTTTATGCTCGGTTACAACGATGGGTAATTTTTACCCATTTTTATATGGTTAACATTTATAGTGTTTTTAAAGTGTTAATACTACATTTAAAAATAACTTGAATATTGTAAGTTATTTAAGATTTAGTTAAAGTTTTTATGAATTTTTAATAATTTAGTTATTTTATATTTAAAAGACAATTTTATTAAATTAAATATCAATGCAACTTTCACACACTTTGAAAGAGTGCTCTAAACATATTACTTTTTTTGCAAATTAAACATGCTGAATGAGATTTTCTATCATTCCTACAAACTTCACATCTTTTAGTCTTAACCAACTTTACAGGGCCTTGATTTTCTTTTTTGCATGAATATCCACAAAGTTCTAAAGAAATAACAACGTCTTCATTCTTCGAATTATATGTTGATCGACAAGCTGGTAGCCCAAGTTTACCAAGAAGTCATAATGCGATAATTGAACTGAATTAATTTTGTTATAAACATAATAAGCATTTATGCAAGACAAATCTAGAAGGTTACACATGGAAGCAAATGGCCATCTTCTACACTTTCTTTTACAACTGAAAGCCCTTGCTTTTTTATCAATTATATCAACGCCACTTTTTGTTTTATTGTAAAATAAAACTTGACTTGGTTTTGCACTATTATTATTTTGACAGCTTAAAGTATCAAAAGAGTTAATTAGCAAAACAGAAAAAGACTTTTTTGTCATAAAAACAACACAACCATTTTTTATTATTGAAAAAAAATCGACTTTCTCCTTTTTTAGCTTTGAGTTTAGCTATACTTTTTGAAGGAAGACATCTTTTATTTTTCTTTATTGTTCCCACATATGTTGGACTTTTGTGGAAGGCTATCTTTATATGTTTTTGAACCGATATAAACTAGACCATTGAAAACATATTCCCCTCCACTACTTGCAATCAAAAACACTTTGATCCCAAACTTTCCTGGTTTAGAAGGAATGTACTGCTTGAAACTCACATTACGATGAAACTCGAATAATTGCTCATCAATAGTCAAGTAAGGAGGCGCAACTACATATTCTTGAAAACGTTGAAAAACTTTTTCACTTAGAAATCGTATAGGAGCAAAAGGATCTTCTTTGTCTCTTCTCAATTTATCGTCAAAACGTAAAAAACTTTTTATTTCAAGAAATCTTTTTCGAGACATTGTAGCTCTAAATATAGGCTGTCCATGTTTATTAGACCAAAGATTCAAGGTAGACATCCAGCATTATATGCTCCACCAAGAATAAGCAAGCCAAAAAAAGCATTCATTTCTATTTCGTCAATGACATCCCATTTCTTTTTTTTTTACCAGATTTAAGATAATGCAAATTGATGGTTCTTCTTGCATGCAAGTTTGTGTAAACAGTTGAATGCTCAATTATTTTATTGCAAAAAAGAAGAAATGCTACAATTTCTTTCTTAGGATTTATTTTATGATTAATTTTGAATGGTTCATTTTTGAAAATATTTTCAAATCTTTGTCGACCAGAGTTAGAAGAACCATTATTGCTCTATTCTCTTCCATCAGGTGCAAAAAAAGTTATTTCTGAACTATCATAATTTCTTTTAGAAGAAGTTGGAAAAAGCTGGTCACTATAAAAGTCACTTTCGCTCTCGGATGATGAAGAACTTGGTTTGTAAAAAACTTCGCTTATTTTTGAAGAAACGGAATCATTCTCGTACGATTCAGCGTTACTTTGATATTCTTGCAAAGAAGTTTCGCCTTCTAATTCACTAAGATTCTCAACAATTTGTTCTTCATTATCACTAAATGCGAACAAAGATTGATACATTTTAGTCAATGCCTTATCTTTTGTAGATCTTTTTGAACGAAACATTTTAAGATAAAAATAAAACACAGCTAAAGAAAAAAATGAAGAGAGAGCTAAGCGCTTGATGCAATAACCTGTGTGTGATAATAAATCAAAAAGTAAAATCTGTGAAAAAGCTTTACTCTTTTACGTAATATTGTGCAATGCAAACAGCCTATAATATAAACTGCATATCATAATAATAAATCAAAGAGTAATATTTGTTCAATGATGCTGAGTAATATTTGTTCAATGAAATATTGAGCAATGCAAAAAGACTACAATTGCCTACAAAAATACGGGTAAAAATTACCCAAGGTTGTACTTTAATACAAACAAGGCATTATTTTTTTTCCCAGTTACTCAAAAATCATGAAACTCAACATGGATATTAAGAAAACTAAAACATTAAATGTCATTAAATTTTAAACTATTTTAACCCATTTAAGACCAAGCAAAGCAGACGATATCTAAAAAAAACGCAGACGATTTATATTCAAAGTCATTGAAAAAAGCAGACGAAGATGAAATTACTTATGTTCCAAAATAGGAACATTGGTCGTAAATGGGTTAAATTAAATTACGAGCAGAATGTAACTCTAAAAGTGCTGTTGGGTAAAATTTACCCATGGTTGTAAACTAACCGTTAAAAATGAGATTGCAACAAGTAAAATGTACTTTAGAAATTAATATTTACTATGCTTTTTTTGCGGAGAAAACTGTATGATGCTCCTGTTGGCCGACAATGGAAATGAAGAAGAAAAAGATAAAATGAACCACTTACTAATTTATATTTAGGTTTTCTTACATCCTAAATTTGGCAAAAACAAATGATATATGACATAATATAATAAACAAAAAATCAAGGTGGCCATAGTAAAAGTAAGCAAAATTGCACGACTTTTTGCATGAAAGCCTATATTCAAATGGAATTCAACGAAATTGGAGAAAGATTAATCCTTGCCGATTTTTAAAAAAAGTTGGGCATTTGATGCATCCTAATGTATAGAATAGTTAAATTCTCTCTTCACTTATATCTATCCGTATACAATGGGATATTATACTTGACTTATCTGACGAATTTGACTTCTTTACGGAAAATCTTTAACCTACTAATTGGTATATCGATATCTTTGGAATTTATCTTATTTTGACTTCAAAATTTTAGATTTGTGTGAATTTCTGCTGAAAGGTTTTTTCAGGCTCGAAATCATTTTTTTCAAAGTTTATTATCACTTGATACTCCAGTTGACCAAACTGTGCGTAAACACAAACTCAAGTCCAAATTTTTTATGACGTTTTGAAAAATCTTAATTGAGTTTTTCACATTCTCTTTATAGTTTCTTTTGAAATGTGTCTTTCTAATTGAAACTATTAATTGGATAAAATTGAATGGAATTATAATTGAATTTAAAATTTATAGATAGCAAGAACACAAAGTGTTTAAAAATAATTAATTTTTGATATTTTTATCAATAATTAAAATAAGATTTTTTCATTTAAATTAGAAATTTTTGTAAAAAAAAATTTTACAAACGATATGAGAGCTATATAATAATAATCCATTGTTTCAATATGCACACAATAAGTTAGCAAAGTTTATAACAGTGTCTCAAAGGTCCTTGTAGTATTTTTGAGCAAACACATGTTGATGATCCACCAGATTTTTCTTATCTCTTGTCACAGTGAATTCTATTTCTCTATCTGTCTCCTCTGTTTTTCTTTTCCGCTTTCTCTGCTAAAACTCAATCACGCAAGCTCTCTTCTCTCATTCAATCTCTTCTCATTCATCTCTTCTTTCACTCAAGCTCTCTTCTTTCACTCAAGCCCTCTTCTCTTGTTCAAGCTCCCCTATCTCATTCAGCTATCTTTTGTCTAATTTGTATTTAGAGTTAAATTAAAAATACTTTTATTTTATCTCATTAGAAACTAGTTTTTAGCGGAATATAAGTTCAATATTTTCAGAACCTTTTTTCATGATACCAAAGTTCAGCTTTTCCATCACAGAGATTTTTGGTAAAAATTTAGTTCCATCAATACACCAAACATTTTGCAAAAATGAAAATTTGTTTATGTTTTTAAATGAGAGAAAATTAGTTTTCAATCGTTACAATTTTATATTAATGAATATTGTCAGCCTTGTGTTAAAAAAATTTCAACAAATATCACTTTTAATCTTTATCAGTACGTTTGTAACATTTGAAAACTTTAATTTTTCAAGTCAAGAAATTTTTTTTCAATAGCTATATTATATTTTATAAAAATATAATATCGAAACAAAATGTTTCAATGTTTAAAAATGTACTTGATCTATTTATGACAGCTGTCAGAATTTTATTTGTAGACAGAAATAGTCAAATAAAAAACGCAATGCAGCTGTCAGAAATTTATTTGTAGACAGAAATAGTCAAATAAAAAACGCAATGATTTTCTTGTTCTCGTATACTATGCTTTTTATGATTTATGTTAGTTTAAATAGTTTATTTATGATTTTGTGTTCTTAGACTTAAATAATTTTACGAAAAGTGATAACCGTTTTTTGTATACTATGATTCCTTACAAAATGTAAAAAATACAATCTTTACCAAATCACCCTATTAGGGTTAGCTACTTCAACGTTGGCTTTTGCTGCTTATAAAAACTTGAAAATATCAAATAAAGTGCCGATAAACTATCTCATTTTTTATGCCTCCTATTATTTTGAAATTATTCTGAGAACAGACAGTTTTATTTTAAAATAGTGAAAATTGCTTTATTAGTTTTTGTCTCCTTTCTCTCTTATGTTAATTATGTAGCAAATTTTTCAATTTTGAGTAAAAGGTAAGGTAAAGGTACCGTGGGTATGTTTTCATTGACAAGGCACTGGTGTAACGCTTATGTCAAAATATGAACAAATTGGTATCGATGACGCATCGAAACCATAGGCTTCCGTGCTGAGTCCATCATCTCAGCCAACCTCCCATGCCACCCATAGAGTATGCTGTAGCGGATACGTCAAATTAGTTTTCAAAAAACTTAAGTTATGCTGTACAAATTTTTAGTTTTTGTTGAAGCTCTATAACTTTTTTAAAAGACATCACATTAATTTTTTTAACTCAACATTATTTTTTTAAATTATTTTTTAAGATGATGACATCAACGGTTTCTTTTAAAGATGTCAAAAAATCAATTGCTTGAAATTTTTTGTTTGAAAAAATTAAGTAAAATGTACAAATATAAAATAAAATTTTAAATAGCCTATCAAATAACTTAAAGAGTACAAATCAAAATAAGTAAAATAAATTTAAAAAATATAAGACAAAAATTTTATGAAATTTGAATAAAAGTAAAATTTAAAAAAGTTTATCTTTAAATTTTAAAGATATTTATGCTCAACCCTAAACCACGAGGTTCCAACTTGCAAAAATAAATAATTTGCCAATTAATAATAATTACCGATTGATCCGTATTCGACTAAAGTTTTAATCTGTGCATCTCTAGTTCCAAGCATATTTTTAAGTGTCCACTATTCTAAACAAACAACGTATACCTTATATCAATATTAAGGAATTGCTTGAAAATTTGGTCTCCCATGATATTTCCAGACCGGTAATTTTAAAAATTTCGCCCCCCTAAATAATTTTGAGGATGTACGCCCCTGGTTTAAAATATAGTGCCATAATAATCCTTCCTACTTTCTGAGTTTAAGAAAAATGAATTTTATTTAACTCAAAAAATTCATTAAAGTTATTGTACAGTGTTAATATATATTCTCCAAAGCCTCTTCATAGTAGCTGTGAAAACAATTGAGTACTAAGAGGGTTTGAAATTTATCAATGGAAATATCAATAATCACTAAGACCTGAGTAAATGGTATAAAAAAATGTAAATAATTCTGAGTTTAAAGCAGTGCTTCTCTGCCTTTTTTCTCTCTTGGACCCTTTTCAAACTTGAAAATTTTTTGTAGCCCCCTTTTTTTTAAGTCGTTTTATTTATCAAAAATGAATAAGTAGTCCTTTCTTAATCACTATTTTTTTATTTGTTTAATTTTATATAGTATATATTTTTAACCCTACTTATCTTTTAAAAATTAATTAAAGTTTATTAAATCAAAAAGTGGAAATTTTTTAAGTGAAAACCCTAGAAATAATTAAAAATAAATTATATTTTAATTACTTTTAGTATCAAACCTGATTTAACAAGATATTAAAATATAATATAGCATTCACATATAACTGAGCTTTTTGCCATAATATATAGATTTTTTTTCAATTCCAAAACTTCCTCTAAAAATATTGTGGCCCTCTCTGGGGTTCACATGGACCATGTTGAGAAACACTGGTTTAAAGCCTATTTCAATTATATAAACGGTTTATTATAATCTTATATTCTTCTCAGAAAGACTTTAGACAATTAAGTTTGGTTTTAAAAAAAATAATATAGGAAAAATCGAAAAAAGTCATTCTCTTGAGAACTTTGAAAGAGCTAAATGTATTAGGTTTAAAGTAAATAGGTAAACTCTATATTTGATGGGGAAGTAAAACTAATAAAATAAAAATTCGAACAAAATTTATTTCTAGAAAACTGAACATACATAGTTAAGAAGGTGTAGCTTGGACCAAAGAAATTCTTCTATGTAAGCTTTCAATTTGAATGATCCCTTTCTCGTATTATTTTTTGATAGTTTTTGTGCTTTCTCTCAGAAATCAAGCGTACCTGTAAGAAAATAATTAAAAACTGAAAAAATATTTTCCAATTTATGACATCAATTTTTTTGCAATAAAACAGTTAGTAATCTGAAATGTTTTCTGAATGTTTTAATTCTTCATAATAAAAATTTTTTTTTGAATTCTGAATGTTTTATCATTCAATACTTGTATCAGTGTTGCTTCAATTAAAAATAGAGAATAAATTCAAATAATCGAATTAATTAATAATCATTACAACTCTTTATTATAGTTAATTCAAGTTTTTAAACCTGATTTGTTCCTCAGGCATAAGAGGTTAACCTAGAAGTTTTTTATAATTGTATACGCTCCTCTCTCGTTTTTGAAAGAAACGGTCAGACCTAGTTCTTGGACCTAAAACAAAAAGTGTAGGCTAAACAAAGATTCTAACGTTCAAAAAGAATCAAAGTATTTAAATATTGAAGTTTAGTCATTTTTCTTCACACATCTTAATACCAATGAAACTGACAACCGGAAATTTGGGTGTTTGAAAAATCGTTCCTGAGAGATTTCCAAGCTGCTTTTTCAAAATCAGTTACGCTTTTTTTTAGTTTTTATTTTTCCGATAATTTTTCTTTTAGCCTTAGTTTTTTAGGTAATAAAAATGCATTTAACTTGCAATCAGTGAACGACTAAAATACGAAAAATTTCACTAATAGCGAGAAAAAAACTCTTGAACTTGAATCTTATTCGTAATTAAATAAAACTGTTGAATCAAAAAAGCGTGAAAATTGCAAAAAATTTGATTTACCTTTTCAAAAACAACACTGCAATCTTCTCAGCGCGATCTCATGAAGGTGAAAAAAGAGGAAATTGTTTTATACCAGGGATCGGCAAACTTTTTTTTACCCGACGACCCCTTCATAGAACATTTGTCTTCACATCGACCCCCACCCCACATAGAAATGTTTCATAAAAAGATTAATCAATGTCCAACAATTAAGAGGAAAAATACAAAACAAAAATGCTTCATATATCCTATACTATACAATGTCCTAAACTATGTTTTAAAAGAAAAAGCCGATTTATTACTATTATAAAGTAAAAAAAGCATAGAACAATTTAGTAAGTTTTTCTATCTTATCGACACCTAAAGATCTGTTATGGACCCCCGGGGTCGATATCGACCACTTTGCCGACCCCTGTTTTATACAATCATCACTTCGAATGAAAACAGAATGGGAAACATCTGGATAACAGATTTTTTTATAGGTTTCATCAATATGATCAATATACCTGATTTTTAATATATAATTAAAAATTAAATTATATGTAAATTAACCACGTTTTTGCTTTAGCTAAAAGGTAATCATAATAATTTGGTAGTCAGTTGAGAATAGGAGGTGTCTTTGGTTCATAAATTTGATGTCAAAATTGAGTAGTTAGAGGGAATGTTATCATACATTGGCGTTGAATCTAAACAATTTGGAAGTATAGGCTGTAATTTTTCGCCTTTCCTATTCATTTCTGTGGTATCTAACTAAATTATCAGGAAAAATGAATATTCTTCCTGTAATAAATAACGGAGCAATCCTCATCTAATCTTTGAGTACCATTCAAAAACGTTCATTATACTGTTTGAAATATTTGCCTTTATAGCCATCTTTTATTATAGAATATCATTACTTATCTTGTGAAAATCTATTGGAAGAAACAATAAAACCATCTGAAACTGACTGGGGTACAGTGTGGTCGTTCTCAACCTGGGATCCGTGAAGGTTTTATTAGGGGTCTTTAAATTTTTTTATCATCTATAATATTTTATAGAAAATTAAAACTATTTTCGCGTTTTAATTTTATTTTTTCAATACATACACACTGTCTATTACTTTTAATCTTATCTTTTTTGATAACGAGTAGAGTCTGTAATCAATATAGCCCGAAGCATTAATTTCTTTATTTTTCTTTATCTGCTAAAAGAGGTCTCTTTTTTAATGCTTACAGATAACTTTGATCCAGAGGTTAAAATTTGACAGATACTGTTACATTTTCTGCACATTATTTTATCTGCTGCTTTGAAAGAAGTTTTACCGACAATAATTAATGTAACTTTCTTCGTAACCTTGCTAGAATGTGAGTTATATCGTGAGGAGGTCCGAATAATAAATATTTTGGTGTAGGGAGTCCATGGGATAAGAAAGGTTGGGAATCACTGAGTAGATTCAAACTCGAGTGATGCAAATTCAAAGTGATGAAATGTCGTGTAATGAAATGGCAAGTGATAAAGTGTCGTGTGATGAAGTCACCTAACTATTAATTTTATTGAGGGTAACGAGCTTTAAAAATTAGTCCATATTATATCCAAGTGTTCTTATTAAACGAGTTAGCAATATCGCGAATTTACTCTTACATTTAAAAACCCAAAAATTTTTAAAATTTGTACATTCTTCGCTTGTAATGTATAATAATATCGTCATTTCCTTAAAATGCTATGCTGATAAAAATACCATATGATTCCTTTTCGATGTTTTAATATTTAACATTTTGTTAGTAATGGAACCAGTATGATTTCACTAATAATTCCTCCAAAAGATCAGATCGCCCGTGTTTCTAAAATGCTTGCTGATGAGTTTGGCACAGCTTCCAACATTAAGAGTCGCGTTAATCGTCTTTCTGTTCTCGGTGCTATTACTTCTGTCCAACAAAGACTCAAACTATATACAAAAGGTAATTAGCTTCCTTAATTTCCTTTAATCGCAAATATCCTATAATAAAGATTTTAGTTGCATATTTTTTCTATTGATTTAAAGAAGGACCTAATCAAATTTTTATATCATCCTATATTTTATAGCAGGATTTCGCAGCCAAAAATATTTTAGTGCCTGGCCCCGGTTTGCTAATTTTTCCTCAAGTTTTGAAAAGTTTGTTGTAACATTGCTTGGTACCTAACCGATTAATAAAATTGATTTTGTCAAAAACTAGATCTATAATTTTTGCTAAAAGAGGCTTGTTTTTTGAAGGATTTCGTACTATCCAAATCAAACAATACAATTCATTTATAAAACTAGTCGACAAACTAATAACCCCTTGTCAAGGATCAGATGAAAATAATTTTTAAAGTAGCATAGTGTGTTCATGGAAAATAGTGTGTTCATGGAAAAAAATCTATTACTATTCCTAGCAGTTAAAATGAAAAACAAGTTAAACCATTGTTTTTTTAGCAAAATTTATATACATATAACGTATATTCTCATAGAAGTAAAATTCTGACTCCTCTTTGACTCTACGGAAGTAAATTTAATTAGTGTGATCTACTCTTTTCACATTTTTAACTTATATTCTTGAGTTATAATAACGCTTTAGAGTTTGTTGGCAGTCATTAAAATTTGAGAGAAATCCTAATATGCCGGACCAACTTAATTTTACAGTGCTTTTATATACGCAAAAGAAAGTTTATTAAGAAAATTCAAAATTGCAAAGATCCAACAGTATATTTGATTCAATCGCACTTTTGCGAAGATGAAATATTCTTTAAAATTTCCTTATTTTGATGGAGATATCGATAAAAGTGACAGCAAGAAACGTTTTTGAAGTTAAAGTTTACTATCAGAATCAGAATGCTTCTCCTTTTTAATAGATTTTAATTGGTTTTTACAATGATTCTATAGATGCTACATCAAAAAAGTATTTGTAGTTATTATGTTATTAGTTAAAGTTGAAAGTTATTATACTTGGAGTCTGATATTTTCCCTCCGACTTTCCAACTCCGATTTTATCAACAAAACCCTTTGAAAATAAATGAACGTGATCATCTTAAAGCCTTACAAATGCGACCAGTCTTAATTTAAGTTCTACATTTTTGAGCTGTTTTTAAAGAAATATATTCGCAAAAATTTATGAAATAAATAAAAATTTCCTAAATTGATAATAATAATAATCATATTTTATTATTTTTATATTATCCTTACTCACTGATATTCACTTTGTAACCTACCTCTCAATTTCTGTATCATCTTTTTTCTCCAATAAGTCATCTTCTATATTTTTCAGTTGCTTTTATTAACTAAAATGCCAGATTTTATTATTTAGCAAGTATAGGAAATAACTTTTGTGTGATGTGGCTAGGTTTTACTTGTGTAAATTATTTTAAATAAGTTCCTCCAAATGGGTTAGTCGTTTACTGTGGCACAATATTAACAGATGAAGGCAAAGAAAAGAAAGTTAATATCGATTTTGAGCCATTTCGTCCCGTCAACACCTCTCTCTACCTCTGCGATAACAAGTTTCATACTGAAGTACTCTTGCCTTCTACATTTATTTTATGTTTATGTGTGCATGTGTTTGCTTCAACAGCCACTCTCCGCCCTACTCACAGATGATTCCAAATTCGGCTTTATTGTGATGGATGGAAATGGCGCACTTTTTGGTACGTTGTGTGGAAATGCGAGAGAAATTTTGCACAAATTCACTGTCGATCTTCCTAAGAAACATGGTTTGATTTTATCTTTTTCAAAGCCTCATTTCGAGTGATACAAACCGTTACAAGATAAGCTGAGTTTGTTAATCTCTTAATTTTGTCATCATCAAAATTTAAAGGAGTGAGTTAAAATTTGCTAAAAGAGGTTCATGAAATAATTAAACAGCTGTTTTTATAACTCAATTCTATTTTTGTTTCATGATTTAAAGAAACCTGTCTTTTGTGAGATGTATCGCCAATACCTATTTTAATGTTGCCATGTAATGCGTTAAAGTAGACGCTCCATTTTCTAGTATTTTTCGGAATCATAGTTTTCATTTCGCTTCTTCTTTATCGCAAGCAAAAATAACTTTTGGACTAAAATTGAGCGAATGAGCCATTACTGTTGATACTAACCTAATAAGCTATTTAAATTTGGACTGATATTATTATTAATTTTAAATGATTTTGTTTATTTTTTTACTTGTTTTGAAACTTAATGTATCTCTATTATTTTATTTTTAAAAACTTATACTCTGAAATTGTAATATCTCTAAAAAAATTCCTTACTAATGCTTGGATATATTCGCTATATCTTAAAATTAGTATGTATTCTTAACATCTTGAATTAAATTTTTTTTAATTAAAGTTGTATCTAAATAAGAGTTCTAAAAATATTATGGTGTTTTAAAGACATAATTACAAAGACTTTGTAAATACATCAATGAGACTAAAATATGCAACGTATGATTCAAATAGTGATTTCGTGTCTATAAAACACATCTTGTATAATAATAAATTAGCGAATAGTTTCCCATTTTAATTTTTCCTCTCGAGTTTCATAATAAAGTATTAAATTTATCTTTTGGCAAGGATATTATTTTGCCTACCTTATAGAAAGAATTACTAAATTAAAAATAATGATTCAAATAAATATACTGTAAGAAAAGGGTAATGTTGGATTATCTGGGTGTGTAGTATTCTACGCTTTGATTGATGTTTCTTTAATTGCTTACCGGTGTGTGATTGGTCTTTTAAATTTTTTGCCTAAAGAGAATATTTTGTCATATGTACAACAAACATCGAATGAGTTTCGTGTGAACATGATAAATGCGATTCATTATCACTCTGCTGCATTCGTTGTGGTGAAATTTTTCTCTTCAATCAAAGTGTTTTGGGTGTGAATCTGCTAATAATAGGGATCACGATTTTTTGGTGAATTACTTTCCAATGATCATATACACCGGTGGTTCTCAACCTTTTTACTAAGAACGAACATTGCACTATAGGGCCTCACCAAAAGCATAAAATTGGTTGTTATAAAAAACCTTTTTTAATTAACTCTGCAATATTATTCTCGCTACTTAAACTGTATATCATAAAATTGATAAATCATATTAATCAATAAATTTGCGAAATTTTAACGCGTTTAGTATGCTATTGTTAGTCCATTTTTCTCGCAACTTTGCTATGTAGGCCTCAAAACAAGAGGTTGAGAACTACGATATATATCTTCTATACTGTTGTAAGCAGCCGGTTACAACTTGTAATTATTGCTACAGGCAAAATATATATTCTTATGAAAAAACTTTGTCTCCTAAATTTCAACAATTTGTTCAGCATTTTAATAGAAGCGCTCGATTTATAAAGGCCATAAATTGGGATAATATCGCCATTTCGCTTCAGTATGATGATTATCAAATGATAAATTAGCTTCAAAGATCGTTGTTTGTAGTAAATGACTTTTCGCGCATCCATAAATTAGTAACAAAATCTAGATTGCTATTTTTAAATATTGATTGATTATATTACACTGCTAGGAAAGTCATCTTTGCAATCAAAACTTTTAATTAATGAAATAAATACACTTTATACAAAAAAGAATAAGAAAGAAGTCTTTGTTTCGCTAGCCATTTTAGTAAATGCAAGAGATCACACTCTTAAACTTGTTGAACTAATGAAATGTAAGAGCTAATATGTTTTCAAGAAATCTAAGAAATGTAATTTCTTATTCTTAAAATTCTAGAATTTAAGAAATGCAAGAGCAAGTATGTTTGCAAGAATGTAAGAATCAAGGTATATGATTCTTGGAAAATCACTTACCCACAGTTTAAAATCTGATTCAATGATTACTTCATTGTTGTTCGGCAAGGATAACTTCTCTAGTGATTTCGATATTCAGAAAGTAGCGAACCTTTACTCTTACCATTTTTGCATGTTCTTTCGATGTTTTCAGGCAGAGGAGGCCAGTCCGCTCTACGTTTTGCACGTCTTCGAATGGAAAAACGACATAACTACGTGCGCAAAGTTGCGGAGGTTGCCGTTCAACTCTTCGTATCAAGTGATAAAGTTAACGTTACCGGCTTGATTTTGGCAGGTTCTGCGGATTTTAAAACCGAGTTAAGTCAATCAGACGTTTTTGATCAGGTTCAGATGAGACTAATTTCATCTATTTTTCTGTTTTATATTATAATTTTTTTAAGAGATTGGTAGTTAAAATCTTGAAATTGGTTGATATTTCGTATGGAGGAGAAAGTGGGTTTAATCAAGCCATAGAGTTATCTACAGAAGTTTTGTCTAATGTCAAGTTTATACAAGAAAAAAAATTAATCGGTATATTCTACTTTTCTAGCTTTTGTCCTATTTCTTCATTTTTCTTCAGGTAAATACTTTGATGAAATATCTCAAGACACCAGCAAGTACTGCTTTGGAATTAATGATACTTTGAAAGCCTTGGAAATGGGTGCTGTTGAAACGCTTATTGTTTGGGAGAATCTTGAAATCACGCGCTACGTCCTTGTCAATCACAACCTGCACGGTAAAACACTCTTTTATTTTGATCTGATTTTTCTTTTCATTTTAAACTTGAGATTCGATTTTGATGAATCAGATGTATTTTTTAAATAATAATTTTAAAGCGTTGTTTTCATTTGATTTGGAAATATTGGGGTTTACACTACATCCGACTTATCAACAGCAATCAAGATACGTTTCAGAGATTCGGGCTAAAATTAGTTGATACATGACCAATATGAAATCATAGACTTAACTCAAGTAAGCGAACATAGCATGATCTTCTACTAGCTTGACAAAGCAAGTGCCTTACCAAAATAGTTAATTTGGGACTAGCTGCTTAATCATATAATCGTCTGTTTCGGCTAGGAAAAATTAGGCTTGAAAGAACACGATCATAATTTGTTTTTTTACAATAAAAAAAATTTTATAATTTGAAATTGGTGTTTTGGTACACTATTTTAACGCCAGCTGTTTTTGAACTAGCTATTATGAAACTGGCAATTTTGGATACTAGCTGTTCTGGGTTTCACCCGATAGTTATTAAGGTTAAACCCTAATTCTAAGTTTTACAATCTAGTAATTTCCAATGCCAAACTAGAAGGAAATGGCTAAAAATGATCGGAGCTATTTTTCTTTAAGCAGTTGAATTTTTAGTTCCATGCTAGATGGATCAGTACTTCAAAGAGCAGTATAGTTTTTATATGGGGAAAATATAAGAGTTTATTATACTCCATATCCACGCATTAGCAAAGAATTATTATATATTCAGAATGTTTAGCGTTTTGAAGGCTTTAGTCATATTCAATAATCGGAATTTTGATTTCTTAATTTATTTTTGTATTTTCAGAAGAAAAAGTTTTGCATTTATCGCCAAATCAAGAAAAAGATCGGACATATTTTGTTGACAACGAGGTATTTTTGTAAAATTTATATTTTGTAGAACTGTTTGAAACATACTATATTTTAGACTGGGGTAGAGTTGGAGCTTAAAGATTCAATGCCTTTTTTAGAATGGCTTGCTGACAACTATAAAAATTTTGGTATGTTATTCTGTTTGTTGATAAAACAAATTTTATATTTTTCTTTTTTAAAGGTGCTGTACTTGAAATAGTATCAGATAGGTCACAAGAAGGCTCACAGTTTTGTAAAGGTTTCAACGGAATAGGAGGTTATAAATACTTTTGTTTACTTTTTAGTAAAATAAAACGCATATTTTTGATTGAAAACTTCGCTTCACCCCTTATTGATTGAGTTCTAGGATATTTCGACTATATAGCCTTATGTAGTTTTTAGTAAAAAAAGTTTTTGTAATTCTTTGAGTGATTTTTCTAATTAGCTTAGGCAGGGGACAGTAAAGTGGTCGATAACAGATCTTTAAGGGGCGATAAGATAGATAAACTTACCAAATTGTGCTATAAAAATCGTTTTTACTTCATAGTAGTAATAAATCTTCTTTATCTTTTAAAACCTAGCTTTGGACATTGTATAGTATAGGATATAAGAAACATATTTGGTTTGTATTTTTTCTCTTAATTGTTAGACATTGATCAATGTTTTTATGAAACATTTCTATGTGGGGTGGGGGTCGATGTGAAGATAAATGTTCTAAGAAGGGGTCGGGGTAAAAAGTTTGCCGATCCCTAAACTTAGGTAACTTGAAACATTTGTTCAGTAATATTACTTGTTTTTATTTAAGGCTTATTGAGATACAAAGTAAACTTCCAAAGTCTTGATTCATATGATCTTGAAGATGATTTCAACCAAATAGATCTTGAAGATTACATTTGACTATTGTGTGCTACTGTGGACATTAAGATGGATAGAAAGTGCATTAGAAGCATCACGAAAGAACTTCCAATTCTGCCTTTTAATACAACTTTTATACAACAATGATTTTGAAAAATTTATTAAATAAACTAAGCTGAAAATATGTTTTACTTCTTTCATTTACAATATATAACAGTAAGCATGCTTTAAAAGGTTTATTAAATAGGCTAAGAAATATGTGGTTGAATAGTACGTACCTTCATGCATAACACTTAGAATAATTCACATTATTTTTACATCAATGGGTTTGCCATTAAGATTATAATTATTCATTTGATGAACGGCTTTCTCAGCAAGAAAAATTGTTGGTACTTGTAGTATAGCTTCTCCGAGAGGATAGCCACGCTGACTGTGTGGCATTTGTATAGTATTGGCGAAACATCTATATTCTTTAAATAGAGCTATCACATCATCCGCTTTTATTGATGAATGCAGATTGGATATCAAAAGTTTTATATGATTTGAAGGTTTATGAGTAACACTACTGCTACCAGTATTTAGATTTCCACTATACTGATAACCCTTTTCTTTATCTCTGTTATTTTTGTAGTAGCCTGTTTCGTCATTTTGAGGCATTTTTTTATGAATTGGTGATACTTCAGGTATTTGGAAATATGTTTCAGGGAACCAATTAATATTATCGAAGTTCAACAAGTGCCTTTTCACTAAATTGTAATTTGTAGCAGACTCGAAAACAACCTGTTTGTTTCCCATATAAACGGCATTTAAACCTAGACATCTATCTAAATCAGCAAAACTAACTAATTCAATAAAAGCTTCGCATGTATTTTGTCCGTTTTGGGTAAGAAGATATACACCCTTAGCTTTGATATTTTGCTTTAGAAATAATTGAAATAAGTCTGCTTGTGATGCTGAATACAAGATATTCTTAATTGACACTGCACAAATGAACTTCTTTTCTGCTCTTTCCTTTAGTTCACCATCTCCAGGAACATCATCTTTCATGTCACGAATATTCTTTTTGATCAATTCGAGTGTTTTTTCTTTTTTGATAGAACTAATATAAACTATTCTTTTCCCTAAACGAAATTTACCGATTGCTAACGCTTCTTTATAGTCTCGATACGCAAGGAATTCTATAAAAGCTTCGCCTGATGCCTTATTTTGCTTGCTTCTGCAAATATAAATGTTCTTTATTTTATAGGAATGGAAAAAGTCTATCAAGTCTTCATTTATTGTAGAATAAGGTATTCCATCTAAAAATATACAAAATGACTCATCTTCAGCATAGCTTGAAGGCACGTGTGTTTCACCTTTGTACGTATTTTTACTGTTAAAACTGGGCAGGTTATCTCCGTAACCATAGTTCTCACTGTAATTAACCTCCCCGCTTACTTTATTCTCCCCAGGATACGGAAAAGTATTGTAATTATTAGGAAATAAAGACGGCTCTTGTTGAATTTGAGGCAAAACTGGCTCATCTTGTTTGCGAACGTTGAAATGAGTGGGAACTTCCGAATTAATCAAGTTACAAGGTAGTCGCGTGTCTACGGCCATAGGGGAGGCAAAATACGTTGGAGTATCAACAAAAGATCTTAATGGTGGTTCCGCTAGAGTATTTACTGAATAATAATTATTAAAGGAAACAGGCTGATTCATGGCATAGTAATCATCATTTTCATTCCTTTGGACGAAGTTAGCGACAGGAATAGTAATATTGTTCGAAGTGACATGTTTTGTGGAAACACTCTTTAACCACTTATCTCTAGTTGATGGTGTTATATCAACTTTATTGTCACCCAACTTTCTTCCATTCTTAGATATAGCCTCATGAAAAGCTCTTTCGCTATCAAATTTAATTATGGCAGATCTACCAGGTAGGTTATCATCGAGTAGATAATATATGCCATCATTTGGTATATCACAACCAGCGAAAAACTTTTTAATCTCTTTAAATGAAGTGAGTTCAGGCAGGTTGCCGATCTTGGCGTAAAAACATTGTTCCTTATTGTTTTGCACCGGAGCTTCTCCTTTAAAGCTAAATGGAGGCAAAGGAGGAGGCTGTAAAAAAGTCGATTCAAATGTTGAGCTTTTTTTGTCTTGCCAGGGATAAGACATTGGATTAGGTTTTTCACTATTTTTCCTACTGTCCTGGCTTCTTCTGTTACTGGCACTATGATTCGAATGATATTTTTCATCTTTATTGCTTCTCTCTCTACTCCTCATTCTCGATCTACTGTTCAATCTGGGATCTCTCATACGGCTTCTGTCCTTTGAATTAGAACGAGACCTGCGTTTTTTATCTCTGGACCTTGATCGCTGATTGCTATACCGTTTAGCGTGTCTTTCAGGACTTCTTGGTGGCAAATCATTGTAATCATGCTTGTAGTTATTTTTGGCCGGTGCATCTGTTGTAGACAGCCCTTGTTGCACACTACCTTGCTTATCTCTTGCATCAGCAATCACTTTCTGCATTTCTGAACGTGATGACAGTAATAACTTCACTCTCGAAGATTTTATTTTCTTGTTATCTAAGGCCATCGCTTGACGAGCGTCTTCATCGGTAGTAAATCCAATGAACGTGTCTCCATTCTCACCTCCCACAATATGAACACCACCTTCAGGAATATTTAGCCCTTTGAAAAAATCACGTATATCAAGAGTTGTAGCAACTAAAGGAAGATTTTGCAAACGAATTATAACAGCCATTTATAATACCTAAAATATATTAGAAATAATATAAAATATTTATCACAAGTATTTTATTATTTAAACTCAATTTTAAAATGTAATCTGCTAATAGAATCATGATTAACAATCTGAAATGTCAGCCGAAATATATATATATGACCCTAGAGTATATGCATTTTTAAACAAGTGCTCAACTTATATGGCATGTATACAAACATATTTTTCGCGTTTTAACAAAATTTGTGTGTGGACTTACATCCCACTATCCTCGATTACCTATGAAAGACTTAACCAAGTTAATGTTTGGTGCTCTGCATTAATTTTTAACTTTAAGTACTTACTCTTGTTCCAAGCTGAAATCATGTGCGTTGTATGTATGGCATAGGTATGTAAAATAAGAAGACAAACTGTAGCAGCCATTATTACATTACTAAAGTCTATACTAATATTTGCATTTTACTAATACAAATAAATCCTCTGATACGCCACAATTGCGTTTATATATTATTCCTAGTGGGGTAAAATAAAAAAACCTTTTTAAGAATTTGGTTTCCTTCCCACATTCGAATCCCACCATTCATGATACAATTCACATAAATTGTGCCTTTTCGGCGAAGGTATTCTATGATATATTTATCTTTAATATTACGCTTATTAACGATAACAAACTCAAATTTTTTGGACTTAACGAAAAGTACACCGACGAGTTATTTTAGTGTTAACTTTTGTGTTGGTTTCGTCAATATAGTTGGTTGGTTATATATTCTTACACCCAATGTTATGGAGTCAAGTTGCGATATATATTTATTTATCACTCCTAAACGTCTACAAATCGTTAAACATTTTCAAATTTTGATTTATAATTCGTTTTGAACATTCTTTCCCCAAATTGTCGATCCTCGTCGGTAAAAAGGTATAACTCAAGGGTTTATAATATGAAAATATGTTCTTCTTTCTTTTTAAGATTTTTCTATTTTAAAATAGAATTCCCAAAAAACAGACACACTCTATAATTTTCAGCCAAGGATCCGCATTGAAAACAAGAGTGTAATACGATTCTTAGAGAACAAGGGCAGAGAACGTTTTGAAAATTTTGTGTTATTCATAGCTTACTAAATAATTCTTTTACAAGTGATTATATAGTTATAATTAAAAAATTTTTAATTATAGTATTTATGAAGCTTTTCAATTTTTGCTTAAATTTTTTAAAACTTAAATAATAACTAAAATAAACAAAAAATGTAATTTAACTATAAATATAACCAATTACTTTTTTGCTCAAAGTAACAATAACTTTAAAGAAACTATTTTTACCAGTAACTCTATCCATGGATGAAAAAAATGGGCAACACTGAGTTAAATAACTAGTTAAAGTTAGTTTGTAAGTTAGGTGTATACTAGCCAATTTTATTAGTTTTGTATGAGGTTTAGCTAATTATTTGTTTTTAAGTTTACCGGCTATTTCGCTTTTATGCTGTAACTCTCTTTAAAATCCGAATACACCTTATACTAATCAAATCGAAAGTTGTCATCAGAAAAAGAACCTAGCTATTTAAAAGGTAAAGATTAGTAGCATTCAAAAACCTTATCAGGTAGACTTTTTTATCACCAGCATTTGAAAACGCATATGGAGGAAAAGTTTCGAGCTCATCCTTAATCAGAATCCTTCATTATCCCTATAAATAAATTGTATCCCTTAAAATTTTTCTCTCTTTTCACCTTGAATGCCTTTAATTTTTGTTAAAATATTATAAGTTTTTTCAAATGTTGTGTTCGGATTAACGAGAGGTGACTGTATATTTTGTTTTTGAGAATACATTCGATGAGATGGAAACAAAAATAATTTTTGACGTTCTAACAAATTGAATTTTGCTAACTTCACAACTTGTATAAAAAGAAATGCCGTATATTTTTAGGACTATAAATCGATACTATTTTGAACAAGTGGCCAACCTAGACTTATCATCCATTTCGCCAGGTAAGGTTTTTCGACGAAAAATTGCGTATTTTTATTTATGTACGCTTTTTTCGTTGCAGAAAATGATAGGACACTCCAGCTATTTGTTCTATTGACGATATTTAGACAATCGTCGAGGTTGGTCAGGTATTTTCTTTTTTAAATAAATATATATAGAGTTCTATTAAAAAAGATCAAATACATAATTTGACGGAATAAAATAGTTAACCTTTGTATAAATTTTTCAGGGGTAACGAGCTACGAAATATACATTATGCACGGGGAGCATGTTTTTAATTAATTAGCAGCGTTTGTACTTAAATTAGTGCCACTTATTTAAAATTATTTATATAAGCATAAATGGTAATTTATTTAAAAAAATTGAACAATGAGTTGAAAAAATCTTGGGACAAACTTTATGTGCCTTTTTTGAAGCTAATGTTTTTGTTTATATTATATACTCAAGAGCGTTTTTGAATTTTATGATTGTTCATCATAACAAATATCATTATGTAATTACAAAACATGTGGTTCTCTTGAAAATTTTTTGAACCAAAATTATGTAAGTATACATATCATAATTACATAAACGTAAAAATTTTCAAAGTAAACTGATATTATATTTTTAGTATTCGTGGGAACTACAAATTGTATTTTTAATGCAAATTTCTGACACTTTTTATCTATATATTTTTCGCACAAGTTTTCTCGGTAGAACGATCACCCCTTAAATTCAGCATTATACGACCAGTTACTGTAGTCTTGTTCTGTAAGAAAGCGCCTCAATATTACGACCAGTAGCACGCGTGTATTCTCATCCACACTAACTCTAAGCTATGTCGTAAAAAGGATGTGATGTATGTTGCATAAAATTAGCATGTCTATTCCCATTGGATAAAGGGCATCTTTTCTAACATAGTTTCACTACATACCATTTTGTAGTTCGTTATATCGAGGTTTTAGTGCGTGATTTATTTATCTTTAAACTCACTAATAAAAGAAGTCCGTATTTGAATCATATGTTAGTGTAAGTATGTCCTTTCATATAATCTTTTAAATTTTAATTTACCCTTTTAACCAGGGGCATCTGCCTCTACGTAAGATCAAAGAACAAAAATTAATGAGAGATCATTAACGTCACATCAAAATAGTAAACTTTACAAGCTCTCATTAAAGCACTTATATCTAGTATATTGAATCTTTTTAACTTTTTGCATACAGATGATGGCGTATACTTCATTATTTCGACTCCTAAATCCTGGTAAAATGCATAAATGTTAAAATTTTGTGAAACGCTATATAAATTTACTGTAGGTATTCTCAAACTGGTTAACTTAAATTCAATTTAATCTTGTTAAATCAAAGTGAAGTAGGATCCCAAATAATAATAATGTATTAATCCTCTTATTTGGCGTTTAATATTAAAAAATATTGATTGAAATAATCAGTAAAAAAATAAGGGTAGATGGAAATGAAGATTATTGAATATTAAAAAAAATTCAGAAATGAAAGCATAACCTTTCTACTTTATATGTGTCTCCTTTGAAAAAGTGATTCAATATGTTAGAAATGTATTAATAGGTTGACATTAATTTTAACTAAGGCACTTTTTAAAGCAGCTAATTGCAAAGATAAAACTTTTTTATGTAAAATTGCTATCTAAATTTAGTGTATAAAATAACACAAAAAAGAAAAAAATCTAGCTTTCCAATACTTAAGATAAAAATATGTATATATTAAAACTTTTTATCTGTCAGAATAACTATAGCACATATGTTAATATAAATAAATTTTAGTGAAAAATAACTTCCTTCTTTTTCTCAATAAACTTTCTTACTTGACCTAAATACATGATCAATTGATACTGAGAGCAACTATGATAAAACCTGAAATCAAAAAACCTTAATTGCATTAACCCCTAGCACAAAATCGCGCGCTTCAATTTTTTTTATTTATTACAAAATATTAAGGTTATTCAAATTTATCAAAAAATACCCCCCCCCCCTCTAAAGTTTTTATTTTATTATTAAAATTCTACATGTTCATTGATCTTATAATAAAAACTATAAAACCCTATTAATAAAAATCAGGGCATTTGTTTACTTCACGCCCTTCCCAGCCACCTTTAAAATTGTAAACTAATTTTTTTGAATATTTTAAATAATATAACAATACAATTTTTGTAGATAAAATTTTATATTTTTTGAAATAAAAAAATTACAATAGATATTTTTTCCGTCTGCTGTAAAAAAATAAGTATACGTGCTTTTACACTAAATTATAAAAATTAGCAAAATATAGTAAGTTTGTTAGTAAAAAATCTAATCATTCAGTTATTATTTGATTAGTTAGTGGTTTCTTGTTTTTGAATTATTTAGTTAGCCAGTAGCTAGATACCCAGTTAGTTAAATAGATAGTTCCATAATTGAACATAGAGATGTCACAATGGGGAATCGATTCAGCGACCATAAGATCAAAACTACACTTCAATCCCTAAAGCAGCCATCTGCCGAATAGAAATTAAGTAAATCTTTAATATTTTGCCTTTAAAATCAATAAATTTAAAATATATGTTTTTTTTCTGAAAAATATAAAGTGAAAAAAATCTATTTTCTCAAAATAGTGGGAGGGGAAGCAAGTAAACAAATGCCAAAATCGATATCCAAACGAAAACCCCAATTTATTATTCAAAAGTTTCACACTTTACTGTCATCTGTTTAGTCAATGTTTCATTTGTTAGGATATAATTTGACACTTAGATTATTTGATTCTAATATAGAAAATAATAGGATGTGTTTAGTTTCCGCTCAGATGTTATCACTGCATACAGAAAAAGTTGAAACCCTATAGGAATATATTGCATATTACGTTTGATTAATGACTTCCAAATATTTTGTGAGAGCAGCTTCCTCAAAAGATCCTAATTCTAGCACCTATCTTGAAGAAATTTTACAAAAAGCCTTTTCATCAAAAGATCCTCTCAAAACCTTCATAAAGGCAAAAAGGTAAATATGGCCAAAAAATTTTAATTGTTCAGAACACTACTTTTGACACTTCAAAAAGGAAAGCTTGTTATTCTAAAGAACGCAAATCAATATTAAGTGTTATGCAATAATACTTGTAAAGAATGTTCTGATAATAAAACCGAACGCTTATTTTTTCATTTTAACGCTTTTAGTTTCGTAGTTTGACCATCACTTACCTAGTACGTGTTGAATTAGCGACTTTTCGGATACTTCGACCTTTAGCAATCTCTGAATTAAAATGAGTTCGTAATTTAGAAAGCGTCAAGGTACCGTGGAATGTTTTCATCAAAAAGACAAAATTGCACAACGTCTATCACATTCTTGTTCGAATCCACGGCATATCAGTTAAAATGGAATTCCCTGCCTAACTTTCGGAAAGTTTTTAATGAAGAAAAACAAGTATCAAACAGCTTTTATTGCCAGAGGGAGCTATAAAAACATTTTAATTTTTTTATAATTTATTTTCTCGTAGGGCTAGAAATTTTATCAAGCCAGATGTTGTTCTCAAAAATTAATATTCTTGCAAACTTGTAATAAATTGTTAAAGATTTGAAACTTTTCAGCAAGTTAGCTGTGAAGAGTTCAATAAAAATTAAGTTTGGGATTGTACCCAACTTTTGGAAATAAAAAAACATAAAATCAAAACTGTTCTGATGCAATTTCAAATGCGTACCTTGTAAATAAAAAAAATTGAGATTCAGATTTTAAAGTTAATGCTGTGACAAAACTACATATTTGACATTTGAAAAACCAAAATTTTCATGTTTTCAATTAGTGTAATAGAAGCATAAATTTAATATGTTGGTCAAATTTAATTAGTTCTAAATTTTTGCTAAAACTTGGTAAGAATCCCAAGGCCATAGAGAAATTTAAAGATAAAAATTTTTCCAGTTTTACATTTTATTTGATAAAACATTATAAAATAAACTAAAAACTTCTTTTATTTCTTATTCAAATGTGTTATATAAAACTAACAATGGCGAAATAACATTATTGTATCTTATGGCTCTTAGAGGGTAAAATAATTGTTTGTTTAAAATGTCTTTAGTAGCATTTTGTCAAAAAAAAACTATTTCCTAAACGCTCACTAAACGAAGATTATTCGTGACAATTATTACATTTTACCCTTTCAAGCACAACGGGAATCCAATGATCCGGGAAATAAAAACGTGAGCTTTAATTTATATGAAAATTCAATCCAAAAAGACAGCTGATTGATTTTCGAAAACTAATGATTCAGGAGAGCTAATCGTTCAAAAAGAGAAGGCTTAAAATACAAGTTATGAAAAAAATATATGCGACTGCTTTCAAGTAATTCGAGAATTTTAATTTTCCAATGTAATCCAAAATTAACTATAATTTCCGGTCTATAAAACACTACTTTTTCCCCACGCTTTGAATTACGCGGCTAATTTATGGATATTTCCCACTTTCACAAGCTTCATGCCGGAAAAAATACAATTGTGACGGTGCTCAGTTTTTCAGCATCATGAAGCTTTCATTAGACAAATGAAATTGCCAAACAGGTTAAGGTGAAAACAATGTAACTTTTTAGTTTACTGTTTAGATTAAATCGAGCGCGCTCAAACTTCCCATCATTCTGATTACGGTAGTCATTTTGTCACCCTCATCATGGAAAAGACGAGGAGAAATGCATATGATGCGGCTTTCTAGTTGAAGGCTCTGGCTATTGGAAAAGAAAATAGAGCAGCCGCACGGGAGCTTCGTCTTAATGAGTCGATAATAAGACGTTGGAAACAGCAGCGTGGGGAATTGACTCTGTGCAAAAAGACAACTAAAGCTTTCAGAGGGAGAAAAGCAGATGGCCAAAACTAAAAAATGAGCTCGAAAACTGGGTCAACAAACAGAGAGCAGACGGCCGAGGTGTTTCAACTGTGTAGATCCGACTGAAAGCCAAAACAATCGCAATGAAGTTTGAGGATTTTAGAGATGGTGGTGTTTCAGATTTATGAAACGTAAAAGCCTGTCAGCAGCTGCCTCCAGACTACGAGGTAAAAGTTTCAAATTTCTATAAATTCAAGGATGAAAACATAGCGCAGCATTCCATTGGCCCTCATGACATCATAAATTTGGATGTGGTTCCTTTGACGTTTGAATCATCCTTCATGTTTGAAAACCTGAGTTCTTAGCTTAGGAGAAAAGCTTTAACCGATGGTGATTTTTAAACGCACGATGATGTCAAAAGAAAAATTCCCGAGGAATTGTGAAGTCAACAAGAAAGGATGGATGACGGAAAGCCTAATGCGTGAATGATATCGGAGTGTTAGGGTAAGCGACCGGGAGGATCCTTTCACAGGAACAAGGCATTGCTCGTTTTGGACAGCATGAAGGCCCACATAACAGATTCTGTGAAAGAAGCCATCAAGACGACATACTCAATTCCAGCTGTGATTTTTGGGGGCACAACAAAGTATTTGCAGCCATTTGACATCAGTTTAAATCGATGTCAAGTGGGTGGAAACCCCTCACTAAAACGGGCCGCATGTGAAGAGCAACTGAAAGAGTGGAGCTTTGCCAAAAAATTAACTATCATCAAAGAGTTTGCTGGACTGATGCGTGTTGAAGAGAGCACAAAGAAAAGTTTGCAGCTAATTTTTTAATTTTGTTAAAAAATTAAGTGGGTGCGGCTTATATTCTTAAAAAATTCGTTATTATGGTTAATTAGTTATTAGCAGGGCGAGTAAAAGTCAAATTTTATTTCCGTTTAGCAAAACTTTTCGAAGATCTTTACTTGTTTAGTCTAAAAATTTTAAGTTAATCAAAATCAATTTTTCGAGTTTAGGTCAATAAAGTCAATTTTTATATTTAACACTTTTTAATTCAATGTGCCTAAAATTCTTATAAGCGATAGATACAAGATTTCTTCTTTATATCAACACCTCCACAATAGTTTGGCTTTTTTTCATCTAATAAAAGGTTTTACTGTAAAGTTTGCCTGACTGAGGTTAAACATGAAGAAGTTTTTTGTAAGAATTTTTTTGCTGACAAACGCGGTTACATACGATATATCCGCAGCAGAAGTTATGGAATTTTATTCCCAAACTTTTTTTATCATTGCATGTTTTTCACATCTTTTACACAAGTTTACCTTAAAAGTTAAGTTATCCTGTAAAATTGTAGATTAATGGCATTAAATCATTCAAAATTAGTACTAGAAAAAGACATTCTCTTTTCAAACCTATCGGCAACCCTTCAGTTCCAATTGTAACGAAATTGACAAATGGATTGCAAGCAGAAAAATATTTTCATTAAAATCTTCCAGCAGTGAAGAAATTATGATGATGATAGAATTTTATTGCCAAATATCAAGAAATTGTTAAAAAAGGAAATCTGTGTCAAAACTAGCTAACAATAATTGAATATTCACGATTCATTGATTTAGTCGGAAAAAGTCAACATAGAGACTTTTTCAGTCAAAGCTGCCTTTACTTGTTTCTTCAACATTATTTCATTTAAGACGAATGTGGCGTTAAAAGTTATCTTGAAAATAGATTCAAATAAAATGAAATCAATAAAATCATGAATATGGAAAACTCTCAAATCTCTCGCAGTACTTATCCCAAATTACAAAATTGTAAAGTTTTAACTTTACAAGTAGAAAGATCTTTTTCTAAACTGAAAAAACTGCTAGAAAATGATCGAATTTTAAACCAGAAAATGTCATCAATTATATGTTGTTGTATTAACTTTCTCTAAAGTGTTCATAGTTGTTCAATTCAATGAAACTTTAAAAAGTCAATTTTTCCTCGCCCTGGTTATTAGTGCTACTATTTTGTTAATTGCAGCATGTAATGTGATGAAATGCGTGAAACATACAAGTACAATGGACTGGAGTTAAAAACATAAGTACAAAACTGGAAACGCCAAAATTAGGATAATTTTGTTCTTAAGATCGGCTATTGTCCGAGGGCGGTTGAGTGGAATTTTCTGGGTGGCAAATGTCCTAGAACCAAATTTTATAGCTACAAAAAAATGACTAATAAAGAACATTATCAATCAAGATATGTACATAAAATCGTGCAAATAAATTCAATATGGACAAAATGACAACAAAACTATACATTGGAAGTAATCAATTAGCAAATTTTCAATTTTTAATCTAACCACGATACAAAACATATCGTTTTTCTCTTATCATTCATTTCACATTAGAAGTCAACTTTTTTATACTCGCACTCAGAAGAAACGTCCACTCATAAGCATGAGAATGTAGATGAATCATAAATATCCTTTATTTACTAAACTTCATTTTTAAGAAAAAGGGCATAACAAGAAAGAAACGTCCTGTTATATAAGTGATACGTTTTTTTAATGTTAAGGTTCTCCCTAGTGATGAGAAACGATTTTCAAAACTGATAAGAAGGGGAATCTTTTTTTATTAGGAACGCTGGAGAGCTTTATTAAGAGATGCTTGATTTGAGCAATGCGCTGGGCAACTTTATATAGGCCATAACCTTTTGAATTTTATCAGATCCAAACGTATCTGTTCTATTTTTTCAAAAATTCTTTTAACCCTAGAGAGTACCAGCTATTTTTTGTATATAGCCTATTACTTCCCACCACTTCTTTCGTATTTTTCTGAGATAACTTATAAATTTCCTCATTTTTATATTTCATCACCCAATATTTTCTTCAACTAATTTGAACCCACGATAAAGCAGACATAAAGTAATTCAATATTAAACTCATGGTATACAGAGACGGGCACGTATACCGACCACTCTCTCAATTCAGTATAAGTGCAAAAGAGTAGAACACTGATAGAATGATCATTTGTCTAAAAAGTTCATTTTTAAGCCTCACATGGGCAAACGGGCGCTAAATGCATCGATGCAGTGCTCTAATCAGCAGATTTGGATTATGAACTTCCACTACAAGTGTAAAGTAAGTGAAGGAGATCGGGCCCGGGTTAATTATAATATAAATCGGTTAATTTAAGTATCTATTTTTTGGAAAGGACGTTTGAATTAATCATAGACTAAGTTTTAAGATGATGTGGCTGTCCTTTAACTGTATTGTTAATGCTCATTTGCTCTCCTTAAATTTTTGACAATTTAAAGACACATCAAAACCTAAATACTGCATATATCAAGATAGAAGTATGGCTAAAAAGTGAAGAAAGCAATACAGGTCGATTTTGTATTAATTTATTTTCGTAAACTCATGTAACCTGTTCTTTAGTGCACACCTCTTTACAATAAACACGTTAGTAGGGTATTCAATAAAACGATTTTAGCGTATCTTAATTTTCAAGAATGCCAAGGATCAATGGATAATACAACAATTATTTTAAAAAAGTGAGTAATTCCATTTAGTTGTCCAGATTTAAGACTGAAGGCGGATCGCTTTCTTTAATTAGAAACTGTATAACGACTTCAGAAAGACATGTGTTAACAAAGCTTTATCTTATAAAGAGCATGGGCTTTTTTGTAGCATCATCCCTTAACCGGTTAAAACAAGAGTCGAAGTTATAAAAAGATACTTTTGATAGCATATATTTTCTTCGCGCAAAATTAAATATTTTTTAGTTCGATTCTCGGTTTGGCATTAAAGGTAGAAATATTCTTTATAAAAGATAGTGACTAGAGCAGGGGTTCTTAACCCTTATTCAGTCATGCATACCCTTAAAGAAGTTGGTGAATTTCTTTTCTCATAAAAAGAAATTCGCATGCAATTAATATTTGTACTTTATTTTATTGACATGACTTATTTGATCACAAATGACGTCAAATACACGCAGCAAAGCAAATTTTACGTAAATTCAAGGAGAAAAAACAAAATCCAACGCTTGCTACTTCGGTTATCTTTACACGTACAAATTCGCAGCCATGGACCCTAAGCTAAGAACCACGGGATAAGACGATAGGAGACCTACACGGTAAAACCAAATAAAAAATCTACGTTTCAACCAAGTGATATTGCCAATATCGAAAATCACCTGTTCGCGTATACACAACTTTCACTAAAAATGAGCCTATTTCCTACTCATAAACAGGAGTTGCTGAAAGATAATGTGATTATTGTTGTGTGAATGAGATTTCAAGGATTCATTTCTATCCAGAAAAGAAATTCAATCCTACAGCGGTTTAATAAACGATTTTATTAAACCAATCCCTACGAATCGCTGAATATTCAAAATGAGAAGCCACTTTTATCGTCTTTGAGTGAGCTTCCAAAAAATCAGAACAGCATAGAAGCAGCCTCTAGAAGGGAAAATAATCTTTCTAAATTTTGTCGCGTTACCATTAGCATATTCCTAATGGCAGTCTTTCTAGTTCATGTGATATTTTATGAGAATCCAAGACAAAAAGTCTCATTAAATAAATGAACTAATAAACCTACGTTAGTTATAAATCTTAAATCATATCCATCCATCGCTTCACCAATTGCTTTTTATTAAAATATTGAATGTGCGTTAATTCTTTATATCACGACGAAAATTCTTTGCGGCGAATTGACCGGTACTACATTAACCCATTTACAGCCAATGTTCTTATTTTGGAACATAAGTAATTTCATCTTCGTCTGCTTTTTTCAATGACGTTGAATATAAATCGTCTGCGTTTTTTAGATATCGTCTGCTTTGCTTGGCCTTAAATGGGTTAACGAATTCTAGTGGTAACTTCACCACCATTTTCTCACAATACAGAAGCAAATAATTACAAACGGATCATTAATGTTGTCTTAACAAAATCTCTCACCCTTGAAGATTTCATTAGTCTATTACGCCAAATAAAGCAAATTATCATACTTTATACCTTATTTTTTACTTATATTTATTTAAGATGAAGCGATTTATAGTGTACGTATCAAAAGTTTAATTTTTGCTCGCCTTTAAATATTCAGAAAATCTTCCAATGACATTCATTATGAAAATTATTCTTTTACAAAATAGAGGAAAAATAATTTGATATCGATGCTAAGCTACACAAACTCCAGAGATACGGTATGTTGCTATGCACAATCAATCTTTTTCTGGAAAACCAGTTGAATCTTCGCAGTAGGTAATCCGACACTTTTTATAAGTGATAAGGATGTAGATAGGAAAGTTGTATCGGTTTTATCAGATATTTTAAGGAGTAAAATTATTCATCTTCATTTCAGAAGCTCGGAGAAGATACACGGCTTTTAAGAAGAAGAATTTTCATATCCATGTTTCCTACACGTTGCAACTTGAAAGAAATTAGTTATGATTTGTAGATGTTTTAAAAGAAGGGCAACCAATATCTATTAGTTAAAAACTCGAGATAATATAAATTATTTTTATCTTTTAATCATTTTAAAAGAAATTTAAAGTTGCTTTGTAGAACTTTTTTAGTCTTTTTTTAATATAAATTTTCGTCAAAATATTACTAGACCAACTTTTGAAAATAAATATGTTTATGAAAGAATAGTTTTTCTTTTGAATAATGGTTAAGAAAGACACGAGCTTGACTTATCCTTTGATATTTAATATTTAACAATATTTCATTCATCGATTATTTAGAAAAAACACTAGTTGAAACTATAAACTTTTGTAAACTTCCTTCAGTAGAAAGCAACAAATCTTACAGTAAGCGCTGAAAGATTATTGCAGTTGCCTAAAATTAGAGAACATATACGTTGTATTGTGATTTATATTAGTTGTTTTTGAATGATCAATCAACTCTATTCCTTTTGATGTAAATAATTCCTATTTGATTTTTAAATTTGTCTTGATAGTAGAATGACGCAAAAACGGCCAACAAACAAAAAGAGTATTTATCAAGGACTACATTAATTTCTGATATGTTTAGATTTTGCAACTGAGAAACCTACATAAGAAGAATCGATTAAGCGAAATGTTAGGACATAATAAGGGGTTTAATGATACAAAAACGATACGTTTTTAAAACAAAATAAGGTAGCAATAGGGGCATGTGTTGATAACGATTAATTTTTCAAAAAAGAACTTTAAGGTCGTACTACATAAATATAAAATGTGAAAACGCATACTGCCGGTGAATTATGTTGATATGTGCAAATTATTCATACGCAGATGCTGCAAGTACCAAAGCGGATAATCCCCCTCTATAAATGTTTTAGAGGAAAAAAGGGACGTATCCTGGTATTCTTTCTGAAGATGAAATGGAATAGAGTTTCGAAGAAAATTTTGAAAATGCTTTCGAACTTTAGAGCACGATGATGAAAATGAGTTAGTCACCCAGCAAGTGTTTTCAACGCTTTTTGACCCATTATTGTGAAATGAAGAAAGATGGACTGTGACATTTTCCTTTTTGCCTCTGGTGGAATGAAAGTTAGGAAGCGAACGTGAGCAGAAGATAACGATCTCTTTTTGAAAAAAAGTTGATATTTGGAAGTAAGTCATTTAGGGGCAATAAAAGTTGACCTATAAATCCTTCAAAAATTGACCTAGCGACTTCAAAAAGTTAACTTTATTTGTAAAAAAATTGACCGAAAAATACTTCCATACTTTTCCCAAAGTATTATTATTGTAAGACACCATCTAATATTTTAAAGAATTCTTTTTGAAAAGGCACGATCTTTAGACAAAAGCTTTTTAATCACTACAATTTATATTTCCCTTCTCGGTTGCCTGTGCTATAGAAGAGTATATTATATGCGTAGCAGTGGCGGATCCAGAAATTTCTTATAGGGGGGGGGGGGGGCGAAATCTATTCAATTTTGCTAAAAGTCTTCAGAATGAAAGCTGTATTATGTCTTTTGGAATCACTAATTACCTGTTTTCATATTTTTAACATTATTTTGTCATGAATAAATTGCAAAACTTATTTTTTTATACATGTAAGGGTAATTTTCGAAACCATTTTTCATAGGAGGGGGGCCCATGAGGCTCCCCCCCTTGGATCCGCCACTGATGCGTAGATATACTTCTTTTTCATATGTTTATGATTTCCTTTTCCATGTAGTTTCTCATGCCACATTAACGAAGAAGTCAAATTGTTTTTTCTATATTAAAAATGATCTGTCAAAGAATTATAATAATGAAATAATCAATTTTTTACAAAAAGTTATATTAAAAAAGTTGACCTAATAACTTGTACTTGTTTTACACAAACTTTATAAAATATGACAATTTAAGTGTTTTAGAATAAGTAGTATTAAAAATCAAAAGTTAATTTTATTGACTTTTAATTGCCCTAGTCATTATGTATGACAAAGTTTGTTTACTTGTAACTTAAGACTTAGGGTGTCTTAAAGGATGAATAAGATTTAATAATTGTAATTTTCGCTAATACTGAGAATAAGAGTAGTAACCAAACTCTAGATTGAAGTAAAAATTTATTTAGAAAAAACAAATTATTTTTGTTAAATAAAAAATTCATGATTCTTCAGGGAATAAAAGGCTGAAATAAATATTGAGGAAAAAATAAAACATCTTTCGCTCTGAAAGACTGTTATTTTAAACTACAAGAAGCTTTTGATTTCAGATTTTATATATGAACAAAGCTCTTTGATTACACAAAAATAGACCAGAGATAATTTTCTTACTAAACCATACATAATTTATAACTCACAATTCGTGGTTTTTTACAAAGTAAAAAATATATAATCTTTTAAATATTTTTAACTATATCTGATCTGAAATTTTGAAACGCTCGTAAACATTTACGGAGGAGTACTTAAAAATTTTGAACCAAGTTTAGATAACTCCATTACGACAGAAAATAAAGAAACAATAATTGCAAGACTGAATTGTCTTTACCTTATTATATACAGTATTTTGTCGATTAATTATTCAAGTTTTTAAAAACAATATTGTCTGACCTTAAAGATCCATTTTAAGTTCAGCAATACTATTTTGGTACATATTTTAAATGGTATTATTATATTGCATAAGTATGCCACACGATATTTTAGGTTTATGATTATTCATCTAAATCTTGGGGCAAATTTAAATATTTTTATCCATGTTAGAAAAATAGCATGACGTTTGCCTCGTTTACTTAGTTCAAACTACATATTCAAATTCAGTGTAGCTAAACCTTTTTTCACACTTAAAATATGTTTTTATAAAATATTATATTGTTAGCATTTTATTTTAAAGTTTCATAAACACGTAATAAAGTTTCTTCTTTGTCATCTCATTCAAAATGTAAATCAAATTGCAAATTTTTCGAGGAAAGACTGATGCAATCACCCAGTTAGAAATAAAAACGTATGAAATGAATATTCTACCAACATGCTTTGCTAGGATTTTAAGCTGTCGTTCAATTAATTTTTATAATTCTAATCAATCAGAATTAAAAATAAAACACATGATAAAATTGGAAAAGTTCTAACGATTGGTTTTGCAAAAATAAAACTAGAAAGCCTATAATTCCAGATTCAATATCAATTGAGACAATACAGTAGCAAAAAACTAATGTAAAAGTAATGAATGAGTGATTGTGTAGATACTAGAGTTGGGCCGATATCAGAACCGTAATCAATTTAAAATAAAAATCAGGCCTAGGCAAACAAAAAAGATTGCTGGAATACATCAGAACGAGCAGTTTCGAGGAAAACTAAAAATTGAGCTCTAGAGTACCGTCGCTAACGAGACAACACAATTAAATGACAATTCGTATACAGATTAGAAATTACGCGTAGAGAAAATTCATACGGACAAAAATCATGTACATTTACCCTTTAGTATCTGAGAACTGACAAACAACGATATGCATATTTTAGCAAATCATGCATCAATAGAGATGATGATCAAGTAAGCTATTAGAATGTCCATAGCTAGCTAAACTCGCCTGTAAATATCTACAAATGTTTTTTTACTAATCAGAATCCAAAAAGGTTTCTAATACCACAAAAATTTTTTAAAAAGCATATCTTATCTACCTACGCTAGTAATGGAAAATAATTCAGAAAAAATGAAATGAATCATTCGAAAGTATTAGTAGGTTGTAGTGTTCGTGTTGATCTGCTTTCGAGACGAGTCAAGCTAAACTTTTCACCTAGTTTAAGAGGGTCAGTTTGTTTTATGTCAGAATTTAAATTGTGTTATTTAGCTTTAAGCCAAAAAGCCACGTGCCTAACGTCGGCAGGGCATTATACCATTCACACTTGCGAAAGAACGAATCCGATCCATAAATTCTGATCAATATTCTTTGTATACCTTTTTACGTAAAGAGCGAGTGACGTAAATTGTGAGTGAACTGGACAAAGACAAAAGTGAGTTCTTCATGCTGTCCACTGATTAAGTAAATATACTTAAAGTGTTCAGAAATACGATGGAAATAGTGGTTTTAGATAGAGGCTCGCATCGTGAGGGGAAATAAATTTGAACTCTCCAAATGGGATATCTGTATTCCAATTATTTCAGATTTTTCATATTACCTTTTTTCTTTCAAGGCCAAGTTAACTTTAATTAACTTTAGTTTATAATTTAATTTAAATGAATATTTTATTTCACGTATATTTGATATAATAGAGAATTTAAATTTGAGCCATAATTCAAAATAAAGCAAGATTAATTATGAAGTCGTACAGAATTTGTAGGAATCTAAAAGAATTCTTTACAGCCAATGAGCGAATAAAAAAAAATTTCGAAGTTGTTTTCTATGAAAAAAATTGTTATGATCAGCATAACATACTTTTTTGCCAAAATTGTTACAATGATGTACACTTTTTTTATACTTGTTTTGTAGGACCAAATTTATTTTAGAAAACTGAAAAATACATTTCAAGCGTAATAGTATATCAGTATGCATTTCTAAATTATTTTATTTTTCATTGTATTCATTCAAAAAAAGTTAGCTCATGGTATTTTTTTAAATTTCAGGAATAAAATGGACAACTTAGAGAACGAGAATAGGTGATATATTTTGTAAACAGCATTTTATAAGCATTGTTGTAATATTTTTTCAATGGAATTATGAGATCACAGGATTTATCGCTTCAAATTATTTTGAAGCTGTAAAAAACGTCATCGGGTTTATCAAGTATTGTATTGCGTATTTTGCTAATGAGATATATTAGTCTCTTTTTATTGCATAGACCTTGCGTTCAATTATAAGCAAAGAGTTTTCAAGTGGTTACAGATAACAACATTGATTTATTGAAACTGTGACATTTAACATACGCTCTAGCATGTACAAGCTAATCAGTGTTAAAAAATTAACCATTATAGAAAAACTAATCTTATTTTCAAAAAAAACGTTAAATTTTAGAAAGAAAATACATTATGAAAAAGTTTAGAATTTTACAAATGGTGTAAAATTGTTGATTTATCATTTGTGTTGAAAATCTTTTCAAATTGTTACTTTTAACATTAAAGTATTGAAATGAACAGGGTAGTCATTTTTAAAATAATTTTCGTCAAAACACAAGGCTTGCTCAGGCACTGTACGGACAAGCGGTGATTATTATCTCTATTGATTACAGTAGCTGCAAGGGTTAAATTAACGTAATAAAATATAGAGGTTGAGATAAATGCTTCGATTTATCTGCTAAATATAATCGAGATATTGGTTTTATTTAATGTTTTGGTTTTTATCAAGATTTCTTTAAATAGTTCGTAATGTTTTTAAACCTTCCTTAAAAGTTTTGTTGATAAAAAAGTAGGTAAATTCTTAATTTTATTTACGAAAGTAAATTGTTTTGGCTTTTAAGCAAGTGCGGATCCAGGGGGAGGGGGTGGTGGGCTCATCGGTCTAGGCCCCCCTATGAATAATGGCTTCGAAAATTACCCGTACATGTAAAATTAATTTTTGCAATTTATTCATGACAAAATAATGTTAAAAAATGAAAACATAGGTAATTAGTGATTCTAAAAGACATAATACAGCTGTCGTATTCTCTGAAGACTTTTAGCAAAATTGCAAAAAAAAATTAGATTTCGCCCCCCCCCCCCCCTCCTATAAGAAATTTCTGGATCCGCCACTGCTTTTAAGCAAGCTATATCACTAGGTACTGCTGAAACACCAAATTTAAAACTGCTCAAAAATAATTCTAAAATGTTCTTTCAACCCTTTTATTAGTGTTGGGCTAAATCTTTTCGCTCAAGTATTATCTCAGATATTTATAAGTTTTTATAAATATTTTTAATGTTACATATATATTTCAACTATGCTGAATTCAGTGGTGTTATTCATTTTTTATGAAAATCAATCAAACCTATCAAAAAATTAATTTATATATGACAAAAAGAAACTTTTTATCTAAATAATTATATAAAGTTTTTTACACATATATACCAATTTTCAAGCATGCTGAATTTAGCGAAACTTTTTATCTAAGTAATTATATAAAATTTTTTACACATATATACCCATTTCCAAGCACGCTGAATTCAGTAGTGATGTTCATTGTTTTAACTCAATCAAACCTGTCAAAAAATTAATTTATCTCAAAAAGAAACATTTTATCCGAATAATTTTCAAAAAAGTAGTAATAAAAAAAGTTGTATTATATAAAGTAGAAATAATATATGACAGCTCATGTCAAAATTAAAATTTTTATTCTTAAAAAAGTTTTTTATTCATTTCAAGTATGTAGAATTTAATGGTGATGTTCTTTTTTATGAAATCAATAAAAGCAGTCAAAAAATCGATTAAACCTGTAAATCAATGTCAAATATATAAACTTCAAAATAAATTTTACTTGAAGTATTTCTCTGATAATTATTTTCTTAATTTATTTAATAAACCAATTTCACTTGTCAGTAAATTACGTATCACGATAGAAACTCCATCTTTTTGGCTACAAATTCGTTATCGGTCCGTAGACTCTATGTAATATTTTTTATACGTGTTTGAAAAATTTTTTATAAGGATTTATTTTGAACAGATTTTTTCCTCTCTCAAAGTATTCTGATTAAAAAAATCTTCTTGATGATCTAATTCTCACATATAGGCACCTGTGCAATTTTTGATAAATCTGATTATTAATTTGATTAATCTATAATTCTGATTATAGATTTAAATATTTTTCATTTGTAAAAGAGGAACTTCTTTTTCACAGTCAAAACCTTTTTTGAAGCACCCAATATTAGATAATTACACATCTTACTAGTTCATTAGAACATGGTAGATGATCTTCCATTTTTTTTATCACACGTTCTCTTTTTGATTAGTTTTCAAGTTGTTTCCTTCTCTCATACCAATCTTCAAAACATTTTATTTCAAAATATTTCATACTCAAGATGATTGAAGAAAGTATTATAGGCCAAAATATACAAAAAAAAAAATATATTTTTACTATATAACTAATATACAATGATTTTTTGAATTTTATTACAGAAATGATGATGAAAGACTTACATGACTAAATCAATTGCCACTTCCAGATATTTTTAACCGTATTAGCCGATTTGGTATAAAAACAGATATTTTATTTTTTTGAAGAGAGTATCTAGAAGTAAACCGCAAATCTTATTGAAGCTTTAAGATATTTTAAAACCATAAATGCCATATGTGAGTCCAAAAATGAAACAAGTTTCTTCCATTTGGCATATAGACAGATATTTTATTTAAATTTCAAAAATATTTCTGTAGACATTAGACATAAATCGAACATTTGATTGACATTTGATTAACACTGACAGTAAAACCTTTAAATGCGAAAACTGCTTCCAGGAATGAAACCATCATGATCTATTTGGTATAAAAACATATATTTTATGTAAAATTTGAATCAATATTTTGGAAACAAATTTTAGAACTAAACGTAAATTTGATTGATACTTATAGATATTTTCAAATCCTAACTGCAAAAATTGAGTCCATAAATGAAATTAGCATGGTTGATTTGGCATAAAAATATATATTTCATATAAAATTTGAGATATATTTACGCCCCCAGCACTAATAGGCTTTAACCAATTCTTAAGATTTTAATTAAATATGGAAAGTTCTTCAAGCAGTTAATTATCACAGGCATATGGAGGCTGTCTGACAGACTCAATCTTTATTTTAGGGGCTCCAATTCATAAAACAAAATTAAATTTTATGCTGAATGAGTGATATGAAATAAGCTCAGATTGGTTCCTATCTCTAAAATGCTTCACAAGACTGTAAATTTCAGAGAAATGTGTTCGCCAAACTTACGAAAGTTATTTGTTTGTCAACGCACTAGCATAGGGAATGCCTAGCGAGAGCCTAGATATGTTCAATATATTTTTCAAATTACGCGATATTTTAGAAACAAATCTCAGAATAATCAAATATTACATTTCTTTATCATGTTTGTTTTCAAAATAAAACAAACAGTATCAGATAATAGATTTTTATTGAATGAGTGACCAATTAATTATTGTACTTTTTGATTAATGAATTTGATTTTATTTATTATAAATTAAAATATGTAAACCATTTTTGGACAAATATAAAATTTTCTTTAATTTTTTTATTATATATTTTCTTATTTAGCTTAATGGTTTATAAGATATTTGAGAAGTAATTTAGATATTTATGAATGATTTACACATTAAATATTAAAGAATTATTTGTAAGTTTCGAAATGGAAATACATTTTCATTCACAATAAGAAGATGAAAATATATGGAAATTTTGAGAATGTTGATAAAGGCCGTATATAGAAAAAAAATTTACCCATGAACGTACATTTTTTTTTAAATATTTTATATAGGAAGGCTAATAAAGGCTTAATTATAGTTCCACTCGTATTACACAAAGATTGTAAAATGATATCTTACGGATAAGAATCAAGGATACAACTCTCCTTTGATATGCACTGATATACTGAAAAAAACCATCTACAATTTATTCCTCGCAGAGTAAAGTTGTTTAATAAATATTTATTACATTTTAAAAATAAAGGTGATTAAAATTGAAAATTTTAACGTTGTTAAACTGCATCTTTTTAATTTACTCCTCAAAATTAAAAATTGAGAAAGACGAGATAAAGTTAATCTATTTTTTTAAACAACGAGTAATTACTAATGTATTCAACAAAGTTCCGTTAAAATGTCCTGTAATCAATTAAATGATGTAAATTTGTATTGTAATCTTTTTCTTTGTTCAAAATAGTTTCTCGTTTCTTCATTTCTTCGGTATTCCATCTTTCAACGCAAACATCTCTTCTTCATGTTTCTCGAAACTATTTACTTTTTATTAGCAATTGCAAGTTTAACCTTGATTTTAATTTTTTCCAATACGAATATATCGTTCTTATATGTTTATACACATTTTTTATTTGAGTGTGACTATTTGAATCTTGTGAACATTCTGATTTTAAATTTTTTTATAATCTTTGTAAAAACTTGTAGTATCTTGAAACTAAATATCTTACAATTTTAGGGTAGGATTCCACATTTGATGTAAAGAAAAAAGAATTTTTGAAGAAAACAAATTCTATTTATATTATAACATCTATGAATAAAAGGTGTTTATTTATTAGTAAACTGAAATCAATAAAAACAGTCTATTGAAATGAAAAATTAGAAAGACTATATTTAATAAGGTTTACTGACAAGGGCGATTTAAAAGTAATAAAACATAAATTTTATAAAATTTTAAAGACATCCATTCAGGAGAGATGCAATAAGAATGATTTTAGTGACTTTGCAAAAAATCCGAAGAATGGGAGAAAAGCATACAATCAAGATCCAAAATAGATCTAAATATTGAAGAAAATGGAAAAAAACAATCGTTTAACAATAAGAAAATTTGGTTGTTCAAAATTATATTGTAGAAAAAGTTGATAAATTTTGTTACTTGAAAGACAGTTAATAACAGGTGTCAGCAGTGCAATTGATTTCAGATGTGGATGGAATAAATTCAAAAGTTTTTTGTGCTTGGTTTATTGTTCATGCGTGAGATCTGTCTTATTATGGATTTTTTTGAGAAAACTACTAATAAATGAGAATGTTAAGAATGATTGGTGGACTAACTTTGAAAGATGAATTAAGTAGATATTAGAAATTTAACAGGCGTGATTGATATCAACAAAATTATAAAAACAGACTGAGGTTTGGACATATTTCCAGAAGAAATAGTGGCGAGATTATAAAGGATGCTTTAGTATTAAGTTTCGGTAGAAAAGAGAAAGGTAGACCTAACTAACTTGGATGAAACATATTAAGAAGGATATGAAAAGTTTAGGACAAAGGGCAAAGGAGTTTAAAATTAATGAAAGAAGAAACGCAAAAAATGGTCCCGTGCGTTGTTATTCATAGAGAAAACAATTAAATATAACATGGTTGAAAAAATGTAAAGTTACTGAGAGGCTGCCATGATCGTTATTGTCGACAATCTAAAAATATTTTCATCAAATTTAAAAAAAAATAATTTTCCAACTAGGGTTATGCAACAAACGTTGGTGGATATTTCATAAGTTTCACTTTATACCAAGAACAACTTCCATAAATGCTGAATTTGTTAAATCACTCTTTGATATAAAAAAATAATTGCATGGCTTTGTGATGAAACACATCAGAATTTTGTTGCTGCCATTACCATCTTCTTATTTAGTTGAATGTGGTTTTAGTGCAGTAAATATATTGCTTTCGAAAAAAAGAAATCGATTGGATATTACTAGACGAGGAGATTTAAGACTCAAATGAACCAAACTAGCACCTGATATAAATTGCATCTGTAGCGAGCATAGCGCACAAGTATCTCATTAACGGTTAATTTATAATCGGGTGACAGTTATTCAATACTCTTGAAAGGTTTATAATTCATTGTTCGTAAAAAATGCAAAATAAATTATTTTATTTGTTTATATTATTTCCATTTTGAGTTTACGAAAATTTAAGAGTTTGTTCACGTAAAATAAGATCAAATTTTGAATGAGTAAAAAATAAATAATTAATATAACAAAAAATTTTGCTCTTATAAGGTAATTAAAATAAAATTATACTATAATATAAGTTTTGATTTTATTAAATTTAAATCAAAAATTCTATTATTAATTTGACAATATAAAATTGTAAAGGGCTTCTTTGTCAAGTGAAATATGGAAAACAAATTAAAACGAAATAGATGCAATTCCAAAAAGTAAAGGAATTGTGCTAATTCACAACACTTACATTAACACAAAGAAAATATTCTTAAAGCTGACAGTTTGCATTCTTTTCACCCTACTATGCAATCATCTTTGGTAAAAAAGCCAAACAATTAGGGACCCATGGTTCAAAAGCAGAAAATAAAAGAAGCTGGTTTAAAATGGTTATTTTAAATACAACAAAAACGCTAATAAACATAAAAATCTTTTGGTACAACTTTTTTTAACAATTAACAAAAACATAAGCAGAACCTGTTATAGTTGAAGGAAAATTCTTTTAAAATATTAGTCATCAGATGTTGAAACTGTAAATAACAAATTATTCCATTACTCCTTTTCTTCAAATGTTGAATCGTTGTCTATAATCGTCTTAAAAACTTGAGACACTAAGAAAAACTTGCAATGAGGTCCTCCAAAAATAGGAAAATATTTTCAGGAAGATGATCTAGAAATATCCTGTACACGAATATCTAAAGATCAATATAAAGGTATAATTATAAAACTAACTTTAAAAATGCTAATAGACTGTAAAATGAGTTTCAGAGATAAGATTTTAATACAAACATCGTTGGATAATGTAAAAATATGAGTACTTCAACAAATAAAATAAAGACACTAATATAAGGCCATAACTGGGAGCACTATAGAAAAATAATCGAGTGTAGAATATGTTTTTAAGGAGGAATAATTGAGATAAAAAAATCCATATTTAAAAACCAAGACATCTTTAAAAAAAATTTATACGTTCTTTAGTAAAATCTTCAGATGTTAAAAAGGATTATTCATTTGATAAATTAAGATTTTATCTCATTGAAGTGAAAAATCCAATATGTTTATTTTCAAAGTTTGAATCCTATTAAATTTGATATATTATTTTGATCTTTATAAACTTAAAGCACCTTATCATTGGAATAAAACTGATATTTTATATACAATAGTTTTTTGGGTTCCCGAAAACCATAGGATTTCGCAAAAATTTAAAGGGGTCACTTTGAAAAGGTGATGTACTTAGTTTTATTTACCACCATGACTGTAGTATCACTAAGACAAAATACCTTTTGAAAATAATTTTTTTCAGCTTATCATATTTTGATTCTAGATTTTTTTACGAGCTTTACAATTCGTTTTGATATCAAACTGTCTTGATGTGAGTAAAGTTAAAAACATAAAATTTTAATTTGGAATTTTCTATATCATGTTTCCGCTTCCTAGAGTACAGGTGATGATAATAATTGTCAGTCCGATTCAGGGATAATATATAACAATTTTTCAGTAGAAACATTTTTAGAATATAATATATGCTATTGCGTTATTAGTTCATTCAATTATCAATCCTTCTTTTTTGTCAAGTAAATTTTTTATATTAATAAAAATAGCATTGTGATAAAAATATACGAAAACGATATATTTTTTAACAGGGTATATTAACTGAATTTATTTATTTCAAGATCTCAGAGTAGGTAAAAAGCTTTAGAACGCTTTTTACAATTAATTTTCATCATTATATGATTTTATAATCGCGCTTGAAACCAGAATATTTGATTTCCTTACCAAAATCTAAAAATGAAAAAGTTCTAAACAAACTGCTACAGAATGCATAAAGTATCGAAATGCTTGCGTTGTAACATTTGATAGCATATCACTTGACTGTCAATGAACTAGAATATTTTGAATGCAGGCAATCAAAACGTAAGTAACAGCGTACATTTATAATGGGGAAAGAACACATTTTAAATAATTTGATGTATTATCTCACCTTTGGGAAAATTTTTAAAAACATATCGTTTTCTGAATGTACGTTTTGATTATTTGAACTAGGCTTCACAAAAGTGAAAATGAATAGATCACAGAACTACAAAAAAAAATTAAAAACTATTTTAAATTCTTTCTTTCCTGCCTATTCATTGTAAGCGTTCATTTTATTTTCAAAGTTTAGGGCTGAATATGTTATGTATACATGCCAGTTTTGCCGGCGATATTCCTAACATTCTCCCAATTAAAAATTAATCTCACGAATCTTCACAATTTCTTCCAGTTTTAAAAGTCAATCTTAAAATCGCTTTTATAAACCACTGAAAATACTTTGAGCAAATCATTAAACAATATCTACAGAAGTGACTTTTCCAGGGAAAGATATTGTAGTAAGTAAAATTTAAGAATGAGTGGCCAAAAACGAAAAAAAAGATTCGATTTCGTGCTAATAGGATTGGTGAAATAGATATCCTCTATTTTGACTTTCTACATTATCAACGACTAAATAATATAAATGAAAAGAAAGGTATAGACCAGGTCTCATAAATCTGAGCCACAAGGACCGCATGCAGCACACCTATTTTAATTTTAGTTTCGAGTTAACTTACTAAATTTTTGTAAAATATAAATAATTAATCTTAGCAAAATATGGTTAGCTTACTAGTAAGTTAGTTATTCAGTCCGGTTATCGACAACAGTCGAAATACAAAAATGTGAGTGCTAGTTAATAATAATTTTGAGTTCATTATTTAGTTAGTTAGCCAGATACTTGATAAGATAGTTGAGCCAATAGTTGGTTACTTAGGTAGATAATTTTTTTAAATTATATGGGTCGGTGAGTCAGACGATGCAATGCTCAAGACACGCCATAGTATTTGGAAAGAAAAATGATCACATGAGTGTGTTTAAAAAATTGTTAGCTTATATAGATAACATGTATTTAGATATAAAATAAGCAAAAATAAAAAAATTATAAGCAAAAATACTAAAATCTGTATTGATGTTGCTATATTTTTGTTTCTCGATTTCTCTTTCGTAACTAATCATAAGTCAAAATGCAAAAATTCATCAAAACAAATTTTTATGCAGATTGTGAACCATTATTTTAAAATATTCAGCAGTTTTTTTTAGCATGTCAACAAAAAATCTACAAGGATACTTTAAAGCAGTACCGCCTAAATCGCTGAAAAACTCTGAGATAGGTAGTTTTAAAAGATCATTAATTTTTTTATAGATATTTGAACGAAAATTAAAATTTCTAAAAATATCGATTGAAGAGTTCCTTTTGAATGTGGCTCGGGGAAAGTAAACAAGTGAGGTATTTTGCCATTTTGATAATCAGCATTAAATTGGTAATATCTGATACCAAATATTGTCAGAAAAAAATTGCATTCTCTGATGGAGTATTTAGTCAGATTAAAGTTTTGAAAGACTCTAACTCGTGAAGAATAGGGAGATAGTATGAGAATAAGAGATACTATTATATAAAAATCAACATCTTCAAGAACATCAAATGCACGTAATGACGAAGCGTACACCAGTCAAAACGTAAGGTAAAAATTTTCAGAGATCTCAAAAAAGGGAAGTGTTACCAATTGAAGAGTCGATTTTAGTTGTTTATAAAAACCTTTTGATATTATTTATTTTATTCACTTGTATTAACGCCGTCTTTATTTTGTTTCATGCAGACTTCTCTTGTTTTCACATTTTGAGATGTTTGTATACAATATATTTATTAAAAAACTTAATCAAATATGTTATTTATTCAATTTTAACAAAATTTTTAGGAGTAGCATTAAGTTGAATATTTGATAATCGCATAGGCATATTTTTCCATAAAACTATTTTAATTTTTTTTAAAGTAAATAAAAACACTAAAATAATAGGAGCAATTAAAGATAATTCTTTTGGGGTTAGACTAGTGAAGACAATCTCTTTTAAAATCAGCCGAGCATAGATAATCCTTCTGGAAGAGGGCTAAATAAAGAAGATAAGTCTCTAAATGAAACAGATAAAGTTAATAGCTATGATTAAAGAATAATTTAAAAATATATTTGCATTAAAATATTATTTTTCATGTATTTTAAAATTTTAATTTGTTAACCAAAAAATGAATTAGAAAATTTATATCAACAAATTAATTATTAAATTAAAATTTTTTATTTACATTTGGATTGGTATTGCTTTGAAATTGTCTCACAAAAGAAAGTTACGTTTCTTTCTAACCACAAAAATTCTTTACTCGTATAAGTTTACATTTTTTTAAGGAATTTTTAGTAATTAATTTTAAGAAATGTATCTTTAAAAGAAGACAAGATCACGGTGAATAGATAAAGCAGATAATCCATCTGTAAATACACCATAGATAACTTTGTAAATGCACTAAAAAGACGATCGCATCTTAAAACAAGGAGTATTGTCTTTACTAGTCTCAAATAATCTTTATAATTCAAAATATAAAACTATTTAAACTTGACTCAAATATAAGAATGTTATCTAAATATACAAAATTTTTATATGATATATGAAAATTCTTGATTTAATAAAGATGTGCAAAGAATAATGATATTATCCTTTAATTGCAAATTTAGACAAATGATATTCTTACATTTACAACTGAGATATTAAATAGAAAAATCGTAAAAAAGTATTTAATTAATATCATAATATATTTTAAAAATTTATAAACCAATTCAATTTAATATAAGGATTTACAAAATAATATGTTGTATGACTTCTTGGTACTGAACTTGGAGAAAAGATGGAGGAAAATAGTCGCTTAGAAATTTAGTTTGATTTAGAAGCAAAAAAATTTAAAAAAAAACAAATAATGGGTCAGGCTTATTTTATAAATATTATTAAATTATAGAATATATTGTTCAAAAGTTTAGATATTTTGCTTAATAATATTACTGATGTGAATAATACTTTAACAATTTATGCAGAGCATAGCTACAAAAGTAACTTCATAAGGTGATGAGTTCGATTCCTAAGACTCTCGACTGTTAAAAACAAAATCACAAAAATGTGATTAACCACCTGAATAATAATTAAAGCATATGACCTTACGGTTGAAAGTGCTTTGATATCTCCAACCAAATCAAACCATACCAAACAATGTAATTTATTTCGAGAAAAAAGAAGGTTGGTTGGTTGGAGATATCAAAGCACTTTAAGCCGTAAGGCTATATGCTCGCATTATGCTTAAGATGGTTAATCACAGTTTTTGTGAATTTGTTTTTAGAGTTGGAAGCCTTGGGGATCGAACCCCTGACCTTCAACTGTTAAGCTGAGAGGTACACCCTAACAACCATAAGGCTCAGAGAAAAAAGAAGAAGAAAAAGAAGAAGAATAAAAATTTATTAGACCTTATAATAAAAAAACAAGCAATTATTAATATATTCGAGAAAAAAAAATGGGGATAATATTAAAAACAAAAAGTAAAAATAAGAAATGAATTTCATAAATTAAATTAAATACGTGTGATTTTGATACTTTAAATAAAATAAAATAGGAATAAATTACAATAAATGTTAATTATTTATGTTCTTTTTTTCTAGACACGTGTTTGTGTTTCCACGTATTTTATTGTTTATCTCCTGAGGCAAGCTTGCTTGTATAAATTTTCAAAGATATATAAATTTTCAAAAATTTAGAAATATAATAAATTTAAGTTTAATGAATAACTTCACATTTAATTAAATTTTGTATTTGGTCCAGTGGTCGTTTCTCGCTTTCATCGAAACATAGGATCTTTGGTAGAGTGTTTTTTTCAACGCGATAATAAAAGGTTGATAAAAAAATATCATCACTTTTCAATTCACAATATTAGAATTGATTAACACAATATAATTATAAGCGGAAAAAGACACTTAAAAGATACAACTATGCTAAAAATCAATAACTGATCATCACACCATTATAAATTGACATAAAATTAACCAATGACGCAAATTCATCATAGAGCGTAAAAATAAACAGAAAATATAGAACTCATTTGATGATTAAAGCAACTCATCACACCATATAAAAAAACACACAAAATATATAAATAATTTCAACCAATCAAAATGCTTCCACGACACACACAGAGAGACAGACTCTAGCCTATTATTATATAGACCAGTGTTTCCCAAACTTTTTTTCTCACGGAACCCTATTTGATTATCACACAAAATAACGAAACCTTTTATTACCTTTTTTTAACAAAAAAAAATTTATTTAAACATACGAAAAATGAAGACCACTATAAGAGGAAAAAAACACAAATACATTTGAAACAAAAAATTTTTAGCAAATAAAGCCTCAGTGAGATTTATGCAACTGTTTTTTCAACTTCAAAATTTTTTGAAAATTTGGTTCGATACTCGATAACTGAATTCTCATGTCTGACGAAGCATTCAGTCTATTACGGCACTTGGTCTTCGTATTCGCATATTTTGAAAAACCAGATTTGCACCAATATTTTGTCGTAAAAGGTAGAAGAGTTCTTATAGCTTTTTCTGATACTTCTGGATACTCTTTAAGAATACATCAAAAAATATCTAATGGCACTTCGGTAAACTTATTCTTTAAATCAGAATCAGCTTGGATTTCCATTAATTTTTCGTATTCCAATGATGAAAAACCGGTTGGTTTTTTTAATTTTACAAATGGATTATGTACCCAATAATGTTCTTTGTTGTCTAAATTAGGAAAATATTCAGTAAGAGAAGTAGATAAACTGTTCAGATGACATTTTATTTCATGTATGGTTTCTTCGTCTATTTCTATGCTAGACTCATTAAGAAATAGTGTTAATTTGGGAAAACAATCAAAATTACGACATTCTATTTCTGAAATCCAGTAATATATTTTATTAGATAGCGATATTATACTATCTTGATTGCGAAATATGTTAATTTCTTTTTTTTGAAGAAAAAGACATGTTTCATTTAATTTGGAGAAAATATCTGCTAAATACATTAACTTTGAACACCAAACATCATTTTCCAATCTACTGGACAAACTAAATTTATGTTCACGAAAATAAAATTTCAATTCATTCATCAATTCAACCATTCTTACCAGAACGTTTCCTCTCGAAAGCCATCTAACCTCCGTATGTAAAAGAAGATTTGTTTGAAGGCTGCCCATATCGTCGTGTTTTGATAAAATTGATCATATGCACAGCTTCGTCCAAGACTACTTTTAATGAGGGAAGAATTCTTTTCGTAACTAATGCATATCTATGAAGAATGCAGTGAATACTGCTGCAGTTTTTTGCAACATTTTTTATTCTAGTAACAGCGCCGTTCAATTTTCCTATCATAGCCTTAGCTCCATCAGAACAAACTGAAAGGCATTTATCCCAAACGATACCGTGACTTATCACATAATTATTAACGCATTTAAAGATATCTTCTCCACTAGTATGAAGATTCAAGCTTTCACAAAAAAGCAAATCACCCTTAATTGATTTATTAAAATCATATCTAACAATTACCAAAAGAATTGCAAGGCCAGTCACATCTGTTGACTCATCCATTTGCAGAGCATAAGCATGACAAGAAATCAATCGTGAGATGAGCTCTGATTTAATATAATCCGAAATATCAAAAATACGGCGAGGTACTGTATTATTAGATAAAGAAATAGACTCAATTTTTTGTGAATATGATTCACCAAATAGACAAAAAACTACATCCTTCACTATTGATTTTATCAGTGATTCGCCAATTAGATGAGCTTCACCATGAAGTGAAATAAGGTAGGCTGTTTTATACGAAGCTTCAGTTGCATTTTCATGATCTGTTTTGCAAGTTTATATAATCATACTTTGAGTTTTTTTATAACTTTCAAGCTTTATTTCAAAAAAGGATCTGGGTTTATTTTTATATGTCTGGTCTCCATATGTCGTTGTTACTTAGCTGGAACTAACGAACTATTGGCTAATTTTGTATGACAAAGTATACAAATAGCATCTGGAGCTTCTTCATCACCAATAGAGGTAAAACCATAAAATAAATATTGAGCATATATTTGCGTCTTTTTTTTGGGTGAGGCTGTTGTTCTAAACGAGAGAACGCGTTTTTGTGAATTTCAGAACTATTAGACGCTTGTTCTTTTGCAGTTTCAATCGATTCTGTTTCTCTAAGAGTCGTTTTTGCTTCATTAGTTTTTTTCAACCATTTATCCATTAAAAATCAAACAGGTTATAATTTGAATATGCTTTCAGATCTGAAAAAAATATAATGTATTATAGTTTTATAATATACTATATATTATATAAAAAATTTCTATATTTTTTAAATAGTTCTTTATAAAAATTTTTGCTGGTATTGATTTAATTCAAGTCCTATTATACCTTTTTTCATATTTATAAAAAAATTGCATTCATATTCATCGTATCTAAAATATGTATATCAGGTTGTAAATTTAAGTTAAAAAGTGCGGGGAGAAAGACTCCATACTTCGTTCAGCGAAAACTAGTGAAGAAACATTAAAACACACAAAATAAGACCTAGACAAAAAACATATATAAAATCTATCATAATTAAAATTCAAGTACTAGTAACTTTTTAAGTAACTTTCCTAAGACAAAAATTTAAAACAAAAAGGAGTGGTGCTAAAGAAGCATTGCTATTAGTGAATATATTATTGTTGAAAAAAGGAATTTATTATAAAAAATATCACGGATTAGAAATCCTTCTTCAGAAAAATAATAAAAAAAGAAAGGGGTAGATTTAAAATAAATAAAGTGTTAGAGTAAATAAAAAATTTACTTAAATAATATTTTCTCTTAGCTAATAAATTTATTTTTTGTGCGATAAGAACATAAAAGAAAAAATTTAAAAAAAAATGAAATTTTAAAGTAGCGCAGACATTTTACTGCGATTTGTAAGGTTCAAACAAAAGTTGGAAAAACTTAAAGTTGGAAAGGAATATGTATATAAAAAAAAGATACAAAAAGAATCTAACGTTATTGATGTTTTTAAAATACTCGAACCAATTAAAGAAGCATTTCCTAACATATATAAACTATATGAAGGTATTTTAAAGCAATTTTGTATTATGTAAAATGACTCTTATTCTCTTTCAGGCCTTTTTACTGTAGGTTCTCTTAGAAAATCCATGAATCCGTCTAGACTCTAGAAGAAACAATTTAATATTTCTTTCTTTTATGAAAGAATATACTAAAAAAATTGACATAGAAAAATTCATATTTTTTTTTCAAATAAAAGAAGACTTACATTTTAAAGAAGTTTTTACTTTTTATCTTTTCAAGTTAAAAACATTTTGCAAAATTATATAAATTTTAGAAAATAATTTTATCATTTGTTGTTAGTCAAACTTTTTCTTTTCAAGTAATGAAGATCTCATTTTTTGGTGTTGTTAGTTTTTGTTGCCAAATAAATTCAGAAACTGAAGAGGGAGGTAAGAATTGTTTTTGAAATAGTTAAAACTTTTTAAAATTAGACTCCAAATTTGCCCCCTAGAAAAAATTTCTGGGTACGTCTCTGATGTTAACCCTATTAGTAATCGGGGCGTAAAACCCCCTCCCCTCCCCCCTCCTTAACTAAAAAATTAATTGTACAAAATTGGCTGAATCATATCCCTTCAAATTTCTTAACTTTTCATAAAATCAATTATTTTAATTAACTGCATCTTTTGATACCATTTTATGGCAGTTGAATGACCCTTTCATGTCAATCAAAAATTAAAAATTTTCAGCAAAATGTGACATTATCTGTATTTAACTTTATAACTTAGGGTCCATATTATATACACCCTTGAAAATTTACAATTATCTACAGTTTGAACGCATAAAACTTTATATATTTAATTTTTTCATTAATCATGGCTTCTTTTTAGAAAATGCCAATCAAAATTTTGATTGATCAGAAATATATCGGTGCGTCTTTTTACCCCAACCTACCCAAATCAACCCCTAATCTACTCAGTTCTCTTCTAAAAAAACTATACTTAGATTTATACATCTAAAATTACATAAATTTTTTAATTATACGAAAGTTATTTTAGTCGATTTCAAACGAAAATTTAATTTTTACAGTATAAAGCTAATATTCTATATAACAATTTAGAATATTGTATTTATTTTTACAGTATAAAGCATAAAATGCAATATTTTTACCTGACTGTTTCCTTATCTCGAACAATATATTTACTTTAAAAAATCTCTAGGTAAGGTAATAAGAGTGTTAGATATGCGATAAACTTATAGATAAAGTGATTTAATACTTTTTAAAAGGATCATAAAAATTTTTTATAAATACATCTAAGAAAAACATTTTATCTAAAAAAATACAAATTATAAACAAACAAAATTCATAATAAAGTGAATAATATAGTTAAAAAATTAGGGTAGGTGTAAAATAAGCTGCAAAAGTAAAGCCTGATTTCGAATAAACGAAAAGAGATAACAGAGTGAAAATTTACTTACATATAAAACTCGAGTCTCTAATTCAGAAAAAAATCAAATCAAGTTATATATATTAAAAAAACATTATATTTTAGCAATAATAAGTCAAAATTTATGGATTTGTCTTCCATTTCTGTTACCTCGATGGTGGCAATAATGTCTATGCGAATTAATTTATGTAAAAAAATATATTTTCATTTTAAAAAATTAATTTTCAAAAATATTTTGTTAAATTTTTAATTTCTTTAATCTTTTTATTCTCTTTTGTTTTTAAAGATGATCTTTATTCAAAATATCAAATAAAAAATATATTTATTATATTATTATTATTGATTTGAGAATAGATAAAGCTCGTCAAAGATAAGCGTTAACGATAAATGCTCACGTACAGCCACTAGATGCAAATTCAAACCTCAAAGTTTGAACACAAAAGTGGAACTGAGACTTCAATAGAAGAAAGAGGTCTTTTACACTGTGTACGCTTAGTTATGATGATCAAATACAAGAGTACATACAATTTCTAGTTTTAACTAACACCTTGTATGCAGAATTAAGTATATATTTATTTTGATATAATTTAATTCACTTAATATACTGAGCACTTTTTTTGTCATCACTTTCTTAAATATGCTGAGCACTTCTTTTCATTTGGATCTTTCTAACTTCAAATATACCGTGATTTTAATAAACAATTTATTGCAGATCTGATTGTGATATTTTTGAAAATTACTATCCTGTCAAAAAATTTATTAAATCAAGAATTTTCGAAATTAAAAACAATAATAAATTTTAAATGCATAATTTTTCAATAAATATAGTATTTATTTACTTAATACACCATTTTATGATGTATAATCTGTCAGTAAATTAATTTTCACATGTAACCTAACTGATAAATTTAATTTCACCGGAGAAGCTATCTGAATAATTTCATATTTTCTAAAACACTTAATTTTACATAACTACACCAACATCAATGAATTTTTAAGGGAGTTTACCCCTTAAACCTTAATGTTTACCTTTAATGTTTATAATATTTTAATATCTACCAAAAAGTCGAGTCTTTGGGATCCAAAAAATCCTTTAAGTTATCAGAAGTTCGAGTTAAACGAATGATCAGTATCATATATTTTCTTGAATGAATAGCAGTTCTGTGATACTTCCAGGTACAAATTTAAGGGAGCAAAACCTCAAAAAAAATTGAATTCATTTTATTTTATAAAAAAATAACGAGAGTATATATACAAAATTACGATAATTTATGTTGAAAAGGGCATGAAATTTTGTGCCTACACGCTTAAAGATAATAATAAAATATGGTACAATAATTCAAAGCAAATCATAGGGCTGCAAATATCTCAGCGCTGAAAATGCCTTACAACGAAATGAATGAAAGCATGTGTAATTCACACTTTTATTGATTTTTCATAAAAACTTTGTATTCAAAGCCTCTGAAATATATTGCAACATGATGAACTGCAATTCACAGATAGCATTGAAATTTTTATCCCGAATAATTTAAGTTATAAATTGATATCAGAAAAAGCATGAATTACTTCGATTTAAACGAAAATTCCACCTATCTGATTTTGAGTTAAACGAAAATTTAGCATGTGTAGATATGACTGAGACAGGTAAAGCGACTCGAGTATTCGAGAGCTTACTACTAGATGTTTATCTATAAACTATTATGCTAGGATAAATTTAAAATGATATCTAAATATAAAAACTTTCATTTTATTAAATTGTCAATTTTTATAAATATTATAATATAGATACATTATAATAAATTTTTTTCCTAAGAGAAATCCTCTTTTTACGAAATAGGAATAAATTTTGATAAAATTTCAAAAACCAGCCAGATAAATTAGTACTAAGAAAATTTTCTCAAAGTTATTAAAAATCAATGACTTTAAAATTTCCTAAATATCTGCCAACGTTAAAAATTATTTTTTTTTAAAGATTTTCTTGACAAAAATATTGCCACCTTTGGATATATACTTCGAAGAATATTTTTTTTATTTTCCCCATCATTTGTTGGAAAAAATATTCTTTTAAAGATTTTCATTTAAATTTGTGCAGGAAAATTAATTTTTTTAACCTTTTACCTTTCGAAGTTATCATTTCTCAACTTAATAAAAAGAATCAAGTTTTTTATGTTGACTTTTTCATGAAAATGATTTCTGTTAAAGTACCAAATTTTAAAACTTTAACACAAAATTTGATTTTCAGAAGAATTTTTGAAACTGGATTTCCAATTTTTCAAAAATAATAAGTCTACTTTCCGTATAAAGCCATTACCAAATTTATGTAAAAATGAGTTTTGAACAATTTTTAATACACTTTCAAAAGAATTTTCCTTTTCAAACGATGCATATCGTTAAGACAGTTTACTTCATTGATGTATAAAATGTTTTTAGAATACAAAAATAATTATTCTGTAAAATTTAGTTAATATCTGTTGCGGGTATTATTAAAAAACCTTACAATTAAAAATGCGAGCTGATCATTATTGCCTAAACTTAATTCAAGGGTTTTCAAATAAATTTTGTTAATCATGTTGTATATGATTGGATACTTTGGTCGACACTTTAAAATTTCTTCATAAGTGCAGAATCTTTCATTAGAGCGGGAGACACTGTACTATTTTTTGAACAACTGGTTAAGTTTAACAATTTTTAAGATAAAATACAAACTTTCTAATAAAGTTTTCTAATTAAAAACATGCTTCATCTTAAATAAAAATGGCTTTCCTAATAGATTTATTGAAAATAATGAAAATTTTAAAATAAAAACGAATAATAGTACACTAAATAATTGTGTAAGAGAAAACAAAAAATAAAAATTGAAGAGTTTTCAGAACTACGAAGACTTTTACAGAGTTCTTATTTGACTAAACACAATTCATCCTGATAAATAAAAATCTGAAAAAAAATTAAAACGATTCATGAAATTGATGAAAAAATTAATCATAAGTTCCATACCTAAATACTTTTTAGCTTTCTACATTCATCGATTTCTTGTTACTTGCAATATTAAAAACTTTTATTATCTAACCGGAATAAATGAATACAGGAATATTGAATTAGAAAAAAATTTAAAAAGTGAAATCAGATAATTTTCTATATTTCTTATCATTTTTCATAAAATTTTGAATACACTGAAATAAGAAAGAGACATTATATAAAACTGTTTTTAAATAAAATACTTTCAGAATAATTATTGATCATTAATTTTGTTAAAAGTTAAGTAAGGTAACAAATACGAATATGGTAAAAAAGTTGTTTTAAGAGTTCATTTTGAAATTACTTGAGCTTGATTTATTATAAAATCTTAAAAAAATATTTAATATGAACTTATAATAAAGAATTAAGGAAAAAAGTTAAATTTCTAACAGATAAAGCAGAGATCAGCCTTGAAAAAAGTTTACAGAAAAGCAAAGATTGACCTTCAAAAAAAGTTGAATGAACTTATGAAAAAAAATAAATAAAAAATTTAAGTTCCTTACACAGAAAGCAAAAGTCAATCTTAAAATTTTTTTAACGTAATTATAGGGAAATATAAGCAAAAAGTAAAGTTTGTTATAGAGAGAGCAAAGATCAACCTTTAAAAATTGAACTTATAAAAAGAATTAAAGAAAAAATTTTAATTTCTTACAGATAAAGCAAAGATCCGCCTTGAAAAAGTTTAATATAATAGGGGATGATAAAAAAGTTTACAGAAAATTAAAGATTGACCTTCAAAAAAAGTTGAATGAACTTATGAAAAAAAATAAGTAAAAAATTTAAGTTCCTTACACAGAAAGCAAATGTCAACCTTAAAAAATAAATTAAGTAAAAATATTAATCTTTCAGAAAAATCAAAGATCAGCCTTGAAAAAAGTTTAATATAATAGGGGATGAACTTATAAAAAAGTTTACAGAAAAGCAAACATTGACCTTCCAAAAAAGTCGAATGAACTTATGAAAATAAATAAATAAAAAATTTAAGTTCGTAAAGCAAAAGTCAGCCTTAAAAAATTTTTAACGTAATTATAAGGAAATATAAGTAAAAAGTAAATTTTGTTACAGAGAGAGCAAAGATCAACCTTTAAAAATGTTTAATATGAACTTATAAAAAAGAATTAAAGAAAAAATTTTAATTTCTTACAGATAAAGCAAAGATCCGCCTTAAAAAAGTTTAATATAATAGGGGATGATAAAAAATTTTACAGAAAATTAAAGATTGACCTTCAAAAAAAGTTGAATGAACTTATGAAAAAAAATAAGTAAAAAATTTAAGTTCCTGACACAGAAAGCAAAGGTCAACCTTAAAATTTTTTAACGTAATTATAGGAAAAATCAGTAAAAAGTAAAGTTTGTTACAGTGAGAGCAAAGATCAACCTTAAAAATATTTAATATGAACTTATAATAAAGAATTAAGGAAACAAGTTAAATTTCTTACAGATAAAGCAAAGATCCGCCTTGAAAAAGTTAAATATAATAGAGGATGAACTTATAAAATAAATTAAGTAAAAATATTAAGGCCAACCTTCAAAAAAAATATTATAATAAGCAAAGAACTTATAAAAACAATTATAAATAAGTTAAGTTTCTTACAGAAAAAACAAAGTTCAAACTATAAAAAAAATTTGAAATAGAAAACAAAAAAGAAAATGGTTGTAATTATATTTTAGAAGGAGAAAATAAAAGAATTCGCCATTTTTAAAAATTCAAAAAAAATGGCCGTCGAATTTGCAGCTTATTTTACCCTTAAAATGGTTCCCAAAAATTTCGGAAAAGTTTGAGAGGCTATCATACAAATTCTAGGGAACAGATTTAATTGTAACTTTGAATATATATATTGTATATTATATTTAGTTTATATGCAAAATTTAAATTAAATTGTCAAATTATTTACAAAGTTATTTAACTTTATATTTGAAGCTATTTTTGCAGCTTATTTTACATAGACCAAAAAAATTATAACTAAAAAAAGGCTTTTAACGACTATGTTGCGTTTTTACAAGGTAAAACATTTGAGAGAAAATTTATTCAATAAAAATTGCTTTAATATAAATCGTTAACTTTTGTATAAGGTATCTAAAAAACTTTCCATATTGAAAATATTTTATTAAAAAAAGTTTTGATTTAGATATTTTCAAAGTTTATTTAGGTATACTAAATCGGCCATGCTAGTTTCATTTCTCGACTCATTTTTTACATTTAGGATTTGAAAATACCTATAAGTGTTAATCAAATTTCTGGTTTACTTTTAAAAATTGTCTTCAAACACATTCCTTCGAATTTTACATAAAATGTATGTTTTTATAGAAATCAACCATTGCTAGTTTTACTTCTGAAATCAGTTTTGCATTTAGAGGTTCTTAAATATCCGTCAGTGTCAATCAAATTTGCAGTTTACGTCTGAAAACTATCTCCACAAATATTCATTCTAATTTTAGTTGAAATATATGTTTTATACCAAATCACCCATGCTAGTTAGCAGGGCCGGCCTTAGGCCACTGCAACCTATGCGGCAGCAATGGGCCCCGGTCTTTTCATCTTTCATTTTCATGATATATTGTATGATTTCGCTAAATGCAAGGTTTGCAAAGTAAAGTTACTTTGATCGTCATTTTGTGTTAATGAAAAAGTAATAAAACAAATCCCTTTTCTTTATTTCAAAATCTTATTTCTCACTTTTAATCTTTTTTCCTACCCACACTGGGCCCCGCGCAATCTATTTTGCATAGGGCCCCGTCAACACTAGGGCCGGTCCTGATTTCGTTTCTGGGCTCAGTTTTTGCTTTTCGAAAATATCTGCAAGCGTCAATAAATATGCGGTTTAAGTTTGATAACTGTTTTCAAATATATCTCAAATTTTATATGAAATATATATTTTAATGCCAAATCATTCATACTAGTTTAATTTATGGACTCAATTTTTGCAGTTAGAATTTGAAATACCTATAAGTATGAACCAAATTTGCGGTTAACTTCAAGACATTGTCCGTAAAAACATTCCTTCAAAGTTTAAATAAAATATATGTTTTTATACCAAATAGATCATGATGGTTTCATTTCTGGACGCAGTTCTCGCATTTAAATGTTTTACTGCCAGTGTCAAACAAATTTGCGGTTTACGTCTGAAAACTATATCCAAAAATATTCTCTCTAATTTTACATAATATATGTTTTTATATTAATTCAACCATGATAGTTTTATTTCTGAAAACAGTTTTTGAATTTAGAAATATTTCATCTACAAAAACTATAAATTTAAAAAATATTATTTTATCATTTTTCACTCAAATAAGTTTTTTTAATTTTTTTTAAAAACAAAAATTTAAGTATATTTTTAATTTTTATATTAATTGTATATTTAACTAAAATACGTAGAAAATTTATTTATTTTAGAATTATTTATTGAAATGAATTATTATTTTAGAAGTATTTATTCAACACTTTAAAATTATGCTAATGGCCCATTTGCTTATAGTTTTATAGAGATTTTATATAGCAGAAGACTTTTTATGGGACACTCGTGTTATATTACGCCTGGAAATTAAATGTATTTCAAAAATACATTAACAATTTTAGGCTATTGTATTTTTGATATCTATCTACGATAAAAAAACAAATACCTTTCTTACCTTTCTTCTGATATTTTTAATTTTTTTAACAGATAAATTTTAAAGTACTGATTTTTTTCTAAAAATTAAATAAAAGTAATTGACTATATTTGAACTCGGTTTCATTTAGCCCTCATTATGTCAAAAGGGGGTATTTTGAAAACAGTACTCTGTCTTAAAATTAATGATAAAGAATATAAGAAAAAATACTTATTGAGAAAAACCAATATCCAGAGTAGATAGTTAATATATCTATTAAAAAAGTTAAGAAGATAATGTAAATAAAAGAATATGTCAAACCTGCCAATAGCGGCCACTCAAGGGAGACTACAATTCTGGCTGCTATTGACAGATGGTCGTTATTCACAGGTTTTCTCATTTTACATCTTGTTCTCAAAAACATTAAGTGATAGTATATATAAACTAGTCAATTGCATTTAAAGTGCACAACGAAAAAATTAAAAAAATTAATTAAGATAGAAGAAACAATGCCTTTAAAAATTAAACTACAAATATGACAAATGATCATAATAGAAAATTAAAACATAATCAAAAGAGCTTTTATGTATTCTTCGTGATAAAAGTGATGAAGATTATGAAAAACGCTTACATTATTCTTTTTTAAAATAATCAAAGATCTTTTTCTGTTTGGAATTTCGGTTTTGGCGCTGCGATTCTTGCTCTACTACATAATTCAACTCTATGCACTTTTCAAGTATTTTTGTTAAGCCTTTGCTAATCCCAAATTCTTGTATATCGGAAATAGTTAAAATGACATCTGCAAGATTTTTGTGCTGTTTTCATTTCTTCTTTGCTAATCTCATCATCTTCTTGGTTGAGTTCAAGTCGGCGCTCAAATTCTTCAACAGTTGAATAAAAGTTTTTTAGTTGTTACAAGTGAAGCATCAATTGCAACGAATTCATCCAAACTCATTTGCATTTCTTTTCGGCATATAGTTTCTACATCATAACCCTCTTCCTCTATGTCTTTATAAACATTAATTTCATCGTTCTTAGAACCAATCCCACATCTTTGAAAACACTTCTGAGTAGTGTCAATACTTATTTCTTTCCATGCTTGATAAAGCCAATATATAGCTTGTAGAAGATCTGTACGTCGCATCAGATCAGAAGCGGTCAACTCTGGCTGTTGCTCCATTTGGTGAATTACTGCTCGTAGCTGTTGCTTTCTGAATTTTATTTTGACCGCCTGTATGACTCCTTGATCCATCGGCTGAGTGGTCATAAAAAGTTGAAAAAGATTGCTTGTCATCCAAGCCTTTTTATTTACGTGGTAATTTACGGGAAGATCCTTATGTTCAACTTTCCGAAGCAACGAGTTTTGTATGAATTACCAATCACTATTGCACGCTCTTTTTCTCCAAGAGAATTGGCACACAGCATAAGAGTGATGCGCTCTTTTGAACGTTTGCCACCAAAACAGTCTGCTCCTTAGTGTAGTGTAGAGTCAGCAGAAATGTTGAAAAAAAGTCCAATTTCATCCATGTTAAAGATGTCACAAGAGTCATAATTAGAGCAGAGTTCAGGTAATTTGTGCTTCCAGTCTTTTACAACAGTCTCATCAACTCCACCACTTTCTCCGTTAATTTTGCTAAACACTATATTGTGTCTTCGACGAAAAGCCTCCAACCAACCGTTGGATGCTTTAAAATCTTGAGGCTCTCGCTGCAGGGCAATTTTCACACTTATTAAAAATTAGTTTTAAAATGTATTTCATCAATCCTTTATTTTTGATGAATTTCATTATTTTCATCAGAAACCTGGTATTGACCAACGCATCATATGCGATGCGCCTATTTTTAAGAAAAGAAACAATATTTTGATTAATGTTTTAAACTGATAGTTATATAAAATTTTGTAAAAAAATTTTTGAAAATTTTTTTTGTCATAAGGCCTACTTTTTGTTATAGTTATGTTGTGATTAATGGATACAACAAACAAGTTATCTATATTCCGAGATGTACAATTTTCTTAGTGCCAATTTCCCATTGGTAATTGTCTGTCCACGCCACAAACACAATGTTACTTTAGACGAATATTTAATTATTTTTTTGGAAACAAGTAAAATGAAATATTAAATTTTTAGTATTTCAATGTGCCATATCTCATGGAAGAAGATGCAGATTCACAAATTTCCTACAAGTTTTTTCACCAAAGTCTTAACATTTTAGCTATCCACTTTGAGAATCGAACCTTGGTTGGATGTACAGAATTAAAGTTTTTTGCCTTAAACAATAATTTGAAGTTTCTATACCTAAATTGTCGGCAGTGTTGTATTCATAGCATCGTGCTGAATGAACTTTATTCCTGTGAGTTCGAGTACTGTGATCCACTACTTCAAATATTTCAAGTGATTGTTTTTCTTTCAATCTAGTATTTTAAAAGTATATATTAATAGAATTGTTTTTCATCAAATATTAAAGACAGTTAAGGATTTAAGTTATAGATGTGCTAGTTATTCTGTTAGATTTTAGAATCTAATTTCTTTCCACTGCAGGATCGAAGGGAGAGGCCATCTATTTGGGAAGTCTAAGGAAATTGTAATAACTGATAAATTATTTCAGCGATTCAAATATAGAGTGAAAATATATAGGCTTTTAAATCAGGGGCGCACATCCTCAAAATTATTGGGGGGGAGGGCAAAATTTTTTTGTTGCAATTTTCAAAATTAGTGGTCTGGAAATACCACGGGAGACCAAATATTAAAGCAATCCTATAAAATAGAGTGTATTCAGCGCATACCTAAAGTCCTAAATTTATAAGACTACTTTATATTTTTTTTACAAAATTGGTGAATTTAAATACTATACTTCCAGCGAAAATATTTTAATTAAATTTGCATATCGAATATCGTGCGCAGAAAAAATTCCCCCAATTAAAAAGTACGAAAAAACGCCACCAGTAAAAATGCCCCAATTTAAAATTAGGAAAAAATGCCCCAACACAAAAAAAATTCAAAAAATTATTAATTAAAATTAAAGAATTTTTTTTTTTTTAAAAAGATATGTCAAATAAAGGTTTTTTGTATAAAAAAAAGTTAACTTTTCATCTAAAACATTTAAAATTTAAAGTAAACTAAAAAACTCAGCATACGATAATTTTTTAAATACAAAATTTTTTTTTATAAAACAGTAAATATTTTTGGACTTTGTGTGTATCAGAACACTTTCTAAATATAATTTGTGTTTTAACTGATTTTATGAACACATTCCCACAAATCTGCACCTTTGCTATTGTTTTCAAGAACTTTATAAAGAAAAAACCCTATAGATTAAGAAATTTTAGAAATTTAGCCTTTCAAAAAGGTACCAAATAAAAATATTTATATAATTAAAAAAATCCTGAAAATCAAAAATTAGGGGGCATTTTTTCCTACTTTTTAATTAGGCGCATTTATTCTGGAGGCATTTTTTCCGGGGCATTTTTACCTACAACCATCAAATATACACTAGTTTAAAAAATCCAAAATTGTTAGGGGGTGGAATAGGCTTTTCATTTGAAAAATGAAGTAGTCTACCAGACACATTACAGGAATTGATGAAAGAATATTTGATTCATAGAGTAAACAAATAACTGAAGGTTGGATACTTTTATATGAGTGAATGTATTCTAAAGGCAAAGAGTCTACTAGACACCCTGCGATGTTTATATGAAAAAATGTGATTGATTCAGGGGCAAGGGTATAAAATGAAGTTATAATTGTACAAACAAAAAATTAAGATCGCATTATTTCATTTTACTCAGCATCATTCAAAAATAGTTTAAAAGCTAAATTTATACAAGCTACAAAAAGTAAAATAACTTTTAACATTTTGCGATGAATTGCCTTTTATAATAACTTTTAAGGAAAAAAGTCTATCAGAAAAAGTTATAGAGCTTCAACAAAAACAAAAAATTTTAGAACATAACTTAAGTTTTTGAAAACTAATTTGAGGCATCCCCTACAGCATACTCTATGGGTGGCATGGCAGGTTGGTTGAGATGATGGACATAGCACGGAAGCCTCTGGATTCGATTCTTCATCGATACGAATTTGTTCAGTTTGACATAAGCGGTACATCAGTGCCTTGTCAATGAAAATACACCCGCTGCACCTTACCTTTTACTCAAAATTGAAAAATTTACTACATAATTAACATAAGGGAGAAAGGAAACAAAATAAACTAATAAAAAATTTTCACTATTTTAAAATGAAACCGTCTGTTCTCAGAATAATTTCAAAATAATAGGAGGCATAAAGAATTAGAGTTTATTTCACATTTTCAAGTTTTTATAAGCAGCAAAAGCCAACGTTTAAGTAGCCAACGCTTATAATTAAAAAATTATTTAAACTAACGGTCGACAGACATTTAGCCCCCTGACAAATTGTCTCATAGGCTATTAGTTTCATCCCTCTTTGCTTATTATATGTGTAAAATTATTAAAAATTATATTCTTGTTTATTTTATCTCTATTAAATTATTTCAAATTATTCATTTTATCTCTTAATTTTTAGAATTGTCCATGAGACAAAATGTCTTATGAAAATAACGGGGCGAATTGTCCATGAAACAAAATGTCTTATGAAAATAATGGGGTGAATTGTCCATGGGACGAACTGTCTTATGAAAATAATGGGGTGAATTGTCCAAGGGACGAACTGTCTTATGAAAATAATGGAACGAAATGTCCGAGGACCAAACTAACATAAATCAAAGTATACGAGAAAAGAAAATTATTGCGTTTTTTTGAATATTAAAGTTTTCAAATGTTACAAAATGTAGCAAACGTAGTGATAAAGATTGTAACTTTTGTTGAAAAAAAATTCTTAGCGCGAGTCTAACAATATTCATTGATATAAAATCGTAACGATTGAAAACTATTTTAATTTAACTCTAAATGCAAATTAGACAGAAGCAGTGGTGTAGCCAAAAAAAAAAGTTGATAGAAGGGGCACAATTTAAAAACAAACAACTTGCGCAACATTAGTTATACTTTCTTGACCCTTTCATTGGAGAAATTTTCAAAAACTGATATCGCATAAGATGCATGGGGGCAACATGCGGTACATAGGAGTGTGGGCACGGCCCCTCATGCCCCCGCCTAGCTACGTCACTGGAGAGAAGAGAGCTGGATGAGATAGGACAACTTAACAAGAGAAGAGAGCTTGAGTGAATGATTGAGTTTTAGCAGAGAAAGCGGAGGAGAAAAACAGAGGAGACAGAAAGAGAAATAGAATCACTGTGACAGAAGATGAGAAAATCTAGTATCATCAACATGTGTTTGCTCAAAAATACTATAAAGAGAAGACACTGTGATAAACATTGCTTACTTATTGTGTGCATATTGAAGCAATGGATTATTATTATATAGCTCTCACACGCATCGTCTGTAAAATATGTTCGATAGGAATTTCAGAGCAACTTGACATGATGTTTGATTGATTCGAAAGTTTGCATACATGTTTTATAAACAAGCAGTAACTCTTAATTATAGAAAATTGGGGGGGGGGGGCGAAGGTCATTTTCGCCCCCTCCCTGAAAACACATTGGGGGGGGGGGGGGTTTGCCCCCCCCCCCCCCCCCCTCCCCCATCGCCCCTGTTTTAAATATAAATATAATGAAAAAATGAGTATGAAAATATATAGTCTATAGTTTTCAACAATTTTGATTTTATTTACATATGTTGATATTGAATACTTTCAAGATTTTCGTACATGTAGCCTTCGCTTTTATTTTTGTTTGGGCTTTCATTCATGACTGCTATTTCATATTACTCTTACATAAATCTTCCCTTGATTTATTTATTTTTGAAAATTCATCATTTTTTTCAAATCAAATGATTTCTTGGAAGCAACATAAAAAAACATTTATTGATAATGATGATGATCATCATGCTGATAATTATTTTTGTTTTATTAGTTATGGAATAAATTATTTTTCTTTGCCGGTCTTTCCACTCTACTAAGTGCATTTTAATATTTCTTTTATTTTGAATAACACCAAATTGCATTTCTGTTGATTTTACTGAATTACTCTAAACGGTTAAAACATTTTTTATGGTATTTTTCAATCTTCTCTTTTTGATTATTGTTTTTGTTGGCTCGTTCAGTCAAAAATTTCTTTCCTCTAATTGAAACTCATTAAAAGTTGTTTTTTACTCCGATTAGTTACTTTTGTGTTTTTTGGCAAACCTCAGAAAATAGGAATATCAACAATCTGCGGACAGAGCAAAGTTTTACTCTGTCATCGCTGATGAGTTACTTTGGTGTTTTGTGGCAAACCTCAGAAAATAGGAATATCAATAATCCGTCATCTAAACGGAAGAAAATATTTGTTTTTTTTACAAAAAAGGATATTGCTCAATCTTTGTCAACATCTAATGCACCATTAACTACTATGTAGCTTCAAAACACAATCGTTACGAATTTAATTTAGCAGAAAATGACATTACTCGTGCTTTACTCTACCCTGGTAGACCAAGTAAAATGTCAGATGGTGATAAACTATATTTATTTCAGCAAGTTGTTCGTCCAATTGGTGCATCATCATTCTGGCCTGTTGAGATGAATAGAAGTGGAAAGACAAGGCAAATAACACCATTTTGTTTTGAAACATATTCATGACTGACATATTCAAAGCAGTCGTTTTTGTGTTTTTTTGCACTAGAAAATGTCGGCACGTCAAATATCAGCCAAGCAACTAGTGACAGTGCCATGTAGACGCTTTGCCAGATTGACTCGCCAGAACGGATATATGTGTGATCCTGCGATTGTTAGGACATCGAGATGATGGTCATTTAGATCCTCCAGTATCAATGAATAACATTGTTAGAGACGAGGGTTATTTCCGTTCAATGATTCAGCTGTATTCCCTAGTCGACACAAAATTGTTTAATCATCTTTCAACAGCAGATACAAATGCTACATACCTACTACGCAGAATGAACTTGTATCTTGTATAGCGACTGTGATTTGAAGGAAAAATTTCTCAAGAGGTTTGTAAAGCAAAGTTTTACTCTGTCATCGCTGATGAGGCAACTGATCTGTCACTCAAAACTCAACTTTCTGTTAATGTGCGTTACGATAAGATAATGTAATCATAGAACGCTTCTTAGAATTTCCAAATCTAGAATCATTGAGTCGAGTGGGACTTGCAACAGAAGTATTTCGTTTGCTGTAATGGTCTGGTCTAGATCCAACTTGCTTAGTGGGGCAAGGTTATGATGCTGCTGCAGCAATGACTGGAGCTTATAATGAAGTGCAAGCAGAAATCAAGCAATGCTGTGGAAATCAAGCGGTTTGTGTACACCGTGCGGCTCATGCTCTTAACCTAACTCTAGTGAAAACTTCTGAATTACCAGACATTCGAAAGGCATTCGGCAGCTTAGTCAAGTTCTTCAGATTGAGTGCTGTAAGAACAAAAGTATTGGGGGAAGCTAATATGCCGCGAACGACATCCCGTTAAAATACCGACTCAAAGTCCCATTCCAACACGTTGAGTGGAAAAGCATGAAGCTATTCATACAGCATATATCCTGTATTCTGTTGTGTTGGAGGTGTTGCAAGAAATGAGCCAAGAGAAAACTCTGTCATCTATAGATGCGACATCTTGCTTGACTCTTTGACTAAACCAGATTTTGTTATAACGTTGATCATAATGAATATTCCAGTAGCCTCTTCATTGGAGTATTATCGCCTTTCCATTTATGTGCCTTTCTTGGATGGCATGATTTCTAAAATGGATGACCATTTTGGAAACCACCGTGCAACTTCTCCTTTGTGGGTTTTACCAGAAAATTTGATCTTAATGCTGTTAAAGAAGGTATTATGCAGTATTGTGAAATGATAAACGACTGCTTGGATGAAGTAGAACTGGAATTTGAAATGTTAAAGACCTTTTGCAAATCAACTCCTGATTTTCCCCATGACTGCACTTTAACTCTGCTACTTTTACATATCAGAATATTTTTTTAGTTCCTTATTAAATTGAAATTGTGCATGAATGTTGCACATGTCATAATTAAATATATTTTATGGAAATATTATTATAAATTTTTACAGTAATGAACTTTAAAAAGCTAAATCAATTACAAAGTTGACAATGAACTATCAACTTTGCCTAATATTTACGTTGAAATGCCCCCCCCCCTATGATCAATTGCTGGATCCGCCACTGTTTCTTTCATTTTTTAATTGTCTTAGTTTTACTAGAAAATATCTCATTACTATCACAGCCTATTTAGATAAAAGTATTAATCATAGATTTTAATCTGAATTGCATAAAGCTACTATTCCTCTTCAAATATAAAGATTTGGTATATTCTGATTTAATGAAAATCCTGATACATTGATTTTAGAGTGAAAGTAAGAATATAAGTAGCGAGAACTTCTGCAAATCTTTTCACGAATCCCTCCTCTCAGTTGACCCCTCTCTTAAAAAAGGCGAACTTCTAATCAAATTTCCTCAAGACGTGGCCTGGAAGGAATACTCCGAATTCACTCTTCTGATTGAGTTCTCGCTTCAAAAGCCGACAACTGGCATCCACTTTTACACGCTTGCAACTCAGGATGTTGGTAGTGAGCATGAGGCTCCTGTAGAAAATGAAAGCTCTTTGCGGGACAAGCATCTATTCACTTCCTCCCACAACGATCAGTCTCGCGTTTGGTTTCCTTGCATTGATGACTTCAGTGAACGCCTGACGTGGAGTCTTGAATTCACTCTTCGTATCATTACTTTTTTTACTTTTTAATTGATTTTGTTTATTTTACAAATAATCAATGACATTTTTTAAATATGAGAAAAATACATTAATTAAATATTAAAATTTTAGAACATAACACATAAAAGAGAAATAGTTCCTAATGACTTCGTTTTTTGATTTTATAATATATAAATGCCCAATCAACATATCAGAGTTTTACCATTCCAGTTTTGCGCCGTCGTACTATGAGAAAAGTAGGTTTGATTCGAGATCGAACTCAAGACCTTGAGTTATCGAAACCCAGTATCTAACTAATCTTACTCACACCCCCTGAAACTTTTGGTGCAACACTAATGTTCCACGTAACAAAGCTTGGCAAACCCTCGTCTGTTATTTTAATGACTTTTCGCATTTTACTTTATTTTGTTTTTAAATTTATTTATTTAGTTATGTGATTTAAAAACTTATTTTAATAGTTGGAGGATGAACTTTAGTTTTGAAGTGGCATCCATTTATATTTATTGTGTATCACATGAAGAATAACAAATTCTTTATGTGAACACTTGTAGGGTGGATATGATCACATGAAGGGAAGGGATATTGCCTATTTTAAGTATATCTTTTCAATGAACTATTTCTATATTTAGCTCCAGAATTGAAAGTTGTGTCATGTGGGGATCTAGTGGATGTTTCGTATACACCAGATATTTCAAATAAAATTTACACTTTTTCCCTCAACACTCCAATATCAGCATGTCACATTGGCTTTGCCATTGGCTCTTTTGAGTCGTATGCGTGCCCTGACATGTTAGAAGTTGTTACCTTTTGCTTGCCAAAGTTGAAGCCTCTCCTCATAACTACGCTTACCAGCCTATACTCTATTTTTGAGTTTTATGAAGAATTGTTGTGTACTCGTTTTCCTTTCACCTGCTACAAAATTGTCTTTGTAAATAATGCCTACGATCAAGTAATTTGTTCCATCTTTTTGTCTATTTTAGCATCTGAAATTTAATTTTAGGGTGGGGAGCTTTTAAAAATAATCATCATAACTAGGTGGTAACCATTAATGAAGTTGGACTTTTAAAAGATAATTCGTATTATATTCAATTTCTATATATATATTAGGGTGTTCCAAAATATCTATTTCAAATAAACTCGAAGGCAAACAAATATAAAATATTAATACTTAATTTTAAGAAAGGGGCTAGGGCCCAATGGCCCCTTCTTAAATACTCCACTGTATATATATAGAACTCTTCATTCACTAAATGAAACTAATTCTGATTGAACTATACACTAATAGTGATATACAGTCACTCCGTGTGTAACAACTATCTCGTTTAGCCACGACTCGTCGTTGCGACGGCCTCTTAAAATAAAAACCCATTACCCGCAATACTGAAAAGAACGCAAAATTTTCAAATAAATAAAAAACAGTCAATTTTTAAATAATAAATGTAATATATAAATATTATCAATTGGTATTTTAGAATGTAAGTTTTTTGTATGCTCACCAATAAAACTTCAGAAATTGAATTGCCAAAAATATATGTAGTGAGAATGATAAAAGTCCATCAAAAATACTTTGATTTAAAGTAAAAATGCAGTTTTTAAACTTAAACAAGTATTAATATACATTCCATGAATAACATAACATAGCATGTAGCACTTTGTCACTTTGCCTACTTCCGAATCTGTGTATATATGCGCATACAGCCATGTAGCCAGCTATTGGGCACTTGGGGCCGGGCTCTCCATCTATGTTATGGGCCCCACCATCAAAAAATTGAAATTTGCCAATTGAAATGAAATAATGAATTAAATTTCTCTTTGCTATGAGAAACGAAGATAAGAAATATTAACCATGATAAAATCTAAAACCTTAACAAAGAAATAGGACACAAGTAGAGAAAGGAGCTTATAAACACAAAGGGAGGAGTTGTTATAAGCAGCATTTGATGCTTTAATTTTAGACAAAGCCAGTAGGTAAGCATGTATATTAGGGCCCCATTTGGCCCCTCCAAATATAAATTTCTGGCTACGTTACTGTGCGCATACATGTAAGTCTCTCGATGCGTCCTCGTTTAGCATCAAAATAGCTTAATGACGGGGTCTTATGAACGATACTCTGTTGTTAAGCGAGGACTGGCTGTACTGAAAATCAGTAATTGAAAAGATCGCCCCTCTTAATCCATCACTGATATATTTATATATAGCATTTTTAGTTCTAAATTGTCTTTTTTTATAGTATTTTAAAAGACAAATTAGAATTTGAAAAGGCAACTACCTGAAAACATATCTCTTTTCTTTTGACTTCACTCCTAACTGAATTGATTCATTTTTTTTAACTTGTGTACATATCATTTTTTTATGCTTTTTTTTCTTGTTTTTAAAATCGATCTTATCTGTGTATGCGTGTGTGTTTTTCGTGTGTTAATATCCCTTTAGCGAGACTGTACACTACGTACAGTCTAATAATTTAGCAGTAGTTTCGCTTTAAATAAATCATTTGTTCATTCATTTAGAACTTAAAAAAGCCAAATTAAAATAAAAAAAGACAACTTAGAACTAAAAATATTTTATATTCTCGAGTATTGTGCAATTTTGTGTATTATGTGATTAATTTTTAATCCTAACACGATTTTATCATTCCTCTCGTGTATTATGCGTATTTTTATAGTGGGGGAAAGATAAAGAACTTTTCCAAGAATTATTCAATCATGATATTTGGAATGTGGGCTTTGATATGGGGGTTTTTTTAATCGATGTTGAAAGAGCTAAATCAGGAATACTTGCAAAGAATTGAAAGTGGTCGTTATAGACATGTTTTCGTTAAAGCAGCTTTGCGTGCATATATTTACATCTTTTATCCATGTAAATCTTTTTTTTTCACGATTTAACTTTTACTTTTTACTACTTGTATTCTTTTGAGGACATATCAGCATAGTCTACCTCATCAATCTGATGTCGTTTTTATAATTCTTGATTTATTTTCTTGACCTCAATATTTTTAAGATTTCTACATATGCTTCTCTTTCAATTCTAAGCACCAACTTATTGCACAATCACAAAATTATAGATCAATCGAAAAAAACCCAAGTCATAATCGCTAAGGCAGTGGCTAGACAATTCTTTGGTTCATTCATCTCAATACATCGCTGGAGGGATTACTGGCTATCTGCAGGAATTTCTGAATATCTTGCCGGCTTGTTCATTCAAAAATTCTTTGGTATTTATTTTATTTTAACCTCTTTTCATTCGTTCAGGCCATCTTTGCCGTATTTGAGACCTGAAAGTGCACTCCCGCCATATCTTTGCATAAGGGGTCCGATATATTCATTCCAACGTTATAACGAATGGCGATGCGGTAACATATAAGACATGTAACTGGCTGCTGGTAATAAAGGCATTTTTTTATTTGTCTGAAAATTGTTTCAATATTCTAATTTTTGCCATAATATTTTTTCAACGCATAACCTACTATGACTATTTCATATCAAGTATGATTAACTTAAAAAATAGTTGTTAGAAGAAAATAGAATTTATCATTTCTGTTATATGATCACTATATTTTTTTCAATAAGAGTAAAAACCAGTTCCCAAAGTCTTAAAATCTCTGGGCTCGTGGGTGCCAGTGACAGATTTCTCAAAAGATTGGTTATTGGTCGTTAGGGCATCAGTGAATACCATGAGAAAACATTCAAGACCTATTATTGTCCCTAGAATGGCATTTATAAAACAAAATATTGATTATAAATTTGCTCGGATTAATTTTACTATTATTTTAATGGCAAAATGGGAATATAGCTAGAACTTAACGAGTTTTTAGATAGGTCTTAGCCTCTATTTATTTTTTATTCTATGTATATATTTTCTTACATTTGCAGCCGAACAGAAGTGTTGCCCCCGGAAATATGCCTCCTTTGTTTCCCCGTCGCTGGGTTTGAAATGGCCTCGATCACGAGTTTTCTCTCTTTCTCACAAAGCGTAGAATATTTGTGCATTAAAAATCATTTTTGCACCCTTGAAATTTATCTGTTCCTAAATTTTATGTATAACCAGAAATATGTTGAAAAAAGTTTAAAGAAGATTTACCTAAGGCAGTGGGCGCCAATTTTCTAAACTTCTTGTACCACTAAATCTATAGTTTAATATTTGGTGGACCAAAAGAAGTTAAATAGATTTATATATTATAACAATCGGAAAACGTTTATTGGTTTAATATAGAATGGGTATATTAGATGTAACAAATTTATCTATCACAAAAGATTGAAATTTTGAAGTTTATTACATACTTTTAGTGTAATATTTCTTCCTACTTGCTTGAAATAAGTTTGTTGTCTTTTGCCTCCAATGACCTTACTGCAAGAAGGAGAGTTCTTTTTATTTCAAGCCCAGAACGGTATTGACTCTTAATTGCTGTTCAAAATGAAGATGTCTTTTCGCACAAATGTTGAAAATTGAATAAAAATTTCCATAGCTTTTTATCCCAGTAATGGGTTTTAACTTTTTATGAAAAGCTAAAAATGGAATCTTGATAAAAAAATGAATAGAATTTAGCCTTAAGAATATCGTCGCATGAGAGAGAAAGACGAGGCTTTATGCTAAAATTGCTGCTATCTTCAATCTTTACTGCAAATGGATCTATCATCTACACATTGCCACCCCTGGGATTTTCTTTTGTTTAATAACAACCAAAAATTCTGTCAGTGACTGCAAGTGCTGTTTAAGAATGGGTACCACTTGCTTGCTAACATCCCCCCTTTTCATATACTCATTGCAAATCTCCTTTAGTCAACAGCATTTGCCACATCGATATTTTATTTTGAAAAGCATATTTTCTACTTCGTAGTGTGAACAAGTCATCATCAAAAATATGTCCTTGTAAACAGAGCTGCGGAATCGGAGTCGAATTCGGTGGAGTCCGAGAATTTAAAGGGATAGGAGTGTCGGAATCGGTTTTTAAGTATTTTAAATAAAGAAAAAAATAGTCTAATTTTTGTACGCATACGGAGTGACCCTTCTTTTGTCGGAGGTGAAGAGGTGGCGTTTAATTTATTAAGCTTTTAAGTATTTGCTGTTGGATTTTTTTAAGTTGGAGTCAGAGTCGGAGTTATTTTTCCTCCCACTTGCTTGCAAGCGTATGTTTCGTATATTTAGCAGCGAAAAATGTAAACTAGGAACCCAACCTTGGCTACCCATTCGATTCAGTGTTTTGAAGTTTTGGTATAAAAAAAATTTTCAAAAAATTTTAAAGTTCTATGTGATGCCATGGCTTTTCTAGTGTAAGCTGACTACATAGACTCTGAATAAGATGGGGATTTTATTATTATAGATTGAAAGAATGAAAAATAATTAAGTTGATTTTGTTTTCTACTTTTCTTCTAAAATCAAATGCCTTTAAAATATGTTTTATCATGATATGGACTGTGCTTTTGACTGACATAAATTTTGAATTATTGATTTTAGGCAACAATGAATACGAATTCACAATATACGAAATCATGAATAAGATATGCAATCAAGAGAACAACTCTTCACCTGTTGTTCTCTTCCCTCATCATGCACCTTCCGATGCAGGTTCACTTCATGCTTACAAAAGTAGCAGAGATAAGACCAAGTTCTCCGCAAACAGTAATATTCTTCGAGAATTTCCTGCTGGCCTTTCTTCTTCGGTGTACGAAGCAATTCAAGAAAAGTCTCACTTTGTGTTTCGAATCATTGAACACAAACTTGGCAAACAAATGATGATTCAAGTAATGTTTCATAAAGTTCACTAACAAGATTTTCAAAGGATGATATCACTGACTAAAAGATTAAAAATAAGATAGAAATTATATTAAATCCAACCACCTAAATACTTTTAGCCACCTCCATCTTTGTAGACAAAATTGTAAAAAATATATAAATCATCACATAAAATTTTTAATTTAATTACATTTACTGCTTAATTTAATAAATAGATGGCTATTTAAAATTCTGAATCCAATTATTATTTAGAACTTGCTACTTTCTGATCTATTTTTTATTTCATAAAAAAAGCATCTGCTAACAATTTAAGGCCAAATTTTTCACTATTTTTGTTTTATTTTATATTATATGCAACGAATTATTGCTTTCAAAATTGTCCAAGTATAAACGATTGCCAATCATAAGTTTGTATTGCAAATTTGTTAAACTCTTTTCATCGAATTGTACATTTCATCTTTTCAGTTACACAAGTAATTCTCCTCCGCCTACAGCGTATTCCCAAAGGAGAATCGGTGGGTTTGATTTCTATCATTCTATCTTTAGCGTCTTCTATAACGCTCACTTCATCCAGCTTCCTTTCTAGGCCATCTTTTTAGTTGACCCCGCTATTTCTTTTACACATTATGGGCTCTTCACATGCTTTTTGTAGCACAAGTTTTGTTATGATCCAAATATCTTTTTCTTTTACCCATTTTTAATTTTATTAATTCAGTAATCAAATAGGATAAATATACTAAAAACGCATAGATATCGCGAACTCTGATATTCTGACAATTAGATATAAAAATGGAAAATGCCCTTATTGGTGATCATTAAAATTCTTGTATTGAAACGTTCACCGAACCGCCTTTCAAAATATTTTATACCCCACGGATTGACCCGCTGTGCGCTAGTAACTAGTATATATGCCACACATGATCTGAAAAATAAAACTCGCTGTTACCAAATTAGCACTCAATTTGATATATTTTCTAAGAAATTTAAAAAAATTCAACTTTCAAATACACATTTGTTTACATCCTAAAAATGAATGTTTTTTAAATGGTTATTCTAAATTTGAATCGCGTCTGCTTTAAGATCCCAATTTGAGTGAGTTACTTGTGAATAATTATTGCCTGGTGCGTAAGAAACAAGGTTGCAAAATAAAGATTGAACTATCATTCTAATTCTAGGTTCTAAATAAGCTACTTTCCCTAGCTGTTTCTGCTTCTAAGAAAGCAATTTCTAAAGAAAGTGTAGGAGTGTGGAGTAGCATGCTAGTTTCAACGTCTTCTTTCCTCAAGTTTATATACACTGTAACAGGTATTTGCCATTTCAGCCTTCACTGGTTAAAGCCTTCATTTTTCTTCCCTACCATATTTTTTATTAGGTAAAGATTTAGACTCAGTCATGAAGAATTGGGTGTATTGTAGCGGTGTAGCGCACTTCCAAGGCTCCTACTCATTCAGTCGCAAGAGAAACGTGATTGAGATTGAAGTTAAACAGGAATCGCAAGGTTTTTTATATTCTCCTTAAATTTCCTCCTCTCCTACCTACCATATTGGCAAGCGGAAATTCTTTGCCTACTAGTCTTTGATTGATCAAAACATTCGAGATCACCAAAAAATTCTTTCAAATAATTTCAACTTTTTAAAGTGAATAAAAAATACATGGAATTTATTAGTGGCAATATCCAATGAGGTATTATTGACATATAAACCTAATCATAGTGATAATCAGGAAATTAGTTTTTGCTTTATGAGGGAAATTTTTTGATTTTTTTAAAGAAAAAAAGTGACCAATTGAAATGATTTTTAATTAAAAAAAACTAACAGCATTAAGTCTAAATATTAAACTTTTTGAAATTTTAATTTTATTTAATTACTATTATTTGTAAAAAAAAGTTTTCTATTTTTCTACTCTTTTGAAATTTAACTTTATGGTCAAATTATTTTTTGAGATTTTATTGACTTTACATAAAATAGTTTGGACGGTATTGAACTATGAAATATCAAAAAAGATCAAACTGTTATAAAATTACTTGTTGCACGTTTTTTTGGTTTAAAAATGGACCTTATTGACAATTGTTCACCCTTATTCCTACATTATAATACATCCTTGATAAAGTTAAAAAACAAATGAAATATTTATACAATATTTAATCGATTTTTTCATATGTATTATATTTTACTTTTGCTTTATTCTATAATAATGTAATTGCATCTTTTTATGAATGAAAACTTTTGTTATTTTTTTACCATCTCCAGACATTAATCACAGCGATATAAGGGTTCTTCGCCCACATAAAATAGCTGAGGTCTCCTTCTCTATCATTGTCAAGCACAAATGCCTTCATGAGAATTGACAGAGTAGCATATCTTCCCTGAATTGGAACATTGGACTCTCAATACGAAGTAACGCGGCTCAAATGCGCTCTGCAACAATGCAAATTGCTTTAACAAATAGTTTATAGGCTGAGTGTATGAAATGTACTTTTGAGAATAGAGGTACATTTAATCCAACTCTATTTAAATTTTTACGAAACTCTGAATTAATCAGATTGCCATCATCATGTTTAGTTTCGTCACTTAAAATATTAACTCAAAATGTTGTTCCAAATGTCCATCTAGAAAAAATAATGAGGATGTTAAATTTAGCATCATCAATGTAAATGTCGGAGTTGCTGAGTTCACTCATACTTCAAAAGTGCATAGAGGTTCTTGGTTTTTGCAGCTGCCTTGATGTCAATAACTTGAATGTAGAATTCGTTCTACTGCGTTGTCTGCCGTGACCAAAGAACTTTTCGATGGCCCCATCAGCAAACACAATTTGATTTATTATTTAATTATCAGTACACAATTTATCAGACTTTTGGGCGTGTACCATTGTTTATATACAGTAACCTTACACCATAAAATAATGGGACCCAATTTTTATAACCCGAGAGAGCAATTTACTACTTACTACTTATTTTATGGATTCTGTGCTTTTATTCCATTTCTGTCATTTCTTTTCTAATAAATGCCTTACAAAACAAAAAAAGTAAATTTTGAATTTTTAAAATTAATGTTTTTCAAATCTTAAAAGATTGAATTTACCTATTTAGCAAATTCCTTTAAATACGCTGGACCTCTTCAAATTAGAATACAAGAATTTGATGGCTCGTTTCTTCATACAATACAAGTAGAAGAGTCTTCCAAAAAGTACGAACTTGCATGCCATTCAAAGTGCAAAAGGTATTGATGAATTTGTAGGCTGATACTGTATTGCCCAATACTAAATTGAATTACTAAATTCTATTGAAAGGCTTGAGTTTTGATTAGGATGTTCAATCAAACTTTTTAACTAAATTTTACCTACACCCAGTTTATTGCTATGCTTAAATATTTCAAGCAATAAATTAAAAATATTTCAAAATGAGTGCTTTATTTCAGAATAATTATATTTTTTCATAACTTTTTCCAGTTACGTTTCTTTTAAAATAGAGTAAAATTTTAATTAGTAAGATCTCTGAATTGTGAATACTTTTAAACTCTTTAAGCCCTTTACTTTTGAAAACTATTTATCTTCTTATCTTTTCAATGGTTTTTTATACAACTTAGAACATGCGATTTTTATTTTATGGCACACTCGTGTCCCAGAAAATAATTTGATTGCTTTGGGAAACTATTTAATTGATTAAAAAAATTTGATTAATTAGAAAGCAGTTCATTTCATAATTTATTTTTCCGTAGGAATAAGAAGAAGAAAGTTGCGCTGTCAAACGGAGAAGAAATAGAAATGGATTTGTCAAATTCTGATGCAGAATCTCCCATACTTTGGATTCGTTTAGACCCAAACTTGACAATGTGTCGCGTGATATCCTTTGAGCAACCTGACTACCAATGGCAGTTAATGTTGAAAGTATGTCGCGTCTTCTTATTTAGCCTGCTTCCCTAAATGATATGAATTGCGGTAGTATGAAAGAGACGTATGCGCTCAACTCGAGGCGATAACTGCCCTGCGCTCCTTCTGCACCCCACTCACTCGCTCCGTACTCAACGAAATTATCGAAAATGACTGCACTTATTACAATGTTAGAATCGCTTGTTGCTACGCTCTTAAACACGTAAATTCTACATTCTACTTCTACGCTTCAATCTGCATGAAGTGGTGATTTAGGTGGCAAATTCCATGATTAACACTTGGGTAGGGCCTCCTGCAATGCTCACCCTTTTTAGAAAGTTATTCGGCTCTCTCTCTTGCCCTGAAATTGTGAAGATAAATGACTTTTCAAACTTTCAAGCATATTTTGTGCAAAAAGAAATGATAATTGCTATATCACAACTACGAAACATCCACGCAGTTTGTCCAACCGAAGTTGTTTCCTTCTTACTTGATATCGTTTATTACAATGACAATACTAAAAATAAGGTTTGTGCTTTCATTCTTTAATTAGCTTGAACACACTTACTGACGAAATCTTACTACTTTTCGCTTTTAGTTTTCTGACTGTTATTATAGAAAAAGTTTGATTGATGCGTTAGCTTCTTCCATTACCCCTGCTACCACTTTGCCAAAGTCAGAATTTGACCATTTTGAAAATTTATCCAAAGAAATGAAAGTTTTAATAAAAAACGTAATATCTTTAGTTTTTCTTTTTCTTTATGACTTTTAAACTATCCTATAGTTACTACCTATAGTTATTTTGAAAGTTTGATAATTAGCAGAAAAGAAATTAGTTAGTAGTAGATCCAGATTGGGAAAATAACGTTCCTTCCTTTGATTTTTGGTTATCGTTATTAACGATAACGAACTAAATATTTTTTACATTAACAAAAAAGATAACGAAGGGTATTTTTGAAGGGTTGTGTTCGGTTTATCGTTAATTGATTGCGTCCTTCACATGGACTCACATCCTTAAAATTATTGGGAGGGGAAGCTTTTTTTTAAAATAATTTTTAGATTTTATTTTAAAGAATTTGTCGGACAAGGAAAAAATTCTTATTATTTTTCATCGGTTTTTATCAACCGTAAAACAAGTAAAGTAATATGCAAAGTCAACTCACAAGCCAAATAACGCTTCTGATGTTAAATCGAAAAAATTTAAAATTATTGCTAGAGCGAAAGCTTTTTTACCCCCTTGGTCTCGCATTTTCATAAGCTTAAACTTAAGTTTTTTATTATAAGTTCTTTTATAAAAATAAAAAATCACATTAACATCTTGTATAAATGCATATCAAAAGACGTATTCAATACACAAATATATTATCCTACTAACCCTTCTATCTAATCATTTTACTTAGTAACTAACTATGAGTAAAATTAACTAAAATATTCCTATTTTTGAAGTGGGATTTATGAACAACACCAATATATACAATAAAACCTCTTTATATTGAACACTTTAGTGTATTGGACTGGACATTAGTGACGACCATATGGCAAACAAAGTGATCATGATTCATGACACACGAACCACTATATTTTATTATTGAAATGGTGTTTTGCTTAAAGTTTCATTTAGTAAAAGATGTTTACAATTTAATTATAATAATTAAATGGTAAATTTTTTAACCGATCAACTGACAAATCGAATATCTTCAACAATCAAATTTAAATTTGTCTAAATATTCAAATAAATATGGTGTCACCGTATGAGTCTACGTTCGTTAACTTTCGGTATATCAAATTTTTAATCTGGTGTAATAAATGGTATGGCCTGTGTGAAACATTCGAAAAATAAATCCAATGTCGTGATTAAAAATTGAAAAAACAACGATATCTTTTCCGTTTCTTTTCGTTAATAATGCTAACGCCTTTTTTATATTAATGGTCGTGTTATTTTCACACTCCGTGTTATAAGTAGGAGTATAAAATCAACGTGTTATATATTTTTTTATTCATGACTTCTGAAATTCTGCTAATAATTTTCACCTTTTTTCTTTTAATATTAAAGCGACTTCTTTTACTCAACTTACTTTTTTACTCTACTATCTCCTACAAATATTATGCAATCTTGTTTGCCAAACAATCCAAATAGACTTAATGCGAGGAATTAACTTCTAAACATATCTTTCTCATATTTTTAATTTCTTTTTAAGTTATAGTGTGTTTGCATAAATATAGACTCCTTGATCATTTAAAGTTTAGTATACAAAGTAAGGAAAAGGACTACAAATCCTTAATTTTTAAGTCTATCGAAGCTATTGATAAAAGTTATCGGGATAAAGTCATTAACCACTCAAAGCATCGAAGGAGTAGGCATATGCTTTAAGGGTCTATGTGTGACCGTTGCTAAAAAGTTGATGAAAATCTGTTTTTAATTTTTGAAACAAAATATTTAAAAAGTACGAATCTTGTTATAACAAATTTCACCTATAGAAAAGAGATTATATCAGTTGCCTCAAAACTAATAACTTTTCTGAAAACATCGGGTTATAACATAATGTCAAAATTCTGTTTTTAATTATATGAGTTTCAAAGCAGACCTTTAGAGACAGGTGTTACACTTGACTTTAAATGGTTGTTCTAAAATTGTTATTATCAATTGTTTCAAATTTTAAAATAGCTTTCTGACTATTCAACTGATTTGTTCTTAAGTAATTAATAATGCGATTTTGTATCAATTTGAAAAACAGGTATTGATACAAAAAGAAATAAGTATAATACAAAATAAAATGGAGTACCTATTTTAAAATTTTTTAGTTTCATACTTATTTTGGATACAACGAAATATGTTAAATTTATTATACAATGATTCTACTATTATTTTTCAAATGGTTACTCTACCTCCACCGTATTCTATTTAGGTGATATGCTATCTTAATTTAGAAGTTTTTATGCCTTCCTATAAGTTTGTTGTTTCCCAGGCCAGCCTAAATGCATTGCACATTCTTCAAAAAATGGGTTATTTAAAAAGAAATGTGGAAGTATTCAAGATATTCACAAGGAAGTTCAATTTCATTGAATTACGAGAAACTGCACTTAAAATACTTATTGATATCGTAAAAGGTATGCAATTTTTTTCATCTAGATTACGGCATATGGACAGTTTATGGCCATTTTACATTTCGCTTTTCAAGATTCTCACAGTGATAGAATACCCTATTTTTTCGTTTGTTTTCCTCTTATGAAAGATTGGAAAAAAAGGAGCTGTCTTGGCATACTTCTTATTAATAATAATATATTCGAGAATAATATTTGTTTTTTATATCAAAATTTTTTGAATTTTTGTAATACAAGAATGAAGTGTAATTAAGGTTTAGTTTTCTTACTCTCTTTTACTGTACTTATTAGATTTCAGATATTTAGAAATTTCAAAATATATAATATATTGTCCTTAAAAAGATTTTTGAATAGAGGCCAATTTCCTCACAAGTGTAGTAAATCTGATGAGAGCGAATCAAATGAAATAGTTTCCCAATGAGTAAGTGCGTTCAAAAGTTTTCTTATAATTAGTCAGTCTGTCTTATTATTTCCTATGACATTTTTAATGATGATATCATTAAAAGTGATTGGCTATGCTTCTGTCTGTTTTTATTATTATAATATGAAAAAGTTAAATAAATTTGAACTTTTTTATAATATAGCAAATAAATATTCATAATAATAATTTTGCTATCAACACTTCTTTATATAATCGCATAATTAACGTCTAATTATATTTATGGTTTTTATTCTATGAACTGTGAGGAAAATTATTTTGTACAATAAAGCGAAGCAAATGCCTGTTTATAATGTTGAAATAAATTTGAAAAAAAGTTTGATGCGTAGTGGTCATTTTCAAAGTTAGCAGCTAAAAATTATTCCGCATCTGACAAAAACACTGCATGTTAAAGAGGCTATGATTGTGTCTATTTCTTCAACTTTGCGGTGTAGAGTGTTTTTCTAAGCGCATGCTCTTCGTCACCTTGACCAATGAAATGTCAAACCAGGGTTGCCGAATGGGGAGGGGGGATCCGAATCCAAGTGCCTACACAAATTCAACTCCTGCTCCAAATACTTAAAAAATAAACCTTAATTTTTCAGATGAGGCGTTAGAAGAAGACCTATCCTGGATCTGGCAAAATACGATTGAAGATGAAAACGAGTCTGTTTATATAAAACAAAAAGTGATTCTTTTTTTCACTCAACCACCTCTTTTATTCAAGAAAAAGTCCAACTCTCCTTTAGATACGCCTGCCTTTTTCAAAAAGTATTGGAATTTCATGAACACGTGCACGGACACCAAACTACTCTGCTCCATGCTATATCTTTTTGAAAAGTTGTATGGAAGATCTAGACCTCTATGTTTAACTCTTTATTCTGAAACCTGTTTTACTTCCGAAGTAATCCAAAATACTTTACTTTCGTTCACTCTCTTTGCCATGACATTTCTTCCTATTTAGATATTAACCTAAAATATCTTGTTTAAATTTTTATTATTAACCTTTATTTCAATGTTAGTTAGTCCTATAACGATTTTTGTATAAGTAGAGAATTTCCTAAACATATAATCTGCAATACTATTTTAAAAAACCTACCCAATCGCAGAACATATCAAATTACTAAAAAGTACAAGCGGAAATTTCATTTTTTACTCATGCAGAAAAGTTGACTACATTTTTTCAAACTTTGCTCCAATATTTTGAGTTATGCTTAATTCCTTTCTTATGAAAATTATATATTAATTTCATATAATATTCATTACAAAATGTATGGAAGAGGCACATGATAAAGTCTAATTACTCCGATCAAATACTTGTGTTAGATATTACCTATAGAAAGATTTCCATAAGCATCATAGAAGCACGCCTTTCAAGACTTTTCTAGAATACTGCATTGAAAGTTAGTGAATCACATATTTCACTCGTTTATTCGCTTAAATGTGTTCTAAGCCAAACATTGTGCGTTCAGCTTTTTAAAGGCTTTTTATTTATCAGCATGCATCTTCTTTATACAAACCATTAAATTTTTTAGTTACTACCTGAAGCCTCTTCTAAATCACCACCAATTACTACAGTCGTAACTAGAGATCTTGAAAATGCTCAAGATATCACGGAAAATGTTATTCCTAAAGTTCTCACATTCACTAGTAAATATATACTCACCTCATATTTACCTGCCTAATATACATATCCTCTTGTTGATTTTAGGTTTAGCCATTTCCACTTCAGTCATTTCTTCAACAAATTGTAACCTAGAAGTTCCAACTAAAAGTTATACAAGTGATACTACTCTTTTAAGTAAAGATACAGAAGTCAAAAGCAAGAAAGATGTTTTAACTTCTATATTTACACATTTGCTTCCTGAAGCTAAAAGTAGTGATCTTGTTAAAGTTGAACAAGTTGATGAAGGTGTTGAAGATATCTCTTATATCAAGAGCGACCCTAATGTGCTAGATCTTAGTGCCTTATCCAAAAAAATAGAGTCTGAGTTTCTTGATAGTATTGAAAATACAAAAGAATCGGATCAAGCTTCCTTATTAGAGGTATCTTTCTTGGTTCTTCACTCATCATCTATCTTAAATTGTCTTTTTTTACTTTAGCATGACTCTACAGCGATTCCAAAATTAAAAATCCACTTTAGTGGGAAATTTAGCGAAGAAAAAATTTCAAGTAAAATTATTATTAATTTTTTTTATTTTTGTCAATTAGGGTACCTAAAAAGTATACTGTAGATCTAGAAAAATTCGCGTTAATTAAATTTCGCATCTATTTACCTGAACACCAATTCGCGACAATTTATTTTCACCAATGAAGAGTCTGAAATTTATCATCTCAATCAATGTCAGCATAACGCATCATTGTCTGGGAGTTGGACCAGTGATTCTCGTTGTGTCAGATGTTCCAAGAGGAAGGAAAGCTGAATTCAAGATGGCACTTGGTTGTTTTGTCGGTGTAGAGGACTTGTGGAGACAGTAGGGTTCCCGACATGGTACATCCCAGCACAAGGGTCACTTGTCTCAAGTCATCTAGTCCAATGAGTTGTACTTGTTTTCTACCCTTCTCAGCCATGGTCCATTCACTCTGGAGAATGATATTCACACTGGTCTGGTCAAAGTCGATGATCAGTTCAGAAGGAACACTATGTTGAGTGGCAACTTTTGAAATACGGTTGAGAAACTCTGTTTGCAGGTTTTTAAAGTTTGCTGGACGCTTTTTGCTTGCTTTTGTTGCCTTGCGCTGAGTGTATCCTAATCGACGAAACATAGATTCAGCCAGGGCTTGCCTATGTCAAGTGAACCTCCATGCTCCTTCACTGAGCTGCGGTCATGATGTTGGACGATCCCCTTAGCTGTTTCAATGAGGATTTCCCTGTTGACAACACCACCTGCCTCGCGGATGCCTTGAACGTGCTTACAACCGTGGAATCCAATTCTTACCCTAGCAGTAATGGTCGCCTTCTTTTTGCTGAGGGAAGTTTTGTCAATTTCTCTGGATCTGTACATCTATGGAGTTCTTGCCGATATTTCTTCACCATGCTTCGTACTGTGATTCATTCAATGGATGCCCAAACTTCTTTGAGAAGTAGCAGGCAGCTTTTGTAGCTCCATTCAAGGCTGCATACTTGGCAACTTGCAACCTCTCGGCATCAGTGTATGATTTGTAAAAACCCCTTCTTGATGGATGGCGATTCCTCTAGTAGATGGAAACCGTGTCTGCAATTTCTTCATTCTTAGCTGCACACTCAGAGGCACTGGTTATTTCTGGCAGACCTGGTTTTGGTGCAGAAAATTTCTTCATATGAGTGTTGCTAATTTTCAACCAAGACAGCATAGGTGTATTATGAAAATGTGCTCACCAGTGACGTACGTAAAACTAAAAACAGAAAAAATGAAATTTGAATCGCAAAAATAAAAACAAAACATATCTCACATCAGGTGCTTTTTATCCTAAACAAAGAGAGAGAAAAAATTTATATAATGTTATCTTCCTTCTTTATTACATATGTGATGCGTAGCAAAGAAGGGTGATGAGAAAGTAATGTGATTTTATATAATGTCTGTGTAATGACATACAACACTACTTCTTTCATACATAATTGTGTGTTTATCTTATTCAGCCTATCTGTGCTTGAATATTGTTAATTGAATGTAATAGATTTGATACGAGAGATTCACATACATGAAGTATTGAAGATGTGAAGCATGCGCCTAAGACAATAAACTACTTCACTTGATACAACTGTCCATGCCATTTCATTTACTTCATAGATCACATTCACATTTTCACTACCAATAAAAAAAGGATTTTACAAACCAAATTGTGAGAGTTCAAACTGGATAAAATTATAGGAGGTGCGCCTCGCACCTAGCCCACCATAAATATACGCCACTGGTGTTTAGGTATGTGTGAAAGGCAATGCCTCTAAACACAATCTATTACTCATTTTGTTAATTAATATTTTCTACAAAATTTTACGATCTATTTATTTTCGCGAGGGCACAAAATACGAGAAAAATGCGAAAATAAATCTCGATATATGGTTAACCCTCTGAGGAACAATTTGACATCAGCGTACAGTATAGCAAGAAATAAAATCGTCGGTTTTAAATATATAAATTCTTGTCTTAACCCTATTAATCAAACTCACTAAAAAACCTCAACTAAAATTTCGTTTGTACCAAATTGGCTAGATTTTTTGGTACCATACTTCGTGACATTTCCTTAAATTGCTAGCTGCATCTTTCGATACTAATTTCTTGATGGTAGGTTAATGACCCTTTTATGTCGAATGCTGTCAATCAAAATCTGATAAAGATTTTTTATATTCTTACTACTATGAATTATATTTTAATATATTATTCTTGCAATTTCAAAATCACTTATATTTTTATTTTTGAATATAAAATATTCACAAAAAATAGTTTTGCAGCTAGCTACTAGCGTATACGTAGAAGAGTGTAATTAGTATTTAAGGAAGCACGATACATATTTACGCATACTTGTATTTCAAATGGTGTTCATTCATAGCATAAGTCTTTTTTTATTCGCTTTTACTTTTATCCCGTTATCTTTATAAATGTGTTTTTCAAATAATTTTGCTACTTATTTTGTAAAAAATAAATTTACAGAACAGAAAAGTCACACGGTATCTATTATGAAACAGAAGGTTTTTATTTTGTAAAACTACTTTAGTCTACTCTGTTGATTAACCTGGTTTAGACCAAAGAGCTTAACCCATTTTTATATATGTAATAAGTTATATTTGGTCTAAAAAATTACTCATGTTCACAGCGCCCTCTCCTTCCATCATAATAAAGTTGGATTCAAACACTCCTTTGAAGATAGAGGAAGATGTGGATCAACCCCCAGATCAACCTCATCACAAGAAGAAGAAAAAGAAGAAGCACAAACACAAACATTCCTCTAAAAGACATAAGCATGATGATGATTATTGACTTTACTCTTTTTATTACTTGTTTAAATATGTTTAATAAACTCAAAACTTTTCCTTTTCCAGAGTATTTAATTTTCTTCAAATTTTTTTATATCTATCTCTTTAAATGAACCATGTTCATACTATGTATTTTTGCCGATTCAATGATACAGAGGATTTATCATTTTTCAAATCAAAACCCTTAAAAATTTGCTATCCTTGAAAGCTTGCTGTATGTAAAATTAGGATATATATATATATATATATAGGAAATCTTTTTTATCTCCAAGATGTGATATGGGAAATTAGGTTTTGAAATCGATATCTAAGAATATAATGAAAAGAGTAAATTTGACAATGATTTTAACAAAACATAAATAAATTAGTATAAAATGTTAAAATCGATACTATTTCTAATTGTAATTCGTAACCAATTACATAATTCCGCAACTGATTTATTTTAATAGTACAGAGGAAAAAAAGAAAAAAATTCCTATTTAAAAAAGTAAATGTGATTTGCATTTTAGCTGAAGAACTTGAAAATAATAGAGCAACACTCAGCATGTAGTGCCTACACGAATCCATATTTTAAGCCATGCGCCATATTCAACTGCAAGGACAAAGGGTCTAACTCAATGAAACAGTCGTGTCTCTACCACTAAGAAACTTAACGTAGGGATACCTACCTATGTGTAGTCTGAAGTAACTCTACTTCTTCAACCAGTGGATCTTCCTCTGGAATTCTAGTGTTATTTTTGATTAGTATAGGGCCCACACTCGTAATCCAAGTAGGTAGCGAAGTTCCATTAGTAGTGTGACGATTATAAAAAATAGTTTTCATGCCGAGTACACCGAGTAGCTGTACACATTAGTGAACGTACTGAATGAAGAGGATCTGCGATGACGATTTCCCATTGTTTTAGTGGAAGATTGCGTTAATGTGGAGCCAATTTTATAAGATCTTTGCAACGAAATGCAAAAGGGAAGCGTGACTATTCATCCACTACTGTAAGGATATAGTTGTTGCCTGAAACACTAGATATTAGATCTTTAAAGTCAATATTTAATCTTCTCATGCATTAAAGATTCTCTTTTGCGCCTATACTCAAAGTTAATTAATGTCGGAAGATATTGGTATGAAATATATGAGAATTCATGAAGTATATATTATATAGAACGAGTTATTGTTCTCAAAATATATTAGTGCAGCGTATTATTTATAATATCGTAAGCACTCGACCTCCATCTACCATATGTTCCATTTGCTAGTAGTTAAAATTAGTAAACTAAAATAGTTAATGGTGTTACATTATTTCATTTATTGAATTGTCCACTGGTATTATTTAAAATCTTGTCTATGTTCGCGATGTCCTATAGTAAAAAATTCTTATTTTCACACTTTAATTAATTTTAGTTATTCAAACATTAGTTAGCTGAAAAAATTATGGAGTTTAATCACATGAAACCCAAATGTAGCTCCTAAAACATAAAATGTATTTTACAAGCTCTCTTACTTAAAAGAAAGACATTGTATAAGAATATACCACAAGAACTAAAGATTTGACAAAATCAATCGCATGAAAATGTAATAATAATTAGGGTTGGGATTCTTTTTTTGGAAAATATAATTTTACAACTGATCTTATGCGATACGTTATTTTCTTCTAAAGCGCTTTGCTGTAATGCTACTTACTAAATGTATATATATATCTAAAAATATTGGCCCAAATCTAACCCGAGTCAAATTTTTAGAAAGAAAACTCTAAAGCTGAAAGAAGGAGGATCCATCATGAAAATTGTGGGAACCTACAGCAATCCTTCCTTCTTTAAAGTTCAAAATGTCAACACTTTGTTACTTATTTGTAAGAATATATTTTAAACTAAATTATTTTTCTGCTGATATATCTTAGAACAGCGTTTCCCAATCTAGCAGTAATTAAGACCAAAAGGCAAAAAATGCAAATTATACGTTTAAAATTAATCTATTTTTTGGATTAAGATAAAAAAAGTTGGAGTGTTGTCACTAAATAGAATTAGGCTAAATACAGAGGACTATATGAGAGTTGTTTTCTCTTCTTGCTTTCTCCATGCATAGAGAAATTGGCAAATTATCTACACGACCAAGGGTCAATTTTCTTAATTTGTATTACTTTCACGAATCTGTGAACAAATTGATAAAAAATTGTTAAGTTTTTTAATTCTTCCAATCAAAACGCCTAGTAGCAGGTAAAAGTGTACCAGAACAATTATTTTAGAGGTAATTGATAAGAAAAGGTTGGGAAGCACTGGCCCTTAGACGAAAACTGTTTTGTACGAAAGTAGATTTAGAAGAAAGTACCTTGAGCCGATAGTAACTTTAGACCAAGGATCGGCAAACATTTTTACCCGTCGACCCCTTCATAGAACATTTGGCTTCACATCGACCCCCACCCCACATAGAAATGTTTCATAAAAACATTAATCAATGTCCATTGATTGAGAGATAAAATACAAACCAAAAATGTCTCATATATCCTTTACTATACAATGTCCTAAGATATGTTTTAAAAGAAAAAGGAGATTTATTACTACTATAAAGTAAAAAAAGCATAGCACAATTTGGTAGGCTTGTCTATCTTATCAACCCCTAAAGATCTGTTAATTTGCCGACCCATCTAAAGCAAAAGTGGCGTTGCATCCCAGTTTTTCTAAATCGTGGCATCCAAGACGCATCGGACCAAGTACTACAATTTATACAGCATCCTTCTTCATCAAGGCGCTTCTTCGAAATGACACTTTGCAGAAGAACTTGCAGTTGTTGACAGTGCGAGGGTATTCTGACATAAAGACATCAATCAATAGTGATGAGGTGAGGAGGGAGAGAGTACCAGTACAACTTTTTGAAACATACCTCATCTCACGCGCCTCCGTATCCTGCTTCTCTGTCTCGCACAGAGGAGCGATCAGAATCTGGAGACAATGATTCAAATTTGAATAAATAAAGCTAGCGCGCGATTGTACTACACTCTTTCCAAAATTGGCTTTGCCTTTTCATTTTATGCACACACTTCGTATATCATGTTTGCGAATGCAGATAGTGGATATAGGGATAGTGCTTCGTTATTCATTTAAAATTGTTCTTTGATTGTAGTTTGCGTTTGCCGACACTGACTGAAGAATCACTTCAAGCGATGAAGGGAAGCCATTTTACACAAAGTCCCAGATAGAGTATATAGATGGGCTTGCATGTTCGATTTAGTGCTTTATCTTTCTACTTTTTCAGATGAACTCTTTTGTGTAACGGCGATCAATTTAATTACAAAGCGACTTGTACTCCTCACAAAATTCATTTCAAATTTTAACGTTCTACTCACAGAATGCACAATAGGTTCTTTGCCATCTGAGTGCAGACTAAGATAAATTTCTAATGAATAGAGGTGAATCTCAAATCTTTTCTTCCCAAACAGTCCTATCGAGCCTAAATATTTAAAACATAGTCTTCAATGACAGTTACATATCAAAATTTAAGATTAATCTTTTGGATCATTCTATTGTCTCCGTGCATTACAATATCACTAATAGGTATACATGTATGTAGCTTGTCTATATCTTTGTTGTTACATTTTTTTTCTCGAAATCAATGTCTGTCTTTACAAAATCACTAAAAGACCTAATAGTAATAATGGCTATTGAATCCAAATTTCAAATTCAGATTCCCAAATTTCTCTCGACTCCTTTTTTATTTAAAAAAAAAAGTAATGACCCCTTTAGAAGAGTAAACTTCATTACGTAAATGTGCATGATGCGTTGTGTACATGAGGCAGTCCTTTATATACCTGAGTGCTAACCTTGCTTTGGTGCGTTAACCAGTTAAGCGGTGCTCGAGGGGCTTAATTGTTGTGAGTAGCGCTTCCAGTGCTATATGCTACAAGGTCTTCTTGCTATTAGTTTCCTGTCTTCAAGGTTTGCATCGTCATCATCGATGCCTTACTGGATGAAAAATATCACGTCATTTTAACTTGAATAATATATGTTGACCATTTTTTTTAGCAAAATTTAGCCATATTTATTTATCATTTCATTATACAAAATATTCAAAAGAATTATTTCTAGATTTTTGCGAGATGAATCTCACAAAGTCTTAACTTTAAGTTTTAAAGAAGACAATGCATAAAGCAAATCACTTCGACTTCTAATCGAATTCTTTGCTTGGTTTTTATTACAATAAGTGTTAAGATTTCTTGCAAGGATACTTCGTTGAAAAGAAATAATATTTTTGAGATAATATTTTTAAAGTTGAACAAACTAATTCAATTTTTCATTAGAAAGATATGTTTATGAACTTTCTGGGTATATTCTTGAAAATTAATATTTTAAACTTGAAAATAACTGATATATATTTTTATTTTTAATACTTTGAATGAAGTATCTGCTTGTTCATATTGTCTCTTTTACTCGGCTTACCTAAGCCTTCTTAAATTTACCTTACGCTACCCAGTTTTGTAACGATTACTTTAAAACCCCCGACTTTTGTGACTTCGACTCCGCAACTCTGCATAAATTAACAAGCGATGATTTCGAATAGTTGAAGAGATCGCTCAATGAAAAATAGCGCCAAACAACATTCGAATATTATTTCATGGAAAAATTTTAATACTTGATTCAATAAAAAAGTATTTTTAATCATTTAAATTATGTAAGTAAAATAAAAAAGTAAAATTTTTTAAACTTTTCATTATCTATAATTATTTTATATAATGTTTTTTATTCCTAAACAGTATAATGATAGGGTGAATCAAACTTTTAATCTTGCTATTTTAAAATTATATTCTCTGCTGTTAGTGTATATTATTGGGTTACTGTTGTCAAAGAGGCAGTCGTAGAATGTTCATAATATACTGCTTTTGTTATATAGTACATGAATCGTTTTCAAAAAAATTATTTTTCATGATGTTTAGTTCTTTAATTTTGAGGTTAATGACCTTTGCTTTTGAGATTTTATACCTGAAAATATTAGTATCAAATTTTAATATCGAAAAAGACATAACATTTATTTTTTATGTCAAAAATATATTATTAAATCCATTATGTTTCACAAATATATTTTTTTGAAAAAGAAACAATATATTAAAATTGGAGAGGCATTTACCAAAAGGTAATATTGAAAATAGATGATTAATAGGTGTTACTGTTTTACTTTTAAGTATTAAAATAAAAGGAGGCATCAATTGATTATAATAATATGTATAACAAAGAAATGATATAAAATTGAGGAGGCATCATTGATTTCTTCGATAATTATCAAAATAAATAAAAAAATAAATAAATAAATTATCAAATTGCAGACTTCATTTGGTTATTTTTATACCAGATTTGTAGAATAAAAAAGACAACAGGAAACAACTCCAAGTTCGGGTCGGTGGCTACAATCCGCTCTTTCAATGTTTTCCTGTTGTAAGTATCCTCTTTGTTGAAACCAATATCTTGGAGTCGCTCTGCTAGTCCATCTTTCTATCTTTTGCGTTGTCTTCCCCTGCTTCTCTTTCCATCCACTTTTTTTTATCCATCGCTTGTCTCACTATGTCGTTTTCTTTCTTCCTTAAAAGTGTTTTACCACCTTAATTTGCTGTGTTCCCCTACTGCCAATAAACTTATTCTTTTTCTCTTTAAAATAAACCACTGCCAATAAACTTATCCTTTATTTCTTTTTTTCTTAAGCTCCATCATTCACATCCATATGTCATTACTGGTCTTAAGATTGTTGTGTAAATCTTCGCTTTCAGTTTCATCGGCATTCATGCATTTTCTTCAATTTTATTTTCTATCAGTTGTCTTGTAACAAAAATGCATATATCGTGCTCTTTCCTAACATAAATCCAAATTGTTTGGGCTCTATTTCAACCACTGATCTAATTCGCTTGTCCAAAATTCTTTCCATTTGTTTTAGTCCGTGCTCCAATAACTTTATCCCACGATAAATACGACATTCTAAAAGGTCTCCTTTCTTTTCCATATGGGTACTAATAAACTTTTCCTCCAGTCTTCAGGTATTTTTTCTTCTATCCACACTCTTTTCAGTAGTTTCACCATCCAACAGAGAGTTTCATATCCTCTTGCTTTCAGCATATCGACACTAATGTCACTAAGTCCAGTTGCTTTATCATTCTTCATTTTTTTAATTTATTGCATCACTTCGGCTTGATCAATTATTTTTTCTCGTCCTTATAACTTAAACGTTTCTTCGACTTCTTCTTTACTACTACCTCTATTCAGAAGTTCTTCTAAATAATCTGCCCATCTGTTTTTAACTTCTTTAGTTTTAAAGACGAGTTTTCCCTCTTTATCTTTAATAAAATTGACGTTACCAATTTCTTCCCTTTCTTTCTGTCTTGCTTTAGCAATTCTGTATATTTGCTTTTCCCCTTAATTTGTTCTTTAACCCTTTCATTGCCAGCGTATCAAATATCATACAGACAATAATTTTTTTTCTTCATGTTGAATACTAGAAATTTGTATATCAAATACTCTTACTACAATTTATAATTCAAAATGACAAAAGTTAGGACGAGAAAATGTGAATCAATCAAAAAATTTTGATTGAATAGCATAACAGTTGCAAAAAAAGGGCATATTTTATCATAACACGCATATTTCTTCATCTACTTCTTCATATTCCTTGAGAAAATTGTCTCATATGCTATTTATCCAGTTAAGTTTATAAATCATTTTTGAAATAAGTAAGGGCTTTTGTTTTTTTGCTTTTTTACAACAAAAGTCTGTATGATATTTCATACAACGTTAATTCATGTAAGTTTAGCATGCCTAATGAATATTTATAAATAGTTTTTACAGTTCTAAATATGAAGTATTTTTTATTTAGATTAATATGTCTGAGTTCAATGGTGTTTACAATAGATGTTCGGATCTTGATTTATCAGACAAACAAGACATACTTTTACCTAAAGCCGATTTATCAGAGGTAGAAACAGATTCTGGTTCAGACATACAAAAGTTTGACTATTTTGATAAAAATGAAAGTTATGCCTCTTGTGAAGAATTCGATGTATGTTTGAAGGAAAATAAAACCCAAGAAAAAACGCTACAATGGACAAAGACGTTGAAACTGATTATTCCGTTGAAAATATACCATGTTTTGAAGAAAATACATTTGAAAAAAAAAGAAATTCTAAGTCCTTACTGCTATTTTCAAAAATTTTAGACGAAAGAAATGACCGATCTGATATCGAGTCAATCAAATTTTCATGCGCATAATAAAAGTAAACTTTCATTGAAAACTGATTCAAAAGAAATATCAGAGTTTCTTGGAATTTTGATTAAATGGGCATAATGAAGATGCCTCGATTCCAAATGTACTGCAGTGAAAGCTTCAGAGTTCCGATTTTTCTTCCAACTTTAAGTAATCTACATTTTGAAGATAACTCCTTGATCATTACAAATCGGGTAGAAAAAGAATATGACAGATTAGCTAAAGTTCGACGCTTTCTGGAGATATTTAGAAAGCAATTCAACAATATTTTCAGTGATCAATTTGAAAACATTGATGAGCAGAGTATACCTTTTAAAGGGCGTCTTGCAATATGTGAAATGCAAACCCAAAAAATGGGGGTTTAAAGTTTTTTCAAAAAATTCAGCTGATGGTTTCATCCATGACTTTTTCATTTATGATAGCAAAGTGCGTGTTGATAACTCAAGTAAATATTCTTCGGGAGATTCTGTGTTAGAGCTCTGAAAATTTCTCCAAAAGAAAGAAAATATTGTGTTCTTTTTTGATAATTATTTTACATCATTGAGCTTGATAAATAAATTAAAGGAAATTGGAATATATTCTTGTGGAATGATTCGTAAAAACAGGGTTCCTGGTTTAAAAATCATGAAAGATTCTGAAATGAAAAAAAAAGGAAGAGGATTCTATGTGTGCAGTACTGAAAAATTAAGCAAAATAAAAGTTATCCAATGGTTCGACAGCAGATTTATATTGTTTGCCTCAAATTTTGCTTCGATTGAGCTTATTGAACTAGTAAAATGATGGGATCAAAGAAATAAAAAGTTTGTAACATTTGAATGCCCTAAGATCGTGACACTTTACAATCAACTGATGGGCGGAACTGATTCATTTGATATGTTTTCTTCCCATTATAAGTGCGATCACAAGGCGAGAGTATGGTATAGAAGGATCTTTTTTTGGATATTGAACTCCTGTTTAATACAATCCTGGATTTATTATAAAAGACATGCTGAAAGTCTAGGCTTATCTAAGAAGCTTGCTTTGATTTGCTAACTTTCTCTTCGCATATTGGAACTGTACTGATTAGCTCCAAAGAAAAGATCGTTCTTTGAAACATTTATTGAAGATGAGATAAGATTCGACTGTTATGAACACTTTTCAAATATGGTAGATGGTTCAGGAGAAGTTGTAAAAAATGCTCCACGCTAACTCAGATTATTTGGATAAAGTGTAATGTAGGATTATGTTTGAGACCTGAGAGAAACTGTTTCTTTATTTATCATAAGAAGTGTATGTTTCACCTTCTTTAATAAACTTTTATGTGTTTTTAATGATATTTTCTTATCCAATTAATTTCTAGTTTTCTACGAACTTTTTTAAAATTATCCGCATAAACACTATTGTATTTTAATGAACTTTCTGCTTTATCAAGGGTTACAAACTAAGCTTTAATGTTTTTTCCCACGTAAAGTTGTATTTCGGTAATGAAAGGGTAGTCATCATAAAGTTTTTGTGTCCCTTCGTTCCCAGCAATTGCAATACTCTTTTTAGCTTCTTTTTTTGACTCCACATATTTCTTTATCTTCTTTTAAGTTTCTTTTTTGCCACTTTTTGAAAGCCATTTATTCTCTTTTAGCACTTTTCTAACATTTTTACTCCACCACAATGTCTCTTCCTGTTTTATTCTACCATTCTTTGTTCGTTCTAAAAAAATTTCGCTCACTAACACTAAAGTCTCTTTTATCTTTCCCCAAATTTGTTCTACATGCTCACTCTTCCTCACTCGTTTACCTATCGTTCTTAATGCTTTCCTAAACTCTAACCTTGCTTCTCTTTCTTTTAGCTTCTAAATCTTCAGTTTTTTGGATATTTTGCTTATATTTTTGTTTTTGTACACATGAAGAACAACCATTCTGTGTTGGCTGACAATCTCGCTTCCAGGAATGGCCTTGCAATCTTTCAATTTTTTGCATTTTTTGCCTCATCAAAATAAAATCTATTTGACTGCATCGCTTTTATACGTAATAATATGCTCTGCTTTTTTCCTAAATTTTGTGTTACAAACAAAGAGTTCACTTCTCTCCGCCATCTGTAAAATTCTCTCTCCCTTTCCTTTTCTGGTTTCATTCCTTATTCCCCCTTTTAACTATTATATATAACTATCATATTCAAAAATTTTTGAATTAACTTAGAATAATATTTTTAATACAAACATGACATTAGACATTTCAAAGAAACCCTTGATAATGTATAAATTGATCTTGGTATTTTATATATTTTTAAAAATTTTCTTTATTGACAACACACCACAGTTTTTTTTTTACTTTTTTGCTCAAAACTTTAGAAGATTTTTTTATCCTGGCGTAAATAAAATTAAAGTTTTCCTTGACGCAAGGATTTTGAAGTGTCCCTTTAATAATAATCCTCGATAGCGAATTTTCAAATCGATGTTGAACGTGATGTTAAAAATCTTATTAAGGTCCCCATCTCAAATTTTTATATCCCTTTTATTCCAAAAATACCCCATTTTTTGGGGAAATTTATTCTAAAATTTTATATAATACTTTTTATTTAAATAAGTTTTATTTTTGCATAAATTTGGTTTCCAAATTTTTTAGTTCTCTGACTGTAGTTTTAATTTTTTTAATATAACTATCGTAGTCAGCATGAAATTTTAATATGAAATCACCTCTCATTTATTCATTATTTTAGACAAAAAATAATTTTGATTGAAATATTTATATTCTTTAAAATTTCCAAGTTGATGACCTAATTTTTAGATTTTTTTCTTTAAAATATCACCATTGTGCTTAGCATAAAATTTTAATATAAAATGACCTCTCATATACGCTTTTAGACAAAAAAAAATTGATTTATTTTTGGCGTGTTTGTACGAAGGCGATCAAATCATTTTTAAAGATTAATTAAAAAAATATCTACTTAAAGTATGCATTATACATAAAAATAATTAAATCATATCGTTATTTTAAAAGTAAATACCATATAAGTAAATAGTTTTCTGATAGATCATTCTACCTCAGGTTCGAATCTAAGGCTATTTTTCTTGATTCTTATGAGAATCAAGAACAAATTTTCATGAGAAGCAAGAAAAATAGCTTTAGATTCGAACCTGGGGTTGAATGGTTTATCATTTAAAAGTAATATTATGACATATAATATAATTCAAATATAATAAGCTATGGATTATTTGCCATCTTTGTGAAAATATCTTAATTCTAACCTTAACCTGGCCTGTATGTCTGTTAAAATCATTTTTCTACCAATACTCAAAGTTTTAATCAAATCGAATGGGGCTGCTTGATTACATATGGTAAATGTTGCCTATTTATTTTTTTTAACTTTATTTGTGTCAAAATGAGGCTTCCCCTCAGCGCCGCATACTGAATGAATATAAAAATGTGTTAGATTAAATATATATATATGTATGTTTCAGAAACATTTTCAAGAAGATAAATAGTCTTTTTCATCTTAAAACTTCGTACAAATTTCCAATTTTAACTAAATATCCACCATACAAATAGGTCTTTTAATTAAAAGTCCTATTGCAAAACGCGGCGAGCTTGATATCAAAGAAATAATATATGTTAACGACTAAAGTATAGAAAAGATGGGTTATTATCAAAGTTGTGACAAATCAAAGGAGAGACATGACAAAAATACGAAAATTCAAAGGAGTGACAAATCAAAGGCGTGCCATACAAATCAAATAATTAATTAACTAAGTGAGAAATGATTTTTCTAACCAACTAATTAAACAAACAAAGTAACTAACCTAGTCACAAATCTTTGATTTCTCACTCTTTTCATTACTTGTCACCCTTTCATTTGTCACTCCTTTGAACATTATTATTTAAGGAGTGACAAAATTTGGCATCCCTTTGTGTTGTCACTTCTTTCAACGCATCTCAGACAAAGTTGCATGCAATTGTGCTTTGAATGAGTGATAGTGTATTACGAAGGTGAGACATTTAATGAAAAAAAGCAATCTCTAAGACTCAAATAGGGGTATTTGAAAAGAAAAGCAGATAATTTAGAATGTTTATTAAATTATAATAAACTAGAGGTTCTTTGCCACCTTTGGGAAAGTAGCCTAAACAAAGAGTCAGTTAAAAATCATTTTTGCACCATTATTCAATGTTTTAATCAAATCCGATAATCCCAAATTAGTATCACTTATTTTTTGGGTTAGTAAAGGATGACTTAACTAAGTTTGTAAGTTAGCGCTACTAATGGTTCTATTTTCACGGATATAAGTAAATAAAGCACTAGCTGTAGCATTCAATATTTTATTTAATGTTAGAGGATGTGAATTATAACAAACACGTTATGCACTCATGAAGATAATGAGAAGGCCTCACTTGAAGTATACGAAGAGAAACTTAGATGGCGTTAATTGAAAAGATACCTGTGTTTGAATAATGTGTTTTTACAATATATTTTTCATCTTGTTTTTTGGAGTTATCCTTACAACAAAACCTTAAAAAGACTTTTGTTTTAGAAAAAAGTAGTATAAAAAATGATAAATATTAGAGAAAAAAGGTTTAAAAATTAGCGCTAGTAAATCTAAAGGATAAACGATTCATAAAAACTGAAAATCTGTTTAGATCCGTCAAGTGCCGGTTTTTTACCCTGGTTTTCTTCCTCTGAAGAATTCAAAGGTTTTTACGGTTAGGTAGTGCTCTAGCGACGCGATTCTACGTGGTTAGTAATCAAGCTATCACTAGACAATAAGTTTTTTTCCCAAATTGGGAGCGTTCGCGTTAGGATTGTATCGTTCTCTCAGTTGTATTTATATATTGTCACATAAATTCTTGTAAAATACTATATATAATAGAGCTATTCTTTTGTAACAAGGGCCGATTGGTGTTTAGTGGGATGGAAAGTCCAGTTAGACTTGGACTCAGCATTCCAGGCGGGCCACGATATCCGAAAGGATGGGTGCGAACGTCACAAAACAACTTAATTAATTAATTAATTAATTAGATCCGTCAACTTAAATTTAGGATTGGCACAACGTATAAGTCCAAAAACAGTTTTATGGTATGAGCCAGGTTAGGCATAGTCGCTTATCTGGCCTCTGTAGGAGCCCGCTTGTAGGACCGATTATATTCATATTGTAAAATTCTAGGGTAACTTATATACTCATATCATGTATATATCGGACAGAGTCAAATTCCAGGCGTAGCATTGTCTATATTTTTGACTTCCATAATATGCAATAAATATTACATATCAATAATAAACCTTGTTAGTAATCAAGCTAACACTAGACATTAAGATTGTTTCACATTTTGTGAAGGTTGAGGTTAGGATTGTATCGATCACTCATCTCTATTCCTATATTTGAAACATATATTCTTGTAGAATAATATATATCAAGGTAAGGTATGCACTATGCAGTAACGAGGGCCGGCATTAAGCTTCTAGTGAGATGGAAAGTCTACATTGATCATGGACTCAGCATTCCCGGCTTGGCACGATATCTGAAAGAATCGATGCTAACTTCATAAACAATAACTTGACTAACTTAAAATAGGAAAATTTAGTTTCTAAGATAGATCCTTGTAGTGTCTATGGGTTAAGAGTTAAAAAAAATTAATTTTTTGTATAAATTATAATAAGTAAGTACATTTTAGGTGTTCAAATATTAAGTGTAGCTTGTCAAAATGAAAAAATGGTAAGTGTAGTACTTGTTTCACTTCTAAGATTGTAGAGACAAGAAATGAAAAGGTCGTAGTAGAAGGAGTAGAGTTATAAGTTTATCAATTATGTTATTTAGTTTTCAGATAAGGTGCGGGTGTAGTGCGGGTAATCCAGTAAAACATAGAATAAGGCTGGCTTGGAAGAAGTTTAAATCATTAAGCAGTATTTTGTGCTCTAATACTTTCTCTTTACTATAAATTTATGCAGTTGAAGGCGGAAAAATTATTTTACTCTTCTTTTGAATCTTTCTTGTCACTCGAGCGTGGGACTGAATGCTGTCGAAAAAATGTACTACCTTATTCATTAGTTCACAACTTTACTACCTGAACGATGTATTTAGATTGATTGATTTCTCCTTAAAATGTGATGAATGCCAATAATGACTTTTCATGTCTTCTTGATGATAATCACATTCATAATAATGATTATTATCATAATGATGAAAGCAGTGATGTCAATACTGGATGTCATGAAGCTGTGCGACTATTGGTAAATAACTCTTCATTGTTAAGATGTGCAAGTTAAGGCAAATTAATTTGCACATTTCAACAGTAAATTAAAATTTTTGAATGCAATCGATATTCAGTTTTCACTTCATTGTTTATAAAAACTGCTATAATTCAAAATTCTATTATTATAATTCTGCCAATAACTTGTGAATCATTTTACGAGATAAAGCGTGCCTTGCAGATACTACTCACATTTCTTTGTCAAGACAATGACTTCTACAGCCCACAATGTTTTCAAAAATCATCTCAAATTGCAAGTAATATACTTTTCGTTTTATTCTGTTAGGAAAGTCGCGAGCTTTTTGGCATGAGTCTTTTTGTTGGGGGCCTTTCTAAAATTGAAATTTTAATGTTTTAGGAAAGTTTTTAGTAGTGAATTTTTTTGCAGTGGCTACGGTTATTAAATTGTTAATCAAACTAACTAACCAACCAACTTTCTAGATAACTAATAAACTAAACATCTATTGAACCATCTAAGTTGAATTATTGATAAAAGTGACTAATGGAAAATTATAATTTTTATTATTATATTTTTATAATAAATGTTAACTTCCTTTTTGAATATCCGTGGTGAAATTAATAGTATGCGCCAAAGTGAGCTATTCCATTATATGTGTGTAAGCACTTTTTGGCGAGCAGCAAAACATATGGCAATGATAAATAATATTCTTCGATTTTTCAAACCTAAATGCGTGTGATATGTCATAGTTAGTTTTCATATGTTATATGAAAGCGTTTATAAACGGACTCTTTTCAAAGGGATTTACCTTTACTCACTTAGTCCAAGAAAATAAAGGTGACATGCCGCCAATGTGAATTTACTTCAGCTTGCGTACCTAACGCTTTTTCTATCAACAGCCCTACTGTAGAATAACGTTTGTCTTCACTTGTAAATTGTCATTCAATTAATGAACGTAATTAAATATCTTCATTAAAAGAACAAGACTTATGGACAAAGAACAAAACTTTTAATACACAAACGTCAAATGATTTAACATCAAAGTCTTCGCGTACCCTTGGGATTCATAATTTAGTATTGCCATAAATTTGCTTTCAAAATTCAAGTAACATTTTGTCTACGCTGAAATCCAATTAAACGGCTCATAAAGGATTGCCTATTTCCATACTCCCCATCTCTCACAATAAAAATCGCATAAGAGCGTAATTCTGCACAATAAAGGGTTTTAATACTTTCTAGTTATTATTTTTATACAGATTTATTTGCTAGAATTTTCAGGCGCTTTCAGCACAAAGCAATTAAATGAAAAAACATCATGATACAAGAGTAAAGAAAATAACATATAAATTTGTAAATTAGTTCAATAATATTTGGTTTATATTTCATTTTAATATATTGAATATGGTGAATTTGAATCACCCAACCAAAAATAGCATAAAACGTGGAAAAATTTGACTTACAATTTGGATCAAAAGAGGAGTAAATATAAAAGCATTTTATATAAAGGGAATTGAGCAAAAATATCAATAAAGAAGAATGCCTGAAAAAGATTTCAAAGCAAAGATTAAATTCAATAAATTAAACGTGAGGAAAGCTGTCATTCAAGCATGGTTTAAAAAAAGGAAGTTTAGCACTGTGTGTGTAACACGGGAGATGTGATGTAATTTGAAATCTATGTTAAATTTTTTTTGCATTGATCCTGCTCCAGTTGCGTACCAAGAGGGTGTTCGCCCCGGGAGCAGAATTTATTTGTACATCAATAAAAATTTAATCTTACATAGTTAATCCTTACATAGTAGTGTAATGATGATTTGCTATACTTTTTATTCCAATTTTCCTTACCTATATACCTGTATCATCAAGTTTTGAAGTGTTATTTGACATTTTGATGGGCGGGATTAAAGATAGGTACGCTACTGCCCTTCTTATTTGTATTGCCTTAGTATTGTAATAGTGGAAATCAGTATATTGTAATCATTTCATTCAATAATCTGAATAGTAATGTAAAATTTGTAAAGAAATGTTTACTTTTTTCAATCTACTTTGATGCGAAATAACGCTTTGTTTCAAATATTATTGAAAAAAGAGACACGATAAAATTTATATTGATATATATAAGATAATATATATGAAAGAAAATATTTAGTAACCAATTAATTGGAAGATTTGAAGCATAAATGAAATGAAAAGATGACGAAACTTTGGTCATTCTAATGTTGCGTGTTTGGTTTGGCTCCGTTCTTAATTTCAGTCGTTCACTCCGTAGATGTTATAGTTAGGTTTGGCTTGTTTCAAACCATAGGTGGTTTGATGCAGTTTTGCTGTGGTTGCTGTGAAGCCTTGATTGACCCGTACCGAAATGTGAGTAGGTCTATCTTGAGGAATACTATTGTCACAAATGATCACGGTGAATCGTTAGTGGTGATGAGGGGTTGGTTTGCGAGTCCTGGTGACAAGAATTATGAGAGAGATGATGATGAGTGCGAGGTGCTTATGTCGACTACCTCCACAACTCGACGCCTTTGCGTTGCACAGAGCATGCGATGGATGATAGGTAACTCGTTGTCGTGCTAGTGTCTAAGTTGTGGCTGGCTTGCACGCCGCCTCATTTTTGTACACGCACATCCCTCCTACTCTCCACGTGCATCGATCAGCAGCCACGCTCCTCATCCACAACACAAAAAGAGTGGGAGAGAGCGAGTTCTTGTTTCAGCATTCAATTACATCTGAATGAAAAAAGGACAGAGTTAATTCAAAATATCGATGCGAGAAGGATCCATGTTGTCTTTTTTAATTATGGCTGTCCTTGTTTTCGCGCTTTTCTAAAATATAGCCAGCAGGAGCAATCTTCTTCTCGTTGTGTGGTGGAGATGGCACTAGGTAATAATCCTTCATTCTTACGCTATTCTCGAGCCCAGATCCTCTTAGTCACATTCCAACTTTTCCTTTAATAGTGCACGTGTAGTCAGGACCCATGTAAAAACATAATCCACGTATTATTTCAGTCTTTCTCGAAGGATGTGACGAGGCACACTCGTGTTCAATTAAGAGATTCATTATTCTTTTTCTTCTTTTAATATGACACATTGCTACAAAAACTCAACATATCATTTAAATTATAATTTATCTACACTTTCATGTTGCAAGAAAATTGTTGGTATTGACAAGTGGAGATATTGTATTATCTTTTTGTATTGTGAAGAAACTTTCGGTTTTTTATATCACAGAAAAGTTTATTTATTCAAACGATTGAATCATTTTTACTTGTTTTGTCCTGACGTTTGCCATCTTTTCTGAATATCCATTCACAAACACTTGTAGATTCATACATTGATATACTTTTCGTATCAAACTTTCTAAAGTTTTGGCTCAGTGGTTAAGGACTAGTTTTGTCCGTTCTCTATCAATTTCTAATACCCGGCTTCGAATCCTTTTAAGTATAAAAATTTAAGAAAGTTAGAATAACTAGAATATTCTTTTTTCCAACGATCAATTTCGCCCGCTGCATCACCGAATAAAAAGGTGAGGGTTATTCACGCTCTCTCTTTTCTAGTTAAAATAACATCTATTCATATTTTATCTTACCAGGTAGTAGTTTTGTAGGAAAAGTTAGATACTTAACTAGCTAGAGAGTTCGTAAGTTATCTTCTAATATTTTAATACATTGAGATAAAATTAAATTTTCTATTCAATTTAACCCATTTACGACCAAGCAAAGCAGACGATATCTAAAAAAAACGCAGACGATTTATATTCAAAGTCATTGAAAAAAGCAGACGAAGATGAAATTATTTATGTTCCCAAATAGGAACATTGGTCGTAAATGGGTTAAGTACAAAAATAGCAATAAAAATGTTTGAAGACCAATGTTAACTCGCTGTTTATTTGACTTTGCAGTGCTTTCATAATTTAGACGTAAGTGAAGACAAACGCCCAAAAGCTCATTAGAAATTTTATTACTTAACTTTGCTTTTAATCAATCCCAACTGTTTTTTCACAGCGGAACTGGTTAGGAGAAAATGTAATCGAACTATTAATTCTTTCTTCCAACAAAAACTTGATGAGTTTATCATAATGAAACAGCGTGGCTTTTTTCCAAAACACGCTAAAGATTTCAAATGTAGTGTTTTATCATTCTGGATCCTTTTAGATATTTTAAGTAAACGTTTATTTTGAATTCCATATGTTATATAATTATTTCCTATCTGTATTTAAAAAATAATTGAAAATTTATTAAATGCCTTCAATTTTTAAATTTGGTCTAAAATGACTTGACACAACCAGTTATCGACCAAAGAGAGCCATAGGGGTTGAATAAAAGTCAGTTGCTTCAAGCAAAAACAGTTTGTAGGAGAAATATACTTTTTCTTGTTTCTTGTATTTCGCTTTGGATCATCGAATCATTGCATTAAGTAAATTATAAAACCGGTGTGTTAACAAATTTTCTAAAATAGATTAAAAACTATGTTGATGTATACATTTGCATATATTTAAGTAAATATATGTAATAATTAGAGATTTAGTATTCTCTATATATATACTCATCGATTATGTGTGTAAGTGACGGGTTATCTTTCATGTCACAAGCATTTTATGAATTATATATCTTTTAGCATAAACAAACAAAAAATTTAGTTTTTTATTTTTTGAAATCGAATCTATTTTTATTTTCATTTTTTTCACGTTTTTAACATATTTTTTTTTCTAAAAATAATACCCTAGATCATGGGTTCCCAACCTGGGGTTCGCGAACCCTTGGGGGTTCGTTTCACTTTTTTCAAGGGGTACTTTATAAAGCTCAACTAAAATTTTAATTATAAAAAACTGTTTTTATTAATTTTAATTAAAAATTTCTTTTAATTTATTTTAGTGCTTTCTTGTCTTAGTTTTAAAAATGTAAAAAAATAGTTTTTTTCCGAAAATTTGAATTGTTTTATTACTTAGTTGATCTGAAATACATAAAAATAATTTTTTTTGTTTTTTATTTATTTTTTGTTTTTTAGTATTTTTTATTTTTTACAAGGATTGTGTAAATTACTATGTCTGCACTCATACTTTTTCTTTATTAACAAAAAATTTTAAACGTTTTTAAGTTTTTTAATTTTTATATATTATTGTTTTAGATTTTTTCAGCTTGTTTTAATTAAGTTTTCAATTTTTTTTACAAACTCAGCCTAATATAAAGTATTGACTCATGTCAAAAGTTAGAAAATGGAAAGACGAATATGTTTGTTTTGGCTTTACTTGCAATGAGAACTTAAGTTCACAAAGACCTCAATGCATTGTCTGCCAAGCTATTTTTTCTAATGCAAATTTAAAGCCATCTAAACTTAAAGAACATTTTATTAATAAACATGGTGGAGCTAATGTTGTTGGACAAGATGAAAAATCTCTACAGGTTAAAAGAGCTCGTTTTGACTCGAGAGTGACTTTGCCCAAGTTGGGCTTTGTTATTGTTGAAAAACCCTTACTTCTTGCTTCTTATAAAGTTGCTTTTAGAATAGCAAAATCTAAAAAACCTCATACTATAGCTGAAGAGCTTGTTAAACCTTGTGCTTTAGAGATGGTTGAAGTTATACTTGGCAAAGATGCAAAAAACAAACTTAGTTCAGTTTCCTTGTCAAATAATGTTATTCAGAGTCGAATTTTAGATTTAAGTGAAAATGTTTTGCAGCAACTCATATTACAGATTAAATCTAGCTCATTGAAAATTTCCCTTCAGTTAGATGAGACTACAGACGTTTCTAATTGTAGTCAACTTATTGCTCTTGTAAGGTATGTTCATGAAGAATGTGTTAAAGAAAATTTTCTTTTTTGTGAGCAATTAATATCAACAACTCGAGCAAAAGATGTTTTTCAGCTGGTAAAAAACTTTTTCGAGAAACATAATTTAAATCTTCAAATAATTGGATCTGTTTGCACCGACGGTGCACCTTCTATGCTTGGTAATAAATCTGGATTTATAACTTTAATGAAAAAAGAGATTCCTCATTTGCAAGGTACTCATTGTCTTCTCCATCGCCATGCTTTAGCATCAAAAACACTACCCGCAGTTTTAAAAACAGTTTTAGATAAAACTGTGAAAGTGATTAACTGGATACGAGGTCGTGCAACAAATCATCGCCTCTTTCGAATGCTTTGTGAAGAATTTGAAAGTGAACATTCAGTTTTATTATATCATACAGAGGTTCGATGGCTCTCACGTGGAAAAATTTTAACTCGATTTTTTGAACTAAGAAAGGAAATTAAATTATTTTTACATGAATCACAAAGCAAACTTTTTGAAGAATTAAACTCGCAAGAGTTTGATCAAATGCTTGCATATTTGGCGGATATTTTTGCCAGAATGAACGATTTAAGTTTGTCACTTCAAGGCAGAAATATTAACATTTTAAAATGTTATGAAAAGCTAAATGCGTTCAAAGAAAAACTGCAATTATGGTGTCAACGCGTAAAAAGTGCTAATTTTTCTAACTTTCCTTTTCTTGAAGAGCTTCTTAATGAAAATGAAACATCAAGTTTGCTTTCTAATGTTAACAAAGAAATTGTGACACACCTTGAAACATTGTCTTTGTCATTTGATAAATATTTTGAACAGGGCAAGCTTGATAATTATGATGAATGGATTATAAATCCATACTCTTTTGACTTGGAAAAAATGTTAGATAATTCAGAACTTAAAGAAGATCTTATAGAATTGCGCTCAAATCGAACAATAAAATTAGAGTTTGAAAAAATAACATTAGAAACATTTTGGTGTTTAACCAGAAAGTTCTTTCCAAAACTTTCTGAAAAAGCTCTTGATGTGCTGATACCATTTGCAACAACTTACTTATGCGAAATAGGATTTAGCGCTCTTCTTCATTTAAAAACAAAATCCAGAAACCGTTTGAATCCACAAGCTGATTTACGTCTTGCTATCAGTGATATATGCCCTAATTTTGAAGAGTTGGTAAATAAAAAGCAACAACAAAAAAGTCATTAATTTTAAAAAGAAATTTTTATTTTCACTCATTTAAAAATAAAATTTTTTGAAAAGTAAACTTTTTTTAACATATGCATTTTTGATTTCTTTTTTTCTAATTCAAAGTAAACAGTACTTCTTTTTATTTCAATTGAACACGTTTTAATTTAATGAGATCATAAATATGGGGTCCTATATTATAATAAAATTTTTTGGGGGTGCGATATCATAGTTGAAATTTTTTAGGGGTGCAAAGTTAAAAAAGGTTGGGAAACACTGCCCTAGATCATGGGTTCCCAACCTGGGGTTCGCGAACCCTTGGGGGTTCGTTTCACTTTTTTCAAGGGGTACTTTATAAAGATATCTAAAAAAATTTTTTAATTTTTAACTGATATATTAGTGTGAAAAATCAAGATAAAAAACTAAAAAAATTATTAGGGGTTCGCCTAAGGCTGAAAATTTTCAGGGGTACTTGTTGAAAAAAAGGTTGGGAACCTCTGCCCTAGATTCTTAGGTTGCATGAAAAATTTAATTTTCTTTCAGGCATATTTGAACAATAATTTGATATAAATATTATGCAAAAAAGAACGAGCTCTTTCATTTTCAACACTTGATGGTTGAATTGAGCAGGATATAGTAAATCCAATTTTCCATCTGGAAGTAACCCCACGAATTTTAAATTCGGCGTTCGAATCCACCACATCCGAATGTTATACCCTGAAAAATTCATTTTCATAATTTATCCATGATATTCGATAAATATTTCTTTTTACATTGTTGGCGTTTTTTCAATGGCCAATTTCCTAATTGTTCACATTTTTTCTAGTTATTTATTTTTAAAAATTATTTTCCCACCTTTTTTAAGAAAAGTTTCACTAATATCCCAGTTTTAAGTGAATTAACATCATTAGAGTATACAGACTCTACAAAAATTTACAAAGGAAGTAAAGCTTCAACCAATTTTTGGAAAAGAATCCACATTTCCGTTTGAGCGATTATACCCAAAACGTTATGAATACACTCTTAAGCATAACAAAGCCATTCAACATATAAAGAAGATTGATCCATCAAACTATATAATTTAAAATTAAAGTGAGGTCGATGGAATCTAATTATGCATATTCTCCTAACTCATGAAATTGCTTTAATACATGTTATTGAATACCATTAAAAAATAATTGATTGGAATCTCTTGAAATAAAAAGTATTAAAATTGGAAGGTTTTATGATTTGGAATGTGGCCGGTTGTAAGTTTCGGTTTTGGGTTATAATGACGATTTTCAAGACCGAATAACCGGTTTTCAACACTCGTATGCACATTGAAGGATGTCACCATTAAAGAAATGCTTAAAAGTAGTCTTCTGAAGCATGTGTTGTTAGTTGTGATCATTCTGAGCTATGTAATTGTAAGCCTTGAAAGAGTTGGATTGAGGGAGTGTAATTAATTCCAATATGATGCCATTTAATTCATCGATCCAGCTTCTCTTCCTTGTCTTGCACAGCAGTGTGTACTCCTTTTTATCAGCTATGCTTGCCTCGTTACATCTTAAAAAATGAGGAAGAGAATGCAAAGATAGATTACTGCACTCATTCTTTTATAACATCTCTTCACAACATTGCTTTTCTTCACAAACAAAAGCACATTTTGACATAGCGGCATAAGAAAAGAAAGTTATAGAGAGCTGTCGTCCATCTTCGCTAATACGGCCACTGAACTGACTGACTGCTTATTCTTGATCGTATTTCAGGACTGACCGTTATAGAGAGGGCTTGACCTTCGCAAGACGGAATGGGAGCTTTGCAATGAACATACTCCAAATATCTTACATGTAACTCATAGGAAAAATGCCATAATTTTCAAAAATGTTTTTTATATATTTTCTAGAAGAATATTTTATATTTAAAAGGAAATTTTATTCAAAAACTATCGCTTTTTATATTAGAATAAAAATACAAGTATGAAGATGAATCTCTGCTTGTAAAATCCTTGAGCCATTGGATCAAAACAACTAATTCTGAGAAAAAAATTACAATATAGAATGAGAGAAAATGAAGCAATGAATTAAAAGTTAATTTGCACAATTTTGACAGATATATTTTGTGTGAATTTTGTAAATAGGGTTCTTACAAGTTTCACATTTTCTTGTTCCACGTAGAAGTAGAAGGCTGAGCAACATCCCGTTCTATTCCATTCTGTTACTTTTTTTCAATGTTTATAACGTTTATTTGTATTTTTCTCTCCATCAACCCATCGTTGGGATATTTTGACCTCAGTAACTGGTAAAAGTCCAAAACGCGTAGAAACCCGATGGAGTGCAAGAAAAGAAGCGATAAGAAAGAATTTTCAAAAATGTTATTTTCTTTAGAAAAGTTAACTGATGAAGAAGAAAATACAGCAACAAGGGAAGATGCTGGTGTTTTAATTTCTGCGCTACAATCATTTTCTTTTTGTGCTTCCTTGGTTTTTGGGATAACCTATTCTTTTAGAAATAAATGATGCACAGTTGTATCTACAGAAAAAACGATTAAACATTCAACAATGTGACCTAAAAGTGGAGGCACTGCAAACCCTTCTTGTTGAGAATAGGGTGACGTTAGTTAATAATGGAATTAGTTTTGCTAAAGAAATTTGCAACGATTTTGGAATAATCATGGAACGTCGTCGGCTCAAAAAGAGAAAGAAAATATTTAGTGAAAAATTTGGTGATGGTGAGTTCCCGACGATATTGAATTAAGATGAGAAATGTTTCAATTTCTAGATAGAATAATTGAAGAAATAACTTCAAGAAACAAATCCATGAAATTGCTGAAAGATATGCTTTTGTTACTCCATTAAACCTTCTTGATAGTAAATATGAATGTCAATTAAATGAAAATATGACGACATTGATAAGGAAGAGTTTCTTGTTGAAAGGCAAAGACTTCCGAATTTTCTTGCTGTTGCCGCTATTAAAACGATAAAGATACGAGGATGGAAGGTCCTTTTGAACTTTTGCTGTTTATTCAAAAATATAATCCTGGAGATTCAGTTGGGAATATAGTGACAACGCTACGATTTTTTCTTACAATTGCCGTCAGTGTTTCTACTTGTAAGAAGATTTTCAAAGCTGAAACTGATCAAGAACTACGTAAGATCTTCTATTAGTACTTGGAGATTGAAAAATCTTGCTATCTTGTTTGTATAGAAAGGAAGCTCTGAGAGATGAGATCGGAAAAAGCTAGAAAAGTTACCTTGTGATAAAGTTTATGTTTTTATTTGGAAATGAATACATATAATTCGTTAACTTGTGAAATGTTTTTTTCATTTTTAAATTAAAAATTAAAGACTTATATGATAGATAAAATGAGTATTACGGGTTGTTAGCAAGGCCTAGTTTATTTTCAAAATTAAAGATTTGGCGTCAGACTCATGAACCGCTCCGGGTGGCACTAACCTTTTTTGCATGTTTGTAAGGTATATAAGCAGTCAATGAGGCGTGCAAATTGTAAAATCATTCTCTTTTGCCCATTTGCAAAGTTAATGTTTTGTGAAGAACCCTTCCATATATACTCCACATCCGTTTGAGCATATCACTAGTTTTTTGACGCTTTCTTGAGGGGAGAAATAACTTTTGTCTTGAAGATCAGGTATATGTTTATTTCTGGCTTGAAAAGATTAAAAGCTCTCGCATCATTGCAATGATAGTATTTGGTGTCATAGCTCATATATCCTCAAAGCGTTCTTCCTACTTTCTTAGCTGCTCATCTATAGTAACGCAATCTTTAGGAGAGTGATAGGGTCTTTTCGTTTAGACGGCTACACCAAGTAATCGCCATTTCGTCTGCCTTTTATAGTTAATTATATTTATTTATTTAGTTATTAATTAATTATAGTTATTTTAATATTATAGCAACCAGGACATAACTATAAAAGGCAGACGAAATAGTGATTACTTGATGTGGCCGTCTAAACGAAAACACCCGAGTGATATTTACTATGAAAAAATGATCGTGCAAAAATCGGATGGCGATCAATTTATCATTAGGATCTCTTTCATTCTGTTTATCAAATCGTTTTGCCCTATGGATCAGCAAAAACATGTACCAATTTATTGCAGCTTTCATGAATTGTTCTCAAAACAATTGTAAAACAAATATTGCAATTTGAATTAAAAATGGATGCTGTGTATCCACAGTTAATATAATAAATTAAACTACAAAAAAAATTAAAAAGTTTATTGTTCTTCTTTATGTACGTTATAGGACAGTGGTGTAGGGCTAGGAGGCTAGCTCGCCACGGAAATTGCACAATTTATGAAAGTGCAATACAAATAATGTTGCCTGATAGTGTAATAATGGTTGCTACAGTTTGTCTTCTTATTTTGCAAACCTATTCAATTCAATTTGCGGAGTTTTGAAGTAGAGGGATTAGAACTCAGGGCGGCTAAATTAACATTCGACTAAGGACATGTTTTGGAGGGGTACAAGCGTCAAAATTTCTTGGGAAAGGAGCAAAATAAATGTATATAAGAGAAGAGGTAAAATTTTGGTGTTACTTTTATTAATGAATTGCAAAAACAAATATTTTTACAGTTGAATTTATAATTTTAAAAAATTTCCAGGTTCATTTTAAATGCATGCCACTAAAACTTTGGGAAGAAAAGAGAATGCCTTCACCTCTTCTTGCTTTCCTAATTTTTCACTCATTTCACACCAAGCTATAAAATTTGCGTCAAAAATTTCTGAAATAATTTTAGTAAAAAAGGCCGAAATTTTTTTCCATATCTAATAGAACATTCACATATGTATAATTTGCCTTGAAAAAAATAATTGAATATGTAATGAAACTGTAAAAAACTACAAAAAAAGCAAAATAAACTTACACAAAAGTTTTATTTTTTTTCGTTTTGGTACAACAATACATGTGGGCTATAATTTCTTCAGTGAAGTATAGTTTAAAAATATCAAGGGAATCATTTATTGACATAGCGAAACCATTTGAACCAGATAGTTCTGTTATATTATCTCTGATATTTTGGGTAAAAGGTCGACTTATGCTTGAAGCAATAGGATTGCATTGATATTTTGTATTGTCTGGAGCAACTAAACAGTCAAAATACGATGCATCATTATAAACAGAGTCAGAAGTATACATTTCTGAAGTACACTCATCGGAAACCCTGCTCAATGAGTCTCAAAAGAAGGAGATAAGAAACACTCCACCACGCCATCATGAAAAATCAAAAACTTCGATGAGTTCAATAGAATAATGGAATCAGTTGAAATTTTCAAGGTAAAAACTATGTTGATGGCGTTAGACCGTGAAATATTTTTTAACGTCGAAATCATAATAATCTTTCTGGCATTATAGAAGTGATGTCTGCTCTAGAGATCCTTCGACAAAATGCTTTCAATTCTATTATAAATACTTGTCGGCTTTGCATTGTATCAACTGTGCTTGGTTCACTTTGAGAGAGGAGATGTTAGAATCGAAAAAGCGAGAATGACTGTCCAAAAGCCATAGGCCTTATCCTTTAGCGCCGTGTTTTTCGCACAAATATGATTAAATCCACCTTGCTCTCATGTAAAGTACTTTCATTTCGCGCGAACTTTCAAAAATTTGGAAAGATTTAATTTTTTAGAATTTCATCAAAATTTCTGTAATGTTTATTTTATTAAAGCTATGTCGATAAATATCTTTCTTTTTCAAAACTTGATAAGCAGTTATCTTTCTGTTGGATGAGTGATGTGTAATTTCACTGTTCGTATAGAATTACTATGATACAATTCTGTGACTGGTAAAGGTAAATGTACCGTGGGTGTGTTTTCATTGACAAGGCATTGATGTACCGCTTATGTCCAACTATGAACAAATTGATATCGATGAGGAATCGAACCCAGAGACTTCCATGCTGAGTCCATCATCTCAACCAACCTGGGTCGCTTACTATCTTTTCTTTAAGAAAAAGTGGTGCCAGATCTATATTTTTCATTTGAAATGCATATTAAACAGAACTGCTAATTTTCTTGCCTTGGGGTTCTCTTTATAAAATGTTGTGGACTACTTATTTTGATTTTAACATATATTTGTGTCTGAGCTTCATGATATTCATTTCATAAGATAGTATTACATTGGTTGAATGTAAATGACTTGTATGTTCCATATATATCATATGAAACGAATGTCATATGTTATGAACGATGCCATTCTATTCGATGAATAGATGTCACTCATATTAATAGTATACGTGTTTATAATTACCAAGAGGTGCTGAATGGGCGGTCCGGTCCGCTCTGAGCGTAGAATATATTTGTATTAATATATCAGCAATAAAAATTTAATCGAGATATTTAGACTTGAATTTAAAACTAAAGTGTTCAAACTAAAGTTTTCTAACTGGAAGGTTGACTACAATGTAAACATTTTTTTTATCAGCTTTACTGTTTATAAAAACTTTATATGTTACTTTGAGTATTTAAAAAAAATGATTGGAAATTATTTCCAAGCGTGAATTTAGGGATGTAAAATGTTTGATGAAAAATAATAGCTTTTATATTCTGTTAAATAAGAAATGAAAGTAAGTGATTGGGTATCTAAAAAACAATTTCAAACATTCCTGAATGAATATTTTAATGAACTATATTCGATATTATATCTATAATACAATAAAATCTGAGCCATCCAAATATGTTCAGAGACAAAGAAATTGTTTTGAAAACGAGTGTTCGGATACTTGAAAATCCATTCTTTCTTTAGGTTGGTACGTCAGTTGTTCGGATACGCGAAAATTCGGATACTTAAGGTCCAGATACGAGGTTTTACTCGAAATCTCGATTCTCCGACAACCTCACTAACCAACACACTACTGGCTGTAACCGATTTTTTGAATGTTTTTCTCCCCAGTTATTCCGACATTCCCATTCCGACACCGGCAGTGCTTCAAATCAAAACAAAATTTTTTTAGCAAGAGTATAGAGTTTGATAATACGAAAGACAAATATAAACATTTTATTTTTCATAATGCATTTAACTCACAAAGGCAGTGCAATATTTTCCATATGTTTGTCGATAAATCTTAGCCACTTTCTTTACATTTCCCATCTCTTTGGTGTAGGATAGAAGTTGGAGTAATCATTTTGAAAGATTTTTTTTCACATTAAACATAAATCAGAGGTCTGGCAAGACCTCCGGGGAGACAACACGCAAAACTTGCCAGCCTTATTATATATTTAAATGTGTAAATCGTAAAATGCTTAAAAAATATACTTAAAATAAAAATTTTCAAAAAATATTTTACATACATATTGAAAGCCACATTTCAAAAATTCTACCTAAAAGTTCAAAAAATTTAACTTTGAAATTGCAGTTTTATTTCATAAAAACTATATGATTGGTTGAAATGTTTATGTAATATATAATAATAATACTAATACTACCAATACTACTTTTTGAAAATTTTTACTTGTTTGATTTGAAGAAAGAATTCAACTGTTTTTCAATATTTCTTTTTCATGATATATATATCATTAGAAAGCTTATCGTTTGCTACATACTCTAGAATAATTTATTTTTGCAAAAGTTTTAACAAATTTTAATAAATGGACTTTACTTCGAAAAATTTTGTCTAAATTTTTGAAAAATTACGGACCACCTTTTTGTTTACGCATAATGTGAAGATTTTTAAAAAAATTGAATGAAAATGATATCATTGGAAAGGTATACTCTTTGTGGTTAACATAGGCTAGGTTATACAAATAAATATATTTTCATTTTTCCAAAATCTGCTTTTATGTGAGGTCAGTCAAGTTTTATCTAGTTTCAAAAAATACCAATAATAATTAACGTTCTTAATTTATATAATATTTTTTCAATATTTTATATTCACAAAGGTAAAATATGATTTTTTACATTTTAAAATTTCATAGTTGAAGAAAACTGTCGAAAATTAATATATATTTTTTACTTTTTATGGGTCAGTAGTACAGGTCAGTATAATGTTTTTCTAATAAATTTAAAATTATTTTTAAAGTGAAAAATGTTGATCGAATGTACAAGATTTGAAGCTATACTCTTTGTGGGTAAAATAGGATAGGTTTTACAAATAAATATATTTTTATTTTTCCAAAATCCGCTTTTATGTGAGGTCAGTCAACTTTTATCTAGTTTCAAAAATACAATAATTAACGTGATGAGTTTATATATTATTTCTTCAAAATTTTATATTCACAAAGGCAGAATATGGTTTTTAACATTTTAAAATGTCATAGTTAAATAAAACTGTCGAAAATTAATATTTATTTTTTACTTTTTATGGGTCAGTAGTATAGGTCAGTATAATATTTTTCTAATAAATTTTAAATTATTTTTCAAGTGAAAAATGTCGATTAAATGTAAGAGTTTTGTTTGATAATCGTAGTCTACTTTTATTTAGTTTAGATACAACCTTTCTAATTTTTAACGAAGGGCATTCGTTATATTTATACCGACAGTGTGGAGGAATAAATCACATTATTGATTGATTTTAGAGCATAATTATGGAAGAAAGATGAACACATGTTGCATTACGCGTTTGTGAGGCAGTGAATTCTTATCTCGCATACGCTTCACCACATCTTTAGCACGCGTGTGGTTTATTAATGTCGATTGAATGTAAGAGTTTTGTTTGATAATCGTAGTCTACTTTTATTTAGTTTAGATACAACCTTTCTAATTTTTAACGAAGGGCATTCGTTATATTTATACCGACAGTGTGCGAATAATAAATCACATTATTGATTGATTTTAGAGCATAACTATGGAAGAAAGATGAACACATGTTGCATTAGCGTTTGTGAGCGCAGTGAATTCTTATCTCGCATACGCTTCACCACATCTTTAGAGGTGTGGTTTATTTTATCGGGCTAGTGTACGCTTAGTTTATTTGTAGTGTTCCTAGCTTAAATCTTAGTCAAATATTAAAACGCTTATAACTTTCACATTTCTCAACAAATGCATCATGGATATACCAAATTAAAGATTTTTTATGCTTTCAGAATACATTACTTATATCATAAGTACTTAAGAAATACCATTTTACTTTTTTATTTTCCATGGCTTCATACCATTAATTAGCAGATAAGGGATGCATTTTAAACTAAAGCTCCTTTCATTAGGACAAATTTTTACCTATATTATGTGACAATTTCCAGCACAATTATAAAGCGACTCTACTCTCAGAATCTAAATTTATTTGTAGATTTTTATAAAATAGTATTAGTTTTTCCATTTTTTTTATAAATTAACCTTCGTTTTTTTTATTGGCAGTATAATGTTTTTCTAATAAATTTAAAAGCATTTTTTATGGGCTTTCAGAATACATTACTTATATCACAAGTACTTAAGAAATACCTTTTACTTTTTTATTTTCCATGCTTCATACCATTAATTAGCAGATAAGGGATGCATTTTAAACAAAGCTCCTTTCATTAGGACAAATTTTTATATATTATGTGACAATTTCCAGACAATTATAAAGCGACTCTACTCTCAGAATCTAAATTTATTTGTAGATTTTTATAAAATAGTATTAGTTTTTCATTTTTTTTATAAATTAACCTTCGTTTTTTTTATTGGTAGTATAATGTTTTTCTAATAAATTTAAAATTATTTTTGAAGTTAAAAATGTAGATCGAATGTACAAGTTTTGTTGGATAATCGTAGTCCACTATTTATTTTTAGATTTTTATAAAATCATTTTAGTTTTTGGTTTTTTATAAATTAACATAGTTTTTTACTTCTTTTGAATAATCATCCAAAATTAAGTGCGGGTTTGATTTAGTTTGATTCGAAAAAATATGTTTTGGATAAATATTTTTTTTATTATTGTTTACTATATAAATTTCAAAGAGAAGATAAATAGATCAAAATATGTGTTTTAATAATTTTTCTCAATAAGTATAAATGAGGTAGAAAATATGAACAGAAAGTTTGATATTTTTTGATTTTTTAAAGAATATTTTTCGATTCTTTGATCACAGAATTTTATTTTGATTATTTGCAAATATAATATTTAAAATGTCCAAATTAAAGTATAGGTATTTTAAAAAGATAATATATTGAGAATAATTTTCAGTATAAAGTTTAAAAACTCTTCTCTAATATGTAATGATATATTCTCATAATTATTGAAGGGGTAAAATTTTTTATCTCAAGTATATTAGATATTCTTTCTATATTTGATATTCATCTAAAATATTATATTCATCTCTAATTTATAATGATTCATCTCTAACCTGTATATACGATGATTCATCTTCAACTTATATAGATGGTTTCTATTCCATGTAAAATAACTAAAATTTAATTTTTTCACATTCTAGATTAAGATTTGATATATCATTCGGGGAGAGATCTACATAAGTTATTACTATATACATTATACTGTATTGATTTCATCTCCAACTTATAGGATAATTATATAAGAAGAAAAATTTTTTAAAAATAAAAAATCAAACTTTCTGTTCATATTTTGTATCATAGATTTAAAAGTTATTACTATATTTAATTTGGATTTTAAATATATATTTGGATAATAAAAAGAAAATTAAATAAAAATATTTATTCTTTTTAAATATATCGTTGGCTCCCTTATTTTAAAATTGAAAGATAAACCTAGTCTTTAATAATTAATTTTTATAAATTATGACATACGTAACTAAAAGTAAGGGAGCCAACGATATATTTAAAAAGAATAAATATTTTTTGATTTGAACATTTTTCGATTCTTTGATTATTCGACAAATATAATATTTAAAATCGTGAAATTGAAAGTATAGTAATAACTTTGTAACATCGTAGAGGTAGAAAATATGAACAGAAAGTTGATATTTTTTTATTTTAAAAATATTTTTCGATTCTTTGATATAATTATCGCGGTATAAGTTGGAGATGAACCAGTAGTATACAGGTATAAGATATAGGAATAATTATGTAGATCTCTCCGAATAGGTATATCAAATCTTAATCTAGAGAAGTGAAAAAGTTGAAATTGTCTCCTAGTTATTTGTATGGAATAGAAACCATCAGTATACAGTTAATGAATCATCGTAGTATAAGGTTAAGATGAATCATCGTAGTATACAGGTTAGAGATGAATCATTGTAGATATATTTGGAGATGAATCATCGTAGAAAAGTTGGAGAAGAATCATCGTAATATAGGGTTGAATAAAACGAAGTTGTCTACGTTCAAGTAAGGTATAATATTATATATATTTAATTTAATAAATAAGATTTTAGTTTGAGGTATCGACTCTTTATAAATTTCAAATATTGTTTGAAATTCTGTTAATACGACAGACAATTCAAAATCCGACTAGAAATGAACAGTGTCGGAGAAACGAGGTTTCACTACGATTAATATCTGCTTCAGCATCTGCTTGGAATTCAGCATCAAAAGAAGCGGTGCAATTGTGCCTTCACGACCACATCACATTTACCCTGAGAGCTATCAGTAAAAAAGGTTGTAGTAGACTGAAATTTTTAAATAAACAAATTCCCATTTTTTCATATACTTTTTCAGCATAATATAATATGTTTAAGCATGACGATGATCATCATCATCATCAATAACTCCTGTACCTTGGTGAACAAAATCATCAACTTCATCCTTTCGTTATTATCAACTTGCGAAATTTGTTTTAGTCTGCGAAATTATACGCATTCTTTTATTCAAAGTGTTCCTCTCTTTACTCAAAAGATAATTAAAAAATTCATTTTATATTTGTCAAACTCTTGCATAAATTGGAAATTTGGCTAGAAAAAGTATGAGTTTGACTAAATTAATTATGCAGAATAGTAAATTAATTAATATTGATTTGCATATTAAATATATCTTCCAAATATATTATAATAAAGATGAAATCAACTTCATCATCGTCATTTAATCTCTTATATTGTGACGTGTTTTCCCCCGCTAAACGCTTTCGTACATCCTCCATTACGATGAGTATGTAATGATGCACTAAGACTAAATGCACGCAAAGCGATCACCGTGCTTCTAACTGCGTCGTTCACAGTTTACACATGCATCCTAGTGCCTCGAAGCCAGTATTCACTTTGCTTACAAAGCCTATTCTCCATTCATCGTTGGCGTCAATTCGCTTTAAAATCGCTCTAGGTAAAAGACCTTACTTTATCATACCGATGCTTTGTAGGAGGTGAGAGTTCGGAGGGAGGGGTGGGGGCACTAGGATATGACTATTACCCCATGGTCTCGGCTTTGAATCATAGACTAATCTATTCTAACTTCATAGTCCGGGACAAGATGGGCAAATAGGACCTGCGGGCTAGAACCTATGAGAGACGGGTCCAAATATTTAAGAATGGGTTTATTTCACCCAACAGGTGTTTTTAGGATTTGTCAAGTTTAGCTGTCAGTCATCTTTTATTTTGTATTGGCCTACTTTGTCGGATAAAACACATTTACGATTAAAATGGTCAATTTATTTGACTATTATATATTGCTACATTACTTGAATACAGGCATGTTTTAGCATAATGTTTTATATGATGAATAAGTGATCACTTGTTGAAGTTTGATGGGCATGGATTAGCCTAAATTTTTTAAATCTCAAAATAATTTTGCAAGTCTTTAGCGCCCCAAATGGATTGTGTACCGCCTTAGAAGATTCATCTTGGAAGCCCTGCTTCTGGCGGAAAACACTTCAGCGTATATTTAGCTTTACGTTCAGGTATTTTGTACATAGAGCAAATAATATCCACATTGGTTAAAATGTTTTTTTTATGTTTCTATATACTAACCCTTTCAGTGAGAAAAACTCATCTTACTTATCTGCATGCAAAATTCGTATTGCCAATGTACACAACCATTTAAAAAATTTAACAAAATATTTCTCAAGAAAAAAGTACAAACTAAAAAGGTATATTTCTTTGAGTTCAAAGCATTGTTCAGCGTTAGTTAGATTGAGATTTCTCGTGTGTATAAATTCATTTATACCTCAATTTAATTTCAACTTGTGACTAGGTGAAAAATAAATAAAATCGGCAAAATAGATAAAATCTAATAGAATTATATTTTATTTCTATAGGTTTGTTAGTTTATATCAGGTTAATAGAAAGTGTGCTTGCTCGTAAATCAATAAAAAATTTCTAACTTTGTTAGAAAAGAAGGTTCAGTGATTGGCAAAATACCATTTTAATGGATAATGATGAAAAAAGCAGTACTCACACAGACTCTATGCTAACAGTCTTAACTTGCAGACAAGGTGCAGTTTTGCGACAACAATTGGAGAGACTAATTCAGGAAAAGTTTGATTGCTGGGAACGTCTTGAGAAGTGTGATAGCTGTTATTTGTACTTTTGCTGAACGTGGCTTGGCTTTTCGAGGAACAGAATATAGGTTTGGATCATTGCAAAATCGAAATCTTTAGGGTTGCTTGAAGTCATAAGCCAGTTTGATCTATTTTTAGCACTCCCTATTTTAAAATATCGAAGCGTCGGAAAAGGATTTCCTTCTTAAATGCCCCAAACCACCTATAAGAAACTATATTTTCTATAAAATATATATTATACTTAGTAAATATAAGTCTAACTTGGCAGGAAAATAACACGAATCCAATTTTCTACCGTGAAGTTTTTTTTAAATAGAAATAGACAATGAAAGAGTTCTGCAGAGTAACCAGATGTGCACAAAATTCTGTCTGCAATAATTTAAAGAAGTCTTTGTTGCTCAAAACTTCATCTAACATTGGAAAGTTGTCAGAGTTTCCTGTTTCCACCTTTCTTTTCCACACTGTCAGTTTAGGCAAAAAAGCAAGTGTTTCTGAAGCATCTACAATCATAACTCCAACATCTTGAATAGCCAAATTTACTTCATTTTAATAACTAAAAATATCAGACAATAGGCTTAGCTATATAAATAAACTCTTCATTATATAAAGTCTGAAATTTTTCGGAAAGTATCTCTTAAAAATAGTAAAACTTCCGATCTTAGTTCATATAAACCCTAAATTCAAAATTCGTGCTCTTGAAAGCCAACGAATTTCTGTGTGGTAAAAAAGAACTTCATATTCTGCTCATTTTACCTGATAATAAAAGTTATCAATCACAATAAATCTGATTAATATCATTTTTCTTTTTCTCTAAGACTGAGGCGTCATGCAAACGATGCTTATAAAAAATTACATACATACATAAAGAGAGACTCACAAAGACACATGTTATCTATCAATGCTGAAAAACCTTTAATAAAGTTGAACAATGCTCATGAATTATTTTATCTCAAATGACGTTAAATACGGAGGAAAGAAAATTTCATTCAAATTTAAGGAGGAAAAGAAACAAAGCCACGCTTCCAAGTTTTATTCCAAGTTTAATGAAAAGTTAGCTCTTTGTTTCATTTATTTTTAGACAACTGTCAAAAAAATGGCTGACTTTTTTCACTCATTTTTAAGTTTTACTAAAATGAAAAACTATAGTATTCATGGACCCCCTTGTGGTCCGTGGATCCTATGCGAGCCACTGATATAATATTTGACTATGCACCAGAAAGTTGAGAACTACTGGCATACGTGATGTTCTGTGAATATATCCTCTTTTTTAAAATACATGGGACTTATTTTTTCGAATGCTAACTCAGATTTCTTTTCTTGAACCTTATGGATGCAAACAAATGAGCATTAGTGATACAATAGCTTATCCAAATCTTATAAATCTACTCACTTTAAATACTCTTCTTTATCTAATCAATTTTCTTCATAGCTGTTATGAAATTCATTGCTAAGCTTATTTCGAATCATCACATTAAAGTTATTGCGTTGGCTAAAGTATTTTATTTGTTAACCAGAGGTCAAAGAAAAAAAAGTATTTCCTTCATACATTTGGCCACAATTATCTGATGTTACTTTATATAAAAAGCTTTTTATATAAAAGCAAATGTTTTTAAGCTTAATGTAAAATACAATGAATAAATATAATTTATCGGGTAAGGAATCGGTTTAAGTTCGTAGTTTTGTGTACGCATGTCGACTCATAGAGTTTCTCTATTTGATTCATCTGGTCAGTTAAACCTCTTTTTATTCCAGCCTCCATCGATCAGCACTACATTGAATCGTTTTAGGCAAAGATCACGTAATTAACATTAGACATTTGAAACCATATTTTTGTGATACTTCATAATACGTTTGTTTTAATCATTGACCTTAAAATCTCTCTTATATGATGCTAGTAATCAGAGTTTGCTTTCAATGAAACTCTCCCCCAAACCTAATTTCCAAGGCCTTACCCATACAAAAGGCACACATACATAACGTGTACAACGTTGTTTTCACACTAACAATAACCTTTAAAAATTAATTTATTTTTTTCTGATTGACTTTATAATTATATAAAGCTTTGAAAGAGCGTTTGCTTGTTCTTTTCATTTTTCACTCGCTGCAATAAATGAGAAAATGTTTGCTTTATATTTCTTTCAAATTTAATTAAAAACTTCACATCTAAAGAACATACTTTGAGGAAATTGAGTACATTTCAAATGGAGTTTATGCAGGTTTTCCAAACAAAACGTCAAAATCAAAGTTTTCTTTATATAAATCAATTTTGTTGTCACGGCTAAAAATTGTGTTAAGTATAAGCCGCTTTGATTGATAAACTGTACAATTACAGAAAAAATATACAGTTTTTTCGTTAGTTTTCGCAAATTTACGATACCATCTCGTACATTTATCTTTACTCTCTATCCACAGTCTTCATTTGGCTTGCACTATTCAGGTTAAGTTAATTTTTTTGTCTTGTTTGGTTAAGTGAGTATTTCATAAAATATTTTACTTAAATTTAACAATTGCATGAAGCTTGTTTTTATTTTAATCAAATTTTTGATTTTGGATACCGATGTCTCCTAAAACACCGTTTTATGCAAAATATGGAATAAGGTTAATTAATTGGTCGGTTATTTCTTGAAAGATGTAAGAGGACTTGACACCTGGCAAAGCTCTCGTAGAAGGTAAAAAGGGGGTTCCAAAGTCGGAGCTTTCAGCTAAATATTACAATAAAGTTAAAGTGAAATGAAACAGTAAGATAAAAAGGAAAAAAAAGTAAACAAAAGAAAAAAACAGAGTAGCCAATAAAAAATGCGAGATAATGAGAAAGAAAAAAAAACAATCCCTCACTTGGTCCGTATAAGGCCTAAGCGGCTTTGCAGTTTTTTAATTCAAAGATTTGGAATAAAATTATTGACATAATAAAAAATTACTAGCCTGTAAATTTCAAAATATTTATTTACTTCAATATTATAACATAAAAAGTAACAATTTGGAAAAATTTTTAACGCAAATCTTAAATAATCTAAAAAATGTTAAACTTTATCATAATGTATTTTCTTTCATAAAATTTTGACGTATTTTTAAATAAATTAATAATAAAATTAGTTTTCCATAAGGATAATTTTTTAACATTGATTAGCTTCTCTATGCCACAGAGTAAGTTTAGACTTACTGTCTGAAGTCGCTTGAAAACTCTTTGCTTATAGTTAAGAGCAATTCGGTTTGGTCAATAAAAAAGATTCAAGATGTTCATGCATATATAACTCGATAGCGAAATACGCAATACAATACTTGATAAACACGACAACATTTTTTACAACTTGGAAAGAATTTTAGGCTATAAGTCGTGTGATCTCATAATTCCAAGGAAAAGATACTACAACGAAGTGCTTATAAAATCCTGTTTACAAATATATCCCCCATTCTCTTTCTCTATTGTAGCTGTACATTTTATTTCCTTGAATTTCAAAAAATATTACATCTTAAATTTTTTTAGAATGTTTGGAACGATAAAATGAAGAATAAAATAAATTGGAAACTCATGTATAAAAAACTCATACTGTATTATATTTCTGATATATTAAACAATACCTTGAAGTAAGATAAGAAAATAATATTTTACAATCTTAAATAAATTTATTCTTACAAAGCAGGTAAAAAAATTTTTAAAATATACATCATTTTAACATTTAACAAATAAGTATGTTATGTTAATCCAAACAATTTTCTTACATAGAAAACACCTTTGAACATTTTTCTTTTATTTGTCCATTTGGCAGTAGAGAATACTTTTAGATTCCTACAAATTCCATACGACTTCATAATTAATCTTGCTTTATTTTGGAGGGTTTTGATTTTAAGTTCAATTTTCCTAATTTTTTCTGCCAAAAGATAACTGTGAAACTTAAACTCTACTTTTTTCAATATATGTACGTATTAACTAATAATGATTGCGTTTTGAATTTTCTTCTAAGATATCGTAAGTACTGAGATCAATTAAACTAAATGGTTATACCCAGTAACCATTTGCCAGTGTCCTTAATATTATTTATCTATATCTATTGCATGTTATCTTACATAATTGTTGATTCACGCAGACTATTTGTTTCTATGAGTTCCTCGTTTACTGGATTAAATTCAAAGTTGGCCCTCATTTTTTCTTAAATATATAAGCAACCCAGCCTCCATTATAATTAAAACGTCCAAAAATTGACATTTATATTTTCGTCCATTTACATGAATACACATCAGTGGCGGATCCAGAAATTTCTTATAGGGGGGGGGGGGCAAAATCTTTTTAAATTTTTTGCAATTTTGCTAAAATTTTTCAGAGTACGACAGCTGTATTATGTCTTTTAGAATCACAAATTACCTATGTTTTAATATTTTTAACATTATTTTGCCATGAATAAATTGCAAAAATTTATTTTTTATACATGTAAGGGTATACATTAGTAAGGGTAATTTTCGAAGCCATTTTTCATAGGGGGGGGGGGGGGGGGGGCTAGGCCCATGAGCCCCCCCCCCCCCCCCCCCCTTGGATCCGCCACTGCTAGACATATACCCCAGAGCATATATTTTCGTTAATAAATTATATGATACATTTTAATACCCTGCTTTCTTTGTTTGAAAGTATCAAAACCTTTACTGAACATGCTCACGTCAATCATTTTAAATATGCAACAAAAGTGACATATCAGAAGGCGTTCTATAAACAAAACAAAATTCTTATCAATATAAAAGTATTTTTGCAATATAACAAAAATCTTTAAGTATAGGCATACTGTTATAATTTACCCCAATTGTGTGTCATACATAGATCACCGAAACGAATAAACTTTCTTTGAACTTTATATGATTCCTTCCAATAACACTTTTCAAAAAAGGAGCTTTCTTACTACTGTAGTGGTATAGTATAAGTATCATAGGTATAGAGAAATCCACTTTCGTATATGTTAGTTATGTAATATTCTATTGAAATTTTGAAATATATGAATAGGTAGTACCAATCAAACTCTCATCCAAAATGTTTGAATAGTATGTTTAGACCTCTTTTGCAGTGCAGCTTAAGTTTACGAACACCTCCTTCTACGAACAAATCGCTTTATGAACAATTTTAGTCAAAAAACTTTGACTCAGCTCACGAACTGTTCCTCGAATCACACACACGAAAAGTGTACCTTTTGTATATCGTTATATAAAGTTTGTTTATTTCCTCATTTTCTATCTCGTTAAATTAATCTATTTTATAACTTCACATTTTATATTTACTGCTGATAATTTACATTAAAATAAAAAAACCTCGGTTTTCGTATTGAAAGATTTTATTGAAGGTATTAAGTTTGCAAATCCAAGTTCCACTTTACTTCTATTGATCTAAGATCTTTCTAGAAAATTATTCTATATGACATTCAAAATTTCTAAATTTGTCACTGACATTCAACTTGTATTTAAATTTAAAGGCTTTCATCTAAATTAGATAAAATAAATTCTCTTTGGAGAATTGATTAAAATTTATGATTTCATTTATGTTTTAATTTCTTTTCATTTCACCCTTTCAACAACTGCGACATTATTATGAATTTAAAATTTGAAGAAATGAAAAAAATAGATCTAATTAGACTATATGGCATCCATTTCCTGCTAGTTATCCTGACTAAGTTTGTCTATAGATGTGTGGCAGGTCACACTTTCAATGAATTTTCCTTGCTAAAATGTTGACCCACAAACAGAAATGCTTATGGCTTGAGATGAAAGCACCAAGTTAGTAAATTCGTATTTATGCCGCTTTACATTTAGCTAGTTTAACTCTTTCCACTGTCTAGTCTAGTAAAAAGAGTTGGTGAGCAAATCACATTCCTAAGAATGATTTTTGCAGTCTCTGCAAGACAAAGCTGCTTACCGGTTCCATCAAAAATTGACCTGTAAAGTTAAAAATTGACCTACGATACAGAAATTTCAGAATTATAATAGAGATGTATAGGATGCTAAGATTTTTTATACAGATGCAGATGCCAGAATTAAAGTTAGCAAATGCGGATATTATAATTTATCATATATATATATAATTTTAATCATACTTCTTAAAAATGTAGAGAGATATTTAGATACATTTGCTTATGCACAATGTCATCATGAAGTCGTACTTATCACACACATTTTGGATAAAGTAAACGTTGAAAAATTGCGAGAAAAACTTTGCGGTATATAGAAGAAAGACAAATGTTTGAAAAATAGGAGATGCGGATGTTGAAACCTAAATGATCCGCGGAATGTTAAGAGGATATAAAAATTTTTGTCGATTATCCGCTTCTGTGCATACGTATGCGGATATCCGATACATCTTCAAATTATAATAAACCATGTAAGACAGGATATTAATCATTAAAATTTCGGTCTTTTGGCAGTAAATTTTTCAATTTTTATGAAAATTATTTATACCAAAAATTTCTTTTTAAAAGTGATATAGACAGAAATAAAACTTAACATTTAAAAACTTACTATGATATAAGCATAAAATTAAACTTTTTAACCAAATGGAAAATATTTGACTTTATTGATATTATGAAAAAAAACTGACTCTTTTTCACACGATGTTCTTTTAATAAAGGTTAAAAATTTCTACCGGACCAGATATTCGTTGTATGTTCATCATTGGGAACCTAAGCAATTTTAAGAAGTATCCTCTCTTTTATACTATACTATCTGAAACGAAGAAAAGAAGTGCTCAAAAGTTTTATTTATTAACAATCCCAGGAAATAAAATGTTGAGTTCAATATGCGAGAATTCAATCACTTTAAAAAATTTATAGGAGAAAAGTGCATGTTTTATCATTTTTAAAAAGATCGCTATAGCCCCTTTAGACTTCTGTTGTGTCGGCCTTCAGGACAAGGGCCCATGGGTTGAAAAGCAAGGGTTTAGAACAGTGGTTCCCAACCTTTTTTAACCCGTTCCCCCTTTTCCAGTCACTTTTTTACCTGTGGACCCCTACAACTGAATAGTTTGAGCCAACAAAATTAATCAACGATTTTTATGCAAAAAATGATTGTAGTCATCTGATTAAATCGTATGCTTATTCATATGAAATCAAAGAAATCGTAAAGCCTGACATAAAATGTGAATAAAATTTTTTTCCAAAAAATATAAATTTTTCAAAAATATTGTAACTAATAAAAAGCATACATAAAGATTCAAAATATGAAACTTTAAAAAAGGGAAAAAAATATTTATTTAAAAAAGCTCTAAATATGTATATTTATATTGATTTGGAAAATAGAAGTATATTAAAGGAGATTAAGCATAAGTAGTCTGAAGTAGAATTTCCATGGACCCCTTGAAATTCTTCCATGGACCCCCGGTTCGGAACCATTGGTTTAGAAGTATGCAAAAAATCAAATGTATTGACTTTTAATTCTCCTGATCACATTTAGAAGATGTGATGTTTCAAAGACTTGTCTTCACGCAATATCTTTACATTCAAGAAAATTGAGCATGGAGGAGTCCAGGCGCGTTGACAACGCGCTTCCATTCTCTTTCATGAATATGCACGCCAGCTTACTTTGCATTGAGTTTTCTGAGAAAGCGTGTTTTTGCATTCCCTGGCTGAGGTCAGGAAGTAGCAATCAATATACTCACACAAGAGAGTCAAAGACGCGCACTTCACTAAAACACACGCGCCACATGCATTTAGGGCACGAGATTGGAAAAGTCTGTTGTCTTCTTTCTAATTCCCCAAGGTGGCCTCCTTACACTTTCATTCCTAAGTGTTGTCACGCGATAAGTATGTCAATGCTAGTGCACAAAAGCTGCCTTCATTTTGAATGCAATTTAAAAATATTTAAAGCAGCTGATTTTTCATTTCTTTGCGACACTGGTCCTCAAAAAGCTGAAGGAGCGGATGCTTTCCTAGACCTTGGGTATGAACAAAAGTGTCGAAAAAGTTAAAAGTGAATAAAAAAAGCAGAGTTGGTATTAATTTGAAGGAGCCATAGACTACTCTTATAAAATAAATTTCAACAAGTAAGTAAACTTTTTACATGTTGCCTCCTTTCTTGTTCATAAAAGTGAAGCTTAGGCTTCAATTTCTGAAAAATACTAAAAGTATTGTTAACTTAAAGCTCATCTTATTCAGAAAACAGCAATAGAAGCAGCATATAGACATTTTACTTGTTAAAATTTATTTTATAAGATTAATCCATGCCTCCTTCAAATTAATATCAACTCTTCTAAGCACACAAATGCCAACTATCTTTAGTGTATGCCTCCTTTAAATTAATATCATCTACTTTAAACACACAAATGGGAGCATACATAAAAATGCCTCCATAGTTCTACCCACTATGTGGTTATGCATATAAATATCATAACGTATAAAGATTTGATATTTTGTAAAAATTTCATTCAAAACAAAATTAAAAGTATTGTGTAACTTTATTCTCAAAAACAGAACTTTTCATGATGCCTAAGTACTCAAACTATATAAACAATCAATTTTACACTGCGCTTTCATGTTCTCAAAGCATCCAAAAGATAACCTTAAATTCTCTTTAAAGTTTAATTTGCAATCTAGGTACTACTGAAAAGTATAAATTGAGCTTCATTTTGAAGTTTCCTTGAGAAACGAAGCTCTAAAAAAATTATAAAAATTATAAACTCAAAAAGCTAAACTCGTTTGCACAAACCCTTAGATTCTTTAAATTTAAACTTATTCAAAATAATAACTTTAATTTCAAGGTTTTTTTGAGTTTATATTAATGTCATCAAATTTAAAAAGCTGAAAAATGGCAAATTTGAAGTTTCATGAAAATTATATTCTAAGTAATGTCAAAAGGCTTAGATAGAGCTTTAATTTGACATGTCACTTGTCTAAAACGGTTAAGAAACAAAACAGTTATAAACAAAAATAACAATATAAAATTCGTATAAAATTTAAACTAAAAAGCAAAAATTTAATAGTACATAAACTCGTTATAAACCAAAGAGTGTTGCATGCATATGCAAGTTTTGAAACTGCATCACTATATTTCGCAGGTGCTTATAGGCGTGGTGTATACTTACTATGGTAATATCTATGCGCTTCTTTGATAAAGGTATACTAATATATAGCCAAAGGATCTAAAGGTGCAAAAAGTTCTGATGAGTAGTGAAATTTTGTATATAGAGTATAGACTTAATGGGTATAATCTTTTGTTTTACGTTAATTACTCCAAAACTAAAGAAAATTTTCGAACAAATTTGGAGATATGCTATATACATAACTATAGTAAGCTATCTATGCAAAATTTTAAAAATTTTGTTTTGTAGTTTTTTTTGCAAATGCCCTCCTATAAAAGTGGTAGCCTCAAAAAACTCAAACAAAAAAAAGTCTACATATATCATTTTTTTCGAAAATTTTGATGTAACTTTTTCAAAATTAATTCAATTTTTGAAACAAGGGTTTCTTGGTCTATATTAACAGTTATGTAAAGTTTAGTGAGTTTACACTTTGTCAAAAAAAAGTTATAAGCGCTTACAATTTTTACATTTACGCATATGTAGTAGTGGCTTTTGCTTTTGAAACAAAAATGCCTACGAAGCTTTGCCAAGCTATTGATGTCGATATATATATTCTGTTATAGTTGCATGAATATAAAATATGACCTATGCTTTGCATTTCATATGGAAATTAATATTTTTTGAAAGTTTAAGCCCAGCCACCGATAAATGAAAACGTTATCAATTTTTCACTGGGGGTTTGAGTAGCCGTGTTTTTTTATCATATAAGTACAGTGGAGCCCGCTTATTGTCATACCCTCCGTGTATGAATAAATTATGACATAATCCGGGATATTCTAATATCCGGGCTTAGCTATTTTCATGATTATGGTGGTTATAACTATTTAACTGTGCGTGGTTATACATGTAGGGGCCTACACTGATAAGTGGCAACACGATGGTTAACAATTAAAACAAGTATTTATTACATTTTTCAGACATTATTATCACAATATACAAATAAAAGAATAAAAAATATTTATTAAAATGTACAAATAAAAAATATATACACGCGCATTGACAAGTAGGCCTAAACAATCCATCAGGTAAGTTTTTTTTCATTTGAAGCTGTGGATCTGCGAATTGTCTATTTAGATTTAAAAAAGTCTGTTGTGCAGGTCTGTTTGGCAGATGTTGCAACCGCCGTTTGCAGCTCACTTTCCAGAGTGTAGAAGGTGGTGAGATCGTGGCCGATGGCTTCCAGATAGGCACGCACAGATGACAGGCCGTCGAGGGCAACATGGGCCTTTGGTGGTGGAGGCAGTTCAGCTGACTCATCGTCACTGTCAGCAGTGGGGCAGACATCTGGCTGGCGTACTGTGTCACAGATGTCGTCATCTGTCAAGACCCCATGGCACTCAGTCTGGGAATCCACGTCCACGTAGGCCTGGAACTCTTCTGTTGTCTCCCATCTGGTGCCTGGTCCTGGTGGTCTGCAGTGGGAGCATCTGGAGTAGAGGGGATGCGGAAGCCGGCATGGGCAAAGTAGTTTGCCACACTGGACTGTTTTACATCCTGCCATGCCACTTTCAACATGTGCATAGCATCCAGGACTGTAAACTTGCGGGCGAAGGTGCTGGCAGAGAACTCAGCTTCACCTGCGTCGATGTATGCAACAATCTTCTGGACCACCTTCTTCCTGTAGAGTGCCTTCAGGTTTCGGATGATCCGCATGTCACATGGCTGCATGATGGAGGTCGTGTTGGGCGGCAGGAAGAAGAGGCGAATGTGGGGAAGGTCATCTGCTGCATCCTTGGGGTGAGCCGAGCAGTTGTCGAGGACAAGGGCAAGTGCCACCCCTGCCTGGCCATGTCACGTTCAAAGTCTCTTAGCCAGTCACGAAACAGGTTGCCAGTCATCCATGCGTTTTTATTGTTCATGTATGGGACTGGAAGCTGGGGGACTCCTCTAAAGCACCTGGGCTTGGCACTTTTGCCAACCACCAGTAGAGGACGCTTGTCACTGCCGTCCATGTTGGCAGTGACGAGGGCGGTGAGACGCTCCTTGACCTTCTTGCTGCCGCTCAGCTTCTGTGCTGCATCTGCCAAGGTGCCGTCAGGTAGGGCACGGAAGTAGATTTCCGTCTCATCTGCGTTGTAGACGTCACAGGGTTCATACTTCTCAAGCAGCTCGGGCAGCACAGTTGAAAGCCATGTGTCTGCAGCTGGGATGTCAGCATCCTTTTCTCCCCATGTGCCTTTTTATATTTGATCGAGAAACGGTCCTTCCAACGGCAGATCCAGCCATTGGTTGCCTTGAAATCGTCCTTTCCTAGGTTGGCAGCGAGCTGGTTGGCCTTCTCCTCCAGGACTGCAGTGGTGATGGGACAGCCATGGGTACGGGCATCCACGAACCAGGTGTAAAGGGCCGTCTCGACGTCAGCTGCCTTGCCAGTCCGCATGCGGTTGCCGTTCTTGTTCTGCTCAGCATCTTGCAGGATCTGGGACTTCTTGTTGAGAATTTTTAAAATGGTGGACTGTGAAACACCATACGTTTTGGACAATTGAGTTTGTGATTGGCTAGATGACCACTTTATGATCTCCAGCTTCTGGGCAAGGGACAAGTCATTTCACTTACGTTTAGCACTCATTATTAAAAACTGAAGAATAGCTTAGCAAAAACTGCCCTTTTTATCGGCAAATGTTGTTTTGATTGGGAAGTTTATTTAAGATCAAAAGGATGCATCCTTTCAAGACCTGTGTGTGCAGCTGTGTGTGTGTGCAGTGTGTGTGTTGCTATGCATGCGTGGGTGCATGTGCGAAGCTTCGTGATCACAATGTTGCTTTCGTGATCACATGTGATTTATCGACGCATTAACCTGTCCGAAGTCTTACCAAATGGTTGAAGCCAAATGATTTTTAACGGGAAAGTGCGACCATGCGCGAACACTCATCATGGTGATGCTTATCGATAACATCGTCATGGTCATGGTTAATTAAGGGATTAGACTTTGATGTAACTTATTGGTGCATTACTGTTGGTTTAGTGATAAGATAGGAGTTCAAGTTGATGAAAAAATGCGTGTATCGGAGCGATAATCCTGCAAAATGTTATTCTAAAAATTAATTTTGGCTAATTTTCTATGACAATAAACGGGAATATCTATGACATTAAACGAGCAAATTTCTATGTTTTGTATAGGAAATGGTTTGGGATTTCAATATTTTATGACAATAAACGGGATATTCTATAAAACGGTATGATATTAAGTGGGCACTACTGTATAAGAGTTTTTTAAACAGAATTGAAGCGAAACATTTATAATCAAAATTTTATTATGTAAAAAAATGGTTAAAAACAAAATGGAATTTTTTATTATTTAAAAATTTGTCAACATGAAAAATACTTTTTGTCATATTTTCTCTTGGTCACGCATGCTTTAATTTTTACACTTTTTTCGAAATCTTTCTCGTGGCCAGTTCAAATCCTGGAGCGAGCTCTTTGTTTCACACCCCTGCTTTACAGTTAGGCAGTACAAGTATGTTTTGAATTTTAAACCACCATAAATATAACTAAAATATACCCCACAAATTTGTTATCAAAGCAATAAAAAGTCATCGGATGACTTTTTGGTCATTCAAAATGCATGATGAAACTTTTTCATCTTTAAAATGTGATTCAACTACCATCACCGGTTTCATTGATGGAAGGTTATCCAATAAACTAAGGGCACACTCCATAAAAGAAATGCCTTTACACATTTCGAAGGCAACGAAGTGAGTGCTGACATTAGCGTATTGCACCGTTCTGCAATTACGCAAAAGTCTTTTTGAAAATTGCAATAATCACTCATTAAATTATTGACGTGAAGTCATGATTGATCACACATGTAAATGCCTTCACGGCATTCTTAATTCTGAGAAAGAAAGTGACATTTATAAGGAATTTTTGTTGAAAAGATCGTTGAAAGGATGTTCACGAACATAAGGATTTTGCCGTATTACTGGTGACACCTAAATTAATATATTCCTAGTAGTAACTAGTTTCCAATAATAATTTCGTAGTAATGATTAATTAATATGAATCAACGTCTTGTGAATCGACGATGCGTCTGTTTATTGTGTATTTATGCACATAATATTATATATATATATATATGTATGTGCAAAGTAGGGTGATAGAACTTTAGAATCACTTCCTCCAAAAAGGTGCACTTTTATCCCTATCCTGTTCTCATTTGTTCTCAGATTTGGCGCGACCATCCTGAATTCACAAATGGCGCATGAGTAAGATTGTTAAATTCATTCCTCAATTCTAATATTTTCTTGGCGTAAAAGAGAAACCGTTTTCATTTAAATTTTAATTTGACTTTAATGAACTCAGCAAAAAGTTATTAACTTGATCTGGAAAGTAACAAAGGGCATTCTAAAAATACTAGATTATCAAAATTTGTTACTATACTCATTGAATAGTAGTTTGACACCGCAGTCCCAAAAATGCAAATCGACTGTTTTAAATATACCATTTTCATTTGAAATTAGTCCTTTTTCATTTTAAATTAGTCTTTGAGTTTTTAGTTTGATTTTGTTAATTTTTATTTGTATTTAGAATTTGCTTTTTTATTGTAATTTCGTTTTTTTCAATTATACTTACTTTTACTTAATGACGCATCTACAAAATCCTTTTTGAAAAAACTTGGTTACCATGCACAAAAAATTAAAAACTGAAATAGCTAATTAAAACTTAAAATTTTATTGAAATTCTTGAGAATTTAAAGTCAAAGTCAACGGAGTTCTCAATTTTTGTCTTAAGGATCACTATTGCGTGAAGTCAACTTTACTTCCACTTTTCACTTTATAATTGAAAAAAATATTCACTATGGATTCAACATAAAAGTAAAATAAAGGATAAAAACCGCTCTATGGTTGTTGGTATCGAGGCAAACGTTTTTCGTGCTTTTTTTATCATGAATTGCAGCGTTATCTATAACTAGTCAGGAGTTTTTGTATTCTGAGTTGCTGTCAATAATCAACTTCAACTCTTCCATTAATAAGAGGAATTTTCTTGTTAGAAGTAGAATTTTCAATAAGTTTTGAATGCATCACCTTGTTGTAATTAATGCCAGCAATAAAGGTTACTTTTCAACCACTAAAAGAAAGAACAATTAGATCTCTGTCTCAATTTTGATCTTATAAAATTTATAGAAAAGTGTATTTGATAACATCAATGAATATACATTTTTCAGGGATTTTGGGTGCGTATTCACGATAGAATTGAGAGTATTCAGCCCTTTTCTCGATAATTTCTGGAGCATTTACTCCGTTCTAACTCATGTGTAGACAAAATAAACCTATTCCAAACTTTTTATTATTATTTTTTTTAAACTATAATAAACAAATAAGTGATTGAATAATTGACTATAAATACTTTAATCAGCTTTAAAACATTTCTTGCTTACATTAAAAAGTAAAAATTGGTTCAAATTATCTTGCTAAAAAACAAAAATATATTTTTGCATCTAAAATAGTTAATTCTGTTTGGAATTTTTGTAGACTAATTTAAAATGAAAAAAAACAAATTCATAATACATAAAGAATTATTTAAAATTAAAATAAACAAAATCAAAAAAAGATGACTTCAAAATGAAAAAGGACGAATTCAAAATGGAAAGGACGAATTCAAAATGGAAATAGTATATATAAAATTCGATTAAGCAAGCGATTAGTCTTCAAAACTCTGATCGTCAAAAGATAAAATTTTGAAACATTTTGCAAATAAAAAGGCCAAAGAAGTCTCTTTCTATAAAACTTGTGTACAATAAGTAGTATGTCTGTAAGTAAGCCTTTCTTTGTAATAAAAAATACAAATAGGATGTTGTCTATCAAACTTTTCGTATATCATATATAGGCATTTAATACTCTTGTGGAGTAGGAGACCCGCTATCGGTTATCAAATTGCGGCCCGCAATTCCCAGGATCTGCCCTTAGAATCGTTTAACTTTTCTTCTTATATAACTCAGATCTCATTTTATCATAAGAGACATCAGTTGAATTAAGAGAAATGTCTAACACAGCTCTTAAATTTATATTTAAATTTTGCACAAGATATCTATGGGAATAGTTTTCAACTTTATTAATCTAATTAAGATATACCTTATCAACTACGTTAATCAAGAAATGAAAAAAATAATAAAAGATCGCGCTTAAAAAGAGAGCAAAAATGTCGAGTTGCACTTTTAAATACCCAGGCATGGCTCATTATTCAAACATGGCAGAATATTCTAACGACTGAGACGAATATAAATCTGTAATGTTTCTTTTTATCTCAATTTAAAAAAAAAAAAATTAAATGAACATTTCAAAAGCAGTTGCCTCCGCTTCCTGCCTGACTAAATTTAAAAAAGACTCACACAGTCATAATGTTTTTTTACAATCATCCTTTTAGCTATATTTTTACTTTAGGTTTTGTCCTGGACTTTGAAAATAACATACATGTATGACGAATAACAAATCGTTGAGGAGGACCTATAGATGAATAAAACAAAAATTATACGACTTTCTGATAATAATGGGAAGGCTTGTCTCCCATAAAGTCTTAATCTTATTTAAGTGGGTGAATAATATTAAAACTAAAATCTGCAACAATAACTCGCGTTAATTCTGCGCATCGCGATAAAATATTCCGATTAATAACCGAATAGAGACGAGCGTAAGTACGATGTTAGAGGGAGTTGGGGATGTGACTTGACCGAGTTGGTACAACTGCCATTACGGGAGGACGGATTCGCAGCGAGTTGAGGGTAAGGCGAAATTTACTTTTGCTAAGCTAGAAAATGCATTTTGAGGGTGGATTTAGGCGATCGTCGCTTTCCCTCTAAAAGTCTTTTTTTTCTTGTGACACGTGGACCCAATTTTAAGAGTAAGGGTTAGGGAATACATTTGTTATTCAACTATTCCACTTACTCATGCAGGTACTAATTTCATTATACTTTACTGTCAATCTGAATCTAATTTTAATATTTAAATAAAATAATAAATTTAAGTGTTTTTCATAAATTCGGTAAATCAAGATAAGGTAAGTTTGTTTGCTCACATAAATCTATTTACATTTTTATTTAACATTTTGAACAAAATAAAGAAAAAATAACAGTTGATTTTTCTTTTTTCATTTACTTTACTTCGAATTAATTTTTATCTGGCTGCACAAAAGGCTAATCAAGGCCACTTAATGGGTCACCAAAATTCATTGAGAATACTTTGGAAAGTAATAGACTATAATGGAACAATCCTATTGAGAAAATGCTCGGATTGGGGGAAAACTAACAAACCGAGTTTATCACTCACTTTAGATTTGTATATATTCTATAGCCTTTTAAAAATCACACCACTTCCAACATAGAGCCTCCTGATTTGGTTTGACCCTCTCTCTCCTCCATTACCTTTGGGCGTCATATATGGATGATTACTAAACAGACTCTTGAACTGAGATTGGTAAGGCATGACATAATGACAAAAAGTTTTCATTGAGGAATACGAGTAAGAATAACATGAATGAAAAGTCTTTATTCGCAAATAGAAGTTGGATTAATATTGAAAAAACGTTTTACACCGGAATAAGAGCAGGCGTAATCCTAAAATTATCACTAATCCCCAGCCCTGTACAAACAAAGGACATCCAACGACATTTTTAACCTTAGCAGTACAATTGTCAAAGCTCTAAATCTAAGTTTTTTAAGATTTTTTAAATTCAAATTAGCTGCTAAACTACCCTGTTAAGCTTATATCGTAAATTGATATGCATGCATACACCTTCCATTTTTGCATTTGATTGATCAATCTTCATTTTTATTAATGCTAAACAGCCATTATGGTTTAAATAGGTAGTAAAACTTGAATCCGAGTATCAATGTGTTCAAAAGTTTGACAATTTTTCAAATAAAATAATACTGTAAGCTTAAATTTATCTCAACTTATTATTTCTTTTTAATTTACTGTTTATCATTAGAATATTATTTTGAGAGAAAGGTTTTTAAAGTGTCCATCTTTGAATGACTATGCGTCAAACTAAATTCAAATTTCTTTCGCTTCCTGCCTTAATAGACATATCACATAATACGTTTTGAAAATCGTTGAAGAGATGAGAAAAAATTGGGATATTTGGATCAATCAATATATCATTGTATGTAGATAAACGTAGTGTAAATGATTCATCTTCACATTTCATTTTTTCTGAAACCCTTTGAGAACCAGTGTAGCATGAAATATAGATCATCTACTTAAAGTATATAAAATTCCATTGAAGGAAAGCAAGTGATTATGCTGGTCTTGAAAGCGTTAAAATCGCACCTACCCTACCAGCAAAGCTGTCAAATGTGCAACGGATACGCTTATGCGAGACTTGTGGCTTCTCGTAGGACTCTAGTCGCGCGTTCGCGATGCATGTATGTCTGTCTGTCAATATGTGTGTATGGCGGGATTTGCTAATTTTGTGACTCTGTGGTTGGTATTCGTGTGTTTGAGTGAGTGTATGTGAAACGTTTAGCAGCAACGGTTTACCACCTGTATGAATTCACATTGCGTTATACTTCCTTTTTTCACATATCAGCTAGTTGAAATACAAGCATATTTATATCTCATTTTAAATGAGCCTACATATATCAAGGATTAGTAAACATACCATGACGAAGGGTTTCTCAAAGGGCTTCTGGAGGCCAATTGGCTGCTTCAAAGAAGTCCAGCAGATAATCTCTTCGACTATTTATTAAAATCTATTTTGTTTGAATTCATTTGCCAATGCCTTTTCTAAATATGATGATTCCCTATCGGCTCAAGTCGCAAACACGATTACCAACCCCGCAATTCCTATTTTTGCAATAAAAGAAGCAGCTGATTGACAATCCGACTAATTATTATTTAGAAACTGGGTAAGTTTTCGCTCGGCAAATGTTCGACACGCGTATCTACATACGAATCCCAATCACAATAAAGAAGGCAGGCTGACTAGTGCAGAGTATTGAAGTATTTGAATAGATAGATCTTAGATTTTCTGATATTTTTCCATTCAAGCGAAATGTGTGTTTGTTCGAAGCGCTCCTTAGCCTTGGAAGAGCATGATCGAAATGATTCCTTGTTAAAAGGTATTTAACAAGAATATAAAGAATGTTGATTGTTCTTCCACAGTTCTAAAGCGATGTAAAAAGATTTTAGTGTATCTCATAGAAATTATCAATTTTTCATATCTCATCCATATCTGTGATGATAAGAGAATGTGGAATCACTATGTGAGAAGCAAGCCTGGCTTCTCTCCTCACGAAAAGCATTACTGATTCGTGTTAAGGCAGCCAATATTTTGCTATTGCGTCCTTGAAAGTTAATAGTTTTTGTTGTTTTTAAATCTGAGCAAGAACTAAAATTGTTAAAAAGGAGGAAGCCATTTTTTAATTACACGTAACCAGTAGAAAGCAAGCAAGGATTGGCTTCGAGAAACCATTAACAGTTCAGTGCTGACTATATTCATTGTGATGCAAGGAAATGTGGGAGACCACAGAAAGAGTTTTTTCGAAGACCGTTGTCCTCAACTTCTCCAGAATTAAGCGCCTTCACTGTCTTGATTGTTTCTTATATTTTGGAAAAAATTTCACACTTTTTTGGTAGGGGTAGAGAATAGAAATTAAATGTCTTTTACAAAAAATTGTCACGATTTTTAAATATACATTGATTGATCTTATAACCAAAAATCCAAAACTGGGTTACTGAATTAAACAACTGATTAAAAATGCTAAAAGATGATGATGATGATGATGATGATGATGATGATGATGATGATGATGATGATGATGATGATGATGATGATGATGATGATGATGATGATGATGATGATGATGATGATGATGATGATGATGATGATGATGATGATGATGATGATGATGATGATGATGATGATGATGATGATGATGATGATGATGATGATGATGATGATGATGATGATGATGATGATGATGATGATGATGATGATGATGATGATGATGATGATGATGATGATGATGATGATGATGATGATGATGATGATGATGATGATGATGATGATGATGATGATGATGATGATGATGATGATGATGATGATGATGATGATGATGATGATGATGATGATGATGATGATGATGATGATGATGATGATGATGATGATGATGATGATGATGATGATGATGATGATGATGATGATGATGATGATGATGATGATGATGATGATGATGATGAGGATGAGGATGAGGATGATGATGATGAGGATGATGATGATGATGATGAGTGATGATGTGTGTGTGATGGTGATGATGATGATGTGTGTGTGTGTGTGTGTGTGTGTGTGTGTGTGTGTGTGGTGTGGGGGGGGGGGGGGGTGGGGGGGGGGGTGGGGGGGGGGGTGATGATGATCATGATGATGATGATCATGATGAATTTAATGATTTTGTTGTTGTTGATGATGACCTTAAAATTTTAAACATTTTTCTGTTTTTTTATCAACAAGAGTATTGTTGATGGAGTTAAAGATATGATTTTGCAACAATAAAATTAAGAGAATAAAGTCCTCTCAATAAGAAAGCATGTTTACTTTGCTCTTCTTATTCAGAACATGAAAAAGAGGCTGAAAAATGCAAGTGCCTCAGCGCAGTTGCTAGTCCCTTGAGTAAAGTTGTGAATTTAAGGCTTCTATTCTCATTTCTCTTTTTCAATCCATGAACCATCTTGACAAAAGTGGAATAGGCCTCTCTCTCTCTCTTTCTTTAAATAATAATTGGAGTTGAGCGAGTGTGTTCCATTCTAAATGAAGCGTGGTAAAGTTTTTTACTGTTTTACATTCCTGCCAATTTTTTCTTTGAAAACTGCATACCGTGTGTTTCGTTTTTTAAACTTTTAAACGCGTTAACAACTTTTTTTCTAGCAAGAGTGAGTATAAAAAGCAAAGAGGAGAGATAACATGAATGCTTGCTTCAAAATTTATAGTAGCAATAAATTTAACAATTCTCAACTTTACAAAAATAAAATCGTTTGCCTTAATACGAATCTTCTGCTAAGATTTCAGTCGTCCCCAAAGGGTTAAATCAAATTTAATGAAAACTTGGCGATTATCTGATGATTGACTGAGAAAGAAAACAAGTAGCATTTACTGATAAATTAGTAAGGCTAACATTGTTTGTTGCGACCATTTTGTTTGTAAAGTAGATTTGCTAACTGTTTTATGAACTAAATCACTATTACTAACTAGTTAGAAAAGAAGAATTTATTTAAAATCAAAGAAATTCTTAGAAAGATGTAAAAGTAAAATACAAACCCTAAACTGATATTCTTTTAACATTCACCTTCCAATCTTCTCTTAACTAAACACAAAATTAAAATATAAATGTTTCCAAATCTAGCATATTTTCAACATGTTAATAATTTAAAAGTGTTATTGCTCAAAAAAATGGTCCTTCCTTAGCGCATGGGAGCATCACATCTTTAAAATTTCTATATTTTTTAACACCTCTAGAAATGTTAACCCATGCTCTATGAAAGACAGAAAAATGAACAAAGAGAGGAAGTCTTCTAACTTAAATGTTTCTTGTTTAAACATTCCAAACAGCTTCAATGCGGACTACGAAATTTTTGAAGAAGCCACCAACGATGGCGACGACTACGAGAATCTCTTTTCCAACACAAACCTACTCAGAGTTTCCAGTAACCAATCCCGATACAGCGCCAATGATTTACAATGTACGCTTATTTAAATACACCACTAAAGTGTCCGAAAAATAAAGAAAAAAATAATTTTCCGACACTCATTTTTTCGTAGTTGCAAGAAAGGGGAATTAAACATTGTAAAAAATTTTCGATGAGGTGTACAGCTTATGGATCAGTTTTGACGCATTTTGTATCAAATTAAAAAAGACCATTTGTTGTATCTTGTTATTTATTTATAATTGAACAAAATGAATTAATCAACAAAATTTACATTCACATTATCTACATCTAATGAAAAAGAATCTTAATTTTCGGAATTAAAAAGCTTTCAGTGTCAAAGAAATTATTTTTTTCTTCATATTTGGGACACTCTAATAAACTTTGGGGCGGAGGAAAAGTTTCTCCTTGAAATTAAGGGCATTTTTTATAAAAAAAAAGATTTGGTTTCACTGCAAAAAAGTAGGACTCATAACTATATAAAGTAGTAATCATTATTTATACATAATTTCACTACTAGTTATAGTAAGCATTAACCATAAATATAGTAAAATTACGATTATCATATTTTAAACTTTTTTTATGATTATTTTTTAACGGTTATTTTTTACTACTGTGCATAGTAATTTTCGTCCTACTATCCGCAATTTACTACTTAATATTGTAAAATTATAGTAAGTTTACCACCCTTTTTCTACTAATTCAAAAAGTTTTGACTTTTTTATGTTGTATTACCCAGAAAAACAAATAGATCTTTAGATAAAAACTCTTTGATGTAAATTTTAGATGAAGCATCAGTGACAATAAAAGTTAAAGCCCTTATTGATAGAAGATTTACCTATTTAAAAGAACTTTAGGTTTTGGATATTAATATTGGAATAAAATCTAAAAAAAAACTTATAAATAATTTTTTTTAATTTTAATTTATAAATAGTAGAGATGTATCGGATATCGGCATCCCCATATGCAGATTATCCGCAAAAAAAATTACATCCTCTAATCATTTAAGTTTAAACATCCGCATCCGCAATTTTTAAACATTTCCTTTTTTCTATATACCGCAAAGTTTTTTTCTGGATTTTTAAATTTTTACTTTATCCAAATTTTTTATGATAAGTATTTCTTTATGATAACGAAAATATACATTGGAATCTTCTCTTTAAATTTTCAATATAAAACTTGTGTTTGCTTAGAATAGCATTTATGATATCCGCATTCGCTAAAAAATTAAATTTCACATCCGCATCCTCTGGGCTAGGATGTCAAATTTGATATCCGCATCCGCGCATATGATATATTTCTCATTCGATACATCTCTAGTTATATACAGAAAGAAAGGAATCTTCTTTCCGTGTAAGAGATCACAAAATTCATTTCGGTGAATGAAAACTTGCTACAATTTACCATTTTTCAGTGTCATAATTAATTGTAAAGAAATTATTAATAAGTGTTGTGAATTTTAACTATATAAAAAATAATTAAATATTTTACCCTCTAATTTACTCTTCAAATATAGTAATATTAGTCGTGTAACTTTCTAGATCTGGATAAATACAACTTTATATTTAGTAAAAATTAACTTTACCACTTTTTAATCAGATTTTGGTTTTTATGAAAGGCCCTTGCTCTTATTGTGTATAATCCCCTTCCTATCCAACCCAAAAGTGCCTTTATCCCATTTTTAATTTAATAAACATTTTAGGATTGAAGTAAGTATATAACTTATGCTAGATTAAAAGTTAAACTAGTTAGATTTTTTGGTTAGTGTCTAAAAGTTTATTAGTTAATTAGCTAAAATTTTATTTAGATAAATAAGTAAGCGCGAAAATAATTTATTTCAAAAGTATTTATTTCACAAAATTACGTTAAAAAAATTGCGATTAACAAACTATATAAAGGCAGACGAAAGGGGAAAAGAAAATAATCAGAAAATATTCATTCATAAAACCTTTTTTTCCACGCTAGTATATCAGGGTTGCAGAGTTGGGAGAAGGAGATTGCTATTTATCAGCTATTTCGCCAGGATCTATCTTTCTTGTATCGTTCATAAAAAGGCAAAGGTTTTATTACCTTGACAATATTTTGCTACTAATCATCTCTTATGAGGATTGTAAGTTTCTTATTGAACTTACAAATAATGAATCCTCATTATTAATAACTTATTAATAACTAATAAGTTTATTAGTTAATTAGCTAAAATTTTATTTAGGTAAATAAGTAAGCGCGAAAATAATTTATTTCAAAAGTATTTATTTCACAAAATTACGTTAAAAAAATTGCGATTAACAAACTATATAAAGGCAGACGAAAGGGGAAAAGAAAATAATCAGAAAATATTCATTCATAAAACCTTTTTTTCCAGTCAATGTATCTAAGGTCTATCAACGCTAGTATATCAGGGTTGCAGAGTTGGGAGAAGGAGATTGCTATTTATCAGCTATTTCGCCAGGATCTATCTTTCTTGTATCCTTCATAAAAAAGCAAAGGTTTTATTACCTTGACAATATTTTGCTACTAATCATCTTTTATGAGGATTGTAAGTTTCTTATTGAATCCTTTATCTCGTTCGTTGAAGACAATACTTAACATGACTGAATCAATAGCATGCCCAGTGCAATGAAAAATTTGTTTGGGAGTTATTTAGTTTTATTCACAAAATTAATTTTTTCAAGAAGATACTTCAAAAAAGCTGCAAATTGTTCACTCCACTTTACCAGCACTTGTTCCTCACGACACGCGTCCAGACAATGCCGAGGATCTTTGGTTATATCTCGTATTACCCCTCAACGATTACCAACACCTTTAAACGATTTTCTCCAATCTTTCAAGCTTTAAAGGCAAAATAAACCAATAAGGACTTATGGAAAAACGCTTAGAACCACTTGAATATGAACATACCTGTAAAGACGTCTTTTCCTGCCTTTTTCTGCCCCAAAGAAGCATGGAAGCGAAACTTGAAAATGATGCTAAAAATCCATATTGAAGAATAGGAGAGTTACGACTCCTCGATAGCCATTGCTGCAATCACAAGTGAAGATTCTTTGAACACAACATGAAGGATTTGGTTATTTAGAATTCTGAGGTTTTCAAACCAAGCACAACATATCATTCAATACGTAAGTTCTGAAGAAAATCCAAACAATTTTTTCTCAAGGATATGAAGAGCCAAGAAGAAAGGTTCTGTATATAAGGAGCTTACATTAAAAATACTTTAATGTGTGTTTTCTTTAACCTTTCATTATTTTTTCAATTTTTGATAATGTTTTGACAAGGGTTTGTATATTCCGTTCAATATCCATATACTAAATCTTAAAATTAGTAGATAATGTCCGTATTTAAGAGATTTTGACAAATCTTCGCTGTAGAGAGGTGAGCATTCAGTTATGGGCAACTCTTATCCTTCTAAAAATCATTCATAAAACCTTTTTTTCCTGTGACAGATCACGTGGATGTCTGTCATAAGTGATAGAAATTGGATCAGATTGAGCACACAAGAAGCCATTTCAATCACTCAATAATAACCTTATAAATCCAAATTTCGTTGATTCAAGATCTTCGTAGGAAACGTGTTGAATAGATAACGCTACACTATGCAAATAATGGCATACACCAGGGGTGGCCAACCTTTTTACATTACGCGCCAAATACCCTCTCTTCTAATGATGATGCCGCAAAAAAATTTGATTGCAATTTTAAATCTTTAAAATGATCATAATCTTATGAAGAAAATTTTTATTTTCATTATTTTTATAAAACTGGCGAAAGGCTCTTTTATTAGCTCTAGTTTTTCTCTGTATCAAAGACCTCAAAATAGATGAGTATAATTTAACCCATTTACGACCAATGTTCCCAAAGGGAACGCAGACGAACTCCCACTTTAAATGGAATTGAAAAAAAAGAAGCTAAATCGTCTGCTTTGCTTGGTCTTAACGTAGAAAGTCATGAAGGCGCCATTTTGGATTATACAATGCGCCAACTTTTGACGCAAGCGCTATGGATGAACAGCCCTACTATACACCTTCTAACTTCATTCATTATTTAAAGTATTTTTAAAATTGAACATGAAAATTGAGCCAAGCATCAAATCCACTCATTTCAAGGAAACTAGAGCACTGAAATGTGCACACAACTAAAAAGGAATATCTGCTATAGATGCTTGTGCTTTTTACATAAAGCGTGTTTATGATGTTTACGTATACTCAGTCATTTCTTGCAAAGTCTGAAACATTTTAGTTATTTTGTGAAACAAATCATCTTTTCTTTCAGTTCTAATAGCATTAATCACTATGCATTTCGTGTAATGCCTGTTTAAACTTTAGTCATTTTCGTGTTTAACTAAATACAAAAATTACCTATATAATATATATATGTATGTGTGTGTGTGTGCGTTTGTTTCTGGTGAAAAAGTTTAAAATGATCATTTCTGTGTGTGTGTGTGTTAACACCATAGCAATTATGTGAATAAAGGATTCTATAGGAAAATGACTATGTATTGTAGCATGTACGGTACACCTTTTCATTGCCCACTAAATCAATAAATCAAATTACTGTTAATATTATTACTTTCTCTCATTCAAATTTGCCTTGAAATCATGAAAATTAAATTACACATTATTCAATTTGTTTTTCCTTTAAAAGAAATATTTGAGTTCTCTACTTCCACGCCAATAAGTATGTTTTAACTTACTTGTATGCTTCATTTTCATTTTCTCGTTTTCCATTGCCATTTGAAGAATTTGTACATCTTCCCATCAAAATGTCAGCTTTCTCTCCTAGAGTAAGTTTATCAGATCGCGACATCTTTTACAGAAGTGTCCAAGCAAAATGCAGCTCAGGGGTGCCTAAAAATTTTAAACTGTTGGGCACATTGAAGTATACCAAGGGTTTAGCAACTCGCAATAAAATCCGTTTCAATGAAAATGTCAAAAAGACAAAGACATTAAATATCAACAGTTATGCTGCATACTTGTTAACACTCCTTTTCAATAATTTTGAGTAAATGGATGTGAAAGCACAAAACTTTCACATTTTAAGTCTACGCAACTTAGGTTAAAATAATTTTTTTAAATTTTAAGATGAAGCGATGACCACATAAAAAATTTGACGCGCCATATGTGTCCTGCTGGATGTATGCTGCCCAGTTTTGATGTAGCTCAATACGCTAATAAAATCACAAATATTTAAGCCCAAATCAATTTATATTTCTTCAAACAATCTCATAACTGCAGTATATATTTGAACTAATATATCCTCACAAATAGCTATTATTTGTAATAGACCCTTCACGAATATTGTGTGCGGGAGGGGGGTGTCTCTTAAATTTGTAAATGATTGATTAATTTATTGATACTAAATTGAGAACATTACATTTTTTAATTCTCACTAATTCACCCACTAAATGAGTTTTATATATACGAGCGTTTTTATTCCCTACTCCTAAATTTTCATCGTAGTGACTGACTTGTAATGTGTATGCAGATATCGTTGTGCTATTGAAACACATAATTACGTCTATATTTCACCATGAGCTCTAACCGTACACATTCCACAATCTACAAGACCGAGTTTGGCTATTCGATCCTGATTAGTTATATTTTGGGTGTTCACCTGTTAGCCAATTCGGATTTCGAAATCTGCGCATTAAGCCTGAAACTCCACAACCTAGTCTTCATCAAAATATTATAGGATATAACAGGATTAATAATTGTACATTTGCGTTCTATGAATATATCGACAGCAAAATTAAGTAAAATACAGTATTTAAAGAAAGTTTTCAAACGACACCAATAAAAATAAGTGAGTAAAATGGATGCTCTTATCTTAAGTATCAATTTGGTACCTACATTTGCTACATTGTCTGCCAAATGTCTTCTGGCCAAATACCGATTTGCCAAAAGTTGGTCGCCCAAAAGTCATTCGGCTATATGCCCTAAAGCTCATTCCCTTTGGCGTCGCAATAAAAATAACGCACCCAAATGCGGTGTTATTAAAAATATTTCTTACCTGATTTTCCCTTGTTGATAGTAATACACCCGAAAACAAACACAAATTATTTAATGGTGGAGCATATAAGCCATAAAAGATCAAAGTCTGCTCGATACGTTCACTCCAAAAAGGATTCAGAACTGAGTCGCCGAAGATACAACTCCTTGGGAGTAGAAAGAAAAAATTTTGCGCTCAAGAGCCACGTGAATGAAAATGAAGTGGAAAGAGTTCGAAATTTCATCACTGTCAAAAACAAAGTTATTAACGCTGGAGACACCTACAGGTACGCGTTGCATATTTTTAAATGTTATCCCCGCCTTCCCAACAGATAGAAAGGCTGCTTTTCATCAAACGACAAGATATCTCTCCCTTGAACTAGAACTCCTAAAAATTCTAGCCAATTGTAAAGAAACAAATAAGAGAGCCGGTAGCTGTGAGATTAGCAAATCAAATAAATCATGCCCCAATTTGAAAATAAACCTTACATTTCCTTTTGTGTACACCTAATTCTTTAAAACAAAAAACGTTCGTTTACATTTTTTACCATTTCGAAAACGTATGAGTAAAATGCAAACCTCCTATAAGGCCAAGAACAATGAGACTTTTGAAATAGCAAAGATCTTTTTATCACTTTTTACACTTTATTTGTTTTACGGATGCTAATAAAAATCTTAGGATTATGTTTTAGGCATATAGTTTTTATTATACAAGCAAGTCTTCTAGAATTTGGAGTGATGTATGTTCGTTCTAGAACGGTGAATTTCATTCAACCGCTCATATATTTGCTATTCATATTTTCCCCAATTTGCGTTAGAGTTGACAAGAGCTCAACCAATTTCAAAATGGGCCTTAATGTGCAAAATTTTGGAAACATATTCTCGGCGTTGGGATTAGTGTAGAATTAGCATTAGTACTAGAGTTAGTCTTAGCGCAATCGAACATACATACAATTACATATACATTATTTGACATTCTAGACATAAACTTTCCTATTTTTTGTATTAATACACGCCTGACACAAAACATCTAGGCATACATCACACATTTACATACCCGAATACATATATTCTACATACACATTGACATTAGTAGACACCATACACTGAAATACTTAAATCTCAAAAACAGCGGTATAGCCCAGTCCTCTATTACTAGCATTACTTACCCTTGCGCCATTACATTTCCATTTTGTTACACTTGCACGATCTTACACTTAGTCTACCTTGCACTTGTTCTCTCTTACATTTGCTCTATATAAAGATGCGCAAATGTCAAATGGCGCAAATAAAACTGCGCAGGTGTAAGTGGCGCAAATGGACAATTTTCATGCATAAAATCTCGGTCTTTTAGCAAAGTAGAACTTATATATCGAATTTGAAAGAAAGTCTATCATAACAGTGTTTTGAAGAACGAATTTGTAAATTAGAGAAGTTAAAAAATTTATTTAAAGTTTATATTTTCAAATAGTTGGATATTTTTTTAATAAAAACTACTTTTACCAAGGTTACTATAATAAAACTGCGTACCTACTATAATAAAAACTACTTTTACCAAGGTTATTACCAAGGTTATTTTACATTACCTTGGTAAAAGTAGTTTTAATTAAAAAAATATCCAACTATTTGAAAATATAAACTTTAAATAAATTTTTTAACTTCTCTAATTTACAAATTCGTTCTTCAAAACACTGTTATGATAGACTTTCTTTCAAATTCGATATATAAGTTCTACTTTGCTAAAAGACCGAGATTTTATGCATGAAAATTGTCCATTTGCGCCACTTACACCTGCGCAGTTTTATTTGCGCCATTTGACATTTGCGCATCTTTATATAGAGCAAATGTAAGAGAGAACAAGTGCAAGGTAGACTAAGTGTAAGATCGTGCAAGTGTAACAAAATGGAAATGTAATGGCGCAAGGGTAAGTAATGCTAGTAATAGAGGACTGTTATGCACATATTGCTTATATCAACATATTTTTTCTTTCCTTAACTTTCAACGAAATATATTGAAATATTTTTTATTAATCATATTTGGGGGCTTTTTAAATTTGTCTTTAAATTCTTGTATCTGCTTTATCATGATGTTGATATGATAATACAATTTTTACAGTAAAAAATGTTTAAAAATACTGCTCTAACAGACACAATCAAGAAGGGAAATCACATATCTGTAAAATAAAGATGTCTAGGTGCCTGTGTGGTAAAATTGGAAAAGATCATCTGAGAAACGAAACAGTATTAAAAAAATCGGAAGTTACTACCATAAAAGACAACATTAGAAAAGCTAGACTCGAAGAGAAGCAATGAAGTATATGTTGGAAGAAGAATCCTAGAAATGCTACCACCAGCTAAAAGAAAGCATGGAAGACCAATGCAAAGATGGTTGGGTTGTGTAAAGGACATGCAGAGGGTCCCACAGAGGAGATAATTCCCGTAGGACAAAATCCTATATGGACAATTCGTCTGTGACAAATTTAAAGTCATCTTTTAATTAAGATGTAAGCAAAAAGTCACAGTAATAATTTGATTGTTTTAAACAAGAGTGGAAGTAGAGTGATTTCTAAATGTAAATTACGTAAAAAGATTTAGTTGAATTAAATATTAAAGCGAAAAAATTTTGCTTTCTTTGAAAAATACTAATAAAAAACTGATATATTATTAAAACATTCAAACATCTAGGACGCGAGATCAAGTCCTATGTGGGGTAGGGGTTGAAGAAAAGAGCTAATAACAAGGATTTAGTGAATTAACTGAAATAGGGTTTGTTGGATAAATGAATAAATTATTATTATAATAATTCACCCATAGAATTAATAATATCGAAAAGAAATATATTTTAGAAACCTTCAGCTGTATCTAATGTCAATGAATAGCACACAAAAATGCTAATGCTGAGAAGCAAAAGTTAGTTGGTTCAACTAATTTATCTATTCAAATTAAGGCTTGAAGGTTTTACTAATCGCGTTATTCGTTTGAAGCTTTAGATCAGTTAAAAAACTATATGTTTGAGTTAAGAAGATTCTTAATTCATTGAAATAACTAAATTAGTTATTTTTCAACTTTATATTTTTATTTTTTTTATAAAAATATATAATAATTTGATTTAAAAAAATAAATATTTGTTTACATATATTCCAAAATGAAGAGAGCAACTATATTCTCAAGATGAAATAAAAAGCCATTTATTTATGAATGGAGATATCATATATTCACTTGAATTAACTTTATATATCAAGTAAATTAACTCAACCAATTTGTGGTATACAAATAAGCTAACTAATAGTAAAACAGCTCAATCAAGTAACTTTTTTTTATCAGTGAAGTAAAAATTGGGTTGGTACATCTTGAAAGTAAAAAAAGATTCTTAAAAAGAATCTCAAATATTAAGCAGGGTTGCTAAGTTGATATTTTTTAAGACAAATTACTAAAACTGACTTTTTTTCAATTTTATGTGGCTCAAGAATTTTGGTTTATTTTGTTGTTTTCGGCTTTTTTCAATATACTTAGTTTAAAAAATGTTTTTTTTAATTTTTCATTCGACTTAAACTAAAAAGATATAACTTTAATATAAAATTATACACTAAAAAATATTTTTGTAAAATATCTTTCTCTTAGTTTATTTTGTTTTAACTTAAATATGTCTTCAAAAAATAGAAAGTAAGTATAAAAGATATTTATAGTGCAAAAAAGCTGAAGAGGATGTGAGTCTGCATTCTGTAAACTTTGTCATGGCACAATTTTACCAAGAATCAGTAATCCTTCGAATCTTGAAAACTCCAAAAAACATAAAGCAGAAAAACCATCTCAACATCAAACGGCACTCAATGTAAAAATCAGTCCCAGGCTGAATAACGATCAAGTTAAAAAGCCAAGCTTCAAATTGTCGCAAGTATGACTTGTAATTGTGCCATTCGTACAATTGATCGCTTCAGTGAAATCATAACAACATATGGAGAAAGAAGTACATTAGGACATAATTTACATTGAAAGAAATGTGCATGCCATTAAGCACGTTATTCCACCTTTATTGAAATCCCAACTTGTAGATGATTTTCAGTACACCAAATAAACTGTAAATAGATGAATCTACAGATATTTTTAACAAAAAATATCTTTATGTTTTAGTTCGAATTTACAGTAGTAAACAGAAGGAAATATTAATGGGATTTTTAGGGTTTGATAAGAAAACATGTTCAATTTGATTGACAAAGAAATCAAAAAATGTCTTTCTAATTGTGTTGGTTTTGCATCAGACGCAGCTTTAAACATAGTGGGTTGCAACTACTCTGTCTAGCCTAGGCTAAAAGTTGTTTCTATTTTTGCGTACAACTCACATGTGTCTTTGGCACATTCGATTCAACACGCACTTTCCAAACTTCCATCAAATATTGAATTTTTGCTTTCAGAAATACCACAGTGGTTTTGCCATAATGAATTGAGAAGAGGAGAATACAGAGAATTCTTTAAAGAATGAACGCTAGTTCAGAAATCGAGCCAACACAAACTGCTCCTCTTCCTTCTGAAAAATTGTCCATTATTCAATGGCTTGTAAGTCGCAAAATCCTGTTTAACATTTTGCCTAACTGGAATGAATTAACGGCATATTTTACATATGCCGAGTCAAATCAGTCAAAATTTGACATAAAAGATAAAGCAAAACTTTTGAAGGAAATGAAAGATCTTGGACATAAAAAAATTCTTGTTTTTGTGTTTCCACTGGCTCTTGTACAAGAATTCGAAAAGTTGACCAGCTTTATTCAGCTGGTCTGTATAAATTATATCAACAACTTTTCTTGCATCATAGAAGCCTTTAAGAAAGATTGTATGATTCTCATGGTAATTAAAAAAACTGGGAATTTTTAAAAGACTGCAATGAATTTATACATCTAAACAACAATAATAATCAAGCTCATTCAGAATTGAAAATCATTAAACAAAAATGCGTATTTGTGCTGGAAGAAGCTTTAAAACAAGTTACATGTAGATTTACTTCCTTCAGGAAAAGGTGCTTTTTGAAATTTATCAAAAATAAATCGTATGAGTATTTTGAAACAGTTTTCAAGAACTTTGTTTAAAGATTTGCCTTTTTTACATCTTTTAGATGATAATAATATCAACATTGTTGCAGAAGAATACAGGAAATTGTCATTTGTTGATTGTAAAGAAGAAATCCCATTCAGTGAACAATTCTGGATTAACGTGCTTCAGAATTCGGTTTTTAAGGAGCTTGCCACTTTTGCTCTTACTTGCTTGACAACTCTTGTAAGTAATGCCGTGGTTGAAAGAATATTTTATTTTGTGTCTTCAATCAAAACAAAAGCAAGAAATAGAATGAAGTTAAGTCTTCTTGATGCTATTGTTCGAATTAGAACAGAGCTGACGCTTTCAAACAAATGCTGTAAAGATTTTATTCCAACTTCAAGAGTGTTAAATGAATTCACATTTAATAAACTTTATGCTGCATACTCAACTTGTTCCAGTGATGAAATAGATGTACAAATTTTTCATGGGTAAAGGGTAAGTATTATAAAGTGTTATCATAAAAAATGTAATTTTGTTTGTGAGTGTAAGAATATTAATACATTTTTGTTTTTCATATTTTTGATTTTTTTATATATTATAGACCAGCGTTTTTCAAAGTGTGGGTCTCGACCCTTCAGTGGGTCGCGTGAAAAATAAAATGGCTCGTCACAAAAAAGATGCTGAATAAATGAACGTAGTGAACAAAGTTTGTCTTATTACACCTAAGTATTATGGGTCGCGATGCAAACTGTGGTTCTTGCTTTAGGTCCAAGTAAAAAAAGTTTGAAAACCGCTGATGTAGACCATTTAAATTTATTTGAATTTTTGGCTCTTTTCATATTGACTTTTAGCGTAGAATAAAATATTCTACTTGACAACTCTGATTTTAAGCGCAGACAAAAGCTCAAATAAATTACTTAGGTTGTTAGGCATTGTGGTCGTTTCGCCAGTTGCTAGTTTTGATATAAAAAATAATTTTAGAAAACAAAAAAAGTATAAATTCAACATGATAATTTGAAGCTCTGTAATAATTGTACACTAGGTAGGTAGGTATGTTGGAAATCGATTGTAGCTTGAAATAACACTATACTTGTGAATGTAGAAGCAACTCAGAAAGTAGCAATCAAATTGAAGAAAATAACATCATTGTGGAAAACGAAAAGAACATCAGTGTTTACATACATGGTAGTGTTGGAGTGGGAAAGAGTTCTCTGATTGGCCAATTTTTAACTTCGGAGTACTTGGTTCTATCTGAAAGTATATCAGGTAAAGGATTTCATAGTACAATCTCTCTGCACTAACACAAACGCTTTCTTTTCTAGACGAAAATGTGTATTCTGTCATCGTGGTTCTCAATGAAAATAGATTTCGAATAGAATTTCACAAAATTGACAATATCAAATCTGCAGTAAGTTTTCATCATTTTTTATCCTTACGCACTTGATATGCTTTGCCAACTCGTAAAACTTTTAGACTAATCCAGAGTTAGGCAAAGTGAGCTCTCCGGAACACAGGGGTTCCACCAAAGAGTGATTAGGATTGGGTGAAAACGTTCAAAGTGTAAAATGTTCATTCTCAATGTTAGTAGATAACTTCTAAAAAATAGTTGTCAACTAATGTAGATTGCTCTATTATATAATATTAAACGTTTATCCGTTTGGCCTATACGTTCAGAAGTCGATAGCCTATAAGAAAACAAATGAAGAAAAATAAATTATATTACGACCACACATAAAATTATCAGAACGTGCGGTTCTCCAAAATATTTTTCAACCAAAAAGGGTTCCCAGTCTGAAAAAGTTTGGTAAACCCTAATCTAATGTAACCATTTAGTTGGAGATTTGCACTACTGGATTCCTGCTGAGAACAGATTTTAGTTCCATCCAAATTTCTTTTGAAAAAACTGAAAATGATCACTTTTAAGTGATGTCCACTATGGTTATGACTTTTTTATTTTTCTTTTCCTGTATAATAATTAGATGAACTTTTTTTTAAAATACTCGAAAAAAAGAAAAACTTATTCATATAATTAAAAAAGTTCACCCCGCGTGCCAAAAAAATGATCCATATTCCAATAATCTCCCTTCCTTTTCAAGATCATCAACATTTGTCATGTTTTTTAGGAAAAAAGTTTTTAACTATTACCAAAATGAATTTAATTTTAATACTTTGTAATACATTAAAAAAATTAAACACAAATAAATAAAAAAATTTTAAAAATTTATTTAATCAATATTTAACAAAATAAATCTTGCTCCAATTTTTTCTTTTTTTTTGCAAATATAGTATAGTTCTTGAAGGCATTTTATTGCACGCTCTGCGCATTGATTAGTTCTTGCTACATTCAGTAATGAACTTTCTTGACTCCAAAACTTTTTTACCGTATTGAGTGCTTTTTGACAAAAAAACAAACTATTACACAACTCTTGAAAGCTGTCTTTGTTAAATTTTTGATCACTAAACCAATATTTTGCCCATTTGTATGCAATGAACTGACATGTTTTAAGTAAACTTTCTCTTTTTTCAGATAGAAGAATATAAGCTAGCAAAACTATTATAGCTCTAGAGTTCCATCTTGCATTGCTTAAATTAGGTATTTTTTGAAAACGTATCTTTGGAAACTCTTTATTACTTTCGAAATAAATAAAAACTTGAACCAAATGATATAAAAACTTCATATCATCTTTCCATTTTTGAACTTGTTCAAGTTCTTTCAACCCATTCCGAAAATTTTCTTTCAAAAGTTCATACTTACTTAATACTTTAGATACAAAAAAAGTAATCAACGTTTGGAGAGCTATTTTTGTTCCCAAATTCTTGATCCATAACTAAACGTAGAACTCTGTCAAGGATATGATGCTGACAAGCAATAAATTGGGGTTCTTCAAAACCTTTTTCAACGAATTTTCTTTGCAATTGAACAATGACACCATTTTTATTACCAGTGTTAACATTGGTAGTATCTGCTATAATAATTTTTATGTTCTCCCATATATTAAATTCATCAATAGATTTTAAAATTTCTTTAACAATTGTGCTTGACTTTCCATCTGAAAGCTGTAATGCTTTCAATTTGATTTCTTTTTTTTTCGTTTTTTAAAACAAGAACTTGATATTCTTGATCAAAAATTCGCTTTCCATCAAAGTGAAGACACCAATTTTCGAGGCAAAGGGTATTTTTTAACATTTTTTCTATTCTGTAGGCTTTTTTGAATATTGCTCTATAAATGGCTGAATGAGATTGATTTCTGATAGTACTATCATGTTGACGAAAAAAATCATATACTTTTGAAGCTTTAGTAGTTGATAGTTTTAAATTAGTTACTAAATCGATTGCTGTCTTTGTTTTCTGGTATTGTTTGTAGTTTATTTTGTTTTCAACGAAGTAATCAGGATCTTTTGTCGCTGAAGAAGAATCTGAGTCTACCTTCAGTTCAGATTGAGAATTTTGAATTAATAAGTTTGAATTGTTTTTGTGTTTTATTCTTTTTGATGGATGAATTGTATTGATGCTGGCAGCTTTGTTGGTTGTGTATCCAATTTTTCCTTCACTTTCGATTTGAAGCTTGTACACTTTTAAGCCTGCTGTATACAATCGATAAATGATATTCTCCGAAATGACTATTCTAGCCCATTTTCTTTAATGTGTTGCATTCGTATTTGCAACTCTAGTTTTTGGTTGAGTTAGAATTACTGCCTCCTTCACTTAACCTCAAATATTTCGATTAAGTTAATATCTATCTTACTCCATGTTAGTGTAAAATTATTGTGTTTCCCCATAGATAAAATTTCTATGCGTTTGTATACGCATATTTGTATATACAAAATTTGTATCGCAGATCAATGGATTAGGTTTGTTTTTTTAGTAAGAAAAATATTTATTTCATTTCGAAGCTTAAAGATTCGAAATAAAACTTTACCCCAACTGAGCCATCTTACGGCTGTGTAAAAAGGCACGTCTAAAAATTCTGAATCAACATCTTCAAGAAATGTTTGAAACTGACAATGATTTTGTGTGTCTTCTAATGAAGTTTACAACAGAAACCACTGTTTTCAGCATACAGAGCTAAGACTTTTCACCTAAAGTTTATTGATGTAAAAGGCAGTGGAAAAATTGTACTTGGATTTGCCAAATCTTCTAACCTAGTTTTAAACTTCCCAAGTTACCCCCTTTTAATACCAGCTGTATTTTTCTCTCCATCAACTGTAACAACTCGTAGTTGATTCGACTGAAGGGTTTGCAAAACTTTCTCAATTTCTATTAAAATGTCTTTTCCAGTCGTTGCTTGTCAAACCTATTTATGCAAATCAAAATTTAGCTTGTAGACTGGATAAACTTACTTTGCAGGCCGAATCCGCTCCTCAGGTCGTAGTTTGGCGACTCCTGGTCCACAGTAATGGACAACCAATGTACCACCAATGGATTACTGGTAGCGTTTAGAAGTACGATACGACTAGTCTTATGAAACACTGCTCTAACAGAGATAAACAGAGTTATAAAACACGAAGGAATATAAACATTTGATTTCGGTTTGTCTTAAATCAATAAAAATAAATGAGGCTTATGTATATGCTATTCAAAAGTTTTGAGTAAGGGTGTGATCGGTTGTTATTTAAATATTTCAAAATTTTCAATCCTTCAGATCATTTATACGTGCTTTTAAATATGATATATAAACAGGGGAATCAACGTATAGTATAAAGTTATTGTTTTTCTGATTTAACGGGTTGAAACTCTTAATATCAAGAAGCTTGTCAAAGAAAAAAGAGTTAAAATGCTGTTTGGAAAGATTAATATTGTAAATTTTTAAAAGTATAATAGTATTTCCCAAAAATTGTTGAATATAAGTTTTTGTTTTAAAAAACCTGTTTGCCAACGTTTTTGGATGGTGCTTTATATCCAGAGTTGCGAAAGCAGAGCGAAATTATCTAAATACAAGTATACTTACAAAATTCAAAAAATCCGAATGAAAGTTATTTTTAAATTTTTCAATAATCAAAAAAGTCCGATTTCGACTCTAAATTTTGTTCGATACCGATTCCTACTCATAACGTTATCCCTTTGAAATCTCTGACTTCGCAACCATCTTTATATCATTATCCAAAAAATATAACAAGGTGCACAGTATTAATAAAATTGGGCTACTGCTCCACACCTTAAAAGGAGTTGAGAACCACTAGCCTAGGATAACGGCCCCGTATATCATAAACACTAATTCCAAAATTAACCATTGTTTAAAATAAATATATCAGGCTACTTTTCCATGGACAGGTTGCCATTTTGACTGAGTCAAAAAACCAATGCAAAGCAGATCTGTCATATTAAAATCTCCTTTTACGGGCCTAAAATTTTATTTTAGGGTAAAACCATTCAATATATAAAAATAGAACAATGACAATACCTTAATTTTTTGTAATCGATGTCAAATACATTCACATGCAAGTATACTAGTGAGATATTTGTTTTTGTTTTCCTTCAATTCAAAAACTTTTAACTTTTGAAGCCTGATGAAAAGTAATAGAGCCCAAATCATTTTTTGCGGGCCCTTGCTTGAAGAAGCCTGTACTGGAGTATTGAGTAAACCTTAAATTCAATTACAGTAAACTTGTATTTTTTTAATAATAGTACATCTTTTTTGTCAGGCTATTTTCGAATCCTGAAGTTAATGAATGGACATCTTTATTATTGTAATATTTCATCATTTTAAAACACCAGTAATCTCTTCTAGCGTTTGTTTCATGTGCTTTTGCAGTGCCTTACCAACTCAGTGTAGCTTTAACTGTCGTCACATTTATATTCCTTGAACTTAGATATATTTCTTCGCTGGAGAAAAGAGTTAAAGCTTCTTCCCATTATGAAAATAGGTTTTACAATGCGTAACAAAATACACTTCATATAGTCCTTATTATTTCCAGTAAAGTAATAATTTCCTTTTTTACTACTCTCATTATTTCCTACTCATGAAAACAATTTTAGAACTTTTGCATGAGATGCCTCAAGGATTAAGATAGATATTTTGTCATTATTTTTTGCCTAATTTTTTATATTGATTTTGTTGTGCAAAAGTTGAACGTAACGCCATTTTTAAAAATCAGTGCTATAATTAATAGTTCAATACGTTTTTCAATCTAAGCTAAATGATGTATGAGTTAGTAAACCTTTGAGATAACCGATATTTCAGTATCTCAAACTGTCAAAACTCATTTTTAGGCGTTTAGCTTAGTATATTCTTGTATAGAATGTAGTGATGATATTTCATTGCAATATCATATTTGAACAAGTAATATGCGATTCTGTTGTTTGTTCCGTGGATATAATCAATGTCTATCCTCTTCAATGCTCCTGTTTGACGAGGGCAAATCTAAAAATTATTTCTTGAGTTTAATTGTCATTAGTAAAATTATTATCTAGGATTTGTCTATAATGCCAGGATATCAAATTCTTTACTCATATGGCTCAATGCAAGTGGCATAAATTGTATTTTCCCAATGAAAACACTCGATAGGGCTTTTACCGTTCAGGGAGCGATTTGTTTTAAACCCTTTTAGGAGCAGTGTCTCAATAAATGAAAATCGTTTTTTTATTAAAAATAAAAGCAGGCGATCAGTCTTCAAAATTCTGGTCATCAAAGTGTAAAAGAAATACTATTATTTCAATATCAAAACGACGTGCAATACTGTTTTTAAAACCTTAACGTTGCCAATCAATTAATTGTATCTTCTATTCAAGTTTAACTTAATTTTTTAACTTTAATTGAACCATTTTGAACTCTATTGTATTTATTGACATCTTTCAGAGTGACTTTTCTTGTGAGCTGCTCTAAGCTTTAGACTCTATTTATGTAATTTGTTATTTGTTTTTTTTTAACTTGCAATGATATATGTAATTTTGTTTTAGCTAAAATTCCCTCAAATAAAAGATTTTTTCTTATAAGATCACGTGATTGTTTTGATTTTTCTGCATTGTACTATATATATAAAAATATTACTTAGCTTTCTTGCCTCTTACCCCTTCAATTCAGGACCCTTTTTGCCACATTCGAGTCCTAATTGACCCAAAAATGTTTCAAAATATATCCGTTTTTAAATTCTATATACTATTTTACAATATAATTAGTAAGTATATTTAACACTATTCTTAGTTATAATTAAAATGATCTGCTAATTGATTAGTAAAAATGAAATTTACTGGCAAACTCGATGACCACCAGAATTTTGTAGACAAATCACCAGCTTCCTCTTTCAATGGAATTTTATATAAAATCAGAAGATTTTCTTTTCTTAGGATATTGGTGTCGCACTGGTCTTGAAAAGGACAAATCATTTTTCTCTGATACTGATCCAAAAGAGGTTGTCCAATAAGCCAAAGAAATATATGTAGCGTTCCACTTCACACTTGCCACAGTGCTAACCTACCACAAAACCCTTAATTACATGTTCCGTTCATTTTTGACATGAAGAGTGCAAAGGAATGTTTGGATTTCGAATCAAGTAGTAATTCAAAAGATAAAACTTGTATCCAAGACTTCGATTTTCATAAACTTACAAGTTACACACTTGTTTGAATGTTTTTCCAAAAAACTAAATCAAAATATTGGTTTCACAGAAGACGGTGTTTTTTCTAGCAATGAAGGTACCTTTTATGTAAATGGTGAAGTAAACGGGCAAAAGTCACATCGAACTCCGCATTCAAAACAGCAACGAGCACAAAAAGTTATGGCTTTGTGTGGTTTATGGAAAACTCACGCGCTTGGCGAATTCTTTTTCGACGGTTATGTCATCGGTGGCACTGGTCTTGCTATGCTAGAGGAAATGCTAATGCCACAATTTGAATGTCTTGGTGAAGGACTTCCTGAGTCGTTGCAGCAGGATAGCGCTCCTGTCCATTTCGGCACAAAGGTAAGAGATGGGTTGAATGAGAATTTTGCTAATTGGAATGGAAGACTTGCTCATGTGCATTGTGTAGTGGCTTTCTCGTTCTTCAGAGCGTATTCCTCTTGCTTCTTTTTCTGGGACATGCTAAGGAAGAAAGTGTACGCAACAAAAAGCACAGATGGAATACACTTCACTCAACGAATAAGGAGCGAAGGTATCAAGATGGAAGGAAATGCAGATTTATTGCAGCCAGTTCTAAAAGAAACATCTTGAAGATGTTATTTGAATAAAAATAAAAATTAGCAGTTCTTTTTTACCTATGTGCCCAAACTTTACGAACACCTTTATAGATATAACTTAGTTTCTCTTGGCTAAACCAAATTTTAACTGATGTGCACGCCTCAAACTGAAGAAAACATCATTAACCCATTTACGACCAATGTTCCTATTTTGGAACATAAGTAATTTCATCTTCGTCTGCTTTTTTCAATGACTTTGAATATAAATCGTCTGCGTTTTTTTAGATATCGTCTGCTTTGCTTGGTCTTAAATGGGTTAAACAGGGGCTAATTGGTTTAAAAATGAATTTACATGCTTGGGAATGGATCGTCAAACTAAAAAAAAGCCTCTATTCAATTTTTAATTCTCACTTTTCTCTAAGTTTTGTCGCAAACGAGTTTTTTCCTTTTAAAATAGGTAATCGCAAAAAAAGAATATCTAATATATATTCAATAATCTTTTAGGAGTTATCATTCGAAGAAAGTCTAGATGCGTGCCTTGTTGTGTATAGTATAAGCGATAAAGCGAGCTTTAAAAATGCCCAAGAAATCTTATTCAAGTTAGGCAAAGTCTCTCGCCAAAAACACGCAGTAATTCTTGTCGGAAACAAGAGCGATTTGGTCAGATCAAGAGAGGTCCAATTTGAAGGTTTGTACAGTTTTTTTCATATTCTTGTCTATACATAAACTATAAAATGTAAAAAAATTTTGGTTCTACGACGTTTCAACCAATATCTTTTAAATAATAGACATTTTGACTATATGAGCTTTTAACTTGATGTGTTTGGTCTTTCAGTTAAAAAGTATTTTCAACGCTTTGAAGTTCTAGTTAAATCTAGCTCATTCTAGATGTAACTTTCATTGGTGCCATTTTTGGAAATTTTCATGTCATTAACCTTTAAATAAATTTTTGACCTAAAAAATTATATTTTTAACCTGAAACACATAGAAAGAAATTTCTCCAAGTTGAATAAAATGAAAATATTGCATTTTTTGAATTATTTCACGTATAAATAGAAACTGAGGATATACTTTTCAATATGTAAAAAAAAATTCAATTCATTTGCTTACATATTTGGAGATGTGTGGAGATTGTCTAGAATCTCGCTCTTTGTAAAATTGAATAAGATACAGTAATCTTTTATTCATATAAAACAATGATAAAGATAAAACTTTGACCATAGACATGTATCGGATATTCGCAAAAATGTTTACAACCACTTAATATCCTCATCCTCGGATCATTTAAGTTTCAACATCCGCAATAACATTGGCATCCGCAATTTTCAAACATTTCTCTTTTTTATATATATACCGCAACGTTTTTTTTCGGAATTTTACATCTAAAATCTTGATGATGACATTATGCATAAGCAAATGCATCTAAATATCTCTCTAAATTGTTAAGAAGTATAAAACTTGAGTTCGCTTAGAATAACAATTATGAAATCCGCAACTGCTGAAAAAAATGATTCTGACATTCGCATCCGCATCCACTAGGATGTCAAGTTTGATATCCATATCCTCGGATACAGAAAATTTCACATCTTCGTCATCAAATCTAACTAGATTGCATTTTCTTGATAGTTCCTTTGGCAGTATGAAAGACCCTCATTCGTGAGCATTATGATTTTAAAATGTATCTTTACTTTTTTTGTATAAATAAAATATTTTTAAATCAATTTAACATCGTTACTTTTATTCCTATACGACTCCTCTACTTCATAATTCATTAGGAGCAGAAATTTATATAAAAATGAAAGATTTTGCTCATCGCGCTAAAAATATTTTAATCAATTCATTTTTGTGACCTTTTTTCATTATTATCTTATTTGAGTGAGAAATAGATTGTATATGTTGCGAATATCTTCTTCATGCAAACATTGTATGGAATTATCTTCTAACGTTTGTTATCTCTCTTTACGGAGGATTATTTGCTAAAATCATTCGGCATTTATGTAAAATGCGTGGAAAGCCAATTTAAATACGCTTTTTCCAAATTTTATCTGGACAAGCGGGTTATCTATTTTATCAAAGTGTTCTCCAAATGCTAGATAGTTGACATAACTGTAACTTTTGTTTCCACGTTGAGTTCACCTCAACGACAACATTCTTTACTCTGGCAACGTAAGCTAAAGTTTTTCAAGTGTCGGCAATTTTCATGAGAATAAAAGTATAACTCAGATCATTTTCCTATGGTTTTATGAAACGCGAGTAATTGATAGAGAAAAAAATGCATACTTATTAATTTTAATATAATTAGTACTAAAGATATTTATAAATTAAGTATACAAAATTTTTGACGCAAAAATTTTACTTCTATCAAAATTAAGGATACATTTTAGCAAAAAAATTTTACTAATTAAAATTTTTCAAAAATTAACGCTGATTACTTTTGTTAAGCAAAATGTGTTCGTCTTTAAAAAATATTTCAAAGTTTGTGTACACACTATGGTTCGCTCTAGTATAAATATCTGATTAGTTTTATGCAATATGTCATTACCATAAAATAATATAAAGTTTGGTCTCCTACTACAAAAAGTATAACGTTCATATATCAGTAAAAAAGTATATATACATCGAAGCATTTTTTAGAAGTGCTACCTAGGGCTTGAGTAAGGTTGGTTAGGTACTGGGTTTCGATAACTCAAAGTCTTGGGTTCGATCCCGCATCAAGTCTACTTTCTCATAGTTCGATACAAGCGGCGCAATTGTGCGTTCTCGATGAAAACACCCTGCGGTACTTTTATCCGATTCTAGGAGGTTTCAACCAAAGATCAATTTGATCATTATAAGAATATTTATTTGGTTTTTCACACAAAAAGTGTTTTAACCCTTTGAATTATCTTTTTTGAAATTCTTGAAAAACTTTACTTTTTTTAATTGCTTCAGGCTCATATGTTATTCTATTTTTAAAATTTTAATGTCATTGATCTTTAAATCAGTGTTTCTTTGACTAAAGGTCGCAAAAATTCAATTCAATTACGGCATTTTTATCGTCAACTTTTTTCAGGAATCTAGTTTAGCTTCAGACTTATTTAAGTTCCTTTCGTAATTTCAAATAAAATTAATTGTGATTTAGTTTAAAAGATAAATTAGCAGCTTATTCTCTTTCTATGTGATGATAGTGTGAACTTATGAAGATCTTACCTTCTGGAGGTGATAGTTATTTGTAAAGTATATTATTGGATTAGTGGTATAAATCCATGAGACATGAGGTTTTTTAAATCACTCACAACCTCCTCCAATGGAAAATATCGTCTAGCTAATGAAATACATCCTTACCTGACTCTGTTGTTGTTACTGCACGTTTAGCAAAGAGAATTGTGCTAGGGGATCAATTATCACCGACATTCAAAATCCTAAATTTCAACCCAGAGAAAAATGGAGATTATAAGAGCACACGTGAAAACATTTTACTCAAATTAAATTGAAAATCTACAGTGGTTAAGTAATAATTAACTTTCAGATAATACGACATTCCTTAGAAACAAAATGATTATTTAAAAAACTTAGTGGCAATTAATATCCATCGGATTATAATCTTGATATGCTCCCAGCTACATTACGTTTTTTGACGTATCAGGACAAATAGTTTGTCCTCAGGCTTGTTCGGATTCCCGAGGTTCCCCTATACTTATTTTATTTTAACCAAAAGCGTAGAGTGCAAAAAATGTTAAAGAGCACTTCTCAATCAAAATGAACTAGCTAACTGCATGTGTTCAAATATCCTGTCAGCGTGAGGTCCACATCATATGGAACCCGTTGATCTATAAGAATAGTATGCCCACTCGTAGGCCATGAAAGATAGAAGAGTGTTTGGGAACTAATCACAAGCTTATAAGTGAGTTCGTTTTTAAAGCGCCACATGGATGGATAAATACTTCATAGTGAAAAAGGGTTAACATTCCGTTTGATATACAACATGTATGTGTTTAGAAGGGAAGAAGTTGGCAATAAAGAATGGATGCAAGTTCATCGAAACGTCGGCCAACATAAACTACAATATCGACAAGCTGCTTGTTGGAATCATCAGACAAGTCCTGCTGTACGAAGATAAAAAGAGCATACACTCCAATGAAGTAAACCTGAAGGATGACAAATCCCTTTTGCACAGATCATCTGTCAGCAAAATAATGAGTATTGTTAGCAAAGTTGTTAAAAACAATGATTTGAGCTCCAAATCTTGCCAGAACTTAAATATATGAGGGCACAAAGCCCAAACTACTGCATCTATGCCAATTGAGGTTTTATTATTCACGATTCTTTCACAAAACTAAGCTCATTTCAAATTAAAATGAAGGTATTATAATTTATTTGTTATAATCTAATTTTAAAACAATAAAAACGATCTTACACTTTTGCAATCAAATTTTCTTTTAAATTTCTCACTCTAAAGCAGGAAATCGAATCTCAAATACAAATTCATCAAGGCAGTCTCGATAAACCATGAACTGAATGTGTATACTAACACTGGTCAACAATTTTTTACTTTCTGAATGTTGTCTAGATTTCTACAAGTGAATTAGGGTATTCTGGCACTGCTGAATCAGGAAATGGCATCCGTTTCTCTCCATCAGGTCAGGTTTTTGTGCTAAGTTGATTTGAAAAAATCAAATCTTGTGACAAAATCAATTACATTTTTGTGGCATTATCAGCTGATTTTTGTCAACACATATCATCCTAAACATGTTTTTAAGAAAAAAAATGTTTTGCCAACAACATTTATTGATTACATGATAGAAACATCGATTACTGTCATCTGAATGGTGGGCATTGATAAAGGTAAGTACAAGTAAATTGCATGTTGCGTCACCACTGTTCAAACTTCAGGGCTTGAACTTCCGTTTCTTCGAACTCCTGGAATGTTCAGCGGCAAGGAGGTCTCTCTTCAGATTCAGACAGTAGTCAGCCATCATGACTGCGTCCCAGCGACCCTGATATCTGGTCTCCATCTCCTTCATGTCCTGATGGAATCTCTCGCCCTGCTCGTCACTCATTGAACCCAGGTTCTCAGGAAACCGGTTCATATGTGAAAATAGGTAGTGCATCTTGATGCTCATGTTGCAGCCCAGGTTTCTGAAAGCAGTCAGCATGTTGTTGACAAGTTCTGCGTAGTTTCTGGCCTTATTGTTGCCAAGAAAGTTCTTCACTACCAAAACAAATGTCTTCCACGCTTCCAGTTCCACTTCGTTCATTGAGTTATTGAACTCTGGATCTCTGATGAGCTGACGGATCTGGGGACCATCAAAGATGCCAGCTTTCAACTTCTCTATGGTCAATCCTGGAAAAGCATGGCACAAGTAAGTGAAGCAGTCACCATCTTTGTCCAGAGCCTTGGTGAACTGTTTGATTAAGCCGAGCTTGATGTGCAGCGGTGGGAAGAGTATTCTGTCTCTGTCCACCAGAGGGTCGTTAATGACGTTCCTTTCTTTGCATGGCTCCAATTCCTCCCGCACAGGCCAGTCCTTCTTCGTGTAATGCTGAGCACGGTCCCTACTATCCCACATGCACAGAAAACATGGGTACTTGAAGCCAGACTGTTGTCCCAACAAAAAGTTCACCATCTTCAGGTCACCACAAATAAACCACTTATGCTGATCATAATCAATTTTCTCCAGCACATACTTCACCGTTTCATACTTCTCCTTCAGTGTAGTCGAGTGAGCGATGGGTACAGAGGCAAACTGGTTACCGTTGTGTAGAAGAACACATTTCAGTGATCGCTTGCTGCTGTCAATGAACAGTCTCCAATCTTTGAGTTCGTACTGTGGCACTCCAAGCTTGAGCAGAAGCTACGCAATATCAGCACAGTACACCAAGTCCTTCTCTTCAGAGAAAAAACAGAGGTACTCTTGATGCCTGTTGCGGAAGAAGCTGATGCGAGCACTGTCAGAGAGGAGGTTTTTTTCCTTCAATCTGGATGCCAACAGTTCGGCAGAGTCCTTTGACAAGCTGAGGTCGCGAACTAGATCATTCAATTCCTTTTGGGAAAATGGATGTGGAGCATCATCTTCAAGAACCACTTCTTCTTCTTCTTCATGTCCTTCAACACTGGAGGCATCTTCGTCACTAATGTCAGGAAGTTCGCCGAAGATAGGCACTCGAATTGCATCACAATGAGCTACAGGACGACGTGCTGATTGAAGATCAGGATACTTGAGGCTGCCCCGGTTCTTTCTGTTGATTCCAGACACATCAACAGCGCAGAAGTAGCAGTCAGTGACATGGTTTGTCGGCTCCCTCCAAACCATGGGAATTCCAAACTTCAGACTCCTCTTGCCGTTGGTCCACCCACGCAGAGTCTCGGCGCATGTAGGCGCATGTAGGTATTGTACATTCTTCAGAGTTCGTTATTTCAAGAAATACAACTTTTTACCTGAATACTTCTTGTCATTAAAATAATTATTTCCAATCAAAACAATTATTTGACATGACATTTTGACCCCACCAACTTCTTCTAAAATGCTCCACACATGCGTACATGTGAACAAAAATGTAAAAAACGACATGTGGCCATATCTCAAAAACTTGACCTGATTGAACAAAACTAATGTGAGTTTTGCATTCAGCGCATCAGATTCGTCCTAAATCAGCTTAAAAAATGCAGACAACAAATTTGTTGTTGACCAGTGTAATCAATATATTAGATCCACACATGTTTCATTTTGGTTTTAAAATATCTGAAAGCTTCAATCAAATTTGCGGTTTACTTCTAAATACTGTCTTCAAAAAAATAAAATATCTGTTTTATACCAAATCGACTATTCTTATTTTATTTCTGTACTGGATTTTGGATAATACGGTTAAAAAATATCTCGAAGTAACAATTGAATTAGTAATGTATGCCTGAAAATCAGTTCTGTAAAAAATTTTCAAAAAATCGCTGCATATTAGGTATATAGTAAAAATGTACTTTTTTTTTTTTGTATATTTTGGCTTATAATACTTTCTACAATCATCCTGAGTATGAAATATTTATTTAAAAAAAACAAAACGTATTATAAAATCTTTTGAAAATTTGTATGAGAGAAGGAACCAAGTTGAAAACTAATTGAAAAGAACATGTGATCAAAACAAATAATTAAAAAAATATATGTATCTTGACTAAATGGAAGATCTACCATGTTCTAATGAACTAGGAAGTGGTATTATATAATATTCGGTGCTTCAAAAAAGATTTTGACTGTGAAAAACAAGTTCCTCTTTTACAAATGAAAAATATTTAAATCTATAGCTTATCATCTAGGATTACAATTAACATTTAGCTAAGATGGGTAGGAAATCTGAAAATTTAGAATAGGTCAGATTTATCAAAAAATGGCACAGATGTGAAAATTTAGTCACTGTCAAGATATTTTTAATTTTAATTGAATTTGTCCATCTTTTTCCTTTTGCGTCAAAGAAATAATTTTTTAGATGAAGAACGTGGACAACTTTTTGTAATTGAACAATGAACATCACGAATGATTCATCAGAAAAAAACCTTTGAAATGAGATTGGTTGACAAATATTCAGGCCTGATAATAAAATACGATACTGATAAAAAAAGTCATCATCAAGAAGATTCTTTAATCAGAATGCTTTGAGAGAGGAAAAAAGAAATTTATCCTTATAAAAAATTTTTCGAACACGCATTGAAAAATATAGATTTGTAATGAAAAAAGAGCTACCAAGAAAGGATAATCATAGAATGAATAGCAAAATTACATAGTGTAAATTATATGACGTAGAGACTACGAGCCGATAACGAATTTGTAGCCAAAAAGATGGAGGTCCTATCGAGTTACATAAGTTATTGTAGAATGAAATATTTTGAGTGAATTAAACACCTAAAATTGGTTTATTAAATAAATTAGGAAAATAATTACCAGAGAAATACTGTAAGTAGAAGTCATTTTTATGTTTATATATTTGACATTGATTTACAGGTTTAATCGATTTTTTGACAGGTTTTATTGATTTCATAAAAAATGAACATCACCATTAAATTCTACATACTTGAAATGAATAAAAAAACTTTTTATAAGAATAAAAATTTTAATTTTGACATGGGCTGTCATATTTAAATTATTTTGTCAGGTTTGACTAATTTTAATTAAAAAAAAAGGAATATAATCATTAATCAGTAAACACAGACTACTTGAAAATGAGTATATGTGTGTAAAATGCCATACACGGTAAACATCATCACCTCCCTATACTTTCTATTAAACGTAATTCTCTAATTCAAAAAACTGTGCCTGATCCTTTCTTTTTGGAATAAATCAATTTTTTGACAGTTTTGATTGATTTTCATTAAAAAATTAATATCATCACTGAATTACGCATGCTTAAAAATAGATATATATGTGTAAAAAACTTTATATTATTACTTAGATAAAAAGTTGCTTTTTAAGATGAGCTCTCATATATAAATCAATGCTTTGATAACTTTAATTGATTTTTATAAAAAAAATTCAATATCACCGCTGAATTCCGCATCCTTGAAAATGGGTGTATATGTGTAAAAAACAGTATATAATTATTTAGATAAAAAGTTTCTTTTTTGAGATGAGCTGTCATATGTAAATCACTTTTTTGACAGGTTTGAATGATTTTCATAAAAAATGAATATCACCACTGAATTCAGCATATTTGAAAATGGGTATACATGTGTAAAAAACTTTATATAATTATTTAGATAAAAAGCTTCTTTTTGAGATGAGTTGTCATATTTAGATCAATTTTTTGACAGGTTTGATTGATTTTCATAAAAAAATGAATATCGCCACTGAATAGTTCTTTTTGAGATGAGCTGTCAAATATAAATCAATTTTTTGACAGGTTTGATAAAAAATGGACATCACCACTGAATTAAAAAAAAAGTTTTTTTGACATAGTTGAAATATATTTGTAAAAATATTTATAAAAACTTATGTTTGATAAAAACAGGGGAGGGGAGCGGGCACTTTACGCCCCCCCCCCAGCACTTGAGCGGGCAAATTTAGCCCAGCTTAGGAATTACTATTCTAAACTATGGTGCAACAATTCACTTCTATACCCAGACAATTCGTAAATTTTTCTTTCAAAGACCGAATTTTCGTAATAGCAAATTGCCTGCGACTTAATTTTCTAGGAATAAACGTTCTTGGATTGAATTTTCCGACACCTTTTAAACATATCCATTCCGCTTATAACCAACTTCTTAAATCATTTTCCTTTAGGTAATTAAAATTAAATTAATCATTCTGAGCCATGTAATTAAGTGTCTGTCAGCTTTAATATAATTGACATTCACTATCACTCATGATAGTTCTATCCTCCTTTCACGTATTACAGCTAGCAATGACTCTTAAGTGTATTTCTTTACCGCAGTGTCTTTTTCTATTGACTAGTGAGCGCAAATATGTGAAACATTGAGAAGTTTTAGCTTTTCACGCTGAAATTATGTAATTGTTCTTTTTGCTGCAATTTCTGTTTTTAGGGAATTCATTTACAACTTCTTTGGGCACACGATCATAGGCTTTTTCCAAGTTACTTTAAAAATGTTCAGGGGAAAATTTCGTGAGAATCTGATAATAGAAATGAGATGAAAGGAGGCTATCTAACAAATCCAAAACTATTTAGGACAATGTACTAAATGGACCTCAACCTTTCGATCTCAAAATTGATAGGGTATATTCATGAGGTTAGTTTTATTCGATGCAGCTTTTGCTAAGCTACAAATCATCTTCTTTTGAACTCGGTGGATAGCGTATCAAAAAAAGAAAAAGAGAATTAGGCTCCCGAAAGGAATCCCCACAGTTGAAGAAGGCCATAAAAATGACCAAAAATCGTTTTAAAGGGTATATAATTTTTTTTGCATATTTATCAAATTCATAAACATCTGCCTATATTTAGATTAAAAAAATATGTACATTTTTAGAGGACCATGCACTAAATCGACCCCATCATATGGACGACAGTGAGTCTTCCCAAAGGGCGATTTGGGGAGACTCACTAATGCAGACTGAGACAACTAATTTTTATATATTTTCTTAAGGTTGATAACGCTGTCCAGTAAACAGTTATGATAAAAAGCTTATAATAGTCTCAACCCGCTTCTGCCAGGGTTTGACAGTAACTTCGATTGTCGTACAATGATAACTCGAAATCTTTTACGCGCACTTAATAATTTAATTCTAATTTTAAATAAAAAAAAATGAAGAAGGAATATGTTATCCATTTCATATAAAGTGTTAGACAGTATAAAATTAGTGATATCAAATAGGAGATATTCTCAGACAATTGTTTTAAATAAATAATGAGTTATTTTAATCCGGTAGCTGACCATTGGGCCCTACTTTGGGAATTGTTTAGAGACAATTTAGGTAAATATAGGTAAATTAGGTAATGTAATCCTGCCCACAACGGAGGAGGAAATGTTGTATATGCCTGATCAAGATTTTAAATTTATTCAATGCAAAACCGAAAAGGATTTTCAAATTTTATAAAACATGAATATAAAATATTTATTCAAAATACATAATAAATCCAAGATTATTGTTTGCGTTTTTGCATCTGAACAATTTTATTCATTTCTTCTCTCTTTCTTTTTCCTCTTTTATGAGTTCCAACCTTAAAAAGAAGTATGAAAATTAAAATATGCAAAACAAATAGAGAATAAAATTTAATATGCATATAAGAATACAGAAATAAATATTTCATGAAAACATAGGAAAAGAAATACAATGAAACCTGAGGTTACAAGTGTTGACTCTTCTTAATAACTATAATTTATGTGGGTTAAAATTCATTGAAAAAGAAAACGAGATGATTAATATCCAAAAACAATACCTGAAGGAGAATAAGAAAAATATTTTGGTTCACGAACAGTTGGTTTTCTAATAACAAATTGTTCGTTTTGTTTTTCTTAGTCATTTTTCATCTGGACTAAATATGTATCCGAAGATAAAGAAAAAATATCTGCTTATAAATTAGAGAATATAGGAATTTTTAGAGTGGTGAATCTCCATTATAAACTACAATGCATTGGATACTAAAGACATATTTTTGAATTATTGTTCTGAAAAACTTTGAGAATGAAAATATTGAGATGTTTACGATTTTTGCGATTCACAGGCATCAGTTTTATCACGCTCTATAGTCATCATAAAAAAATCCATAATATTAATTCCGATAAAGAAGAGCTCTAAATGGACTTATTTGCTCCAACACAACAAAAAAAATATTCAAAAAAAAAAGATCTAATTCACTTATAAATTTTAATAACAAATCAGAACAAATTTATAACATACAAACTATAAATTAAGGCAGATAAAAAGAAATAAACTAGCAATTTTCTTCTCATCCTTTTCTAAGCTTTACGTGACCTAGAGCGTAAATTTAAAATATGATGGATTTCTATGACTATTCCTTTTGTTCTATAAAGATGAGTGTCATCAACAGAATGAAGTTTTTTTTTATGATTAAAAATATAAACACTGGAAATTCTGTATAGATCACAAGTCAGTTTGTTCGCGAAGCCTTCGATTTTCCTAAAATTTTACATCAAGTATCCAAAACATTACATTTTATGAAGATTTGGTGGAAAATTTTCATTTAGAACGTAAATATTTAGCGGAAAAAGTGCGAATTAGGAACTTTGTATGAGTAAAATGACATAATTCATTATGATAAATATGATTAAAAAACAGCCGGTGCAAAAAAACTATGGTGAAATTATGCGAGCTATTTCATTTTTCTTGAGGAAATATTACGTTAGGCACAGTTAAGCCGAAAAATTGTACATTTCAAGCCATAACTTAGTTCAACGTTTCAATAGTTCACTTGTAAAAAAATAAAATGACTCGAGAAATTATTTGTATAAAATAAAATCAGAACTTTTCCATTTAGATACAGTGAAAGAGAGTTCTGCCTCCGGCGCAGAATTTATTTGTATCATCAATAAAAATTCAATCGAGATATTTTTAACTTAAATAGTAATGCAATAATGGTTTTATACACTTTTTATTCCAATGTTCCATACCTATTGGTGATGGAACGATTAATGAGAATCGGGATTCCTGTTTTTATTAAATATCGGAATCACATGAGAGGATTTCATTAGTAACCTTTCGATATCGCAAACCCTGTTCTTTTTTAGGAGTATTAAAAAAGGTTAACTTTTTAAGCCTATTTTAAAATTTAAATAAATTAACTTAAATTTTATTTAACTCGATTTATTGATGTTTCAAATTAATTTTTTTTATGTATCGAAAGGGACATCCGAAAAATTTACTGCTAACACCCGATTCTTCAATTATTTTTTTATTAAATAAACATGGTTAACATTTTAAATGTCTATTGTTGAATAATCTTCTGTTTTTGTATCTCTAAGATAAATTAAAATAATTCTTTCTTCCATATAGAAAATTAGATTTATCTAAGCTAGCTGTTTTAACTAGAAAGCAAGAAACAAATTAAAAACTTCAAATATATAAATTGTATTGTGAAGACGAGTTAAACTAAGAGAAGGGAAAGACTTTTGATGTAAGATTCTTTATTATATTCGCTGAAGGTAGTTAGGCTTTTATGATCAGGAATTTTTATTTCTGACTTCTGGAGGATGGGAAAGTGTTTTAATTGGAAATGATAATCCAGGGTTAGGGTGCTTTTTTGTCCTTAGCATCTTGTAGATCTCCGGTTTATTGTTAAAGTATGTAATCAGATAAATTATGTCTTTAGTTTAGCATCAATTGCCCAAGAGAAAATAGCAATTTTGAAAATGCGGTAAAGAGGTTTGCAATTAACTGATTAGTCCGAATACGATTTTGGTTATTTCATCAAAAATTAGGGTTTGTCTACGTTCTATTTATAGGACATTCGTTGTTAAAGAAGATAATTCTTTTATTATAATTTTTCTTCTGACTGCGTCATAGATAGAAGGTAAAATATGTAATACTGTTAAAAGTTTGGTGAGTATATATTTGTTAAAGTGGAATTTTATGTCATTTTTGGATATATTAACTTTTTAAAAGGTCTTTGCCACTTGTGTAAAAGATTATAAGGTAATTATTAACGCTAGAGAGTCAAAGCGACATGTTAAAGAAAACCTTGACGGGTGAGATCCCAATATATTTTGAATTATTCATTCTTTATATCCGAAAAATAGGACACACTTTTAAGAAAGCTGTTATGGAGAATTTAACTTAGAGCCTGATAAACCATATGCGAAGTTGTGTAAAAGATTGTGCAAACGTTTTTTAAATTTATACTGCTAGTTATAATAGCTAATACTCTTCCCCGAATTCGATTATAAATTATTCACTCACAGGAATGGTATATGAAAAGTCTGTATTATTTTCATAGTTGGAGGCGCCATATATACACTAATGGTTGGTTAATCCGTCATCTACGGTTATAGCAGTAATCAAGTCGTATTAAAAATATTTAAAAAAATACAAAAAAATCAACAAATCTTATTATTCACTGAAAAAAGTGTCAAATAGTAAATTGGCGGATTAGAAGATCATCACTAGAACAAATATTAAATGTATTGATGAAGAAATTAGTGTTTTTACGACATATATAGTCTAACATTTACAATAAATTGCTGAATCTCAACATAAACGCAATAAAATGTCCAGATTCACAATAAAATGCTTCAGTAAAAAACAATGAAGTAAAGTCTACTTTATAACAAGATATACTTAATTCTCTATAGTACAAAAAAGAGCGCATTAAAGAATAATGAGCCTTGGGGTCTTAAAAATTCCAATAAACAATATATGACAAAAAAATTATGAAAATTAGAGAGAAAATAATTACTCGTTTTTTCAAAAACTTCAAAGCTCTCTTATCTCGTGAGACTTTGAGTAATTCAATAGCACGCTTTTCATAAGGAGCAAAGCCAGTGACTTCTCGAACGAGATCTTTGACAAACTGAATCTTTTTATTACTCCTCTATGTAAAAGGGTATTTAATAAAAATAAAATCAAAAAAAAATGATCAACTTACTCTTCTTCTAGAGGGCCTAGGTGGCACGACATTTTTAGTGACCTTGTATCCTTTATTCAACCCAATAGCCAAGTCATATTTTATTGCCATTTAAATACTATCTATTAAAAAAAATAAATGGTTTGATCTAAGTAAATATCTGCATAAATTGTGTTAAAATTTTCTATTAATCTTTTAGGCGTATAAAATAAGTAGGAATCTATCGGATAGGAATAAAACCGGATATCCGACTTTTGAAAAGAGCAGAATCCGAATATCATATAAAATTTATCGGAGGATATCAGGTCAAATATTGAATAATTGAAAAAATTATTTTATTTAACGATTTATAAAGAATAAGTATAATTTAATTCCATTTATTTAATTTTCACACTTCAAATTCCGTCTTGCAAAGGTTAAAGTCTGTGACTACAACGTTCTTAAAGATTTTAGTATCCTCAATTTTTACAAAAATGACCCTTTTGAACCAGCTTTCAGAGTTTATATCTCAAGAACCATAAGACTTATAAAGTGGAGATAAACATCGGTAAACTTTTCTTAAAGAGTTCTATAATTAATTATACCAATTTTTAAAAATTCATAAAACTAGGTTGAATTGACATGAATGCCTCAAATTATTTAGACAATCGTCAGAAAAACTATATTAAATTTTCAAACATTAAAATCTTTAAATACTTTGTTTATATCTTTACCAGACTCTTCCAAATCTTTATAAACTTAATTAAGTGGTATACTCCAAGGATCGCTTTTCATAATCAAACAAATTATTATAAATATGCTGTTTTAAAATAAACTGTAAACCATTATTAATTACTATAGCATTCCAAAAAACTAATTTTATAATTCAGATATTTGAATGAAAAACCGTTGACAACGATTAATGAAAATATTTCAAATCATATATAAAAAATAGAACATATAAAGAAACGCCATACTTTTATAAATATATAAAGTTTTACTAAAACAAGAATAAAAAGTGAAAAAGTAAAAAAATCTAAAATATTTAAAAATCAAGTCTTAAAAATACGGTAATCATAATATATTTCTTTTATATAGATGCAAGAAGAGATTCAAAAGTCTGCTAAGAAAATTGTAGCACAAAAATTAAGTTAATATTTGCTTTTTTTTTCCTCAGCTAAAGAAGCTCTGTAATAGGCTAAAATGTGAACCTTTTTACTTGTAAAAAAGAGCATGAAGCATAATTGCAATTTAATTGCTATTAACTCACACGTAAAAATCGCTATTATGGCAGGTTTTATCGTGATCCAAATATAATTTATATTAATATACATGAATCGAAAAGAATAACAATTATTATTGGAAAATCTTGGAATTAATCCAATATTGGATTAATATTAGATTTAGGAAAATTTTTTATCAATTGTTTCTTACTATTTCTGTATTATTCTATCCAAAATATTTTCTAGCATGTTTTCATCATCATCTGTTAAAGTTTTTCCTAGATATACTGTGGTGGTTTAACCACTACTTAGAAATACAGAACAAACAAGTTTCCCGATGCGTATTCGCTAGATATTAATAATTGTTGGTATGAGGAATTAAAGATAGCTTCGTAGAAAACAAATATATAAGTACAGCCTTTCTCTGAATGGTATCTTTAGATATGCTTTGCTTCCTAGTATCACACCTCACATTAGAGCACCTGAAAACTATGTAAATATAGAAAGAAAAAGATAGATCCTAGAAAATATAATTTATCATGAAGAAAACTTAAATAAAAGAGATGAAACTATTCCTTTCAATAATTTTCAATTTATTTGTCTTAATTTAACATTTGATGACGATACTGGACCAGATGACATAAATATATTTGTTGTTCAAAATGTATTTTTCATATAGTACAATCTCTAGTACGGTGGCTCTCAATCTTTTTACTATCTCGCCCCTTTAAGATCGAACCTTTTTCTCCACGTCCCCTTGCATCTGTACTTTTAATTCCTTCCTAAATTTTTAAGAAAAATAAAAAATATTTTAATATATATTCGTTTTATTAACAATGAATATAAATAAGCGAGATACTGGTATACATTTTAGTAATTATTTGTAACATTATTAACATTATGTTTGATTATTAGTGAGATATTTGACATTGCTATATGTGGATTAGAAAATAGTTAGAATCCAATGAATCTGATTTGAGACTAAATGGTAAACAGAAAGATATTTGACCCAGAATATGTTATTCAATATAGAAAATAGATCAGCAAATTGTAAATAAGTAATACCCATCACAAAGGGGTATTCATGCATTGCTTTCATAAATATAATATCTCCCCACATTTCAGGAAATCGTATGAACTCACGCCTCCTCTTAGAAGTTGCGCGCACATAACAACTGAGTCTAGTACATATTTTCAATTCATCTCGTATTCAATGCAAGTTTCCTCGTTCTAACAAACTTACCAAGACTATTCCCGTTCTGAAGCCTTATAAACATGCTAATGATATTGATTCGTATCGTACCATTTCATTGATCACTTTTTTTTCAAAATCTTTGAAAATCTATCCTAGTTAATTTCAATACTTTTTGTGTCTATCATAAATTGATTTATTGTAATCAATTTGGCTCTTTTGCCAAACGATCTACACAAGATAGATCTCATTCATTCTATTTCCGACTCTTTCAATAAAAATTACATAATCCTAGGGGTGTTCTTAAACTTAAAAAAAGCGTTTGACTCTGTCAACTTTATTATTTTATGTCATAAATTATACAGGTATGGTTTCAGAAGTACAATTCTTAACTGGATTAATTCTATTTTATCTTCACGTCCCTCTTATGTTCCTATCCCGTAACCTCATCCATCACACGCAATTTGCATACCTTCCTAACAAAAATACGGAGACAGCATTATCTCGTCTAACTACCTACCTTGACTCTTCCCTTTCTACTCAGAAAATTTCTTCTACAATTTTCCTAGGCATATACAACGCTTTTAACTCAGCCTGGCATCCTGCCATCATCACAAACCTAGTTCACAAATTATTTCCTCCCAACATCATCAAATTTATATGGTCATACCTTTCAAACCGCTGTCTCATTTTTCACATCGAGCTTCCCTTTTCATCCATAAGCTAACCCTCTCGACTCCCCAAGGAGGATGTCTTTCCGATATCTTCCTGGCTAGTTCACATAGACCCGCTTCACGATCGAATCTACACAAACACAGATTTCTCTCAATATTTTTCAGATGACATATTATTCATTTTCACCAGTAACTCTCAACAAGAAAAGCTCACCAAACCCTCTTCATTTCTACTAAGGCTACAAGAAAGAGCAAACACACATAAGATAGTCTTTAACTGCAGCAAAACCAGCCTCATTCACTTCACACGCAAACCAAATAAAACCAATCAATTAAATACCACTACTTCTATGCCTGCCTCAAAAACTATGAAATATCTAGGACTTTACCTCCAATCCAATCTAAAATTTTCAATACACTTTTAAAAAATATACCAAAAACTCTCAATCACAGATTTTCATTTAAGAGCGCTATTTCTTATAAATAGGGCCCCCGTCCCAAACACACCAAATATATATACTCATTCTTAGTCCTCCTAGTAATTCAATACTAAATTCTTTCTTGGGGCATCTCTTTAAAACACCCCACAACCATCCATTTTCTTAACAAAATACACCGTTTCTGCCTACTTTGCATCACCAACGCATATCGCACTACTACCACACACTGAGTAGAAATTCTAACAAACACCCTTCCTATATTCCGATCACACCCACAACACTTCTCAATCCTATTCTTTCTACTCTATTCTATTAGAAAAAATATGCACCAAATATTGCTAACTACCTAGTTCATTCCTCTATACCAGAGGCGCACATCCTCAAAATTATTGGAGGGGGGCGAAATTTTTTTCTTGCAATTTTCAAAATTAGTGGTCTGGAAATACCACGGGAGATCAAATATTCAAGCAATCCTTTAAAATAGAGTGTATTCAGCGCATACCTAAAGTCCTAAATTTATAAAACTACTTATATTTTTTTTACAAAATTGGTGAATTTAAATATTATATTTCCAGTGAAAATATTTTAATTAAATATGCATATCGAATATAGTGCGCAGAAAAATACCCCCAATTAAAAAGTAGGAAAAAATGCCCCCGAAAAAATGCCCCAATTTAAAATTAGGAAAAAATGTCCTAACACAAAAAATTATAAATTAAAATTTTTAAAAAAGATATGTCAAATAAAGATTTTTTGTAAAAAAAAAAGTTAACTTTTCATCTAAAACATTTAAAATTTAATTAAAGTAAACTAAAAAACTCAGCATAAGACAATTTTTTAAATACAAAAAAAATTATAAAACAGCAAATATTTTTGGACTTTGTGTGTATCAGAACACTTTCTAAATATAATTTGTATTTTAACTGATTTTAAAAACACATTCCCATAAATCTGCACCTTTGGTAGTTAAAAAAAATCCAAAAATGTTAAGGGGTGGAAAAGGCTTTTCAAATGAAAAATGAAGTAGTCTACCAGGCACATTACAGGAATTGATGAAAGGATATTTGATTCACAGAAAAAACAAATAACTGAAGGTTAGATAGTTTTATATGAGTGAATGTAGTCTAAAGGCCAATAGTCTACTAGACACCCTGCGATGTTTATATGAAAAAATGTGATTGATTCAGGGGCAAGGGTATAAAACGAAGTTATAATTGTGCAAACAAAATAATAGAAAAAATTAAGATCGCATTATTTCATTTTACTCAGCATCATTCAAAAATAGTTTAAAAGCTAAATTTATACAAGCTACAAAAATCTACAAAAAGTAAAATAACTGTTAACATTTTGCAATGATTTGCCTTTTATAATAACTTTTAAGGAAAAAAAATCTATCAGAAAAAGTTATATAGCTTCAACAAAAACTAAAAAATTTTAGAGCATAACTTAAGTTTTTTGAAAACTAATTTGACGTATCCCCTACAGCATACTCTATGGGTGGCATAGCAGGTTGGTTGAGATGATGGACATAGCACGGAAGCCTCTGGATTCGATTCCTCATCGATGTGAATTTGTTCATAGTTTGACATAAGCGGTACATCAGTGCCTGGTCAATGAAAATACATCCGCTGCACCTTACCTTTTACTCAAAATTGGAAAATTTGCTACATAATTAACATAAGAGAGAAAGATAACAAAATAAACTAATAAAGCAATTTTCACTATTTTAAAATGGAACCGTCCGTTCTCAGAATAATTTCAAGATAATAGGAGGCATAAAGAATTAGAGTTTATTCAATATTTTCAAGTTTTTATAAGCAGCAAAAGCCAACGTTTAAGTAGCTAGCCCTTATAATTAATATTTAAATAACGGTCGACAGACATTTCGCCCCATAGACAATTTGCCCCCTGACAAATTGTCTCATAGCCTATTAGTTTCATCCATCTTTGCTTATTATATGTGTAAAATTATTTAAAAAAGTTATATTGTTTATTAAATCTCTATTAAATTATTTCAAATTAATCAATTTATCTCTTAATTTTTTAGAATTGTCCATGAGACAAAATGTCTTATGAAAAAATGGGGCGAATTGTCCATGGGACGAACTATCTTATGAAAATAATGGGGTGAAATGTCCGAGGACCAAACTAACGTAAATCAAAGTATACGAGAAAAGAAAATCATTGCGTTTTTTTGAATATTTCTGTCTACAAATAAAATCCTGTCAGCTGTCATAAATAGATCAAGTACATTTTTAACAACTGAAACATTTTGTTTCAATATTATATTTTTATTATAATAATCAACAAATTTTCTTAAAAAAAGTGATTTGATTATGTACAGTGTTACTTATAAAATTTAACAATCGAACATTATAAAAAATATCTTTGCTCAAATATTAAGCAAATAGAGTATTCTTGCTTTTAAACTGAATAGATAATCAAAATATTCATTCCCAAATAACTATTGAAAAAAATTTCTTGACTTGAAAAAATTAAAGTTTTCAAATGTTACAAAATGTAGCAAACATAGTGATAAAGATTAAGTGACTTTTGTTGAAATAAAATTCTTAGCGCGAGTCTAACAATATTCATTGATATAAAATTGTAACGATTGAAAACTATTTTAATTTAACTCTAAATGCAAATTAGACAGAAGCAGTGGTGTAGCCAAAAAAAAGTTGATAGAAGGGGCACAATTTAAAAACAAAAAACATGCGCAACATTATTTATACTTTCTTGATCCTTTCATTGGAGAAATTTTCAAAAACTGATATCGCATAAGATGCATGGGGCACCATGCGGTACATAGGAGTGTGGGCACGGCCCCTCATGCCCCAGCCTAGCTACGTCACTGGAGAGAAGAGAGCTGAATGAGATAGGAGAGCTTAACAAGAGAAGAGGGCTTGAATGAAAGAAGAGAGCTTGAATGAGCTTGAGTGAATGATTGAGTTTTAGCAGAGAAAGCGGAAGAGAAAAACAGAGGAGAGAGAAAGAGAAATAGAATCACAGTGACAGAATATGAAAAAATCTAGTGGATCATCAACATGTGCTTGCTCAAAAATATATCTTCGATAGGAAAAATGCGATCATTCATACATGTTTTATAAACAAGCAGCAACTCTTACTTATAGAAAATAATTTGGGGGGGGGGGGGGGGCGAAGGTCATTTTCGCCCCCTTCCCCGGATGTGCGCCCCTGCCATATACATCCATCTCTTTTAACTCACCCATATGCACAAAATCTATTCAAAACCTCTATATGCAAAAATAATTTTTTTGCAAAACAATCAATTACACACCTTCGTTCTACCTCTTCATCAAACTCCGTACGTATCTTCACAGACGCCTTAAAGAAATCCCTAAGTGGGTCCTTTGCTTACGCCTTCTTCAAAGGCTCTTCCACTCGCCCCTTTTACACCCATCTCTCCCGATTAAATCCTCTACTCTCAATCTTCGAATGCGAGATCTTCAGCATTTTACACTCCTGCACTACGATCACTAACAACATTAACCACCTCCTTCCTCACTTTACTACCATCCATTTCTTTACCGATGCACAAAACATAATCCACGATCTCTCTCTATCACACAGCATCCCTTTTCCCTCCATTCAACTCGCCTCCAAACTAATCAATCTTACAAAACATTTCCACATACACCTATGCTGGTGCCCTGCTCACCTAAACATACCAGAAAACTCCCTCGTTGACTACTTAACCTCAAACGTACACCTAACCTCCCACATCCCTCTCATCAACTCCCTACCTCTCAAAACCTTTCTAACGCACATCAACTTATCCTCTCTAGAAGAATGGCAGATGCCCATATCTTCATCTCAAAATGCACTAATTTCCTCTTTACCAAACATCACCACAATGCACACAACTTTCAAAAACAAAAAATGTACTCGCGTTCAACCATTCGTTGGCTACCAAGCCACTGCTCAGGCAAAGCATATCTCTTCCGAATTAAATTTAAAATCCATACTATCGTTTCGGATGCGACACAATAGAAACGCCATCCATCTCATCTTCACATGTCAAATCTTCTCTTATCATCGCCAAGATCTTCTAATTCGCTGCCTTTCTTTACTTAATAGATCTCCAACAGCACTCTCAGATCTTTTGTTACACCCAACATTACTAAAATCCCTAGAAACCCTCATTGATACCATTGATAACCCTATGACAAACTAATCTGCCTTTCTTTAGAATAATATCTGTGACTCCTCCCTATCTCTACCAGCATCTCCATCCTCCTTAACCAACTCTCAAGCTTACGCAAGCATATCAGCCCACCTTGGAAAGTGCTTTGAGATCTATCTATCTACCTACCTATGTAATATTGATATAGCTATTCCTCAGGGATCAATTTTCGGTCCTATTCTCTTCTCCATTTTCATAAATATAATGCGAAAAAGTAACCATCTCTTCATTTATCTCGTTGACGTTTGAGACACAACTTTATCAAGGCAGTTTGTGATGAATATATAAAATAAAAAAGAAAAGAAAATTTAGAAATAGCTATAACTATTCTTGAAGGGTATCAGTAAACTTACTGTGCATTCTTATATCAAAATTTGATTTGCTAAAGGATTATTTGTTTTTATGACTATATATTATTTTATATATAAGAAAAATTTGTATCCCAAAGTTTATGACTAAACTTTGTATAAAACTATTGTATAAAAATCTGATAAAATTTTAGAATAAAATAGATGGCGTTAAATTGAAAAATTCCTCATAGAACATTTTTATACACTTTTTTATAAAGAAAAAAACTTTTCTTTGATTCGTTCCCAAAAAAAATCTGAGAAGAAAAGTCGAAAAATTTGAAATTTTTTAGTCTGAGATTTGATTGATTGAGACAAAATGATAAAGAGGATTGACCTATGTTGATTGATGGGTGTAGTAAAAAAAGATCAAAGAATGCAAATGTCATATGCTGGTGTAGTCAGTGGTGGCATTTGGTACGATGTGTTCCGCAATTACGGTAAGATACGATAGCTTTTTAAATAAAATTATGGTTCGAATTTATGTAAGAAAAAGCCAAAGTTCGAAGAAAATGTATCGCTGTACGATTTTAATTTTGTTATGATATTTTTATATAGCGATAGATTTATCTGAACACATTAAATTAAACACAAAGCTTTTTTGTCAACAAACAATATTATTTCAGAATTTTATTGTAACTGGGTAAATGAGTTGGATAAAAAAGATACGATCATTGCAGAAAGAATATTGAAGGCATTCTAAGTTTACATTAAACATTTTTTTCTTTACGTTTCGAAATTTTTCCCCGTATTGCGATATGTTTTCTAAATGTCATATTTTTTTGCGATACGATTTTACGTTTCGAAAGAAAATGAAATTAAAAAATGTGAAATTTCTTTTCGTATCGTAGTGTAGGTCATCACTGGGTTTAGTCGAATTGTCACTTCTCTCACTTAACTTCCTAACGCCGTGTGAAAGGAAGGAAGAGGTAGAGAATTTCTGCAGTGGCTTCCCTGTGCTTACGTAATAGAGGAGAATGTGGGCAGCAGAGGTAGAACATAACGCACAAATATCTATCCATGTAACCTATCATTGTGTGTGTGAGTGTGCAGTTCAGACAATTATCAAGTTGGGAGAGGAATTTTGAATTCATTCCCAGCCTTTAGCTATTTACACTCACAAAACTTCACCTCATAATTCATAGCTTCTCTTTGCCTTGGACGCTATTCATGCAATGAAGACATGCTTCATTCTTTGTCTGGGTAAGCCTAAACTTTAATACCTACCCTTTCCTTAATTGACTTGTTAAAATGGAACAGATGCAGATATTGCAAAATAATACATGCCAACTTTAAAGGAAAACTCTTCACACTAAAATCTCACAGATGGGTCTCAAAAATTGGCATAATATATAAAAATTCGTATTCAAAACATTTCAAAATTTTAATACATTTTATGCGGTGTTTTGTTAGCGAATTTATCTTCTTAAAAATTCCCAATATTAAGTCCGAATATCTAGTAGCTACCAAGAAAGGGCCGACGCAAACTTTAGCTCCTCTCTCATTCCCATCTAAAAAGTAGATTATTATTAATTAAAATATTTTAGTTAGTTGATAATGATTTAGAATTTTTGTTAGAAATATTGAAACAAATGTGACTTAACGTGAAATTCTTTTTCAAAAATACTAATGAGCTATCTACTCGCGTACTCAGCACAAGCGTCGATAGGGCTGCGTGTTAAATTATCCTCCTTTAACTCTATGAGAAACATTTGACTCCAGTGTACCAAGAAATGGAAATCGCGTGCTTTAACCCATTTACGACCAATGTTCCTATTTTGGAACATAAGTAATTTCATCTTCGTCTGCTTTTTTCAATGACTTTGAATATAAATCGTCTGCGTTTTTTTGGATATCGTCTGCTTTGCTTGGTCTTAAATGGGTTAAGTATATAAAATTTCATTTTAAAAGAAAGCACACGAGTAGTGTTAAAATTCAGCTCTTGAAAGCCGAATATCAGCGGAATAGGGAAAAATGCATCCCACAATTCTAACTGGAAAAAGGTAGCTGATCCTAGGATTAAAATTAAAGTGTTTGAAAAAAGATGTAAACATTTGGAATAGATCATTTTTGTAATAATGCAAAAGGTTGAAAGGTGAGAATTGTAAAATTTGCCCTTGATAATGACATGCAATTAATTAAAAATTAATAGTGTGTAGAAATATGCACATAAGGGATTTAAGACGCCAAATTACGCATTTTAGTTGGAAAGAAGACATATGAAAGGATGGCAATTGTTCCAAAGTAAAATTTGTTCACTATTTGCGCAAGTTAAATTTTTGCGGTTTGCAAGTTAAAAAAAGTTTGAGTAGTTTTATTTTCATATATTTTGAATATAATTTTATGAAAATATTACAGATTTACAATTTTCAGCTTTTCGCCAAAATTTTATGATTTATTAAAATAAAGATAAAAGATTAATAAAATTATTTTAATATTTTAAGTCATATTCTTGAACACACAACGCATTGACGGTGAAATTTGGAATGCTCTTAAGGTAAGACACAGTAATTTTATATGAGAAATTATTTTTAAACTAAATAATGTGAAACAATAAGATGGAATACTTTGAATGTACCTAAACCATATAAATTAACTTTTTTCAAACGCTAAACTTATTTAGTTTTTGTTAGTTAAATCTAACGTATCTAATATTTACTAGACACAGGGTAACTAGTGTTGGTGAGTCGGGGCCGGGTCGAGATTCCGAAGTTTTTAAGAGATATGAGTCGGAGAAGGAAACGGAGTCGTTTTTGTATTAAAAATAATTTTTTTATATAAAGAAAAAAATAGTAAACATTTGGAATAGATCATTTTTAAATGTGAGAGTTGTAAAATTTGACCTTGATAATGACCGTTACTTTAAACAATATTACAATTAGTTATTTTTTACAATTTTACTTTAAAATTGTATGCAGGAAAAATTCTTACTAAAGCTGATATAGTTAAGTCTTTTTTTGATTTTGAATATTGTGCAATAAAATAGAAATAATGCGAAAAGAAGGAAAGAAAAATAAAAACATCTCATTTTAATGAGATGGTTTAAGTTGCTTCGTTAAACCGATGAAATGAATGTGTGATTCAATGGTGGATAGATTTAGGCGAAGAAACGATTCGACATGCAATCGCTTTCTGTATTTGGATTTGATATAAAGAACCTGTAAAAAATCATTTCCACATAAACAAGTTATGGAGAACGACATCAAATGTTTGATAGCAATTTGTAACCAGAAGTTCAACAAATTGGATTGATTGAAATACAGCTGTAGTGATATATCACCTCCACTACGCTGATCTTCTAGTACATTGATTCCCAAACTTTAGGCCATGGCCCCCTAGAGGTCATAAAGCAAAATTTAAAGGGCCATAATCTGAGGCTATGCATAAATAAAGCCAGAAGAGTTTAGCGGGTAGATAGCCAGTGGAGGTAAGGATTCTTATCCCACCTGTGAATACTGTGGATACGCGAACCCCTAGAGCACTTAATTGTTAGAATGTTATCAAATTTGTAAGATTCAAAGATTAAATCACATAGCAAAATGCCCTTTTTAATTAATCTTATGATTATAATTGTTAGATACAAGTGGACAGTCACGGTATTCACCGGCTTCTAGTACATTTATTTGAAATGGATTCTTTATTCATTCTTTAGTGTCAGGCACAGGAAAAGAAGCCCTAAATCTAAATATTTTATCTGCAAAGCAAAAAGTAGATTTGAAGGTAAAATAAATAATTTTTGTTTCAACTGGTAGCAATGAGTGAAGTATATTATATCAAAATAAGAAGCATGGGAAATTTATCCATTCATTTTGTTTTTTTTTCATTCCTAGAGTTATTAATTTCATCAAAAGTCAAGTAATATTTTGAAATAAAAAATTTAGTCAAAACATTTTATGAGATTGCCACAAAGAAAATTCCAAAATGTTTTGATTTCATTTAAACTTAATACTTTTTCTTCTCTTTCCTAAACAACGACTCGTGTTTAGAGTACCGAGACTTACTGACGAATGATATCGATTTTAAATGCGCTTATAAAAAGAGTCAGAGTTATAAATTCAAATTTCATATTGCAAATTTTACCATTAGTTAAAAGTTAGTTAATGAAATTAATCAGTTTGTTAGTTAGTTCATACGTGAGTTGTTATTTTTTTATATATTTAATTTTATAAGTTTGTTATGTTTTCCATTAGATTAATATTGTATAAATCCTTATAATCCAGTAGTTTCAAATAGGGGTTGTACATATTCCTCAACGGCTGCATTTGCATATCTCACGAGGAACACCGGAGTTTTGATAGCGAGTTAAGAAAAATGTTAACATGATGAATTGTACAAAACTATCTTGCAAAAATGAGTGTAATATTTATTTAAAATTCAAAAGTTGTACGCGCTTTTTTCTGAACCGGCTATTCGAACACTGCTATTGATGAATCAACATTCCCAAAACTGTTACATATCAAAACAGAAAAAGCTTTGTTTAAACGGCAGAACATGAGGTTGGATCTAAAATAATTCATAGAATACATAAACTTGCAAATAAGAAACAAAGTTTTCGAGATCTAAGTAAAATAACTACCTACTTGTTAATTCAACTTATAAGTTTGTTTATATTAAGCAAGAAATCCCTGTTTTTAATTAAATTGAATATTTGCCTAAATTTCAATACCCTATAAAAATTAAATAGTATAATTTGCAGAATAAAGTGTGTTTACACGCGAAGGTAGTTCAGTAATATATTGTAAAGTAAGAAATTTTCGTGACAAATTAATTTCGTGAAATTCACGAACACAATAATTTCATTGAATAAAATTTCGCGCCATAGTTCTAAATTTTTTGTTTGAAATTTTTCACAACTTTTAAAATCGTTCATATATAAAATTTAAAATCACTATAATTTATGTCTTCAACAAGTAAAGAAACTTAATTTTTTAGCCTAAAAATGTAAAATTTTAGAAGTGGTTATTCGCGAAATGAAAGCTTATCGAATTCATTTTTGAAATTTACTTCTTTAAATTTTGTTCTCGGCAAATTAAAGTAATTTTTAGTATCTTCATATTTAAATACAAACTTTTTATAGTTTCTGTATTTCGCTATCTTTAATTTTTAACGCTATATTTGTAGGGTGCATAGATATCTGCAAAAATGTTAAAGGGGTGCAGTGTATTCTTGACACTTTGAAATGTTGATGTCTAGACCTTTCATGTCATACAAAAATAGGAAAGTTTTGCATAAAATTTTACATCGCATCGTAAGTTGTATATTAATTATTTTGTAGGTGAAGAATTGTTTTTTGAGAATAATCAAAAATGGCAAAGAACACAGAACCATATCGTTTTGGAATGTGAGGATGAAGAAAAATTTGGTTGTGCGAAGGGGCCAGATTTTCACAATTATTCTTCGCTTAGATGACATCTTCGACATCAAAATACACAACTTGACATTCATCTTCAAATACGGTGAGATCAACTTTTCTTTGCATTTGTAAACTGTCATTCACTGAAAAAGTAAGCTACAAATACCTGTTCACCTTCTAGTTTAGTAAATCGTGCTTTTTAGTAATTGAATAGTAAAATTTCCATTTTATACAAAAGTGATTGGTAAACCTAGGTACTTTAGTTATATAATCGTTATTTGTAAAATCATTCATAAAAACTTTCTGTGCATGCGATTTCTCTTATCTTTCCCAGATGCCTATTCTTATTCATTCTGATCCTAATTGAAGTTTATAAATCCCTAAAGGTCAAAATCATATTTTTCAAATAACTTTAAATTTTATTGTTAAAACTTTTGATATATGATATGGTGGTCTTCATACTCTTCGTATTTTTAGAGACAAAAATAAAATAATTTTTTAACTTAAGGATTGTTTGTCAACACATCTCAAATCAAGGAATTTGCTGTTGCTGTGAAAGACGATTCTTTTAAAGTCAGTGAAAAATGGCAAATCCGAATAGAGGGCATAGAAGGGAGTAAGTTGTCACTCAGCATTCTCACTCCTTGTCAAGCTCTAATCGGTTTCTACTCCTTTGCCATTACTTCATCCCTTTTGGAAAGTGAAAAGATATATCGAAAAAATCCCACTCTAACCTTTATCTACCCTGATCTCGTTTATCTTCTTTTTAATCCATGGCAAGAAGGTACGAATTTTATTTCTTTGGACTCTTAAATTGTCATTTATATATTGGCCTAGCATTTCTGGAAATAATAATGAAATTATGCTTTCGAACAAAACATTATATACCACCACAAGATGATTAATAATTACGTCTCTCAATTATAATTTCTACGAATAAAAACACTAAGGAAAGTGACGATCTTTCTGTCGAGAAGGATGTGGATGATTTAAAGATGTGTACTCTTTGCGCCGATAAAAATATTTTGTATAATGGAGTTTTCTACTGGAGTTTGGCGTGTCGAATTGCTTTGTTTTTATCAAATAGGTTGCAGGGCTCGATGTCATGGCATAGCAGGCCGCAGGTTGCCGGCCCCTGTTTTAAAGCACGACACCTAACCGTAAAGAAAATCGATATGTATTTTGTGATTTATGTGATGTAGAATTTCATCTGTGTTTTCTAAGTGAATTGATTTTCTCTCTCTACCAAATCTTCTAATATTGATTTCTTCGCTTTATAAAGTTTTTTGAAAAAGCAATTGAGGTAAAAAGTAATGGAATCTGAAGGCAGCTCAAGTTCTTTTTTTGAAGAATCAATCAATTACTCACTATCATTCTCTAAGTTCATCTAGCGATGATGATTTTAATAATAACTTGCTTTCATATAAAAAAAAAGTTGGGAACCAGTTACTGTGAAAATATCAAAGACATTACATCTAGCCAATCTGCGCCTGAAGGGATTGCTTCGAATGGGAAAAATATTTTGACATCTTGAATCTTTCTTTTCACCCAAAAATCATACAATCTATATTCAGTAAGACTAAGTTGAAAAAAGAATTGAATGATAGGTAAGTTTTTTGTTAAATTTGTCTTACCTTATGACTACAACAAACTACAGGAGTACACAGAAAGTTATAAAACACTAGATTAAATTGATACTTATTATTTTTAGAATTTAGTTATTAAAAATGAGTACTTATGATTCTCTAATATGTTTTATAAGTAGGTTTTAAACCTGACAGCATCAAAGTAGTAATATATTTGATCTAAAAGTAATCATTGCATCATTTACTGCAGGCGGTTGCATGTTTCAATACTGGAACTGAAAGGCGTGTGTAAGCAATTTCATTTTTTTTGGCGTGGGTGCATACAAATTTTTATCTGTTTCAAGGTCCTAGTGTACACCAATATAAGCGAATATCTGGGATTATAAATATTTTATACCTACTATTTTTGTAAAGTCTTTTTCAGGATTAAAAAAAAGTTCAAAAGTATATTAAACTAAAGTACTGTTTTGAAATCTTCGAAGTACACCATATAATGTCATATTTTGCGTGTTTAATTTATCTGGGACAAAACATGGATCAAAGAATCAATGTCACAGATTTGTTCAGTTATTTCCACCAAACTCCTTTTTTGAAAGCCTCTTTAGGGAGAGATATGTTTACTTTAATTCTCGCTTTTTGTGTTTCGAGAGAAAAAAAAACAAGAGACCTGCATGACAAAATTTCTGCAATAAGAATCCTTCATGAGCATTTTTATGAAGTCTTCTCTGAATATTTGAATCCAAATGCTAGTATTACATTTCATGAACAGTTAGTTAGTTTTAGAGGAAGGTGTAATATTAAAATTTATGACCGTATAAAACCACGTTACTTTGATGTGATATTTATCACTTCAATGATTCAGAAGACTTCTACTTATCGAAACCGCAAATATATGTTTCAGGATACCCTGATAAAAGTTATTTTTCTTCCTTATCTATTTTAAAAAGACTTTTTACTAATTCAAAACTTCCCAAAATATGTGGTATATTTAGATTTTATACCTCTTATCTCAAAGTAAAATAGGCTTTAGCTAAGTATTGTCTCATAGTAAAATGGAGTTTAACTAACAATAGTAAAGCATGTAATACAGTTATGTTTACATGAAAGTTCATACCTAGTGTTTTAAAAAACCCTTACCTAAAAACATTGAATTTTAAAGAATGTGAAGAATTTCTCGAGATTTCAACGATTTTAAAGCTTCTTGATTCTCGAGAAAATAAACATGGGACTCGAAAAATAGTCTTTTTATTATTTTATTTTTATTGCATCAAAAATATAATAGAATCTCTTAAAATTGTTAGTATGACTGAAACTTCTAAAACATCAGAATCTTTGCAACTATTGCGAAATACTTGATTAATATTCATACAACTTATATATTGTGAATGTGAGAGAAATTATTCAATGTCACACTTTTTATCAGATTACCTTTAAAAAATTAGTCATTAAACGTTCTAGCTCTTTTCAAATGTTATTTTAAATGAAGACTAGCTTTACTTTGCCTGTATCCATATTGGTGTTTATAGCAGTTGTTCTATTTTCTGGAGAAGATTCTTAATGCAATTTTTCATATCGCTAGAAAATTATTTTATCAAAAAGTATCGTTTGTTATTTTATCAAAAAGTATTGTTCCAAATCGTAATAACGTTTTTAGTATTATTACAAAACCATCTCTAAGCTTTTAAAAGACTTAAAGATAAAAATCCAAGCATGAGACTTGCTAATTAACATATAATGAGACAATCCTATTGCTTGCGTATGCGCTATGTGCATATGCGGAATAGTTTATATCTTTGTTTAGATCACTTGGGTATATTTGAGTATGCGTATGTGTCCTAAACATGTGTTTGTGTGCCGCTGATTTCATTCGTGTCATATTTCTGAGACATCTGAACATTTAAGCACTTTATTAAAAGCGTAGGTAGTGGTTAAATATAAATTGACAAGAAAATATATAGCGGTCCAGCGTCATCGTTTAAAATCGTCTGTTTTACATTAGATAACGTCTGATTGATTTATTATTCAACGGGTTAAGGAAAGCTTTGTTTTTTTCTTCAGAGATATTTTTGTTGGCGAAAAAAATCAATCTAAATGTGAGTCAAGGAGTAATATAGGCTTGGGAAAATCTGATCTAGAGCATAGGAATAAGAAAATTTTTCCTGTTTTCTATCTATATGATTAATATTAGCGATTTTACTCAATCCTTGTAAGAATTTTTCCCCTTTACAGAGGATGATGTCTATTTACAAGATGAAACTCTCAGGAATCTATTTGTTTTGAAAGATAAAGGCTATATATGGACAGCTCAGGAAATAGAAAAGAAGTATAACAGGTTAAATGAAACAGCGCACGGAAAAATTGGTTGGTTTTATGGACAAGTAAGAAATTAAACTTAATAAGAACTCTCGTCTTACAGAAAGAGAGGAGATACATTTTAAATATTTGTTTATTTTATAGACCAAAATTTTAGAATACGAATATCAGGATATAACAATAAACTTTTGCTTTTGGTATGAAGTATTGATGTAAAAAAGTTATCCTTATTTTTGAAAGCTTTAATTCATTTTCCGATTTTGGATGTGTATAGTTCGTTAGTAATGATGCCTACTTCACGTTTACTTATAACGATAAATATCATTATAAGCAAACTTAAAAGATACCCTGTAGTGTTTTCGAGAAGGCAAAATCAGAGCTTCTTAGAAGAAGGGTTTGTGTATGCATTCAAACACAAGACCTGTTCGTATCGAAGTCAGCTTAGACAGACAACCTTGCAGACGCCACTTTTATAGATGCACACATCTCTCTAATTTTTTGTAGTGTAAGCATGCGAAATAAAAGACTTTCCTTGATAAGATTTTTTACTTACTAAGTTTTACCAACTTTTTATCTATGTAAGTATTTCTTGCTTCATTTTCCCTAAAATGACTTTTTGGAATTTTTTGCTAAATTACTTTTGATGGCATTATGTGATTAAAATGGTTAATTGTTCAAAATAGTACACTTAAAAGATTATAACGACAAAAATATCTTTGTCTTATACATCATTTTATTCGCTCAAAATTTCTATGCTTTTTATCTTCCAAATGTTTTAATTCTTTGGTCAATATTTTGAATGGGCAGCTGACCACATAAAGCTCGGTTTGCCACGCTCATTACTTCAATTCGTTTAAATTTATTTATTTCATTTAAATCCCTTTGAAACTACAAGGAAAAATGATTTAAGCCACGACAAAATTCAAACTTTAGTTTTAAGTAAAGAGGTGTATAGTATACTTATAGATATTACAAAAGTATTGATTAAATTTCATTTATTTACTAGTGCATATGTCATATATGTTCCTTCAAAACTTCTCGAAACCACAAAGTTCATTACAGATAGCAACAATATTACAAATTCTTTCCACAAATTTCGACAACCAAGATTATTCTAATGTGCAAGAACATTTAAATGCAAAAACCATTAGGGCAAATTTTTATTTTAACAAATGTTTGCACACACTTGTTATACCGCTTTAAATTAAGTTACATATTTGGCTACTAAGTTTAATTTTATGTATCTGATGTCACATCGTTTAATTTGTCTTTTTTTATATATATAATACTTCCGGAAGCAATATTTTGTGTAAAAACTACACTTTTGTCTATTTTTGTATATACAAACAAGAATTGGAATTGTTGGTTACCAGATTAGAACTGGAAAGGAATGCGAAAATGTAAATTCTAGAAGCGTATAAAATCTAATTTTTACGTTTAGTGAAAATAAAAAGTTTCGATTTCCGAGAGTAAGTCATTTGACATAACAGCACCTTAAAATCCAGCAATGCTCAGAGTCAGTTAACACTTTGATGACGAGAATGTTAAAAACTAATCGTCCACTTTGTTTTTCAAGGAAATTTTATATATTTAAAGCGGACACTTTTCATTTCTTGACACACTGCTGGCACACTGGTCCTCAAAAGATTAAAAGTGATGATGAGTAGAGATGCATCTGATACCCGCATCTGCAAAAATTTTTACATCCTCATCCGCGAATCATTTAAGTTTTAACATCCACTTCCCCAATTTTTCAAACATTTTTCTTTCTTCTATATGGTGCCGGGCCAAAACGCCCAAAACCAAAACGCCCGATACCAAAACGCCCAAAACCAAAACGCCCAATACCAAAACGCCCGAAAATAATAATTTGGGCGTTATTATTTTTTGAAGTTTATTCTATTTTGACAGTTTTCAAAACGGTCAATTTGACACGAAATGATAGTGATCAATTTGACTTGAAAGATAAAAGTGATCACACAAAAATACATTATTTCTTTTGTTTGAAAAACAATTAAACTACCAATTTAAAAGGAAAATCAGTTTGAAAGCAGAAAAGATGTGACTAATTTAAACAGGAAAACAAGAATATAAATAATTTCTGATTTTGGTTCAAAATTTCAGGCGTAGTTCGATTCGATAAGATTCATAAATTCATGTGAAACAACAAAGTGTTAAGTTTAACATATTCTTAGAAAAATATATAAGATAATAATTGGAAAAAAGCGTAGATACAAGAAAAAAGCTTAAATTTTTAAAATATTTTTTATAGATTCAACTTTCAGACGTTCTTGTATCGGGTGTTTTGGTATTGGATGTTTTGGTATTGGGCGTTTTGGGTTTTGGGGCGTTTTGGGTTTTGGGGCGTTTTGGTTTTGGGGCATTTTGGTTTTCCGGCGTTTTGGTTTTCCGGCGTTTTGACTCGAATTCCTTCTATATACCGCAAAATATTTCTCGGAATTTTTCAACGTTATCACTTTATCCAAAATGTTTGTGATAAGTACGACTTCATGATGACATTGTGCATAAGCAAATGTGTCTAAATATCTCTCTACATTTTTAAACTTGCGTGTGCTTAGAATAACAATTGTTAATTAATTTTGACATCCGAATCCGCGTCCGTTAAGATCTCAAATTTAACATTCGCATCCGTATCCTAGGATACAAAAATTCCACATCCGATACATTTCTAATGATGGGGGAAACATTTATCACTTTACGTCATAAACGTAGTATTAGAGTAAGATTTGTATGAATCTTGGACAAAAGCTGTGAGAGGCAAAATTCTTTTTATTAAACAAAAATAAGGTAGAAAAATTAAGGTTATCAAATGTCATTCGACGAATCAAAATACAAGCAAAGAATCTATTATTCGATTATTTACCTTTTGAGACAGAGTTTCCATTCTGTGAGTAACTTCCTTGAAATCTGTTATTGCAGGAATTATCCCTGATTTATTTGTAAAATGTTTAAACAAAACTGGGAGAAAGACTAACGTGGTTTTTCATAGTTTCCCATCGTCAAAAGATCATTTGTTTATAGCAATCACTTTTGCAACAATGAAAGATGTTGTTGTAGATGCATTTGAAAATAAATTACGTTTAATTTATCTGACCATCAACCAAAGAATGTTTTAAGTTGATTCACTTTACTTTTCGTTAAGTCAGTGTTCACAGCATATTCAACTGTGGATCGAAAAAATGAAAAAGTTAAGTGTTTTTGATATATATTTTAATTATGTATTTTAAAAAGTATAGAAAAATACCATCCATGATTATGGTCGCGTGATTTTCTTAATCAAAAATTAGAGACGACTTTAAGATATCGATTTTGATCAAATACACGGTTACCACGGAGTCATATTTCACCATATATAAGGCCCGCATAGAGTAACAAATGAAAGCGTCGTTGAATCAAAATTTAAATCTGATCAGGAATCAATACTCTTGTTATCCACGCTATATGGCTAGGCTACGTAGAGTGTACTTACACTCTGATTACTAGAGACTGAACTTATCCACACGTCACAATATCAAATATCTTGTTTTATAACCTGAGAAAATTTTTTTTAATAAATATAAAAAAAATACTCTGAAATAATTTATATATGATGGCTGAATTTCTATTAAGCAAAATTAAAGTTAAAAATAATTGAGCAAATGAAAGTACTTGTCTGCGTCTTACGGGCTTTAAGAATTGTTTTTGAGGGCGTGTTGACGCCTGCGAGCTACAGTTTAGGCACTCCTAATCTAGGCTAAACAAATTTAAACAAAATAAGCAGTATAGAAGGTACCTTATTCGTGCGTTAAACTTTCTTGAAGCTGTCGTTATATTTTGGCTGAAGTTGCAAAAAGAAGTTGTCTGGCACGAGTCTGCTTAGAGCGTATATGCACTCCTTGAAATTCGCTGAGAGTATTGACAAAGTTTTTATATCGCTACGCTTCGTCTTGACTCCAGCGGGGCTTCAAAGGAAATTTAATGTCTCACTAGTTGTTTGTTGACAAGTGAAACAAGTTATCAATTCATTCTTCCATCGACTGTAGGTAGACACTGAATCAGAGTAAAAGTTTAACTTACTTTTTGCAACTTTTAGTTTTTTTCTTCTTTTTTGTAATTTTTAGTTTCTTTTAGTCCGGTGGTTTCTTGAATGGGACATTTAGAATAATCAATCTATTCGGAGAGTCCATTTTTGTTAGTTTAATGTCGGAAGCACCTGTAAAAAACACGCTTACATACTAACTTCATGCAAAAGTTTTTTTTCTAGCTATCACAAAGAGACTTGGGATGGGTTTCTTCAAAAGTACATCATATTTATACATTTTAGTTCGAGAAACGAATGCTCGAAGCTTCCTTTTACGCGCTGAGTCTGCACAACTTCGATTTCAATCAAAATGGAAATCCAGTCTATGTTTCGCGAATCATAACTGCTTCGGTACAAAACATCATTTAAAATTATTAATGATAACAATAACTCACCCCTATTATTCTTTGCATAATTTCTTTGATGGTACTTTTTCATTATTAAAAATAGAATAAGATCACTTCAGCGCCGCACATTGCACCAGTGCACTCCAGAGCGGATGTTAATTTGTAGTCCCTAAAAGTTCTAATAAATACAAGCATATAAACTGTAGCGCCCATTATAATACTTGTATTGCATTTTTATTATACAAATTAATTGTGCCGCTTAGCGATGACTCCCTTCCCCCACCTAACCTCGACTCCCACGGTACATCACTGGATCACTTCATTCCTTGAAATGGGTATTTGCATGTAATACTTCTGATGAAAGTAAAATCTGTACACTGAATTCACTCCTCGTGTTGCACGAATGCGAGTTGATTTTACGAACACATTCAGTAAAACAAATCCTATTTTTCACGGCATCCAGGCATAATCATGGATCTTGGGTGAAGAATTTGGTAGTCGGTTGCCACTCACAATGGCAAAAGGACTTTTTGTTCGACAGAAACATCCTGTTTTGACACTAGTAAAGTATAAAGACTTTTGCTGGCTTCCTTTATACCCTTTATTTTTCTGTAATAAAAAGCTAATTCGTAAGTTCCACTTATAAATTTCATAAAATGCTAAGTCACTAGAGGTTTCATGAAATTACTGAAATGATAGCAGGAAATAAAATTTTCCAAAATTTAATACAAAAAGTATTTAATGATCAAAATTTATGAAAAATGATTGGCAAATGGCATACAATTTTTTATAACACTAGTAAAAGTCATACAATTTAGGCTATTAGGTATAGAGGGTTCATATGTATATATATTTACTGCATTTATTGGAAAAATTTTAACATGAAATAAATATAAATGACCTACGATTTATTTATTTTTCGTGAAACTATACTAGACAAAATTTTTAAAATGTAACTTATATGCTTTACATTACCGTATATCTTCTGTTGTCTTATGCTAGGCCTAGAAACTGGGCATTGAACATTGCTTATGCCAAATTTATATGAAACGCAATTTTCTTTTCCATAAAGTAAAATCGTTTTTAATAAACATGCGTCTCAATCACCCTGTCATTCATTCTTGATTTTAAATGTTGATTCATTTCAGGTTAACTCAGAAAATGAGGACAGAGGAGTTATTATGGGGGAATGGGCGAGTGAGTACAAATTTGGAACGATTCCAACCGAGTGGAACGGTAGTGTCACGATTCTAAAAAGATTCTTCAAGGAGAGATTTCCTGTTAGATATGGACAGTGCTGGGTTTTTGCTGGAATAACTACCACGAGTAAGCCTTCCTATCTCGGATCGATCATACGTGCCCAAGGTTTCTCTTGATCTTTGTAGACTTTGGAAAGTCAATGTAAAAATCCTAGGTGAAGAGATGCTGCTCTTTGCTAGCGTCACACACTTCTTCTTAATTAGAGCGAGGGCCGAAAATAAAAATTAGGATTCTATCAGAAGCACAGTAACTGTAATATGAGTCTTTCGTTATCGTTTTTAGCTACAATAGAATTATTTCTTACGAGTTTAGCATTTGAATCAAAAACTTTAACACCATCCAACAACGTTGTTATACATTCTTCTAAAATAGCTTTTTATTTGATGATTTAAATCAAAAGAAAAGACTTTAACGTCGATTAGTACCAGCGTTTTCAAAAAATAAGCTCATGGTTTATTTTATCGAAAAAACATGCTTCTTGAAATGTTAAAAAATTTCTAAAAATAAACCTTTCAAAAATATTTTTTGAATATATTTATTCAACAAATAGTTTTAATTAAAAGAAATTTTTAATATTTTTTGAAAAAAAAAGAATTTTGTGATAATTCAATTTTTTTGCACACTTTCTCAACAAATATTTGATTTCAAAAATTTGTGTTCTAATTTTTTCTAAAATAAACTCATCTAAACCTTCGGTATGGAAAAGATTTGTTTAGGATAAGATACAAGTAAAGACACAGAGAAAAATGCTAATGGATCTTTCTAATTAAATTGAGCATTACATTAATTAGAAAGATTAAGTTTGTATTAGAATTATGTCATGGGAAAACATTTGTTTTTAACCTTTGAGCTAAAACACAATTTTAAAATTTTTACACTTCAATCAGGTTGTTCGCAAAGGTTTGAAGTAATTATGAATTTTAGATAAAATCGCTTGAATGAGTATACGTTGGTTACACATACGAAAGAAGTTGAACAAATTTTTTTTTCAGAAAATTTCAACGTTTATATATCTAAAATCAAAGTATCATAATACCTAAAAAATATTTTTACCATTACACCCTATCACACCGATCATTGTAGTATGTCGTCTACTAAAAACAGTTAAAAAGTATGACCGAGCATTAAATCAATTTAATAGCCTCATATTAAGACTATCTTTAGATGATATAACAATTCCTTTACAAGTTTTGTAAAAGTATTTAGAACTCTTGGAATTCCTACGAGAACGCTCACCGTCTTTTCTTCCGCTCATGATCGAGACAGATCTATGATGATCGAATTTTACAAAAACGACAAAGACCAACTGGACGAAGAAGCCACCATCGACTCAGTTTGGTAGGAGTTAGTTCTTTACTGTATTTTAATGATTGACTGACTCAAGCAATTACGCTACTGAAGCCGTTAGCTTGCGTTTCAAAGAGAAAGCTATTTTAGGATGCTAGAGTTACAGGGAGAATAATGAGTCTTAAATCTTTATACCTTATGGTTACTTTAGTAAGCGAAGATTCGCTGGAAAAAGAAGAATAATGAATTCAACAAATTCACAACATAACGACTATCGAGTAGTAGCTATTAAAAAAATTCTCATATGAACTATTTTTTGAATATTTGAATTAACACCATTTATTGTGGTTTCAATAAAATGGCGTTCTTTTGTGAATAGTATTTGCCAGAGTATAATAGAAGAATAATAACATTCTAATGAGTAGGATAGAATTGCTTTTGAGAAGACTTTTTTCAAAACGGTATTCGACAAACAGGGAATAACCATTCTACCATTTTACTATGATCCAAAAGATAGCAGTGATTTGACTGCTTAAATATCTGAACTAGTCTTTTCAAAGATGGTTTTGGGTAGACGACAGATTTCTAAAGAGGAGGCATACAATTTGGTAGACACTTCTGTTGAGTATAGACATATGAAACGTATTCATAGACTTCACATGCGAGTGAAAATGACCTTACACAAATACTTAGCTGTCAAATAACTGAAAAAAGTATGAAATGAGTAGATCATTATGTAACATTATGTTTTTCCTGGTTTAAAAGCATAATTTTCCAGTGCTATATAAGTAAATTAGATAGATGGAAAAGAATTATTGTGATCCCTTAATTTTGCTTTTGTTGTTATAGAAAATTGAATTTAGAAATATGTTAGTTTCTATCTCATACCAGTTTCAGTTAATTTTTAAATAAGTTTAGGAACCCTGGTAAAGTTGTAGTTTAAGATGATAAATATGTTTTAACAATAGAAAAAAATGATTAAATGTTGCAAGAAAAAGTTGGTTTGGTGTGCAACTTCTTTAACTCCCTAGATAACAAGAAATAAAATGACATCATGACGCTGCAACCATTCTGTATATGCATTTTGCAACATGCGTGCTTACAACGCATATTCTGGCATGCAAAATTGAGGATCAAAACAAGATTCTTCTAATCATCCAACTCAGAAAAATGAACCAGACCTTCTATCTTCTTTTGCAACAGTAGTGCCCCTCACTGATGATCTTCCTATGCCTATACATTCAGATGCAAAACCAACAATCAGAAGAAGAAACACGGAAATCAGACCACTTTTCGGTGAAATGGAATTCAGCTGGGCTTCTTTTTTAGAAAATATTTTGGCAATGTTTATGAATAAACAAATATTCTATACTTACAATAACTTTCTTTTTACATGGTAATATAATGAAGTAGAATTTCAATGAAAGTAATATTTTTCTAATCATAAATCTCAGCTGAATAATTCCGAACTAAGCATTTTTTGAACTCTAAATAAGAAGAATGGGTGATAAATATTTTTCTTGTATTATGGGATCTGTAGAAGAAAAATTTTAAGAAAAATTTATTGAATATAAATGAAACGAAGAATTCAAATTGAAGTTTGAAAAATAGTGAAAGATTTTTGGTAGTTTTTACTTCGTAATGAGGGATTTTTCAATTTTTAATAATCTGTTTCTGATTTAGAAAAAAGGTTTAGAAACCCTGCATTAGATCATTCCTTAGGAGCACAAAAGTGGTAAACTTCTATTTGCACCTTTGAAATATGACTAGCATTGCAACGAATTTTTTCAAAACTTGAAAATAATTGCGTTTGAATTCTAATGTGGTTACGTCAAGTTTCCATTATCTCTATCATTGACATATTAGAGATAAAGCTGCACATTAACAAAGGAAGTACTGGTCTAAACACTTATTTCTGAGTGGCGAAACATAATTTCAAGAATAATGCATTATTGGTACCCAAAGGTTTTGCCCCCATTGCACGTTAAGCTGAGTTTATAGAAAGAGATTGTCACAGCCGTGCACGGAAAATTGCCCGTTGGATAATTGCAAGGCGGAATATTGCCCGAGAGTTGATATTCATTTTTGAATGAACATGGCAATTGACAAATTCTGATATATTTTAGGAATTGTAAAAGGTGTCTTTATTTTCTTCATCAGATTGAACGTTGATATTCTCGGATATCAATATTCAGTCTTTCAATTTGTCAACGGCAATATTCTTCACTGGCTATTTTCAGATTGGAAATTTCCCTCTAGCTAGAGTAATTTTCCACCTGGTAAATATCCAAAGGGCAATTTTCCGATTACCATTACAGCTCTAGATAAAGATTATGTACGCTCAAATATCATTAAGATTATTTTCCTACGCTCTGAGAGGTAAATATGAGAGCAGGCATGTTCATTGGACTATAAGCCAGGAAAATTCTGGAATGCCCAAATTTTTCAAAGAAAATTAACAGAGGAATAAAGCAAAGCCTTTTAAAATGTATTGTTTTTGTAGTACAAGGTTTTCTGGGCAATAACAAAACTGACAATTAAGCGAAACTTAATTAAGAGCTATGCCCAGATGGACTGTATGTAGGATGATCTAGAAGGTCCATATTCTTGATTTTTTATTGACAATTTCAAAGAGAATATATGCAAGAATATTTGATTGGATGCTAACTTGTGGCTTATTTGCCAATTGGATGAGAGCAAACGTAGAGGATTCCATATTTTAACGCGATAAATTTGTCTCAGAGATTTCAAAATATAACTTATCTTTTATTTTTGTTTTTAGTTCAAATATAAAGAAATTTAACTTTTCTTAATTCATCCTGAAAGCCACAAAAGCAAATTTTAAAAGAAATAATGGGCATTTTCTATTAATTTGAATAAAAAGAAGTTCGAAAATATAACACTTGTTTGCCAGGAACAAAATCGTGTTACATAGTGATAGCATTCATTTTCCTACTTCAAATAATCTGCTAGAACCTTTACTTTAACAGTATGGTAATTTCGCTCTTGTGATTCTACATTATAACTTAAATTACGTTTTTTTATTTTCGCATAGCTATTTTTGCACTAAAAGTAAATGAAAAGAAAACCATTTTAAACGTGAAGTTTCCTTCCGCCTACTTTTAATTATAACTAAAAAGAAGGTTTTATGGACATTAAAAAGTTGCCTGGATTCCTATAAAACTATTTCATCTTAACCATTTTTTATCATTCTTCATCTTCCTTTACTTTGCATTTATATAAAATGAAGGAAAACGAAATTCAGAGATTACAATGGTAAATTATTTTCAGTTTATAGACTAAAAAATATTAAATCTTGTAGTGAATAAAACAAAATATACCAAAACATAATCACCAGATTATTTTAATGAAAATAATTATTGGTATAAAAAGAGTTAGAAATTATCTTATATAAAGCTTCTCTTTATATTCTTTTCCATGACAGTGGTCAAAACATCTTTCCTAGGTGATAAAAATATTTTGTATTCTTGTAAATCCCTTATCAGATCATGCTTCTGATTTATATATTTATTATTTGGTAACCGGACAACTGCACGATAGACAACTGCCTAGTAGGGCAACTAGACAAATTTTGAGTTTTTAAAAGTATGCATAGGTATAAGGAACAATCACTATAAATCAGGCATGGGCACATACGGGGATAAAAATAGTTGTAAATGATTTTCGATGGCTTATAAAGAGCGACAAGTGAATTTTTTTTTGATATAATTTCATATTTTTGCAGAAAAAACATAAAATGTAAATTAAAAACCAAATTAACAAAAAAATCAATCATTTTTATCAATGTGTTTTCTGTGAGAAAATAAGTTCTTTGGGAAAGGAATCTTGTTAAAAAGCTTTTCCAACTGGTTAATACGGGTTGTGCACACACTGAATTAAACATTAGAGTTACACCAGATTGAGCAAAGAGTCGCATTTTCCCACTACTGCTATAAATTAAGAGTACGCATTTTACAGTGTAGAAAAATTATAGTATAATATATAATATAAAATTAAATTACAAAAAATATCCTCAACAAAAGTTTGGAAAAAGAACATAAAAAAGTTTACATAAAGTTTGAGAAAAAGAAGTAAAAAGTGTGCAAAAGTATCAATCTCTAACATTATGTCAGAATTTATCATTTGTCTTTTACAAATTTTGAAATATATTCAAATATATATATTTGAAATTTGTGTATAATGATAAAAAATAGTAATTTTTCACGCATTTGGTACATCTTAAATATTATACTTTTTGCCTGTAATTAAAAAGATGTAACTGTCTAGCAATTGTCTGTAGGGGCAATTGTACCACTCAAGTGCCTGTCCATCGGGAGCTTCGCCTTGGGTTTACCGAACTAAGACCGTTTTCTATTTATACACTTTTTATATTCTTGTTTGTATTAATGTATATTTAGTGGGTTCTTTATTTCCTATTAATTCTCCTTTTTATCTTCAGAGGATTATTCATCACGATGGAATATATTTTTGCTTTAGATTTTTCAATTTCCGTTTCTCTTATTTCAGCAAAAAAGACCTCTCTTCCTGACCGACCATCCTTTAAAAAAAATTTCAGCCCGTTTTTTGAATCAATGATCTTTAGTTACAGATGAAGGTTCGAACCAATTTCGTAAGTTAACTTGGCTAAACGTTGTTGTCATCCTCAAACATAGAAATTAGAAGTAAAGTTCTTTAATGTTTACACCTTGGCAGTGGCGTAGCCAAAAAATGGAAGTTGGGGGGGGGGGGGGGGGGGGGCATGCAAGGAATTTAGGGGGGCAAGCATATTGGAAATAAAATTATTTGGGGGGGGGGGGGGCACTGCTCCCCTTGCCACCCCTCTGGCTACGCCATTGACCATGGTCATTTCTATCCCTTTCTTCATAATTAAATTTTAAATGGCAAGAGTGGGAAAATAAAACATAGTATGGGTATGCTTTTGTATTGAATGCATTTAAGGAGTTACCACGTATGGAATGAGGCTTGGATGAAAAGGAGAGATCTACCTTTTGGATTTGGAGGCTGGCAAATTCTTGACTCCACACCTCAAGAACCCAGTTATGGTTAGTGTGATAATATTCATTTTTCCCACTTTTTTATTTTCAAAATCAAAAGCAGTCATCCGCAAGCATTTTGACATGGCAAATAACATATATAGCTTAGAAAAAAAAATTAAAATATTGCAAATAGAATACGTATAAAAATAATGGAAAAGAAAATGAATCTATTACGATTCGAAATTCACTAGTAAACTCACTATATGAAATAACTTTCAGATTTTAGATGACAAAAAAAAATAATGAAATTTAGTTTTCATCCAAGCTGAAAAAAATTGAGTATAAATTCAAAATATTTTTCAATAAAGCACTTTTTAAGTTGTAGGTATACCATCCTACCACTAGAGCATCCAAGTTGAGAGTAGATATTCCCTTATATTTTCCAAAGCTTAAAATTTTAAATTGAACGAGTTTTTTGTGATTATTCTTCCTAGTACATGTATTTTGTCCTACGTTTCCGAGTATTCAATCGGCAAAGAAACCTTTAAATATTGCCTATGAACTAGACTTTGCATTTTTCTTCTAGATTTAACTTTCATAAAGCAAAGAAAAATATAAAATACTTCCTTAGTTCATATTTTAATTGCTATTTAAATTACTACACTGAACCAATAAGCGCAAATTTAAATTTACAAGGGCCCCACGCTTAGTTGAAAAATGCGTCGAAAAAACGTTTAAAGTTATTTTTAAAGTTTTTTTCAATTCTTCTTTTATATTTCCTCCTTAAAATAAATTTTTGCTCTTGAATTTTGTGGTTTTTATCTTTTTTGTAGAATCTAGATCTATTTTATTAAAAAAAATTTTACTTCCTGATTATCATTTGTAGATTTAATCGATCTGCTACAGGCCCCGCACTTGGTAGATCCGGCACTGATTACTACAGTGAACCAATAAGCGCGTTGGAAATAAGGGGGCGTGAGTAAGGTTGGTTAGGTACTGGGTTTCGATAACTCAAGGTCTTGGGTTCGATCCCGCATCAAGCTAACTTTCTCATAGTTCGATACAAGCGGCGCAATTGTGCCTTCTCGATGAAAACACTCCGAGGTCTTTTTGTGATTGACCTTTGCAGTTTGACAATTAGTGTATTCGAAAACTTGCTAAGAAACATTTAAAATTAATAAAATTTTATTCGGAAAATACGATCAAAAATTAAAATAAAGCTAATCTCTTATATCTTAAATTCACCTTAATGACCTTTAAGATTACTTTCAGCTTGGGCCAGCTTCTGTGACAGCCGTAAAGAATGGCTACTCAAATCTACCATACGACACAGACTTTGTCATGACAGAAGTAAATGCGGATGTCGTGGAATTGCAAATCTTCAATGTCTTCAAACCTCCGAAACTCATAAAATTGCACCTTAATGCGTATTTAATTTTACATCACTGTATATCGCTATTTCTTTCTTGAGCTGTTATTTTACACGAAACCAAGTGAAAATACAACGGTTTTGTTTTCAAAAAGCTTTTAAGCATACCTTATTGACAGTTTGCAGCATTAGAAGGGTCATTTGCAAAATAAGACTGATTTTGGATGGGGGTCATACAAAATTATAAATTTTAGTAATACACATGTCAAATATGCTCACCACAGAAATTTTTAAGTTTAAGCCAGTGTACACAAACTTACTTACAATAAATAGCACAACAAAAACATCTAAAAATAAAAATGATCAATCATGGAAACACACTCATTATGTTCGAAAAAAACTTTACCAGGTGCGGGTAAAGAAGTAATACACGTTGGGGCATATGAATCTTTGAAAAGATAACAATTGAATGAATACTTAAATAAATTCGAGTAAAATTTGATGAATTGGTAGCTTTTTGCTTCCCTGCTAATAAATTCACGCATCTGTTATACAGTAGAAAGATTGTAACGGAGCTTTGATAAACATCTTGTTAAAAATTTGAAGTAGGAACTTTTTGGGTCTTGTTTGTTCTAGAACATCTTTTCTTTTCCATCGAAAAAACACTCATGTATTATTTTATCTAACTAACTTGGTTTCAAGCGGTTAAAAACTTGCTTAAAAGTAGAATAACAGAGTTTGAGTAGGTAATAATAATAACCAGTATCACAGAAGGCAAATCAGAGTCGTTTTTACATTTTTGTCTTCGTATAAAGTTTGTCTAATAAATTCTTTCTTCACAATTGCATGATTTTTCATAGAAAAACAAGCTATTATGTCTTGAATGAGAAAGTGGTCATTTAAAACATTTGTTCTATTTTTTAATTTAAAAACTGTATATTTCTATTTAAAAGACTCTTTTATTCCATCTGATTATAAGAAAGTTTTCTAGAATGTTTTAAAATCATTTTTCCTCCTACCAAAAATAGGGAAAATTTTGACCTCTTTGCCAATTAGAGTAAGATTTATATTTGTGACTAGTGTGTCAAAAAATGTTTGTATCCAAAATTGCACACACAGACACTTGATTACAACCTGTGAGAAAGCATGTTATATAATAATCTGCAAAGAACTTGAATAACATATTTGCATTTAACAGAGGTACATTTTATGTCTATTTTTCCGTAAATGAGTGTACTCCCTCCTATCTACTACAGTTCACAGTCTATGTTTTAAATATTAATCAGCTCGTAGATATTATTGAGTTTGACAATAATTGACACCTGCCAATTATGAACGTTTTTTGCATTCCCTTATGAATATGTTTTACGTAAATCGAAATTTAACGAGAAACTTTAGCAATTGGATATTATTTTTTGTTTAAACTTTGCATAAAAATTATTTTACATCCATGCTTGGAAGATGATATATTATTTCGTATAATTGTATAGCGACAAAGAAATACGAACGTTGTGAGCATGTCTGAATCAGATATCTTATTTTACAGGTATGAGAATTTTTGAAATATAGCTCATCGTAACATGTAATTAAAAAATGTAGATGACACTTTATGACTCGATTCACTTGCAATCTCTTTAATTGTAGTTTAGGTGTGAACATATCCACAGAAGACACCAGAAACGATTCAAACAGAGACGATATCACAAGCGCTTATAAATATAAAAAAAGTAAGCCATTTTTCCCATTTTACTAGCGTATTAAGCCTTCAATCATTCATAGCTTTTGCAAACTAATCGTGTGATAATCTCTTTCAAGGACTTTAGCAAATATTTTTACTTTATGTGAACTGGTGCCTCAAGAGAAATTAAAAAAGAAGCAAACCGCCCTAAATAGGTGCAATTATGAAGAAATAGATTTTTAAATAAAAAATTTTAATGTTCAAATTCTGAGGGTTGATTTAACTTTGGATGGAATTATGTATAAGAATAATTTTGGTGGATGGAATTTAATATGCGTGAAATTTCCGTGTGCTGAAATTAAGTAGCACCCAATAACGAATATGAAATATTCTTCAAGAGAAAAAGCCCTTTTTTAGTGTGAAAAAGAAGTAAATTTCCTCTTTATCACACTTTCTTAATTAAATTTTCCTTATTAGATGAAGCGTTACGAGTTATTTTTTACAATTTTATGTTTTTCCTTATTTACATGATATATTTTAATATTAAAAATCTTGCTTGTCTAAAATAATGTAATTCTCAAAATCTTCTTGGTATATTTAATTTCGCAAAATTCAAGAGAGATAGATTTAGACGCGAAAATTTAAATAGCTTCAAGAATACCAAAAACTACTCTTTCGAGCACAGCAGAACTTTGAATTATTTGCTCATTTACGACCAAACAAAGCAGACAAATTTAGTAATTCCCAAAGTTAAGGGTTCGTCTGTAATGCCCTCATATTTCTACAAATACTGATTGTCATACACATCAGCGATAAACAACTGCACGATGTACTATATTGAGCGATATACGTTAGAGATACACATATGAGCGTTTTTTAGTAAGATAAAAGATCATGATTTAAGCTTTGCTAGATATCAACACATGTGCTACCATAATAGTATTGTGTGTCACCTACTGTGGAAGTTATTATGGATAAAACGATTCTAGGAAATATTTGACATTGTTTTATCGCTCAACCGATCAATCACATGCATGTCGCCTTAAAAGTATCGCTTTAACGTATCCGCCATTTTATTTAAATTACCTTTTTTATTTATGCTATGAAATGCTTCAATTCGTAAATTTAGACATTACATAACGATTGCTAGACAGGGTACATTCGTATATAAAAGCTTTTACAAAAACGAAAAAATTAAGTTAACTATAAAAAAACTTTTTAAGAAACAAACTTTGATTTTAAAAAGTTCCCAATAAATTCTTAACCCATTCAGGCACACTGGGTATCCAGTGACCCACGAAATTAAAATCTTCTGCTTTAATCATTTCAGGGATTCGTCTTCTAGTGTGTGCTTACCTTTCTCAATGCTTTCATGATTTTTGAGACACTGCTGTCCCATTGTGCCTGAAAGGGTTAAGTTATATGAAGTTTCATTCAAAAAGAAAAACAGGGCATTAAATTTCTTAACACAATGCCTGAACGTAAGTTTTTACTGGTCAAGTATTTGTTCATAAAGAAATTCGTTATATTGCACAATTTATCAAATATATTAAAATATAGTAAATGTGTAATGAAAAGAACTTACATTTTGAAAAGAGAGAGAGAAAAATCTTACATTTAAAATATCTTGTGCAGAAAGGTAATCTTATTTTATGTATAATAGTAAGTAAGTATGATATAACACGAATTAAAGTACACAGCTTTATCTAATGAAAATTTCTTGCCTATAAATAATATATATATAAATCATCGTGTGTTTATTATATTTAGACAGTTTTGATAACAGGATTTCGTACTTATCCGCACTTAAAATGCATGCAAAAGAAAGATTCCCAAAATTTTACAACTTATCGCGATTAAACTGCAGCACTAAACTAAGCGCTTATAAAGTCGATCAGGTACTAAATGTCCAATCACACTTTAACATCATTATTCTATTAAAATGATTACTTTCCATTAATATATTTATAATGAATCATTATATAAAAAGCTTTAAATTGAGAAATGTGAAAAATATACCCCTCCCCTGGAAAAAATAATTTCTATTATTAGAGATATAGAAAATTTTTGGGTCCCCTTGTTTGAATTTCTGGCTACGTCACTGAAAAGGGATGTGAATGAACGCCATCCTTTTTAACTAAGATTAATGTAAACAGGGCCGGCACTAGTGTTTGCGGGGCCCTATGCAAAATGGATTGCGCGGGGCCCAGTGTGGGCAGGAAAAAAGATTAAAAGTGAGAAATAAGATTTTGAAAAAGAGAAAAGGGATTTGTTTTATTACTTTTTCATTAACACAAAATGACCATCAAAGTAACTTTACTTTGCGAACCTTGCATCTAGCGAAATCATTCAATATATCATCAAAATGAAAAATGAGAAGCGCGGGGCTCACTGCGGCCGCATAGGTTGCAGTGGCCTAAAGCCGGCCCTGAATGTAAACACTAATCTCAAAACAATTTGATTACATTTTTACCCTTTTTAAATTTGAAGAAGAAATGTCTATTTTTGAAGTAAAATAATTTGCCTGGAATAAAATTCGTTTTGTTGAATGGAGAGGCGTACTAACAGTTTAAAATAAAATTGTAGTGTAGAGTATTGCAACCACCATTCTAATAATTTGAGTTGGGGGAGACAGTTAAATATTGTTCTACTCACTATTGCTTATTTTCCTTTTGTTTATGGGTTTCGGTGCCACTTTCACAAACATTCAGCAACTTCTTCTTTCCTAACTGACAGCTTTGAATGGCCTAAACTATCTAAGAAGGAGCCAAGAAACAATTCAACCATGTTATAAACATTCTCAAGATCATACTGATCAATTAGAGCATGCAAATCATCCGATGGAGTCATAGGCCTTCTAGGCCCTGTTTTTCCACTCCCGCTCTATATACTATGAAGAAAAATTTTGTGTAACACTCAATCTACTATAATCAACGAAGTAAGGGGTCGCCAAATTTTTAAGAAATAAGGGCAATAGAACCTTTGCAAAGTCGGCAGATGGCCTAGTGGTAGGACTGTAGGATCTTAACCCAGATGGCCTCGGTTCGATTCCTTATAGTGACTAATGTAAGATTATTTTCCCTATGGGTGCAATGCCGACAACTATAAAAAAATAATGGAAAAAACTATTCAGTATTTTATCTTAAAATATAAATTTTACCCACAGAAAAATTCATTATTAGTTTCAATAAATGTGAAATTTTTTTTTGAATATACTATTTTTAGTTCTATTTTGTCTTTTTTCAAATCTATTTAGTCATTTTGCAATTCTATAGCAATTTAAAATTTTCGTGTTGTTTATATTGTTTTACATGTCATTTTTAGTTCATTTTTTTGATATCTTAACATTATTTTCAGATAAAATTTTCTACAGGGAATTAGCTATTAAATTATATTTTTTTAAATCTATTATTTACTTTTTAATTATAAAATTTTCCCACTTTAATATAGCAATATCTTTTTAATTGATCAAATAATAAAGCAAATTGTTTTGTTAATAAAATTATTTTTCGATAAATAGGTATTCCAAATATTATTGAAGTTCAAATAAAATTTTTAATAATTTAGTTCTGAAAAAAAGTTAAAATATCAACTAAAAAATTAAATAAAAATAATACATGTCAAAGCATTATAAGCACAACAAAATCAAAAATTTTAATTCCAATAGAATTGCAAAAGGCATGGCTTCAAATACGTTAGGGTACGGCTGAGGCCAAGCGTGACTCCATCTCCGACTCCAGAGTGATTCACAATGTAACACAATTTTTGTTCCCAGGTTCTAATGGTGATTTCCTGTTTTGTTGTGTTCCATTATTTAATTAGAAGTTTTGGTTTGTGGTCAGGACATTGATATTTATGATTTTTTATATTTTTCAAGGCAAAACTCGCTTTTTATCAATTTTTTAAATTTAAATAACATAGTAAATAAATGTATTTCATAGCAAAACCAGAAGAAAATTAAAACTGAATTTGCACTTGTATAATAAATATAGATTTTAAAAATGGCCTGATTTTCTGTTGTAGTCCAGTTACATTCTCTCACTAAACCCGAAATATAGTCTCCCATCATATTTTCATTATAAAGACCCTGGTACCTTCTCTGAATCTCCTTCACATCTTGATGTGATCTTTCGTCTTGTTCTTGAGAGTAAGAGCTCACATTATCCTTGAATCTATTCAAATGAGCGTTCAACATGTGGAGTTTCAAAGACATTTTGCATCCCATTGCTGCAAAAGCCTTTATCAGATCTTTTAGCAGTTCCTGGAAATTTTCTGCTCGGTAGTTGCCCAAGAAACCCTTAACAATAGATTTAAAGCAGTTTAGCTGCCCTCGTTGATTCTTTTTCAAAATTCTTCAAAATCTTTTAATCTCTAGCTCAACAAAATAGATTTAAAGCAGTTCTGGAAAGCTGTCAAAGGGCAGGATACAATTTTAGGATCAACTAGGGGCTCCCAAATGACGTTTAGCTTTCTAACGAAAAATTCTGTTAATTGGCGCTCGTGATGATTGAATATCAGGATACGCAAAGGCAACAACATTCTTTCCTTTTCTCTTCTTGCGTACATCTCCCAAGCAGAAAAAACAGTTTGTCGAATGGTCAGTCGGTTCAAACCAGACTCGCGGGAAAGAAAATTTCATGATCTTTTTTCGCCTTCCAGAGTCTTCTTACAGTGTTGACAACATTAATGAGAAGCCCAAGGTTTGTCTTGATCCTCAACTGATATTCCAAAATACTTATGGTAAGCTTCGAAAACTTTCACTGAGGTTTGCATGGAAAATGTTTCCTTCTTTTCAATGTGTTATCTCCACATATAAAGCAGAACGATCAAGATGTTTCTCTAAATCTATCCCGTATTCAAAAACAGAAAAGATGGTTAAAGTGGAAGACACAATCGTAGTGACTCCAATGACTGACAAGTCTAATTAATTTGTATGTATATGAATATACAAATTGTTTGTTGAATTAATTATTTTGTAGGTTATATTTTATTAATTAATAAGTCAAATATCTTAACCAATCAATAACTTTTTAAATCAATCAATTTGTGATTAGTTTGTTTGTTTGTCAATACATATATTCTTAGGTAAGTCATTTAAGTAGTTTGTAAATTTGTTAATGAATTAGTTAAAAAAGTAAATAATAAATGCATTTTAACAAGCATTTTAATTGTTAGTTGTTTTTAGCTTTGGTTTTTTGTAAATTAATTTTTTAATTACCTTTTGTTTTATTAGTTGATCAGTTTGATTGCTTATTAGTTTAATTGAGTAAAAATTAGTCCAACAGTTTGGTTTTGCTAGTTAATTATGTAAACTATATATAATATAGTTATTTTTAGGTATATTTGTTTCTTTATTAGTTAGTCAAATAGTTGATGAAGAAGTAACTTTTCAAATTTTATGCTGTTTGCTAGTTAGTCATCATTGTTGCTAAGTTAATGAGCGATTTGATATTGAGAGATGGAAAATATTAATTACAAAATGGTTAGCAGACGGAGTCATTATGGTAAAATAGAATTGCAAGAAGACAACATATTAGAACTTAAAATGGTATACAAATATATAATAGACTTAAAACGCCATTTGAAAGGCTTTTCGGCCAAGGCCTGCCCATGACTACTCATAAAATTGACAACTTAGGTTTACGCTGGCTTAGAATACATGTTTCCGATACAAGCAGAAAATGGATGTCCAAGAGAACTGAAAACTTATATGGCTGTTAGGATTTATAAAGTGCTCAGTGATGACACTTCGAAGTCTCTTTTTAAAAATGAAAAAATCAAACAAATTCTCCCGCCTATGAAACGTATGATCTCTCTATATCAAGTTTTCTCTCTATTTTGATTTTCATGCCATTATTTGTATTTGTTAATTTCTTTTTATGCGTTTTGAAAAATGAAATAATTTTTATTTATTTTCTTTTGTAATTTTTTTGATTGCAAACACTTTTATCTCTAAAGCTAGATAACATGTACCTAATAAATTATTATTAACCAGTTAGACATCAAAATAATTTATAATTAAAAATGAACTTACCTTACTAAAAATGACTGAGGTACAAATTAAAATAAATGAACCGCTTATTTAAAAAAATGAAATTCAATTAAAGATAATAACTTAACTTCCATCAAAAAATTCAATTAAATAAATGAACCTCAATTTAAAAGACTCAAACTTGAATTAAGGTTGAAATTAATAAAAGGAAATTATAGCATAGCACTTTCAACACGTGCGCGTATTTTTGCCTTCTTGCTCGTGTATTTTACATGGCTTTGCCCAGCGTTTCTCAACCTTTGATTACATGTACCTCCCTACCGAATGACTTAGACGTTGGTGCCCCCCAAAAAAGATACAAACTTTATTTATCTACTTTCAAAAGGTAAAATAAAAATGAAGCAAAATATTTATTGAGAGACTTGCTGTTGGGCTTGTCCAGCAAGGCATATTATGCCTGGCTCCGTTTTAGACACAGCAAGGTACATTAAAATTAAATAATTTTTAAGTCTGAAGGAAATTGTAAAAGCATTGCGAACTATTCAAGACAATTTTGATAAAAAGAAAACTAAAATATTAATAAAATTTAAGATGCTATATATTTGATTTCTGGAAGAAATGACTTGATTGTTTAAGTTATATTTAGCAAATAGCATTCTCCTAACTTATGTATTATATTTTCAGTTACAGTAATCAAAAGGGATAAACATTTTAAGCTTTAAATTATAGAAAAATACATGCGCTCTCTTATTTAAATTACTGGCTACATTACTGCCTCTGATCAAATATAGCTCAAATTCGTATTATTAATTCAATGAAGTGGGAATTAAACAAAAAATATTTTGAATATGCATTCTAAGACTTAGCCTTAAAGCAATAAAGGTAAAATAAAAGTCTACCCACAAACCGAACAAGTCTTTTTAACAATACAAATAAAGATATAGAATTGGAAGAATTCAAACTTATTAGGTGGGGAGGCGGCGAAAGGCGTTAAAATAAAAAGTCTTTTTATTATTAGTATACGTTATTTTATCATATTAGAAGTATATTTGTGTACAACCTTTCGCGCCTACAATTTCGAAGTCGGCGCTATACCCCACATCTTGGTTACAGAAGTGATGATATTTTTATTGATGCGAGAGTCGCAGAACAGTCTAAAAATGTTGATCTCAAAGAATTCCGGATCTTTCTTTCGAATATTTTTCAAAACCAACTATAAATAAAATAAAAATTTGCTTAATATAGGCGGACTGATTTATTGTTATCTTTGCAGGATATTTAGATTTCACTTTGCAAATTGAATAAAAAATATTTTGTGAAATAAATATTAAAAATAATAAACACTTTCATCTAATTCATGAAATTTCGCTTTTGAACTAGTATATTTACAGAATTTAGAATGTTGAACTTATAAAAGAAAAAATTCCATACCCAAAAAGGTAACTTACTGCTAATTTAGTTAATACTTTTCAAACAAATAGGAAATAATTTGATGGTTGTGATTCGTCCAGAAGAATACTTTCCCCACTTGAATGAAACAAAACGCTTTATCATACACATAAAACTTCACATCTCCGAAACAGATACGTTTGCCTCATTTTCTCTCTCTATCCGAATTTTAGCAAACTTCGTCAAAATTCAGGTAATTTTTCTATTAAATTTTCGCCTCTCAAAAACTTTGAGAATGAAGGAAATAAATATTTATATGAATAGTAAATTATAAAATAGAAATTACCCAAAGCCCTGCAATATACTTTGATAGGTATAAAAAAGAAATGCTTATAAAAACATGCAAGGTAAAATATTTGAAGAGGATGAAAAATTTGAATGGGGAAAAAAATAGTTCAAATGTATTTTTTCTTCATCACGTTAATTTCAGAGATAAAAACTAAGCTAACACGAAAAGACTGATATAATTATAAGGTTATAACGGCCAAATTTATCACATTTTATTCAAGCACAATGTGTCACGAGTGAACCAGAAGAAGCAAGTGATCGTAGGACAAATATCTCTTTTTTACTGCAGTTACAGAGTTATTGCTATAAAACACATTGGCCAGATGGCGCTTAGTAACAGAATCTTTTAACAATAGTAGCAGCTAGATCATGGGAATTTTATGTACTAATAAGATATAATTGAATTTTTCAAAATTTGCCTACTATGATGAATTGTAAATATAGTGAAACTTTGAGTAAAGAATTCTTTGTCAACAAATTTTCAACAACTCTAATCTTCTTCAGATCTAATACACCGTTCCAAGAAAGGAATACAAGAATGAAGAAGGAAGATATGATATAGTAAATTGTCTATATAATACACTACTTATCATATCCTTCTTCTCCTTGTTTTCTTTCCTTGTATCGTTATACTTGATCCGAAGAAGACCATAACTGTCAAAAAGATATTGACATAAAATTTTTACTGTTTTCTACTTGTTAATTAAGAAATTAAATTAGTTAACGAGATTAGATTGAGGCTTTGAAAGGGTATTATTGTCTAGATGTGTTCACTAATGGAGGTTTTAGTGCATAAATATCTCAAATGACAAGATAAGGCTCGCTCTTATTCCATTGATATATAGATGATTCATAGAAATGATAATGAATACTTTTTAATCAGAGTCCAAGATCCGTTTTCAAAGGAGTTCCATTCTTTATGAGAGCCTCATATTACAATAACATATCCATTCCACTAACACAATGCAAATGGACAGTGAAGCACGAATATGTGGTTTTGAAAGAGATTCACACTTCGTAAGTGCTTATCATATTTTACAACAGAAAAATATACACATGTCATTTTAATGCATCTAAAAATAGTGTGCAATGATTCAAACGAAAGCCTTGAATATATTTACTAAAATGGACTATTTACTAGTGATGGTAATTAACCGCTTAATTCATTGCTAATATCTTTTAACCGATTTATTTTCAGGAAATTTTGAGTCCATAAAAATAGATAAGATCAAAAATAGTTAGTCAAGAAATACGAAAAAACCAAACGCAACTTTGTTACATCATAATTATAAGTACCAAAACATGATATAATTACAAAAGATATTGCATTACACAAGTCTAAAATGCTTTAAAAGTGTCTATATATGTAATTTTATTATGATTTGCTAAAGATTTTACGAGTTGAATTAACCGGGGAATTACGGATCGGTTACAGTTAACAAGTTCACCGATCACCATCACTACTATTTACTCCTTTTCATCTTCAGAAGGGCACAGGTGTAGAGCTTCTATTTGACAGAAAAGCTTTTCGACTCGAAATCAAAAGCGAGCGTCTATCTTTGCTTATGCAAAATGAAGCTAAAATTGGTTCTCTTGTTTCAAATAAAAATATTTGTTGGTGCATGTTAAAGATTTCTTTTCATGGCCTCAAGAAGTGCAAGATAAATGCCATCAAAAAGATGTCTTCAACAGCACCGCATCTAGAATTCCAGATTTAAAAAATATCAACGCAATAATGCAACGTTTTTAAATATTTAGAAGTGCACTCGAGAACAAGTCATCTTCAATATCCATACACCTTTCGTTGAGGAATGCAGGAAATCATAATCTCTTCGTTGTATTTCACAGCAAAGAACTGGGCGAAGTGAAAGTGAAAAAGAAAATATATGTTGTTTAAGTAAAGCTCCTTTTAAATTGCGCATAAAAGACAGATACTGCAGTAGAACTCTAAAGACCAATCAATCCACACTATTTCTCAGTTTGAAAATAAATTATATGCGTAAATACTTTCAAATGACGCGAATCCACGAGCAAATCATAAATTTTAATAACAATTACAAACTGGGTAAAATTAAGATATACAGCTAATGAGGGTAGAGCATAGAGATAAATAAATTTGGTCACCAAATATAGAAAGCAAAAAAAACTAGAACTTTAACTTTAAAGATAAGAGGGATAAAGAGAATAAACGACCAAGCATATTCAGAAGAAATAACAAGTTTAGATTTAAATTGAAAATCTATTAATATTAAATTTCATGCAAATTTAGATTTGTAAAGAAGGAAGCATTTTTGTCCATAAACGTTATATTTATTAGAGTGTATCGGATATCCGCATTCGCATCAGCAGATGCGGCTTATCCGCTAAAATTTTAACATTCTGATGCGCGGATTAATTAAGTTTCAACATCCGCAATTTTCAAACGTTTTTTTTCTATATACCGCAAAAAAATTTCGAAATTTTCCAATTTTTATGATAAGTACGTCTTTATGATAACACATATACATTGACATCTTCTCTCTACTTTTTTAAGAAGTATAAAACTTGTGTTTGCTTAGAATAGAAATTATGATATTCGTATCCGCTGTGATGTCAAATTTGAAAAGCGTATCCCAGGATACAAAAAATTTCACTATCAAATCTCAAATTTCTAATATTTATACATAACTATAAAGTATTAGACAAATACCAAAACAATTGCTCACAAACACACACAACATGAAGATATCTATATACAGCAACATTATGTTATTAAGCTACGAAATGTTTTTTTGAATGTAAGTCAACTCACAAAATATTTAAATAAAAGTATTTGAAAAAGAATAAAAATTTACTATAGATTTTATTTTAATTCGAGTTTTTATATATACAGATGAGAACAGCTACGAATGATTGACACTGCTTAACAGGTTTTGATCATTATTCCCATTTTGAAATTCGAACCTCACATTTTTGGACGTTGGAGTAAATGAAGAAAATTTTGGATCGCCAGGATTCAGCTCTTCACTAACATCTCTGTTGAGTAAAAGCTCAAGATCACGGCTGGACAAATACTAAACGAAAATAAAAAGGATGGCAAAAATAGTATAGATATAAATTTACGGTTTGTTCTTCATCGTTGCTGAGGTTGAGTGCTTTGTCGTATTCTGCACTAGTGATCAAACATTTTATCTCCTCTGAAGAAAGAAAAGGAGTATTCAAGGAAGTATCGTTCTTCCTCTTAAACTGCTCTATTAATAAAAATGATTAAGTAGCGAGACTAAATTTAACATATGAGAAAAAATTGAAGACTTTATAACTTATGAAGGATAGAAACATTCATTAGGAAATAAAAACCAAATATATTCCATCAACTAAACTCACTGATAAAAGTGAAAGATTGATTTATAATCTTGGATTGAATTAATGCTACGACACTCAAAAATGTCTCGTAAGGACGATAAAAATGGCTAAATGATGGCGGATCAAAGTAAGCCTTACAGGTCATGGTTTTTAAAAACTAATCATCTGCTTATTTTTTTTAATTGTTTATCTGCCGGATGGACAACTGTCAGAGAAACTACTGCCCTAATTTAAAAAGATTTGTAGGAAAATTAAAAAGTCTGATAAAACTAATAATTTCTTTTTTAGAAGTAAGTCCAACTTAGGGAAACATATTAAGAATGTGTAGGAAAACCATATTATAATTGAAGTATAACTAAAATAGTAGGGTGTAAAAAATATTCAAAATAATAGTTTGAAAAAAAGGAAATAGAAAATAAATTAAAATACTAAATTATAAAAAATATTCTAAATAAAGGTTTGAATATAAGGAAACAAAATAGTTTATATAAGATTGGAGAAAAAAAAAATCTCTAACATTCTATCAGAATTATCATTTTTCTCTATAATATAAAATAAAATAGTCTTATACAACGCTTTAAAATATAAAAAAATTTCATCAAGGCAATTTGTCTATCTACCGAGTCGCCAGCCCTGTTGATAAGCCTTATCAACGAAAAGTATATATGTTGATGTCGAAATAAATGAAGTTCATCATTTTACTAAATGAAGATTGCCACTACAGAGGTCACTTCTAAATATCTTTGGCAAAGCAACTTATTACATTGTTTCAGATATTAAGTCAACTACAAAATGTGATTTAAGGAGCTCTAGTTAAAGATGATCAAGAAATGACCTAACAAGCATTGTTATCTACAAATATAAGCATTGCAGAGTCAAAGGTCCAAATACTGAAAAATTCAAAATAGTTTGAGTAACAATAAAAATGGGTTTCACAAGAGCTAACTCAAAAAAGAAATTATTTAAACTTCATATTTAACATTGTTTACAACAGTGTTTCTCAAATGGCGTGTCAAGGCTACACCACATGGCATGCTCAAGTCAAACTCTCATCCAAAAATCGTTAGATATTAGAATTATTTTTTATTACTGTAAGTTAAAAAAGATAATAACCAAAGGTATTTGATATTCGTATTAGTGTTATGCCTTCACAAGTTTCATCACAATTTTTAGAAAGAGCAGTTAAAAGAGACTACTGGATTCATTACGCTTATTACTTGATAAGAGTTTAAAATAGATATAACATATTTTATCATGGTTGTAAAAGTCAAAAATTCATTTATCGTAATTTGATTTTTATCACGCTTATCTTCCCACAATTTTATTCAAATATTTTATCTACAAATAAAATGTTACAAGATACTTGCTATAATTGACAATTAAGATATATTGTAGAAATTATCTTTTTTGAGAGCTATTATCCAAATTTTTGTAAAATAAAAACTATTGAGTGAATATTTATCAGAAATTTTTGGGTTATAGTAAAAATTTTAAATAGTTTTTTTACATTACTCTATTTTAACATATACACTAGAACCTACGTTTTACGTACGGCACGGGACCGAACGGCGGACGTAAAACGTAGGATTCGTAAAATCTAGGTTGACCTTTAAATTGACATACAACACGAAAATCCTAGCCTGGATCACACATGGTCACACCGTGTACGACGTGAGGGACTATGGCAGCTAAAGAAGACTACTACAGTGAAGTTGGATGATCATCCCTGAAGTTGAGCTGTTTTAGTCTTAAATAAAAAATATCAGTGTATGTGTATTATTTATCAATTATACTCAACTTAGTCTGCTCTAGGAAAAGGCGCCGGTTAATTTGAAATAAAACCGAAAGACAATAATTTATTAACCTTTATAAACTTTTTAATACATAAAATCACAAAGAAAAAACGTATTAATAATGCATTTAATGACCAAAAAGATGACATCATCGATCATTTGGCGAGGACGTAAAATCCAGGGAACGTAAAACGTAGGTTCTACTGTATAAAAAATATTTCCACATACGGTAAAATTTCTAAAGTAAAGAAATAAGATAGGTAGAAATTGGTTGTCAAGAAAGACAAGCGATGCTGAAAAATATAGGATATCAATTATTCTACAGGTTAATCTATCTTTCAATAGCTTGAAAGCAAAGAGAAGTTTACCTCGAAACAAAGTGGAGGAAATCATGGTAAAAATTGAAACTGAAAATACATTTTTGAATGGAAAACAAAAGTTTTTGATTGATGTTGCTGGGCCAAGCTTGCAAAATTATATTCAAAAAGATTTAAAAATTAGATTGAAAAAAGTAAATCACGAACTCGAGAAAGCAAATGGGCATTAAAAAAGGGTAGAATATCTTCAGGTTTATAGAAATCACGCGACAAAAATACGAAAAAGTATTAACTTCAAAGTTTAAATGTAAAATTGACAAACTTTTATGTATGACCAATTTTTCTAACTTTCGTTTGACAGTAGCTTTTTGATACAAAGCTTCCTCAACTGTACCAAATGTGATAAAACGGAAAACAAGTACAACATTTTTTTGACCAATTCGATGGCATCTATCTTGTGCTTGTAGATCACACTGAGGATTCTAAGCAAATTAAAATGTAGACATTTTCAGTTATAAACGATTATTTTCGATTTGAACATAATATTGGTTTCTTAACCACGCTTCTTCTTTTCCACTATCTACTAATACATATTTTATAGTTGAGTGAAATGATCTCGTCAAAGAAACATTTATCTTTATTTTAAATTTCATTTTAAGCAGTCAGAAATGCAATTATTTAACTGAAATGGTAGGTAACAATTCGATAAGAACATTAAAATGTAATTAGAATTAATAGATTTGTCAAGGCAAAACAATTTACAAAATAATGAAAAGACGAACCCAATCACTATCATAAATGATAACAGTGTCAGCAGAAGTTAAATTCAAGCCCAGGCCACCAGCTCTAGTGGATATGAGAAATATGTTATAACTTTCATCTGTATTAAAGGATTCAATGAACTCCTTTCGTTCTTCAAGACTAGTACTTCCATCGATGCGACAAGTAACATATCTCCTTAGTTCACAGTAATCCTCCAATATATCCAGCATTTTTGTGAATTGAGAAAATATTATAATCTAAAAAGAGGAAAAACTATAAAAGACTTGTCAACAATAAAATTTAATGTTCAAAATCATTATGAATAAAAGCTTCAAATATAGATAACTTATAAATGAAATATACACAAAATTAAATATCTACTTTTTAAAGAGAATAAAAAAAGTAATATTATTAATAATCTTAAATGTAATGGAAAACTTTGTGCTTCTTTGAAATTAATTCTTCGAGAATTTGGTCTAAAATAATCATTTTCCCACTTTCCTGCACAAGACTTTCATCGATGTCATATTCAGGTTGACTTTTGGCATGATAGATATGATTGCATATCCTTCTCAAAAGCATCAATACATAACTCATTCCAGACTTTTCATTTTTACTAAACATTTTAAAAAATAAAAAGTTTAAGTTTTTTAAATTGAAAAACAGACAAATTAAAGATTTTGTTTAGGGAATAGAAAAAATAAATAAAAAGAATTATATGTACATTTCAAGACATTTAATGGAAACATAAATTTGAAACAAATCTTGCTTTAAAAATCTCAAAATTTTTATTGGAATGGTGCAAATAGGGTTTTACTCAAGTGTATAATATTTCAAAATTCAAACTTGAATCAAATAACTCGAGTTTGTAGATGAATAAAAGATGTTATGAATGAAAAATATTTGGGATTGCTTAATTACGTGCAAGACCTAATAGCTATGAAGCGGCTTGATGCCAGATTATCCTTTTCCCAATTGTATCACAAAGAAGTTTTGTGTTAACGTTAGCGTATTTGTTTAAAATTAAATAAATTTTAATACATAATGAAAAAATTTGACTCAAAATCTAAATAGGAGAAAGATAAACTTGATTTTCAAAATGAATTTAAATATTTTGAATCAACTAATCCTTAAAATGAACATCTTGAACTTATATATCAAGCACTTCTTTCAACAGAATCTGAAACTTGTATTGAAAGAGAAGCAGCTTTTTAATGCTGACTTGCAAATAAAGTTCATTTTTCGCTTTCTTACAAGCCATCAATTTTCTTCATGATTATTTCAAGAGACAGAATTTGAAATATAAATTAAAACATACTTTGATTTTGTCTTTTAGATAACATAACTTACAAATTTTGTCATATAATGCATAACATCAATGTCTAAGATAAATAGAAACCTTTATTTTTTACATAATATAAAAGCTCGTATAAATCTCATTTAAAATTAAAACAATTTAATATCAAGTCAAATTTTAAAGATCTGAAAATGTGAGAATACATTGAGTTTACTCATGCCTGCCTCATTTAGTTGTCAGAATAAAATTCAAGTTTAATTTTCTCGAGTTTTTACGAGCCCTAGTACGAAGCATAGATATTTTTCATAATTTGAAGTTGTCTACGATAAAAAACAGTATCATCGCCTCGTCAGTAGCAACTTTATAAAATCCCTAAACTAATAATAATAATAATGCAGGAATTCGGACTTGTGGATTTTTAAAAAATCATTTTAAAATTTTGTTGAACAGTGTAAAAAATAAAACTTAGGCAAAATTGAAAATGTATTTCTAAGCAAAGGAAAATTTATATTCTCAACTTTCATCTTTATCGCCAGAAGGGTTAGTGATGGAAGCTTAGGGTACCAATCAAGACGTCTTGGTTTCGATTGGCGATAGTTACATGCCTATCTGTCCAATTATGTAGGAATGTTCTTCCACTGGATGTAGTAACGACAATAAAAAAGAAATCGTATTGTGCACAAAATGCTTTTTAATTACAAGCACATAAAAATACAAAATAGCAATGCGTTAAAGCTATAAGTTGAGTATTTATTTACATTTAAGTATGAAATTCTTACTGTTTTCAACATTAAAATTATTCTAACCAACAATAAAAAAGGCCTAAAATTTTTTTTGAATTAGTATCATTAAAGAAATAAACCCCTCCCCCAAAATTTCAAACATGTGTGCCCATAAACAACATCTAAGCGCTAAAAATGGGAAAGGATCATTGAAAAATTCTTTATATCCGAATAATTTATAATGAGACTGCAACAAAGCTTGGTTCTCTGAAAAAATAGTTTTAGTCTTCGTAATAAACCATTTTTAAGGTATTTATTAAATACTATAAATTATTATCCATGAAATTGCACAAACAAACTGTAATATTTTGAGATCCAAAGTTGGTAATATTTTTAGCGGACTTATTTTTTAATTTAAAAAAGGCACAACCAAGCATACCGTTAAATCGCTTTTATACTTAAAAAATACTGCAGATCTCAGTAGCTGCAGCAAAAAAAGATGTAAACTGATACAGCTGTTTGGGAAGATTAAGCAACTCCTCTTCAAAAATTGCTTTCTCTCTGCAATAACTTTGAAATACAGCATCTACCGACTCGTCATCCCTCGCTTCTTCAAACTGAGATTGAAGAGTTAGCATCACTTTGGCTTTTTTCGCACTTTTTCGAGGGCCTTTCTCATTAACAGAAATCTAAAGGACGAATAAACGAGTTAGATCAAAGTGCTATATCAGTCTATATGAATATGCACACTTCTTGTAATGGAGCTTTGTTTTTACTTTTATCCACGGTATTACTTATGAGCAAGCAAATGTCTTTATAAATTTTCTTTTGTTTGTTTGTAAGGGGAACAAAAATTAAGATTTCTTTTTTCATAGGAATTCCCAGCTCTACATCTGATTTCAATCTTCGGAGTAAAAAAGGAGATAAAATCTAAAAGCAAAAAATTATTATAAATTTTCAAAAACTAATTCCGTTATATAACCGTTTGTCCACTTATACATTTTATAACCTTGAATCGGTATAAAAAAGTTTATGATATTTTGTCAATTTTTAGGGATAAAACAGCTGATAGAATTTTTGCAAATCTTTTCCTAGAAGTTATTGATTGATGATAGTGTCTCATAAACATATTAATGTAAAAATCTGATATACACCTCAATTTTATTTTAGCTTATTTATGATTAAGCGTTAACAACATAAATTTATATATTTCAAATATTTTAACGTGTGAAAAGCTAATAATAAAATAAATTATATTCAAAAAGAGTGGTAATCTTTGGGCTGCAATGCCATTATTGCCGAGTGAAGGAATAAGAATGAGCTATTATTCTTAATAAAATTTGTCATAAGATAAATGTCAAGATATCTCAATGAAAGCAATTATCATCCGCAATAGCATATAGCTTAAGGTAGAGCTATCTCATTAGCCTTGAGTGCTTTTTGTTCTTTTAGAAGTGAGGTTAATATCAAATTAGATGAAAATGAAAAACTAAACGTTAAAAAGAGCGAACATAAATTAGAAAAGTACGAACTTAAGTTGAAAAAGAAAGAACTTAAAGTTAAAATGGCATAGCTGAGGAAAAAACGAGTCCCAAAAAATTTTCTGCCGGGTGCTCATTATATAGATATTGCAAGTACACGCAAGGTTGAGCTAAGTTTGCAGCATCCATCGTTTCATCAAGCTGAATTTGCAAAAAAATAGAAAATCGAATTCCAAATCATTAAAACCACATCTGATATATCATGAGACATCTCTCCTATTAGCCTTCTAACTGTATCATTTGACAAGAAGATATGCTTCAACTGTTTAAAACTTCTTTGCACATTCAACATGATATCTTTGCAGCAAAGTAATATCAAATGTTCTCCTATGTTGGGGGACTTTTAGAAAAAATATGTTTTTTTGAAAGTTTTTAGAAGCACTTCATACCACGCTAAATATTTTGCAAAAACATTCCTGTTATCAAATCTGGATTTGTGCAATCGTTCAGTTAAAATAGTCAATAGTTTTTTATACTGAACTCAAATGCTTCACTTCCAGTACAAGCTTCACTTAATAAGCCTTAGAAAAGTGGATGCTATGACATTTTAGAACACAAAAAACACTTATGTTCATCATCCTTCCGACTTTAATGCAGTAAAACGAAATTTTAAGTATGGATCGTTATATTTCATTATTTAAGCCTTTAAGAAAAATGCACATTTATGTTTATAAAATTCAAATACTAACTTTTTATTCTTTTTAAATGTTAGTAAAATGGCTAATACAAAGATCCCCAGGAATTCGCAGCACACAGACTCGAGTTTGAAAACCAGTGAGCTAAAAGGTAGTGATGCAAATAGAATTATAAACTAGGTTATTTTATTTGATAAAAGTAGTTCAGTTATCGTGGTATTGAGAGCTTACAGTGCAAATATAATTTAGGGTAATAATGGTGGTGTGTTCATTGAACAAAAATTCTTTTATAATAAATTTTTTTTAAATTCTCCCCCCCCCCCCCCCTAATTTGGAGGATATGCGCCTCTGATTCCTAACTTCCTCATCCGCGGATCATTTAGATTTCAACATCCGCAATAACATCCGCATCGGCAATTATAAAACATTTCTCTTTTTTTCTATATACCGCAGTTTTTTTGGGAATTCTTCAATTTTTACTTTATCCAAAATTTTTATAAGTACGTCTTTATGATAGCACACACATATAAATTGACATCTTATCTCCACATTTTTAAAAGGTATAAAACGTGCGTTTGTTTAGAATAGCAATTATGATATCGAGATCAGTCTCCGATAAAAAAAATTAATTCTCACATTCGCATCCGCGGATACAAAATATTTTACATCCGATACATCTCTAGTTACAAAGAAAGGAATCTTCTTTCCGTGTAAGAGTGGATCACAAAATATATTTCGATGCTTACAACTTACAATTTTTCAGTATCATAATTTATTGTGAAGAGTGCAAAATCATATGATGTTATAAAATAACGATTATTTGAAAAGCGCATATACTATTGTGTCATGCAATCCTGAATATCATGCGAAATTAAACTTTTTTCTTCTTAAAAATAGGAGTTTGTCATATATCTCATGTATTATGCGACTTTTTTGAGACGCAAAATAAGATATATCAACTTGATTTTTGAACCTTTGATACTAAGAACGGTTTTTTAATCCTGGTATTTTTTGGGCAAAAATATTCAACTTTATACGTTTGTTACTATAAATATTTTCATTTGGATGTGTTAATTCAAAAAACTCAAAAAAAATTTTGGTATATTTAAATTATATATTATTTGTAACTCGTGTAAATGCGGTTCTAGGAAAAAGACGTCCATTTCACTCGCTGCTCGCATGCGTGAACCTCCTTTGTATTAGTAATAATGTCTGGAAGCAATAAAGATACGAAAGAAATAGTGAACAAAGAATAGTGTGTATGAGTGCAATTGAAGGATTGAAGTTAGTGCATATGTATATTTCAGATAAAATCATATATTTAAAGGGGAAAAGGCATGATTGTTGAAAGACATGTTCATGATTGTGTTCAACGATTTTTTTAACTGTTCTTAGTCCATTTCGATCAACCTTGTATATAATTTTTCCAGAACATTTTCTCCCTTTATTCATTGTGCATACATATGTTTCAGTAGAATCACATATTCATATACAAAATTGCACCATCAAAAATAAAAATTGAAATAAAACTTACCTTTTCTTTTCAAATAATATCTGAAGTTTTCAATATAAATACTCATACTGTGTATATATGTATAGCAGATGTTAGAGATTGCAAGTAGCGAGCGAGCTATATTACGTACAGGCATGTGGAATCTCATTACTTGGAATGTTGTTTCACACCCTAGCATTAACTTTCTTCCTCTCATGAAATGGACGTCTTTTTCCGATTACCGTAAATGCGACTACAAAAAATATGTCTTAAAATGTGACATGATGCACGAGTATAAAGGGTAATTATATAAAATTTGAGTATCAATCAATCATATTGAGATTGTTTATCATCATAGAGGGCCAAACAGCTGTCCTCGAACCTTTACCATAACAAAAAAATGGACAGAATTTGATGGTATGGTGTTGGAGTGTATTAATAAATGTTTCGACTACATAACACTGAATATAATACCAATATGTAGCGGAAATTCGTTTTAATCTTTCAATGTTTAATAGATCAAAAAAGGTAAAATGAAATTCAATAGTTTTCAGTCTAACTAGCAGTTATTTAAAAAGAATATTAATAATAAAAAGTGACGCTGACCTCGTGAAGAGTTTGTATCAGATGTTTTTCCTTCTCCTTCACAACGAATTCTTCGTTTGAGTTGATTTTGCATAAAGACGTAATGTCAAACCAAGACTCGAATCTGAAAGCAGTTAACTCTATAAAATTGAAAGGGTAAAAAAGAATTCTTTACAAAAAAAGGTTATCAAATATTTCAGGAATTAGGAAATTGAGTAGTGACCATAACTCAGACAAGTTATTTTGCAAAGGCGTGCCAGTGAGTAAAAGACGATTAGCAGAGTGAAGTTTTTTCATTTCTCTAAAAATTGGAAAAATATTCATCCAGCGTATAAATCAATAAACAACTTTTAAAACCTTCTTAAGATGCAATCGACATTTTTGATTCGATGACCTTCGTCTATAACCAGATACCTCCATAGATACTTTTGAAGAAAAGGGCGATCTTTGATAATAATATCGTATGATGTGATTACAACAGGTAAAGAATTGAATGGAGGAACAGGCTTTGACATTTTTTTCCGAAGTACGGCTCTTTCCGCCTTTTCGCCGTGATACAAGATGACTGGAATCTTTGAGTAATAAAGTTTTTAAATGAATTACACAGAAAGAAGAGAGGTAAGAACTTACTTTGGGTGTGAATCTTTGAAATTCATAAAACCAATTGTAAAGCGTGGATAACGGTGCGACTACGAGGTATGGACCAGTAACTTTCATTTCAATAAGATGAGCTATCACGCCGATCGTTTGTATCGTTTTTCCCAAACCCATTTCATCACCCAAAATGCCATTAATGCCGTGCTCGTATAAAACCTAGAGAATTCTAAAATTTAAGTAACATCCACGGGAGGTCACAATGAAACAGTTTCAAGAAGCCACTATTTCAATTCTATTTGATGGCAAAGTCATGGGGTTCAATCACTACAAGGATTAAAAATGAATTCTTAAAGGCTAGATAAATGTTCATATAAGTATAAAACAGTGATCGATTTACCCGGCGTGAGAAGAGTCTCGCCCACGCCTAAAATTTTTATCAAAACCATTCCCTGGCATAAAAGTATATAAATTTTAGAATATACATTTTACTTATTTTATATATGAATGCATAAAGTAGAGATGCTTTTGTCGATCAAAAGAGTGAATATCTTTTTGAAAAATCAAAACGAGATCTGGTTTTTTTGTTTGATATTGTATATAAATATTAATCACTTTATTTCGTTCGGATAGCTAAACTTGCATTAAATGAGCTTAAATTTAATGAAGACGCATCGTAGCTTTTCGTTTCGCCGTTTTCTCTAAATTTAGAATTAATATTTCGAAAATTCGCTTTTCGAATGAAAATAATTCTTAAAATGAAGATCAATTTTCGTATATAAGTGTTTAATTATAAAGTTTGTTATTTTAGTTTCATTTTAAAAATATTTTATTAAAATCATCAAATCGAATTGTATTGCAGCCAAACTCACCTGCATTAACGAGTCCCCTATTAAATAAACTCTCAATTAATCTTCCCATTTAGTTGTTTAGGCTTTGCTATAATAAAGCTCTTTATCACCATAAAGATAAAATCGCCCCCTCCCCAACTCCATTCTTGTTATGCAGAACATAATGGAAACAACAAGGAAGTTCGCTATGAAAAATGAATTCGTACACTTCACCCTTTTTAATGTTTAATTTTAATTAACATTAATTAAAACACAATTTAAATAACAATACCCAGTTTTACATAGTAAAATTTAATTAACATTTTAATGTAAATTTTAATGCTTGGAAATGAATAGCCCACTGGGTACCAATTACATCTGAAAATTTTGCTTAATTAGAGTCTGAAAACTAGAACAAGGGAATTGATAAAGCACGGGCAGGACACACTCCAAGTGCATGTCCACCTTGTCAAATATTTCTCTTCCATTGTTCTACTGCTAAGAGTTTTGCAAAAGAAAAAATTGTCTACCAGGCGCTTGTCATATACATATTGTGGAGAAACGCAAGGCTGAGCTAAGTTTGCAGCATCCGTTGTTTCATCAAGCTGAGTTGCAAAAAAGTTGAAAATGGAATTCCGAATCAATAAAACCACCTCTGATATTTTAAATATATAAAATTTCAATTTATTCATACAAAAATCAAAAAAACTTGCGTAATATTTTGAGCATTAATCTTGCTTCTGAACTTTCCTAAATAAGTTTTCAAATCTCGGGAGAGTTTGAGAAACTTTGCAAAATTAACCTTCAACTGTAGACAGTTATGACATCTCTTTTTTATTTCATAGAAGGCACAAAAACCGGTTTCGCCTATATAAGATGTAAGAAAGAGTAACGGCAATTTAATAACATAGCCTAATATGCTTTAGTTGTCTTGATGTATTTAAACTGTATCAAAATAAAATTTTGGGGCAAAATGTGTAGAGTTTACTCTTGTCTTTAACATAAAACAGAGAAAGAGATCAAGGCATACAATTGATAATGATGTGAAAATGATAATGTAAGAGACGACAATGAAAATTATGGCCACGATACATGGATACATTTGATAGTGGTAATGGAGAAAACTCTTTTACTTCTGAAAATAAGTAAACTTAAGAAAAATATACCTTCAGCCATTCTACACCATCTAGTTGATACGGTTTGAGTGTTCCTCCTGTGATCAACGAAGACTGTTTTTGTGAGGAACTAAGAGCTGAACTTTTTGAAGCGTGTGTATTTGTTGATTTTAGTTTTGATAAAACATAATAGGAATAAAATTTGCTACTAGTTAAAAGCTGTTCAATTTTCGATTCTTTTTCCTTTTCTTGAAAAGATGATTCCAAATCGGACTCTTTCTAACGAAAAATGAATTAAAAGCTGAAAGTTAAAATATAACATGAGAAATACTTTCTTTTCTTCGTAATTAAATTTATCTTTGACTATGGATTCTCCTCCTTGTACAAATTCTTGATTCATCTAATGAAAATAAGAATAAACTTCACAAACATTAATTTTTTTTATATAAAAATACTTTTCTGAAAATTGAAAAGATCTTAGTAAAAGAGACAAGTAAATTTATTTAAAGTTAAATGAATATTTTATGCATTTTTCAAATATTCCTTTCAAAATCTTTATCTAATCGCAACCCCTTTATAAAATTACCTGCTAATTAAGCGAATGACGAAATAAAATGTGAAATCAGTCAAATGTGATGGATTGCAAACTATTTTTATCATATTAATTATAAAATATAAAAGTGATACTTTATTTTATTCGGAAGAGATCAATCAACTGTTTAAATATGTTAAGAAAGATCAAGTAAAATCCATCATGAAAACTCAAGGGCACACTTTTTTCATATTTCATAAATAAAAATTTTTTTACCACCATTTTTAAGTCATCTTTCTCTCTAAGCAGACCCCTCTCTAAATAGACCCATTTTTACGAGTAGCCTTTATTTATCTATTACATTTAGCGTGTGAAATATTCTCTAAATCGGCCATCTCTCTATTCCGTAGATCGACCATCGCTATTATAACCGTAGTTAGATTCTAAACCAATCGTGTATTTCAATACCGATTGTGCATTATATCACAATAATTGACACATTATCACGCTTGTATGTGTGTGTGAAGAGAAAATAATATAAAATCGTTGATTTCCTATTCTTCTATAAAATTTTAACTGGTAACAGAAAATGAATTTAGTTTTAAAAATATTTTTGAAAATGAGGAATAAATTAAGATACAGTCTGCATAAAATGATAAACTAAGGGATTTATTTAAGGAATGCTTGTTAACTAATCGTCATTCGACTTTCAGACATTTTTTGCATAAACTGTGCTTTATTTTCTCTCTATTTAAGCTTTTACTTTTTGGTTTTTGAAATTTTAATACATTATTTAACCTCGACATAAGGATGAATAATGTGGAGAAAGGAGTTGCTTCGTCAAAACGTCCAAAAGCAAAATGTCCGAAACTGTAGTGCCCGAAGGTTTGAGGTTAGTTTTAAATTAAAAGTTTGGATTAACGTAAAAGTTAGCCTTTAAATTGGTGTAGAAGTAATTTTATACACACGTTTGGAGAATTTAGTTTCGGACGTTTTAGTTTTGGTACCTTTTAACCATGAACCAGAAAGGAAAGACTGCTAATGCTAGTGTGAAGTTTTTTTGACAAAGCAAAAAACCGTTTTGTAAAACTGTGTTAAGTTGTTTCAAAGCCGGAATCTCCAAAATTAAGACTACGACTTAAACCACCTTAAATATATCGTCATAAAGGTAATTATACCGTAGGTAGAGTATATTTATTAACAAAGCCAAACGTTGTTTGTAATGAACTACAGTCAAACTTGTATAAACCGAAGTTCAAGAAAACAGAAGATTATTTTCGGTTTAGACAACATTTCGGTTATTAGAAGTCTTCGTAAAAACTAAGTGAAACATCCCAAATTACACATTCATTTTAAAGTACCCATGATATATAGAAGTTGTAAATTTTAATATATATTGATAAAAAATCAACATAAACTTTATTTAAATTTTTTTTTTAAAAAAAAAAAATTTTATTTTATTTTTTTTTTTTTTTTTTTTTTTTTTTTATTATTTTTTTTTTTTTTTAAAAATTTTTGAAGGTTTTTCTTAAAAAAAAAAAAATAAAATATTTAAAAAAAATTTTTTTAGTAAATTAAACCCACAACCATTGTATTTTCTGGAGCCGACTCTTGGCTACTTAAGCTTGATATTGAGCAATTTTCTCTTTCTAGATGATCATCTAAAATAACTCTCTCCCAGTCAGAAGAATCATTTTCAATGTGAGCATTTTTGTCTATATCAATATATTCTTGTAAATTTATATCACCTTCAACGATTTCAGAGACCATTAATGAAAGATCTTGTACATCTTTTTCTATTGAGAAGTTTTGTTCGGAAGGAGTTTCACTTGTGAATCCGCAAAGTTGAAAACAAGAGGTAATAGTTGAAGCTCTAACTTTGTTCCATGCCTCTTTAATCCAAAATATCGCATCTTTGCATTTTGAAAACTTTCCATTTTTGCAATTAAGTGCGAATTCAGTTGCTTTCGATAATTTACTTTGAATGAACGAATAATTCCCTGATCTAGAGGTTGTAAACACGAAGTAATGTTTGCAGGTAAAAATTTCAACTTGACATTATCAAGTTCTACCAAAGTATGGGATTGAGCATTATCGAAAAACAGTAAAATGTTTCTTTGTTGCCTTTTCATTTTTTTGTCAAGTGTTTGAAGCCATTGAACAAAAATTTTAGAAGTCATCCATCCATTCTTATTAGACTCCCATCTTACTGGAAGCTCATCAACTTTGAGTGATTTAAAGCATCGAGGTTTTTTTGCTTTTCCTATTACTAAAGGATGGAGTTTTTCACCTGTTAGACTACAAGCAAGCATAATAGTGAGTCGATCTTTGGAAGTTTTTCCTCCTTTACAATTATCACCCTTAACAGCCAATGTTTTGGTAGGCAAAGCACGAAAATAAAGTGCTGTTTCATCGCAATTGAAAATATTGGATGATGAATAGTCTTTACACATTAAGTGTATTCTTTCTTTAAAACTTCTATCATTCAAGTTTACGTCATTACTTTCTCCAACAATTCTAAAAGCTTTTATAGAATGTCGTTCTTTGAAAGAATCCAGCCAACCTGTGAATGCCTTGAAATCGCTGAATCCTAATTCTTCTGCATAAAATAGAGCTTTTTCAGAAATTATTGGACCAGAAACACTGATCTTTTTAGCTCTTGCTTTCTGAAACCATTGCCAAGTAAGATCATTGATTTCATCATATTTAGATTTAACATTACATCTTTTTTTATCAGAAGGAGCATAGTTTTCAAAACAAGAGGTATATGAGTTTCGTTTTTTTAAAATATCGGAGACAGTGCTCACACCGATTCCATACTTTTCACTGAGTTGTTTTAATGTAGGTTTAGGATTTAAGGAAGCATCGTTTATCAAATTTAATTTTTTTTTCAAATTGAGCTCTACACGAGAGCCCTTTTTATTGGGCTGAGACATAAATACAAAGACTTGAAATTAAAAGAAAGTGACTGATGAAATAAAATTGTGTAAAGCAAATTCAAAAGAGATAACCTTATATATTTTTATATAATGATTATGTACATTCACCGTCTTATGCAAGTGTGTTATGACTAGTAGATAATTTTATAACTGTTATGTTATGATGATTCATGGATGATAATAAGTACTGTTATCATATTGCACAATAGTAAATATATTATTGTTCAATTTTTAGTGCATCTCATAACTACATACAAATACTAAAACAAAAGAGAAGCAATTCTTATTACTTTTTGCATAAGCTCAAGACTTAACAAACTCTTAAGCCTATTTCGATTTTCACAACATTTTTTACCATTACGAAAGCTGTAATGTTTTTAATTTTTGTTTCGCTTTTCAGAATACGCAAGTTTCGGTTTTTAGAAGGCAATATAAACATTTTATCAATGAAAGAAGTCGGTGCCACTCTTAAGTTACGGTTTTAACAAGTTTCGGTTGGGACAAGTTTGAAGTGTATATGCTAGATTTCCCTAAACATGATTTAAACGCAGAATCATGAACCAGGGTTCATACCAGCTTACGTCTTCAGTGAGAAAGTGCTGCCTTTTTATTAGGGTTTTTACAAAAATTACGCGTGAACCAACTAAATGATTGATTGCGAATCTGATCGTGACATTTATTTTTTTAAAAATCAATCAAACTTGTCAAAAATTGATTGATATTTGACAGCTAAAATAAAAAAAGAAACTTTTAGTTTAAATGGGTATACAAAATTTTTTACACATATATACCCATTTTCAAGTGTGCTGAACACGATGGTCACGTTTATTTTTTTTTAAATCAACAAAACCTGTCAAAAATTGATTGATATATGACAGCTCAACTTAAAAAATTTACTCTTTATTTAAGTAGTTATAAAGTTTTTTTTAAACATTTTTGATTAATTTGTGACTTTTTTAAAATCGAGGTATGTTTGCGATCAGATATATTGTACTGATTTTAGAACTATTTGTTTTCATGCTATTCTCCAAAGACTATATTCAAATTTTTAGTCATTTCACAAATGGATTTATTTCCCTTTGAAGTTTAGATTTTATTTGGAATCTATAATAAAACAAATTTTTTCAGTATCAAAATTTAAAATGAGGCATGAATATTAATTTTGATACTCATCATTATACTATAAAATTGATTCATATATTTATGTTCCAAATTTTTTTTTAATTTTTAGACTATAGAATGAAAATTACGCTATGAATTATATTTCAACTGGAGTTTGCATGATTACATCGTTTTTTAAATATTATTTATAATTTTTTCGATTTTTTTCAAACTTTGAATATTCCATTTATATGTGCATAGAGATATGCAAAATTTGGTAAGTTTCTATTTCGGAAGAATGAAATTATAACTTCTAAAACTTTTTTACATTTGTATATATAAAGTAGGTTCCCTCTTCTTCAGAAAATGCCATCCAAGTTTTGCCAAGATAACGATGTATATATTGAGAATAGTTTTTTTCTTTTATTTTTAAATTATTTTTATTATCCGTGACAGTTAATAAAGGAGATCATTCACTTATTTTAAATACTGCGAGCAATTATTAAATAAAAAAGCAAATTTTATGGAGAAAACCCATGTTGTGGTGAAAATATTTTTCATTTTAGAGAAACGATACGACAACCAAAAGATTACATATAAAAAAAACGATCAAATTTTTATTATAAATAAATTATGTTTCAACGTTATCATCTTCGTTCATTTGTATATTGTTTGATTATACGTATAAAACTTTATCAAAATTGTCAAACACGAAACTTATTTAAATTGGCCCATTCAGCTTGTTTCATGATATTGTAGAGTGAATGGTATAAACGAACTGTCTTTCTTTTTCAAATAAAATACTGCGCATCAAAATATGCCTCTACAGAGTCCTTGTTTTGTATTTAATTAATTTCATTAAAAAAACTCTTCATTAAATTCGGTATAAAATCCCGTTTTTAGTTATATATCATTTTCAATTTTTTCATTTTTTGCAATTTGGTTTGCCTACTTATAATTCTATTTGTTCTGTGACTAAATAAATTACATATATAGCTACGTATAACTATTTAATCATGAAGTCCTTTATTTCAGTTGAAGTGTCATATATCAATCATTTTTTGACAGGTATGATTAATTTTTATAAAAAATAAACATCACTGTTGGATTCAGCCTACTTGAAAATGGGTACATGTGTAAAACAGGGGCGCACATCCTCAAAATTATTGGGGGCGAAATTTTTTTGTTGCAATTTTCAAAATTAGTGGTCTGGAAATACCACGGGAGACCAAATATTCAAGCAATCCTTTAAAATAGAATGTAAGCGCATACCTAAATTTATAAGACTACTTTATATTTTTTTTACAAATTTGGTTAATTTAAATACTATACTTCCAGCGAAAATATTTTAATTAAATTTGCATATCGAATATGGTGCGCAGAAAAAATGCCCCCAATTAAAAAGTAGGAACCCCCAGTAAAAATCCTCCCGAAAAAAATGCCCCAATTTAAAATTAGGAAAAAATGCCCCAACACAAAAAATTTCAAAAAATTATTAATTAAAATTAAAAAAAAAATTTTTAAAAAAGATATGACAAATAAAGATTTTTTGTAAAAAAAACAAAAAGTTAACTTTTCATCTAAAACATTTAAATTTAATTAAAGTAAACTAAAAAACTCAGCATAGGAAAATTTTTTAAATACAAAAAAAATTTATAAAACAGAAAATATTTTTGGACTTTGTGTGTATCAGAACACTTTCTAAATATAATTTGTGTTTTAACTGATTTTATGAACACATTCCCACAAATCTGCACCTTTGCTATTGTTTTCAAGAACTTTATAAAGAAAAAACCCTATAGATTAAGAAATTTTAGAAATTTAGCCTTTGGTGGTACCAAATAAAAATATTTATATAATTTTAAAAAATCATGAAAATCAAAAATTAGGGGGCATTTTTTCCTACTTTTTAATTGGGGGCATTTTTTATGGGGGCATTTTTACCTACAACCATCAAATATACACTAGTTAAAAAAATCCAAAATTGTTAGGGGGTGGAATAGGCTTTTCATTTGAAAAATGAAGTATTCTACCAGGCACATTACTAGAATTGATGAAAGGATATTTGATTCATAGAGAAAACAAATAACTGAAGGTTGGATAGTTTTATATGAGTGAATGTAGTCTAAAGGCAAAGAGTCTACTAGACACCCTGCGATGTTTATATGAAAAAATGTGATTGATTCAGGGGCAAGGGTATACAACGAAGTTATAATTGTGCAAACAAAAAATTAAGATCGCATTATTTCATTTTACTCAGCATCATTCAAAAATAGTTTAAAAGCTAAATTGATACAAGCTACAAAAATCTACAAAAAGTAAAATAACTTTTAACATTTTGCAATGATTTGCCTTTTATAATAACTTTTAAGGAAAAAAGTCTATCAGAAAAAGTTAAAGAGCTACAAAAAAACTAAAAAATTTTAGAGCATAACTTAAGTTTTTTGAAAACTAATTTGACGTATCCCCTACAGCAAATTCTATGAGTGGCATGACAGGTTGGTTGAGATGATGGACTCAGCACGGAAGCCCCTGGATTCGATTCCTCATCGATACGAATTTGTTCCGTGATGAGATCAGCCAAAGCAAATACCAGAAATGAAATCAGCGTACTTAATTTAGTTGTTTTCACCTAATTTCATGCTTGCCTCAAATTTTTTGTTTTTTAGTGTTATCATAATCACATCACAAGCATCAATAGTAGGTTCATCAAGAGGTGATTAATATACAAATAGGCAGGGCCATGTGGATGAAGAAAACTCACCCAAACTCTATGCAAAATAAAAAACGAAAAACAAAGCGAATTATCATTTTTTTAGGTAATTTTCATGTTGCTCTGATGTTGTAAAATTAAATGTGATTGAAGGAAATGATTTTATCGAAAAATTGCAGAGGGCTTTAGGATCTAGAATAAGTTCTTTGAAGACTTGTCATTGCAACTAGTCTTTTCACAGTTTCTCCAATACCATCATAAAAGTCTTTACCATGGATTGTAGCAAAAAATGCCATTCTGCCTCAATACCAAAATCACTCCTATGATTGGAGAGGTTAATAAAGTTTTAATGATTTGTAATTGGGCAGCGCATCCATCACTGGAGTAGAATACTATTTTAATTTTATGAGATAAGAAATTTATCAATCTGATTAGAAAAGGATGAATCGCAGTTTCATCGTGTTGATTGCATTCAAAATTACTACAAAACTTTGATAGTGTAACTTTCCTTCTTTATGGAAATAAATAACAAACGGATGTATTGTTGTTTGAGTGTTGTTCCAGTGAAATGACTACACTGTATCTTGCACAATAAATGAAAAATTTACAGAAAAGTCCCATATTATCACAAGCACATCTTTTTTTGTAAAAAATTATTTTGAGTCTTAGTTATAAAGTCATGTCCTAAAAGGATTCTCAATACTTCATGAAAATAAAGAATGAATTCTTCCACTGATAATAATTTATTGAATTCTAAACGGGATCTATCAGTTTAAATTAAACCAAATCAAGATCCTTTTGAAGACATTGCTTACATTCGCCAAAATGACATTTTCTCCAAGTGGTTTACACTGAAGAAGAGAAAGACAATACTTGTAGTTTGAAATGTGATTCGTATTCACGTTGTTTTCAGTTATTGGGTGCCTCATTATGGTGGAATTGAATACCTGTGTTACTAAGTTTAATATTTTGATGTTGTGTACCACTCGCTCCAGATTACACATTCTTTAGGTCTAAGATCTGCAAACTTAGAAAACCATATTTATTTCTGGATACTTTTTTTGAAGTATTCCTATACTTCTTTCAAATTACAGAGTACTAATAATTTAGCTTCCTTTCTCTATACCCGTTAACTTTTTACTGAAATGTATTCCTTCAAACCTGCAACTCTCTACTCTACTCGCAAGATTTATAAAATTACTTTACTTTAGTAATCATCTCAGTATCAAGCCGTTTACCCAACTTTGGATTTAGTGTAGATAATACACCCTTTTCTTTAACCAAATTTTTTGCTTGTCGAGCAATGTATTGGGAACATGCGAAAGTTTCTATTATTTTCTTTTTTGTCCAGATTTGAGGAAGAACAGTCAGGATGGTTAGTTTTCTAATTCTACTTGCTTCATTTTTATTAAACTTCTCTTTTAGTTGTTGAATAATTTTTTTCTGAATCAGTTTAAAATTTTGAAGCTCATATTGATCCTCTAAATGATTATCAAGTTATATTGGAGATGATTCGATGGAAGATGCCATTTTAAACAACGACAAGTGTAACACGATTTATATTGAATTGTAAAGTTTAAAGAAGGATTTTTTATTTATTAGCTTTTCTGTTAATTATAATAAAAAATTTGTCATGTAAAATAAACCCACTTATAAAAATAAAAATTTTCAATATTTTGGCTACTTAACTAAAACACTGTAGTTTCTAAAATAAGATTTTTTTTTCAAAAAAACTTTTATGCATATTTAAAGTAATACATGTATGAAATTTTAGGCAAAATTAATTTTTAAGTTAATATATAATAAAATAAATTTATTAATAAAAATTGGAAAAAAAAGATAAACATTGAATAGTGTATCGATCAAAAGTAGCATCGCATAAATTCATTTCTGAAAAAGATCCCTTTCCTTTTTTTTAAAAGAGATTATTTAGTGAAGTTTCTTTTTGAGATGAGCTGCCATATATAAATCAATTTTTTGACAGGTTTGATTGATTTTGAAAAAAAATGGACATCACCACTGAATTCAGCATATTTGAAATATATATATATAAAATTAAAAATATTTATAAAAACTTATTAATATCTCAGAAAAATAGAGGGGGGGGGCACTTTACGCCCCCTCCCCAGCACTTGAGCGGACAAATTTTGCCGAGCACTAATAGGGTTAAGTCGCTCAAGATGTCAGAATAAGATTTATTAAAACAAAAAAAAATTTTCGAGTTTAAAACAATAAATATGTGAATTTATTGTTTTACTAGTTGAAAAAAACTCCAATAATAATTTAAGTAGAAATAATTGGTTTTTGATATATATATCAAAATATCATTTTTATTTTGAATAGAAAACAAATTATAGTAATTTTAGAAGTTTTTCTATCTAGTAAAACAATAATTCAGATACTCATACATTGAAATTTTATATATAATGTACCTAAAGACAAATAAATATTAGAATAAGGAAAATAAGAAAATTTTAAATTTATAGATCTTTCTCCATTAAAAAAAATAGGCTAAAAAAGTCATAAAAAAGTAATATAATAATAAAAACATTTTTACTATTCTTAGATATGGGACTGAGCCTCAGTTAGGGTGTACCTCTCAGCTTAACAGTTGAAGGTCAGGGGTTCGATCCCCAAGACTCCCAACTCTTAAAAACAAATTCACAAAAACTGTGATTAACCATCTTAAGCATATGCCTTACGGCTGAAAGTGCTTTGATATCTCCAACCAAGATATGGGACTATGATGAGGGGGTACTGCTTAGTGCTCGCGGTACCTATATAATTTTGGGGCACATGCCCCCCTCTGTATTAATCTTTGCCACCCCCCCCCCCCCCGTAAAATTTTTGGTTTTGCCCCATGCACTTTTTAAAGGAAAAATAATTTGTACATAATAATCTTATATAAATGCTGGTGTATGTGTATGTATAATATGAGATTTCTACAGGTTTTTATACAGAAGTACTTCATGCTTTTCAGCAAAGTAATATAGGATATAAAGTAATATAGGAAATAAATTTTTTGCAAATGTGTTTCTTTGCCCCATTTCAGCCCCCCTTGAAATTAACTTTAGCGCGGGCACTGGTACTGCTTCCTATTTTCTTTTGGCATCCGCCTATTTTATTTTTATTAATATTTTTTTACAATTTATAATTATTTGTATTTAACAAGTTGAAATTTTTAATATATTTTATTTATTTAGAAATTACATAGCAAAGAATAAACTTACCAAAAATTTTATTTATACATAATATTGACTTTGAAAGTTTGTTACATTTCGACTATGTTTTCCTCTCAACGAATTTTAGCAAAATATTATAATTTTTTAAATTTCACAATGTTATATATAAATTAGTGGGCATTTTGAATATACTGGTAGGTACAGATGTCAAAGCACTTTCCAAAACTGAATTGATATGCTTGCAAGATGCTTGATAGGGAAATAGAGGCAGTCTTTATGTTTATGCGGGAAATAAAGGGAGTCTAAAATAAAAGAAATAGAGAGAAAAAGAGAGGAGGAAAGCTATCGAGTGGGCGGTGGGTGAAGATTTAGAATGGGTTCAATAGTTCGTAAAAGCGTCAAGAGGGAAATTAATAGTGTCGGGTGTGTTAGTAGTTCATTCAGATTCTTGGGAAGATCACCGAGAGTTGAAACACAACTGTTTATTAATTCGTGGCGATGAAAGATAAAAAATGGGCAATGAAAGTTAGGTGGTGGGATGATTCACAAGCTGAGTCACAGAAACGGCAGGACTGAGTGTCGGAAAGTTTGATATGAAAGAGGTCATTTTTGCGAGGGCAGTGCCCGGAGAGCCACCGTATAAGGGATCGTGAGGGGATGAACTTGTGTTTTGACCAAGATTGATGAACGACGGTTATGTCAATAATGTGGGATAGAAAGGTGTTTGTCGATTGGTTTTCAAAAGGAAAGTTAGGGTTAAGGGGTGAGTAAGAGATGTACCCCATGATAGAAGGCCGTATTGAAGAACTGGAAGGATGAGAGATTTATATATGATGAGGGAATGTGGAATTTTGAGGACCCATTTTTATGAAATGGCTCTATTTTGTAGAAAAAGAATTTTTGAGAGTTTTGTGTATGTATTTTTAAAGTGGGTGGCCCATTTGAGGTTCGATTGGAAGGTGAGTCCGAGGTATTTTATGGTCACTGATGGTTTGGTCTAAGCCAAGGGGTAAGTGTGGGGAATGTTTTTGTGTGAAGTGAATTAAAGAAGTTTTAGATGTGTTGAAGGAAATCTTCAATGAGCTGGCTGTGAACTTAAGAGTGTTGAAAAGTGTGGTCATTTGGAGAAGATTTTCCGATTGGGTGTTAGATGAAAAGGAGAAAAGTAGATCATCGGAGTAGTCCTGAGAAAAATGTGATCTGGAGTCTAGAAGATGTAAGAGAGGGTTAAGAATACGCGAAAAATGTCGGAAAGGCAGCCGCCCTGAGGGGTAGAAAGAGAGAGTGTATGGATTGCGCAGAGATCTTTGTTGCGAAAGATTAGGCAGCGATTAAGTAAATAGTTGCTGATAAATTTGATGATGTAGGGTGAATAGCGTTTAAGATGCATGTTGAATATGATCGTAGGGTGCCAGGCGCTGTTGAAGACGTTGTCGATATCGTGGAATAAGACAGATGTTGTTTTCTGAGATGAAATGGAGTGCTCTAGATATTCCGTAAGTTTGGATAGAGCTGATTCTGTGTTTTTGTGAGGGAGATAGGCAAATTGTGAAGGGTGGATAAGGCTGTGGTGTGTTATGTAGTGAATAAGGCGCGTACGAATAATTTTTTCGAGTAGCTTGCCCAAGACTGGAAGAATGGTTATGGGACGCCAATTTTTAAGAGTAGAGGGGTCTTTGTGGGGTTTTGGTAAAAAGAGGAATTTTCCAATTTTCCATATTGAGAGAAAAAGGAGTGCTTAATGCTTGCATTGAAAATGTTGAGTAGGTGGATGTTTAGAAGGTGAAATGATTTTTTGATATGGGACGATTAAATTTTGTCGTAGCTGGGAGATGAGTTAGGCTTGAGAGAATCAACTGCATGTGTTAATTCTTTTAATGGAAGATGATAGCGTGGTATTGAAGTAAGTGCAGCGGTGTCGATATCGGTGCTTTTGCCTAGCGCGGGCGAAATTTGTGGGAGATTTGCTGCGAGTGTTAGCAAGAATGTATACCACTGTGTATACTTTACAGATATTGTGGGATTAGAAGTCTGCGTCGCTGGATTGAAAATAAATTGGAATGTGATATAATGATGATCTGAATATATTGATGACATTAAAAGTCGATTATGTCAAAATTTTTTAGAAAAATCCTTGATAGTACAAAAACTAACAGATAGGTACTCTTCAAAAATTTAATTATAAAATATATTTATTTTCCAAATTTTCTTAGATTCAGAAAGGGGAATTTAACAGTTCGTAGAGGGAACATACCACAAACCAATAGATCTAACTCATAAAAATAATAGAGATAAAATTATCATATTAATATAAAAGTCTGGCAGCATTTTAAATGTACTTAACTCGCTATAAAAATATTTATATGTATTAAGGTTTTCTGTAGTGATCTTAACAGAAAACTGATAAGTAAAAAATTTCAAGATTTCTGGTTCGACAATTATGTTTGCTATCATTAGTCATAATTTTGCAATCATATGTGTGCAATCATTTGTCGGAATATAAAAATATCTTTCCAAACAATAATTATATAAGAACGATAAAGAAAATTTATTGCAAAGAAAAAGTGTTCACAAAAAGAAAAAAACTGAAAAATTTGTGGGTTGATTCGTTATATATATTCACAACATGTATAACATTTTTTTTAAATAAATATCATCGATAAAGGAAAAAAACAATAACCAAAAATAGCCGTGATTAGATTTTTTCCAATAAAAAATATAATAAAAAAATGTCAAACTTTTCTGTTACTAATAGTTTCAACTTAAAAAGTTAAGGTTTGAGGGAGAAAGCAAAAACAAATATATTATAATTTATATACACTTAAAAGGTGATTTTTAATAAAGGTAAATTTTCAAATGGGTTTAGTGTTCCTCAATCAGTCGCCAACTTCACTTCATCAAGTTTGATAAAGCTTCTTTGAAGAAGCGAAATATATAATTTTGCATTAAAAAAATTTTGTTCCAAATAAAAACTCTTTTTTGTACATTTTATTCTTTATCATTGACAAAATGGAACAGCCTACAATTAATTTCAATTTTATATTTATTGTTAGCATAAAATGCATTTGATTTTTTTTAATTGAAATATCCCACCCTTTAAGACTGTATTCAATGTTTATTGGTTTGTTTGAGCTTCTGGTATTATATGCCGGTTTCTTGTACAATTTTTATACTTTTTGTAGACAACTAAAAACAATCTCTTTTTATTATCTTTAGGGAGCATAATTGATAGTTGAGCCGATTCAGTAGTATTTGAAGGTCAAAAATGTCTCTGTCTTCTGAAGATAATATCGAAAGGCTTGGAATAGAAGACTCATTAGTAATAGAGTCAAAAATGTTTCATCGGATACTCGATTATTCGATAACCCTGCTATCCACTATCATCTATGGCTGTATAATTTGTTAAATTAGAAAGATCAATTATGCGATCGTATTTTTTATGACACAAGCACTTAATACTAGGAAAAAAAAACTTCAGATCCCCACAGTTCACCAACAGCATTGATATTCAGTCAAATATCAATCCCTACAACAGCTATACTAACAGATTTACTACAGAGATCATTTGGAGATTGATAACAAAAGTCAAAAGTTTCATAAATTTGGGATAAATATTGTGAATAATATGTTATAAAATATTTCTTTTTTTATTTTTATTGTGAACTAGAAAACAGACTCACAATAAAAAGTCAGTGATAAAAAATCGACATATTACGAGGAGAGGACCTAAAAGATTTTTCACGGCATCTCCTATCACCAATTGTCAATAGGCCTGGTTTATTTCAAATGAATTGGTTAGGTGGATTTGATTACTCTGTACTGATATACATTGCCGTTTAAAATCTTAGCATTTCAAGCAAGTGATGATAATTACATCATATTGAAACAGTTTGTACAGAAAATATTACATGAAGTGCAAAATAAACTCTATAAAAACTTAATTTCCAGTGGAAGGCAAAAAATAATTAAGTTATGGAAGATAGGATACTTTACTGTACTCAAATGAGTACAACAGTACCCTAACGTGTTAGCCAATCCTAGCATTTACCATTATCACCTATATCATAAAAGGCAATTTTATGAAAAAATTTATTATAAAGAATTCAAAGGAAAGTGTAAAAACATTGCGAAATATTCAAGTCAATCCCAAACTAAAACATTAAATAAAATGAATATCTAAAATTTGAATTATGGAATAAAAGGCTTGATTGTTTAAATTATATTTAGCAAATATAATCAAGACATCCTAATTTGCGTATTCAAGCTAATTTAGATCTTAACTCTTGCAATTACTGTAATTAATAGGGATAAACCTTAGCCTTAAATGATAGACTAAATGATAGATATAACTTTCGCATAAGTTATATGCAATAAAAATATTTCTCCAATTGAATTTTAGAGTAAATATTCATTCAAATATTGAAAGTCCACTAACAAGGCAAACAAGTCTTTTAAATAATACAAATAAAGTTATAGAAATTTTTGTTGAGTCGAAGTATTTGGATATTCCATCATATTTACAAACCCAAAAAGTCATAAAGCCAGAATCTGTTACGTGTTATCCACTATCAAACGTCAAAAATCTGGATTTTATAGACTGAAATTTATCCCTAATCAATATTCCTAAAAAAAATGTTATCTCTAATCAATATTCCAATTGCAATCAGAATTTTTTTTCCAATATTTTATAGTTTTACATAATATGAAACAAATTATCTAGAGGAGTGATGATGTAAGAGACTCGCATCACAGATATGTTTGTTATAAATGTGCCATATAGGAGGAATGCAAGGAGTTAGCAAATTCGGGTATCTACTTTTTGTTCTTAACTATCACAATTTTGATACTAGCTATCAAACTATCTACATTTTCAAATTTTGATCTCACATTCAAGCAACCGTTATGCAATAAATGTGCTAAGCAAAAAAATAATGAAACAAACAGGGCTACAAAATTTTTTAACGTTTTTTCCAGTTTTTTCATGTAGGTAGCTGCATCACTAATGAGAAGCACAAAGTTTTCTCTTTCTATTTCTAAGTACTTTGTCATCAACTATTTGAGTAATTTTTTGACTATTTACTGAAGTAGAACAGCAAACAAAATCAATTAAATACGCTTTCTTTGGTAAACTTAGATCTCCAAGCAAAACATTTACATAATACTTATTTACAAACGAGGGCTCATCTATAATTAGAAATAAAAAACTACTTTTTACCTTTTCTTTGATACTTCTTTTATATTTTCTGGAAGACTTGTAATGTAATATCGACAAGAATTTGCATTTTGACAATTGTACCCCATATATTTGAAGAAATCTTAATCGAAGGATGATTCAATTTATTCAAAGGTATATTTGCTGACAAAAATAATTCTGTTACTTTCTTTACAAAGTTATTATCACTAACAAATCTTTGAATAGAAGTAGCAAATTTTGAATTCTTTTTAGTTGAATGTTTTTCATCCTTTCTATGACTTTCAACAAAAAAATATTTGCTGTGTTTAACAATGCAATTACAAAGTTTGCAATAGAGTTCATTTTTAGGAGTTGAAGTAAACTCTTCAGAAAGTTTAAATATGATTTCTTTAACTTTTTGTGAAGACTTCACAGTTTTTGGCATCATTTTTAAAGGCAAAGGAAAACATTTTAAAAAACAAGAATTCTATGCGACTTTAGAATTGAAATTACAAAAGGTGTCAATACATAAATGTGTCAAATGTTCACTTCCTCTATGCTGCTCACTTTTTAGTCACATCAGACATATAAGATAAAACATATGTCAACAAATGAGCTCTAGTCACGGCCGAAAATCTAAAGTCTGAAAATCTCTGAAGTAAGTTTTCAAGCATTGTGCGTGAGCAACTTTCTCTCTCTAGCTGGCCTATCTTCCCCTGCACCACATTTTCTCTGTCACTTTTCTCACTCACAATAATCAATTCAGTATTAATATAAAACCGTTATCAACATATTCATAATTATGTGTATTGTGAGTGAAGTTCTACTGTTACATATTTTATTAACCTATTCATTTAAACTTTTTCTTCTTTATAAAATTTTCAATTTAAGGTATCAAGGCTCCAATCAGTGTCGGAGTATTTTGAATATATTTTATAGAAATTGACTTTCTCGGCACTAAATCACACAAAGCAAAACCAATTTAAGACATGTTTGAACCTTTTGGGGTCTCATCAGTTAGATGCAGTTTACGATTCACATTTCTGTGAATCAAAGTAAGCCTCAAGGGTGAGGGTGGCGAGCACTATCTAAACGCGTCAACCGTTAAATTTACATTACTTATAGAAAAGGCATATTAAAAAATTTTAATTATTTAAAAAGGTTGATTTAATAACTTCACAATTTTTACACCAACTTTATAAAAGAAGGAATATTAATTTATTTTAGAAGTGCTATTAGAAAAGATAAGTTTACTTTGCTGAAATTTTAACTGCCCTGCGAACAAATCGGATGTCATTCTAAAGAACAGATGTACTTATTCACTCACTAAAAACAGCTGACGACATCAAAAGTTCAAGGACGAAGTAGGATCGAATAAGCATTATAGGATGTAATGATCATTCGAATACATGATAATGTAAGATAAAAGAATAAAGGAGGGAATGCAGACTTTCGAGTCAACATCATGCCAAGCTGTTCTGAAATTCCTATCAAAAATATTTTACAAACGATGTGAAAGCTATATAATAATAATAATCCATTGTTTCAATATGCACACAATAAGTAAGCAATGTTTATCACAGTGTCTCGTAGTATTTTTGAGCAAACACATGTTGATGATCCACTAGATTGTCTCATCTTCTTCTGTCACAGTGATTCTATTTCTCTTTCTGTCTCTTTCTCTGTTTTCTCTTCCGATTTCTCTGCTAAAACTCAATCACTCAAGCTCTCTTCTCTTGTTAAGCTCTCCTATCTCATTCAGTTCTCTTTTCTCCGGTGGCGTAGCTAGGCTGGGGCATGAGAGGCCGTGCCCCCTCCCCATGTACCTCATGGTACCCCATGCACCTTATGCGATATCAGTTTTCAAAAATTTCTCCAATGAAAGGATCAAAAAAGTATAAATAATGTTGCTGAAGTTTTTTAAGTTTTTAAATTGTGCCCCTCCCCCTATCAACTTTTTCTGGCGACGCCAGTGCTTCTCTCTAATTTGTATTTAGAGTTAAATTAAAAATGATTTATTTTATCTCATTAAAAACTAGTTTTTAGCGGAATAGAAGTTCAATATTTTCAGAACCTTTTTTCATGATACCAAAGTACAGTTATTCAAATTAATCACAGATTTTTGGTAAAAATTTAGTTCCATCAATTCACCAAACATTTTGCAAAAATGAAAATTTCTTTGTTTTTAAATGAGAGAAAAATAGTTTTCAATCGTTACAATTTTATATCAATGAATATTGTCAGACTCGCGTTAAAAAATTTTTTCAACAAAGGTCACTTAATATTTATCAGTACGTTTGTTACATTTGAAAACTTTAATTTTTCAAGTCAAGAAATTTTTTTCGCACCCGCTATAAGGTAAGCTACTTCAACGTTGGCTTTGCTTCTTATAAAATATCAAATAAAGTATCTCATTTTTATGCCTCCTATTATTTTGAAATTATTATTAGAACAGACAGTTTCATTTTAAAATAGGGAAAATTGCTTTATTAGTTTATTTTGTTTCCTTTTTCTCTTATGTTAATTATCTAGCAAATTTTTCAATTTTGAGTAAAAGGTAAGGTGCAGCGGATGTATTTTCATTGACCAGGCACTGATGTACCGCTTATGTCAAACTATGAACAAATTGGTATCGATGATGAATCGAATTCAGAGGCTTCCGGGCTGAGTCCATCATCTCAACAAATCTGCCATGCCACCCATAGAGTATGCTGTAGGGGATACGTCAAATTAGTTTTTAAAAAACCTTTTAAATTATTTTTGAATGATGCTGAGAAAAATGAAATAAGGCAATCTTAATTTATTGTTTGTACAATTTTATCTAAATTATGTATATTTCTTATACACTAAAAAGAATGAAAAAATTCTAATACCAAGTTTTCTAACTTTAGTTCTGTTTTACATTTTTGATAGAAATTGCCTCAGAAAAGTTATATAATTTGGATGTATTTTTTTTTATTTATTTTTCTCAATAAAACATTTTTTAGGAAGAAGGAACAACTGAAAATTAATGAATGATTTTTTTCATTCAATAAAATTTCCAATTTTTTTATTGTTAATTGATAACTTTACCCCTTTTCTACACCTAATTTGGAGATCGTGCGCATCTATTTGAAGAGAGAAAGAAGGAGCTATATATAAGTCCTCATTCATTGTTGACGTTAAGCTTAATAGGGCGGGGGTTAAAGTTTACATTAAGCTTAATTAAGAATGAAATAGAATAAACAAGAGACGAGTAGGAATTCAGAAAAATTTGTTGTCTTTTTTGGAAGACGCTTGAAAGTCCGCCCCCTCCAATAATTTCAAGGATGTGCGCCCCTGAATCAATCACACTTTTTTCATATAAACATCGCAGGGTGTCTAGTAAACTCTTTTCCTTCAGGCTACATTCACTCATATAAAATTCTCCAACCTTCAGTTATTTCTTTTCTCCATCAATCAAATATCCTTTCATCAATTCCTGTAGTGCGCCTGATAAAATATTTTCGCTGGAAGTATAGTATTTAAATTTCACCAATTTTGTAAAAAAATATAAAGTAGTCTTATAAAATTAGGTATGCGCTGAATACACTCTATTTTAAAGGATTGCTTGAATATTTGGTCTCCCGTGGTATTTCCAGACCAGTAATTTTGAAAATTGCAAAAAAAAATCACCCCAATAATTTTGAGGATGTACGCCCCTGCCTATCACTAAAAATATAAAATAACAAGTACATTAATTAATAAGATTAATGTTAACAAATTTTTTAATAATTGGTTCATTTTATTACAACTTCAATCATGAACTAGCACAAGTAAATAAAATAACCAGAAAAATCTAAAAATCTATCTTTGATTTAAAATTGGGATGACAGGAAGTTGAAATAAGATCATCTCCATTACTTAAAAGTGGAGGTAGAAATATCTTTTGAATTATTAATTGCCTCTTTATAACACTAAAGCCTAAATCACAGGGAGGGATCAGAGAAGGGAGGCATGAAAGCGATGCTATTTTTTCTAGATTAAATTTACCATCAAACTTAGCCAGAAAATTGCTATTATTGTCACTATCGCAAATACCAAAACTTTCGAGGCGAATATAGCAATCACTAATATTTTTAACTTGTAATCGAAAATGTTGGCTGGAAAGAGAAGGCGAATCTAGAGAGATAAGGCAAACGCTTAGCGAGTTTTGAATCATTCCTTTGAGCCTAATAAAAAAGTTAAGAAATTGAGATTCACGCTTAGCACAATCTTCATATTTCTTCAGGTATAAAGGGCATAGAATTGAACGCAAAACAATTCTTAAAATATTTTGTTTAAAATTAGTTTCATTTTTCAATTTTTTATATCCTGAAAGAGCTAATTCAAGCTTTTTTAGGAGGACTGTATATATATTATCTGTATTTAATGAATTATCTAGAAGAGAGGTTTCAAAAAGTGGATCGAAAATGAAAGAATCAACTTTAATATTATTAACATCAATTTTTTGAGAAAAATCATAAAAAAATATTTGATTACTAGTATCATCTAAATTTGGAAAATATCCTGTACCAACTTCATAATCAACGCACTTTAAATTTTCATACCTCCATGCAATTTTCATTTTTTCTGGGGTTTGAAGTTGAATGTTTTCAAATTCTGAAAAATTTCTCACCAAAGCTTTTGGAAGACTTTTCATAACTAAATCTGGAGTAGGATCACTACTAGCAATAAATAAGGAATGTTCATTTCTAACTCCTTCTCCTAGAAAGCATTTTTCAAAATTAAAAGAGTTCTTCTTTACATCGCTTTCAAGTACTGTTATCGACCCAAGAGGCATACCTTTCCCTAAAATTAGGTCTAAAGAATTTAATCCAAACTTCGTATACAACTGACCTGAATTAAGACCTTTGAAAAAAGTACCTTTAGCATACTTCTTTGGTCGTTGATTCATTATAAAATTAGTAAAATATTTTATCAAAATATTAGTTTACAATAAAAAGAGAGAGAATATTGATTATTTGTGTACCTTTTATAAATATAAAATAATTATGTTTTAAAATTTTAGGAACTTTTTTATATTTTAGACATTAAATTAACTGCGAGCTGAAAAGTACAAAAATTAAAACTATCTTTTACATATTCCTATTTTTACCTTCTACACTAAAAACAACAATTGACTATCAAGTCGCAACATATATTTATTATTTTTGTATTTTTTTTATATATTCAAAATTTTTAATTTTGTTAGCCTTAATTAAATTAAATGCCTTAATTTAGGTTAATTTTTTTAACCTTTTTTATATATATAGGTAAAGGTATTGTAGGATTTTTTCATCCAGAAGCCACAATTACGCCGCTTGTATCGAACTATGAGAATGTAGGCTTGATATTGAATCGAACCTAAGATCTTGATTTATCGAAACATAGTATCTAACCAATCTTACTCACGCCCTCTATCTATTTTTTTTATTTTTCTAATTAATCTCTTCTAATATACTAATTTTTTGTTTAATTAAGTTTAATTAATATTCCCATTAGTAATATTTTTTGATATAATCTTTTTGATATATTTTTTGTAATAAAATTGTAGAGTAAACTTATTTAGGAAAAAAATAACAAATATGGATATCATAAAGAAACTTCAAATGAAATAAATTAGTACATAATATTGCATGGATGTATAGACGACCATTACTCTGTTTGTAGAATCATCAATGACTAAAAATATAATGTAACCCTATTAATGCTATGCAAAATTTGTCCGTTTAACTGCTAAAAGTGGAGGGGTGGCTTTTACTCGCTCCTTGCTTTTCTAAGATTTTAATGTTTTTTTACATAAATTTTAGTATGATATATATAATTTCAAATATTCAAAATTTAGTGGTCATGTTAATTTTTTATGAAAATAAATCGAGTCTGTCAAAAATGATTTAAATTTGCCAGCTCATATTAAAATGAAATTTTTTATTTAAATAATTATAAAAAGTTTTTAATAATTATATAATTTTTTCAAGTATGCTGATGAAGTTTTTATGTTCATTTTTTATGAAAATCAATTAAACCTGTCAAAAAAATGATTTGAATATGATAACACATCTCAAAATTTTAATTATTATTGAAATACTTATAAAAAGTTTTATACAATTACATATATATACTCATTTTCAATTATGCTGAATTTAGTCGTGATGTTTATTTTTTATGAATATCAATAAAATCTGTTGAAAAAATATCTTGAATAAAAGCTCAGGTCAAAATTTAAATTTTTATTGAAATATTTATAAAAAAATTTTTACAAATATATACCCATTTTCATGTAGGCTGAATTTAGTGGCGATTTTTTTTATTCATGATAATCCATCAAACTTGTTAAAATATGATGTGAATATGACAGCTCATGTCCAAATTTAAAATTTTTATTGAAATACTTATAAAATGTTTCTTACACATATATAAACATTTTCGAACTCTGCCGAATTTAGTGGTGATTTTATTTTTTATGAAAATCAATCAAGCCTGTTAAAAAATCAACCAAACGTCTCAATCAATGTCAAATATTAAAATTAAAAAAAGATTATACTTCAAAATATTTCACCTGTCATTAAATTATGTATTTCGATAGGATCTCCATCGTTTTTGCTTATAAATTCGTTATTGGCTCTTTCTTAATCTATACAATTTGTAATTTTTCTATTCATTTTATGATAATCCTTCCTTCGTAGCTCTAATTTTATTCGAAATTTATTTTCTGAAATCTGTGTTCGAAAAAACCATTTTAAAGATATAATTTAGAATAAACTTTATCAGATCTCTGAGTTTCCCTATTAAAGAATCTTAATGTGATCTTATGCTATTTTATCAATATCGTGTATTTATTATCCAGTGATAGAAACAGATATTCATTCTAAATATTTGTCAACCAATCCCAGTTCAACATTTTTTGTCATGAAATGTTTCATGATGTTCAATTACAAAAGTTTTCCACCTTCATCATCTAAAATAGCCTATCTTTCACACCAAAGGAAAAAGATGGTCAAATCTAATTCAAATTATAAAATTTACCCAATAAAGACTAAATTGCACATATTGGCATCTCTGACAGATTTGATAACTCTGATCGATTGAAATTTATTAGATTTATTAGATTGATCTTAATGAAATATTAATTGAAATCTTAGCCAATGATTTAAAAGTTTATTCATTTGCAAACGAGGAAATTCTTGTTAAAACACGGAAGGTTGGATCATTACACCACTTCTTAGTTCATTGGAACATGGTAGATCTTCAATTATGTCAAGATAATCATTTCTTAAAAGTAATAGCTTTTCATTTAACTAATTTAAATTAATTTTTTTATTTTTTTTATTTATTTATTTATTTTCAGATATTTTCAGAACATAAGTCTAAAAATTAAACTTGCATTGTCGATTTGATATAAAAAAAGATATTTTATTTTAAATTTCAAAAATATTTTTATAGATAGTTTTCAGACGTAAACCGTACATTTGTGTGACAGTTTCAGATATTTTTAACCCTTAAATGGAAAATCTGTGTAAAGAAATGAAACCAGCATGTTTGATTTGGTATAAAAATATATATTTCATGCAAAATTTGATTGGAGGCAAATTTTAGATGTATACCGCCAAAAAACTAATTAGAGACAAAGCGAAACCGAAATCACTTATTAACTTAGATCTTAGCATGTTTGTATTGAAACATAATTGTTTTACCGCCGGATGCCCTTCCTGACGCTAAGCATTTTGTATTAAGAATTAAAAACCTTTAGCCTTTGCTCTTTCACAAGCTTAAAACACCAATGCAGAGGTAATTTGAAATTAGAGTTATTTTCTCCTAGAACAACTGCTGTAGCTACAAGCTTGTTCTCCCCGAGGCTAAAGGTCAGAGCGCCTTTTCTCGCTTTTTACCTATATATGATTTAGTTTAAAACAACTCCGTTACGTGAAGGCAGATCTGGAGATTTGCTGTAAGAGACTATTTGAGTTGCTTGCCATTGAGATGTTTCATGAAGAACAAAAGCCTATCCTTATTCCCTGCCTCGGCTAACAGCCTTGGAGGCTGAATCAATTATTGCCTATAATAAATCAATCAAATGATGTTCTAATCGCATTATGCGTCCTCTTCGGTCATACAAACTATCATGGAAATGAATTCAGCTGTCTCTAAACTACTTGATTATCTTGAATCATAACTGTCCTTAAAACCTATTTATAAAAACAAAAAAATCTCTGTTTTATGTTCTAATAAAATTTTTGTTTCTAGAGATATATTGGTTTCATTTTTTGCAAGTTAAAGAATTTTTTTTTGTCTAGCTGGAAATAAAATACAATAATAATTGGAATTTAATCTTTTAATTATATGTGGGTGGAAAATAGCGAAAATTGAGCGAGCAAGAATTTAGTATCTCTATTTGAATTTTCACAAACAAAAGACTCAGTGAAAAGCTTTGAAAGAAAAGTTGGAAATCGTTTTCGAGAAGAATAGTTGAATGCATCATCTGTTAAATCTTTCATGTTTTGTTCCTAGAGTTTAAATCCTATCTCAAATAGAGGTATTATTCGCTCAAAGGCGGAGGTATCGCCAGATTAATCACACCCATTGCCTCATTTTTTATTTTTTTTAATTATTTTTTTTCCTAAGTCTAATATGAGTTTTTCTTGAACTGCATCACTGTATATTAGGATACTTTATAACGCGACAACCGACTTTAAAACCACCCTCGAATTAATACTTTTTTCTTATAGATGATAAAAAAAATTCCTAAATGCAGCATCAACTTTCAAATTCTGTTAATCCAACACTCAATAATTGCTGACGTTACGTCCAAAATCTTACTAAACAGACATATCTATTCACACAATTCTACCAAGATTACTTGATTGCATAGGATAAAGATAAATATAGCACCAATTCATTGCGGCCGTTGTGATACTCATCCGTCTATCCAAAAATTTTCATGTATTCATTTTCTAGCTCAAGAAGTATAAATGGCGTAAAATTTCCGAACAAAAAATGAGTAAGGACTTGAAAAGAATTTTAACGCAAATCGTAAAAAAAATAAGGAATACACGATACCTTGAACTTTTCCATAATGTATTTTTTTACAAATTTTTTACGTTTGTTTGCAAAAAAATGAAAAATCAGACTAGTTTTTATATATTGAGTAGTAGTTTTTGATGAATAATTAGTTCCTCTATGTCAGTGATTAGGTTTAGTGTCAGGTATACAAGAAACTCAAGGTTCTGGTCTAATCTGTTTGATGCAAAGAGGTGTGTTTACGATTTGCCAATAAAAAAAGATTCTACCTACTTGCAGATATAGCTAGATAGCAAAATAAGAACACAATGCTTGAGGGACATTACAAGACATTTAGAGCATAAGAGACTTTTTTATTATAATCTTAAAATTTCATGGAAAAGTTATTACAGTTAAGTGTTTAGAAAATGCTCATTACAAACACACCACCATTTTTTCCTCATAAAGGAATCCTTTTTTTGATATGTGCGGCAATCGTAACATGATTTATACAAATTCTGTAGAATTTATAATGAATTCAACTTTAATTTATTTTTCCTACATTTTTGTACCAAGAGAAATTTAAATTTTATGTCAAACAATTGCGCCCTAATTTTTAGTTTTCTACTAATTTATAATTTGTCTATACCATTGATTTTTTTTCAAAAATGCTTAGCCATTAGCGAATGAAATAATTGCATTTTAAATTAACTTTTAAAAGAACCTAAGTGTTGAGGCTGCCAATATCTCGAGAGTTAGAGCAATTAACCGCCGGTCAGCTTCAGAAGACATTTTGATTTTATTTATCTACACCCGATTTGACGCTTATTAGCATAACTACTGATTCTTCCATGTTTATGTTTTTTTGAAATTTTGACTAGTGATCATCAAAACCGTTTCATTTTTTTGAATATTTCCTTGAAATGTATTCCACCAAAGATTAAAAATTTAAATAAATTCTTCTAGATTTTAAGGCTTATGTAAATTCAAATCCTAAAGTGTTCTTTCTTAAATACTTAAAAAACACAGCATTTAAATAATTTCACATTATCCCACACTTCAGGTAAGCTATAACATTTTGAAGTAATATTTTGGTAGTTTCAACAAAATTAATTTTTATTTTCTAATTTAAAGTGGCATAATCAAGAGGAATTCAAAGCATTAACCCTATTAGTGCTAGGGCATAAAACGCCCCCCTAAAAAGTAATTGTACAAAATTTGTTGAAGCATATCCCTTCAAATTTCATGGCTTTTTCTAAAATCGCTAGTTGCATCTTTTGATACCATTTTCATGGTATAGTTTATATATTTAATTTTTTCAATTATTATGACTACTTTTTTGCAAATGTCAATCAAAATTTTGATTGATTAGAATATATCTAATAAAATATTCCTTCAAATTTTACATAAAATATATGTTTTTATACTAAATCGGCCATGCTGGTTTCATTTCTGGACTCATTTTTTACATTCAGGATTTGAAAATACCTATAAGTATTAATCAAATTTGCGCTTTACTTCTAAAAATTGTCTCCAAAAACATTCCTTCAAATTTTACATAAAATGTTATATACTAAATCGGTAATGCTGGTTTCATTTCTGGGTTCATTTTTTACATTTAGGATTTGAAAAACCTATAAGTGTTCATCAAATTTGCGGTTTACTTCTAAAAATTGTCTCCAATAACATTCATTCTAATTTTACAATGAAATATTTAAATACCAAATCGATCATGATATTTTCATTTTTGAACTCATCTTTTATATTTAGAGGTCTTAAAAAATCTGTCAATGTCAATCAAATTTGTGGTTTACTACTGAAAACTATCTCCAAATATATTCTCTCTAATTTTACATGAAATATAGGTTTTTATACCAAATCAACCATGTTAGTTTTACTTCTGAAATCAGTTTTTGCATTTAGAGGTTTCAAAATATCCGTCAGTGTCAATCAAATTTGCAGTTTGCGTCGGAAAACTATCTCCCCAAATATTCATTCTAATTTTAGATGAAATATATGATGTCTAAAAGTATTAATTCTATTTACGTCTAATGTCTACAAAAATATTTTTGATATTTAAATAAAATATCTGTTTTTATGGCAAATGGAAGATGCTCGTTTCATTTTTGGACTCAGGTTTGGCATTTATGGTTTTAAAATATCTAAAAGCTTCAATCAGGTTTGCGGTTTACTTCTAGATATTGCCTTCAAAAATATCTTCAAAAAATGTGTATGTTTACTAAATGGAAGATCTATCATGTTCTAATGAACTAGGAAGTGGTTTAATTATATACTTCAAAAAAGATTTTGACTGTGAAAAAGAAGTTCCTCTTTTACAAATGAAAAATATTTAAATCTATAGCTTATCATTTAGGATTACAATTATCATTTAACTAAGATGGATAGGAAATCTGAAAATTTAGAATAAGTCAAATTTATCAAAAATGGCACAGATGCCAATCTGTGAGAATTTAGTCACTATAAAGATATTTTTTAATTTAAATTAAATTTGTCCATCTTTTTCCTGAAAGAGAGAATCTTTTAGATGAAGAAGGTGGACAATTTTTTGTAATTGAACAATGAACATCACGAAAGATTCATCAGAAAAAAAAACCTTTGACCTGAGATTGGTTGACAAATATTCAGGCCTGATAATAAAATACACGATACTGATAAAAAAAAAGCCTAAAATCATCAAGAAATTTAAGAGAGGAAAAAAACTTTAAAAAGTTTTTCAAACACACATCGAAGAAAATATATTTCTAATGAAAAAAAAGAGCTACCGAATTTGTAGCCAAAAAGATGGAGGTCTTATCTAGAAACATAATTTACTGATAAATGAAATATTTTGAGTTTATTAAACACCTAAAGTTGGTTTATAAAATAAATTAAGAAAATAATTACCAGAGAAATACAGAAAGTATATGTTATTTTGAAGTTTATATATTTGACATTGATTTACAGGTTTAATAGATTTTTTGACAGGTTTAATTGATTTCATAAAAATGAACATCATCATTAAATTCTACATACTTAAAAATGGGTATATATGTATAAAAAACTTTTTATAAGAATTTGATAATCTTTTTAAGATAAATATATTTTTTGTCAGGTTTCATAGATTTTCATAAAAAATGAATAAGACAACTGAATTTAGCATGCTTTAAAATGGGTATATATGTGTAAAAAACTTTATATAATTATTTAGATAAAAAGTTTTTTTTGAGATGAGCTGTCATATGTAAATCAATTTTTTGACAGGTTTGATTGATTTTCATAAAAAATGAATATCACCTCTGAATTCAGCATACTTGAAAATGGGTAAATATATGTAAAAAACTTTTAACAATTATTTCAACAAAAAGTTCTTTTTTGAGATGAGCTGTCAAATATATATCAATTTTTTTTAACAGGTTTAATTTATTTTGATAAAAAAAATTGACATCACCACTGAATTCAGCATAGTTGAAATATATAACATTAAAAATATTTTTAAAAACTTATTATATCTGAGAAAAATAGAGGAGGGGAGGGGGGGGGGACAAATAACTTCTAAAACTTTACGCGCCAGCATTTGAGCGGACAAATTTAGCCCAGCACTATAGGGTTAAAAACAAAAAATTTTGTTATCAAAATAAAATTATTTCTGGAATAAAAGCAAACTGCTATAATTTAACCGATTTGCGTGTATTACATTTTACTTCAGATGATTACTTCCAATAAGAGCTTTCAAATAGGAGATCTATCAATACGGTGGAGCAGTGGCGGATCCAGAAATTTCTTATAGGGGAGGGGGACGAAATCTATTTAATTTTTTTGCAATTTTGCTAAAAGTCTTCAGAGAATACGACAGCTGTATTATGTGTTTTAGAATCACTAATTACCTGTTTTCATATTTTTAACATTATTTTGCCATGAATAAATTGCAAAAATTTATTTTTTATACATGTAAGGGTATACATTAGTAAGGGTAATTTTCGAAGCCATTTTTCAAAGGAGGGGGGGGGGGTGAGTATAGGCCCATGAGGCCTCCCTCTTGGATCCGCCACTGCGGTGGAGGTTATCTAATGTAATTCTTTCATCTTCAAATCCAAGCATAAATAAAATTGAAGTGTATCTAATCAGTTTTTATAGACTAACACGTTCATTTATAATGAAATTTTTTAAATTGTTTTTAACATCTTTTATTTATCAAGTTAAAATTTTCATCCAGAAAATCGGGAGGTAAAAACAAATTCAGACAGATATTGGATTCGTATTTCTTTTGCAATCATCTTTCACATCACATGAAACTACGGGCATTTCAAACATTAATGTTTCTGAGCATATCTTCAGTTTTTGTAGATGAAAAGAGTGCTGCGTAGAATTTATAATTCAATAATTAGCACATCATGTTGTTCTGAAATCGATGAAGAAAGAGAAATTTGTGAAAATGAATCAGGGCATCAAAAAGCACCAGAACTTTAATTTAAATTATTATTAGAGCTCTTCATTTTTAAAATCTCTTATCATCAGAAATGAAAATGAATAAATGGTATTTTTCCCTGGATGATAATTATACTTTAAATCAGGTATAATATAAAATTTATAACTTATTATCTTTATGTTCATAAAAATTTTTTTTATTTGGATGGGTCTTTGTCTTTTCCAATCTCTTTTTATTCATAAGAAACGGAAAAAATTGAGTAGTTTATTTAGAAAAATCAAATTTTCAGTACTGAAAAATAAATTCTTGAATTAATGAAAAAAATTATCCTCAACCTATTATAGTTTCACACGTGCTTGAAAAAGGATTGACGATAATCCGAAATTAGTTCTACACTAATTTTTTTCTTTTTAAACCCAAGCTATTTTTTTCATTCCAATGTTTTTATTACGGAACAAACTATTAACATCGCATATTTTAAAGCAAATAAAAATCTTGAAACAAAATTAAAACAAGATTGAAATTTCACAATGCTCATTTGAAAATAATTGAAATGAAGAGGAACTTATATGTGATACTTATGACGCAAGACAAGACAAATGTTGATACACTGACTAAATTAGTGAACTGGATTTCGTTTAATAGTAAAACAATAAAAACATCGATATAACTCTTTCATGATCAGTGATCACCTACATTTTCTCCGCGTACATTACTTCTGTTTTTCACATAAGCAATGGGAAAAAACTCTTGTAAACATAATTTGAAAGGTGAATGAGTACTAGTTTTTTTTTATTAAATAGGGTCTTATGAATCTTTTGTTTAGACGTAGGATTCCAAACGATTTTGTCACAATAGATGAACAACTTCTAAGGTATTGAGAAAGCGGTTCAATCAGAGTTTTTGATTCAAATAAACGTGGTAAATGGGCCATAAATTTTTACCACATAAATGGTTCCAGACTTTTTGTGTATTGTCACCTGAAATTTGTATTTCGAATTGTAGTGACTTTGTATGCTTCAAAAGAGGAGAAACAACCAAACAGTTAGTTTTGAATGCTTATATCTATTCCTGCCCTACATTCCTACATCTATTCCTATCCGAACATGAATTATTTTTGATAGGTTTTTCATTATCTATGTTTATGGGTTTTACAGTATTCATTTTCTTTTCTTGGAACATTAAAATCATCAAGAAGATGAGTTCTTTACGCTTTCAAAAAAAACTTTAATTAAGAAGGTTTTCATGAATATAAATCTCGAATAATATACAGCCAACGTTCTTCCCTCGTTGCATATATCGTTAAAAATCACTCTCATATAAATTTCACGGCAATTCTCATCATGAGCAATCAACACTACGGTCCAAACTCGTTTTAAGCGAAAAAAGAAAGCCAGTCTTTTTTGGTGTACAATCAATATAAATGTGGAGTTGACAAGCGAATAAAATGTGTTGGAACTATACTACATACAGCTGTACCCGCATATGCCCAATAGCTCTAATTTCTAATTATTTGGACATGACTACATCAATCATTGTTATGAATAACTCATTTTAATCATATTCCTCAGTATGTGGTGGTCGTAAGCTGAAAATGCAATGAAAATCAGACTGCAATCTACATCAATACTTACAATTCTTGCACTTTATAGGTATTCGGAAAAAGCTAAAGAAACTGCTGGTTCATCATCAAGAGGTCCTTTATAATCTGTAAACCAATGTTCGTAAAATATATCCTAAGTCTGAAAAGAACCATCTGAAGTTATATGTGTACAATTTCTTTATAATGTATATTGTTAATTTCCTTCCATTATTTAGAATTTTCAAACTTTATCACAATAAATTTCATTTTTATTAAAATCTCTGTAAGTTTTCATAAAAGGCCTAACACGGCCAATTTGATCTTTCGAGGTTTATATTTTGAAATAGTCTGATTTATAAGGATTTTTTTTAAGAATTTTGATTTTTAACCTAATATTGATTTTAGTACCTATTTTTTATTTTCATAGTCTGCATTTTTTTTTAATTATTTTGTAATAATAAGTATTTATATTAGAAAATGGGCACCAAAGGCCCGATCTGGTCATGCGAGAGTAGTCCAGACCTGGTAAAAATATTTTTAGGCAAAGTAGAAGAAAAAATTTTATTTTGGATAAAAATAAAATTAAATAACAAAAAAATAAAATGGAACATATTTTGCTTTAAAAGTTTGCGCGAATAATTAAATTGAAATTGGTTTTGTAAGTAAGCGATTTTCTTCATTTTTGACATACTTAATGATACCAATATGAATTTTGTTTAGTTGTTCGACAGTTAAACAGGGCTTTAGACAACAACATAGGAAATATTGCGTAGTGCTCTAAAAATTGTAAAATATATAAAGAAAAGTAAAATATTGGTGTCTTTAGGATGTTTACACAGGCGGACATGTGGCGTCTTAGACATCCTTGCAAAATAACATGGTTATATAATAATTGCATTTTAAACTGTCTACTAATTAATTGAATTTTTACTTCGGCTAAATAAATCTTGTTTTTCTTCCTCTTCTTCTTCTTCAGAACTAGAGATAGCAAATAAAAAATTGGTTGGCTCTGATTCCTTATATCGAAAGACAGTGACCACTTCATTTTCATAATAAATAAGTAAAAAAAAAGCATGGTAATTGTTTTTAAAGTATATGCCATATTTAAATTACTCTTAAATTTCTTTTGTTTTTTCAAAATTTCTCTTTTCTTTTGTGCTCATCCTTTTCTTATTCTTATTTTAATTAACTGCCCTGCTTTACAAATTATATTGGGGACAGGGGCATTCGCAAAAAACGAAGGGGGGGGGGGGGGGGGGGGGGGGAATTTGGCAAAAATCCCCAATGAATTCAAATTTTGTTTCAACAGTAGCGCAGCTAATAATATAATCAAGGTATTAATCTGCTAATAAATGCATATTTTTCCATTTATTTTCTTTCTTTTTGTAATGTTGTGGTATTTTTTCACTATCTATAAATTCTGGGGTAAGGGGGGCAAATGCCGTCCCTCCCCCTTGCCCCCTACTGCGGAGGCCGTTGATTGGGGATATATACTTTAGTATTTATAAAAGTTTTTTGAGATAAATTACATTATATTCATGATATTAATAAAATTATTCGAATTTTTGTTTTTTCAGTATAAAATTTGTATTTAAAAAGGCAACGAGTACTTTCCGTCTTATAACTTAAGGAAAGAGTTATAATGCTTTTCTCAAGAAATTAAGTAGGAGCAAGAGCATAGTAACTAATTTAACGGAGCTGGAGTTGAAGCTTTCATCAGCATTCTATGCAAAGTATTTATCTTTCACAAATAAATAGAAATTTTAATCTCCGAGTGTAGCAAAGGAACTCCTGACCATAATTTGGGCGATATTCTGATTTATTTATAGAATATGTTATGCGCGCTACTTATCTCTATAAATGAAGAATTATGAGATTCATAGGAAACAAAGCATCATTTTCACAGTATCCCTTCTTATGTCATATGCGTTGAGTGGAGGAGTTGTAGCTCGAATTACACTCTTTGTGTTATATTAAATTAAAGAAAGGAAAACTATAAACATTTTCAGAGGTAATTATTAAAAAAAAATTTTTTATTTAAAAGAATGTTAAAGCAAAGAATTAAGAAAGGAAAAGGGAGGTGAAAGCTGCTTCTACAATGTCTCTAGTAGCAATTAGGCAAATATTTCCTTTTTATGGGCACATCGTTTTCATATTGCAATGCTTTCAACTAACACACAAAAAAAATTTTTTCAAAGCACACAGAAGAAGGAAATGCTGAGATTGATCAAACTAAAATTTTATTCAGAAAAAGATTCTATGCATTACAAGAAAGTGGATTGCAATTTATAACATAAATATCGACGTTGTAAACAGGTAGAGTTATAGATAAATTTGATAATCTAACTTAAAAATTCAAAAAGGAGATCATGATTGAGTGAACAAAGTCAAAAACTTATATAAAAATGTGCTCAAAAAGTGAAATAGAGTAAAACAGATTCAAAAAGTTTTCTATAATTTATCAAATATAACTTGCTTTAAAAAAATGCATAAGATTTTAGAGTTTCGTTTAATTTTGATATTAAGGAAGATTATACAAATACAGAAGTGTATCTCTGCTAGCACAGATTGATACCTGAATAAAATGTTTATCATTTAAAATATTTTAAAGAGTTGAAGATATAACAAAAATTTACCCATCCAACAATTTGATCCATGAGGGTTGATATGTTGAAGAAATGTGTACTTGAATCAAGCATTGTGTATATCTCATAGTAAATGAGCCTATAACCGTTGAATACTCTATCCCTTTCTCCTTCATTTGTATAAGGTAACTATAAAAATATTAAATAGTTTCATTAACAGATTCTTAAATAAATATTGAGTAAAGAATAAAAATGAATGCCTGATAAGCCCAATTGATATTTACTTCATTTTCTGATGGAGCATAAAAAACCTTCCCAAATCGATTTTCTTAATTAATTTAGGAGATTGCTAATATGTTAAGTTGTTATTTCAGAACTTATTCCTTAGTTCATGTTTTGCCCCATCTTACCCCTATATATAATAGCACTTTGCTATTCGCCCCAAAGGCGGTGTATAATTTTTTACAATCTTTGAAGTTACTGCAAAGTAAGAAATTTTGCCAAACAGAAAAATTTCATGAAATAAATTCCACGAAATTAATTTCCAGAGTTTCAAATTTTTTATAACATCAAAAATCTTTCACAATATTAAATTTAAAGATCACTGTAATTCAATATTAAATACTCAACAGGATAAAAACACTAAATTTTTTAGGCTAAATATCTAAAATTTTAGAAATGTTAATTCGTGAATTGGTTTTTAAGCATATTTTGCGAAATTAAAGTACTTTACAGTAATCATTACATTCTTTTATGATTTGACAACTAAGAATATTTGTGTGAGCTCCTCTTCACTCACTTGTGAAGTTTATGAATATATTTCGTGAGCTCATTGTGTTGTGTGTTATAGCTGTCGAATCAATCATAAAAGTAAGCAATGGATTTATTTCATACATTTTTCTACCTCAGACAATGTCCGTTTAGCATTATGGTCGGCACATTCGTCATGACTCTTGAATTTATAGAATATTCATTTAAAAAGCAATGCAGGCATTTTATAAGCTGTTTGTTGTCAAATGCAGCTATTACTTAATTTATAACTTCAGAGCTTTTATCATATTGTATACTGTGATTAACGCTTTTTGAGAAAAATACTCCAATCCGGTATTCATTGTCCTAAATAATCGGTTGTCCAGTTACAAATTGTAGGTCTGAGTTCTCCTGCTCTCAGTTGTCCTAGAAACGTTTTCAATATAGGAGAGTAAACGGGCATATATCTTGTAGAATCAAAAACTTTAATAATATTAATAAGAGTAATTGATAGCATAATTAGGGCATATATAAGTGGATAATAAAATAGAAGGAAAAAATAAAGGCTCAAAAGGGGCTTGAGTAAGGTTGGTTAGGTACTGGGTTTCGATAACTCAAGGTCTTGGGTTCGATCCCGCATCCAGCTAGTTCGATACAAACGGCGCAATTGTGCCTTCTCGATGAAAACACCCCATGGTACCTTTACCTTTAAGTGGATAAAGTCGCACTTCTTCTAAAGAATGTTAATATGTATTGTTATTTTATAAAGTTTGTGTAAAAGAAGTTCAAGTTGAATAGCAAGTTTATAACAATTTTGAAATGCTTTTATTTATTGAAGAGTTCACAAATTAGCTAAAAATAAATTATTATTTGAAGCGAAAAATTTTGAAACAAGGCTGAAAATTTTGGACTTTTCCATTGTGGAACGTAAATTGATTCATTCAATAGATGATCCCATCAAAGAGCTCGAAATAAAAAGAGGAAATTTGTTGTTACTTTTAAATGCTGCTGTAAGGTAGGGGATTTCAGCTGGTAAATTACTTAAAGTGTTATATCAATGACAATTCCTGCTGTCTTGTTTTTTAAATTTTTTCACAACTGCGCATTGAAAGTGAAAGGATATTTTGTCTCAGGAATTAATTTTATACCCAGATGACATAATTTTAGAACCAGATTCTTCTGAAGAATTGAGTAAGAAAATTTCTTCATGAAAAAAGTATTAGAGAAAAAAGGCTTTAAAAAATATGAGTAAATCTAAATGGATGAAAGTTAGTGAGACATTGAAAGCATCAATTAGTGTCAAATATTGACCACTGTGGAATTTGTATAATTAGAGGTAAAAGTACTTCCATCCTCTGTATAATGTGTAACGAGTGGGAAAAGTATTCTAAAATTAAAGCTAGCTTATTCAAAGTAAAAATTTTAAGGCCTGTAGTTGTTCGAATCCTAAGATGTAGAATTAAATGAAAAAGTAGTGGTAGAGGAAGTAGAATTAGAAAGAATTAATTAATTTTGTTATTTAGGAGAAATTTTAGATGTAGTAGGTAGCGTAAGCAATTGAATAAAACATAGAATGAGACTAGCTTGGAAGACATTCAAGTCTTTAAACAGTATTTTACGTAGTAGTGGTCAATTATACCAAAGTTGTATTAGATCTAGTTTAGTTAGTGGTCAGAGTTGGGCCTTGAAAGAAGCTCAGAAATGATTAATAAATACCAGAGATGAGAATATTGCGAATAATGTGTGAGATGAGTTTAAAATGCAGGGTTAGTATAAATCGTCTGAAAATAAGGTTATGAAAAATCAAAGATTGAGATGGTTGGTCATGTAAATAAAGGCTCAAAAGATGAGTTTATTTTAAAATATAAGAGAAGATCCAAAATAATTTGGAAAATGGTTGTTGAAAACAAAATGAGAAAGACGATTTTGAAACTAGGGGAAAAGAAAAATAGGGAAAATTGAGGATGTGAAATAAAGTAAAAGATGTTTGTATTTTTCATAGTTGTATTACCGATTAGAGCTCAGCTGGCTGTGAAAATAGGAGTAAAACTTATTATTATTATTATAAAACTTTTTACCATTTTAAATTTTCCGGCCTCAGTCGTTACAACAAGAAGAAGATGACTTAGTGCTGAATTATGAAAACTTGAGGAAGCGGAAAAGATTATGGAAAAAATTAAATGATAAGATATTTTCGCTAAGAAAGGGAAGAAAATAGTAATAGTTTCATATTATGGTTAAATATCCGAAAATAATTGAAAAACAAAATCTTCGACTTTAATATGAAAGTTGCGTATGGAAAAAGAATTGATAAAAACGAAATCAATAACATTTATTTATACTGGTGCAGAACTCTAGCCTCAAATATCAAGAGAGGTCCTTGATTGAAAAGTTAACACAACTCATTGTGAATCTTTATAAATATTTTTCGAGTTTTGTACGACAACAGTGCTTATAAACTTTAAAATATAATTACAGTTATAAATTTCTTTAATTTTAGTTAATTAAGTGTTTAAATTTTAATATATAATTACACTTATGTACACTTCTTGTCTCATAATTTGATATATACCACCACGAATCAAATTTCCATGTGGGCGTGAGTATGATTGGTTAGATGCTGGTTCGACAATTCAAGGTCTTGGGTTCAATCCTACATCAAGCTTGCTTTCCTCATAGTTCGATACAAACGGCACAATTGTGCTTTTTCGATGAAAACACCTACGGTACCATTACCATTACCATATATTCCTTTAGATATTTTCTTAATATAAAAACTTATTTTACAACAATGAAAAAAATATATTTTTACACTAATTTCAGAGATCACTCTTATTCCATACTTATAAATTACATGTCATATTTTGCTATAAAAGTGGATCTGCGAAAATGTATAAATATATTTAAAAAATTTGAAAATAAAATAAAATAAACATTAAGTTCGGAAGACAGCATGCACTTTTTTGCCTTGTCAACGTAGACAATGTGGTGGATATCACTTCCAAAGTCTCCAAATTGAAGCGGATCTAATACATGCGCCTTTTGAGAAAGTGAAGAATGGATATGTGCGATCAAATTTTGTGTTTGAAGCTTCTAAAAACAAAGCAAAGGTATATTTAAAAATTATTATGCTTTTGTGAAGTACAATGAAGGTCAAAAGTAAGTTTTAAATTCATTTTATGATAAAAGGCGATTTTAATGAAGAATATTTTTTGCGATTAAGAGAGCAGAGATTGAAAAAATAAAAAAATAGACTTAAAGGAAAATAAAGCGATTTTGAAATGGTTAAAAATAATGATGTATCACGTATCACAAAAAATATATACACTAAGGCCTCTCTATATTTAGCATAGTAAGACACCGATTTCTAAAGTAGAAGGCGCGAACTTATAAAAAGAAACGTTCCAAAAGTTGAAAGAAAATAAAATTTCTAAAAAATAATCGAAAACTTAACTTAACATTATCTTAAATTTTTATTTTAAATTATTTCAAAAAAGTATATAACAAATAAGAATTAAAACATTTCTTCACCGTATGCTCGACTTTTTATTTATTTGAATTTTAGATTTTTTTCATTTATGTAATTATTTTTATATGGGTTTTAATTTCTTTTTCCATTTTTTATTTTTAGTATTATTTTAACCCATTTAGGACCAAGCAAAGCAGAAGACTTTAGTAATTCCTATTTAATTCCATTTAAAGTAGGAATTCGTCTGCGTTCCCTTTGGGAACATTCGTCGTAAATGGGTTAAACAGGATAACATTGAAGATTTATTTGAAAGTATAGATAGAGGGTACAATATTCTTTATGTGGTCGTCTATAACGTTATAAATTGTACTAAAAATTTTTTAATATCATTAAAATATAAGGTTTTTATAAATTTGTAAACATGCTAAAAAACACTATTTTTGACTTGGAAGCTATTAATTTAGGATATGAAGGTAAGAATTCAAACACCGTTTTAATAATAGAAGAAAAGTTACCTAGTTATATTAAATTAAGCTGGTTTGGATATTTTTGTAATTTGTGAAAGTTTGAAGAAATGAAATTTTTCACACAATATTTAAAAGTTCAATAGTCCATGTTTTCAAGTGATGGAAACACAATAGATAGAGTAAAGGGTGTTGTAAACTTTGCAAGGACTTTGAATACGATTCCATCAAAGGCTTATCCATGCAAAAATTTATAAAGATATACAGGCATAAATTTAATTTAGCAATATATTTTTCAACAAATAAATTAAGTTTAAAAAAAGAAAATTTTTAACAAAAAGGATCAACTAATCATGAACATTCCAAAACTGTTAATAGTAGGAATGGTGAAATGATAAACGAAATGACAGTTGGAACAAAAAGATACAATTCTTCTCTTTATAAATAAGAAAATAAAAAGTAAAACTTTTATTCGAAATAATAAGATCACGCTGGTCTTTTTCAGACAAACAGAACTGTTAAAGGCAAAGAGTAGAAAACAAATTGGGTCGAAAATTAATAATGACAAAAATTGATTTGAATAAAATTTCTACTTTTTATTTACACCTTTTCATGATTTCTCGGCCCTATTTTTTTTACATCCATTGGGATTCACAAGTGAAAAATTTAGATAGGTTTTCATAAATTCAAACATTAGTTTTTAAAACAATACATTTTACGGGAATAATAAATTTCAAAATAGGAAAAGTAGAATCGAAAATGAGCATGAAGCCTATATGAATCATTTAACATACAACTATGCTTATTAATTAAAATTTTTATTTATTTAATTGATCGTTTAAAAATATATCGAAGATAAAGGTTAAAAGAAGGACAAATATCGGATTAAAGAGGTGGTAAAGGATTTTTGAAAATAAATATTCAACAAAAAGAGTTTTTCATTTTCATTGACTCTATTGAAAAAAAACAAAATGAATTTTGGTTAATTATGTTCCGAATTTTAAAATGTTTTTAACTTCAAAATTTGAAAAACTTCCATTTACAAATATCTTGATAAAATGCTTTATACTTTAAAAAGTGTCAGATAGGGGCCAAAAAAAGCAAATTTTCCACAAAATGAAGTAAAAGAAAAAACTATTCGGAAAATTTGTTCAAAATTTTTTCAATTCGAAAACTTGCTTACTCTTTATTTAGATGAAATTCACGTATTTACAAGATTTCGATTACGATGCCAATTTCGAAAAAAAGCACATTCCATTTTCGGTTTTTGTTGATTTAATAAATTTAATTTAGGTTTTAAAAATTTTAAAAAGTTAGCGCATCCAGTATTAATTCAATGGTAAGTATGTTTATGAGAAACAAGTGCTAAATTTTATAGAGATTTTAAAAATTAATTTGAAATAAAGGATTTTCCTTAATTATCTTTTTGGATTTTTGTTTCGAGGAATCGGAATAAAAGTATCGGGTAATGGCACTAAATTTTGCCGATACTTATTCTGAACAGGATTCGGATTAATCGTCCCATTACTAGTGTAAAAGAACTTGCTCTAATAGTGTCTCCTGTACATTATTAATTACAAACTATACTTTTCACTGTGCATCCACGATTAAGAAGGATTCACACAAGGCAAATGAACTCTCACCTCGTAAAGTGATTAACGAAGCACAAACTCGTAAGCACCGCATTATCGTACTTTAATACATATATAAACTCTAGAAAATAGAGAGGAAGACACTTCTTTATTTTGCCTTACTTCAATAAATCTTCGTTGCTCACTTGTTTGCAAACTTCCTCGCAAATGGTTGCATTGAAAATATTGATCTTTTAGACCAGGGATCGGCAAACTTTTTTACCCGTCGACCCCTTCATAGAACATTTGTCTTCACATCGACCCCCACCCCACATAAAAATGCTTCATAAAAAGAATAATCAATGTCCAACAATTAAGAGAAAAAATACAAACCAAAAATGTTTCATATATCCTATACTATACAATGTCCTAAGCTATGTTTTAAAAGAAAAAGGAGATTTATTACTACTATAAAGTAAAAAAAGCATAACACAATTTGCTAAGTTTGTCTATATTATCGACCCCTAAAGATCTGTTATCGACCCCCAGGGATCGATATCGACCACTTTGCCGACCCATGTTTTAGACTGTGAATTTAAACAAGGATCTTTAAAAAAATGAAGTGCAAAATATCTTGAGCATGTATACACAGCATTATAAAACTAAACTAGGATCATCTGTTGTAGTGGTCTTAGTCAATGCTGCATGTCATAGTGAGATTGAAGAAGCTGTTAAAGAGACAGAGTTCAACAACAATATAATTATGAAATCAGCTCCTTGCTACGTTTTATAGTGCTACATGTGTGTACTATGATACGACAAAAATATAGTCATTATACTTCATTTTGTTCAGATTGATATTCGGTCTTTAAAGCATTTCTACTACGGTTCAACAATCAACCATTAAGATACTTGTGCAAGTGTTGTTATTAAGGAGTTTTAGAGGAGAAAAAAGTTATGACTATACTTATCCATTCGTGAAAATAGAGCAAAAGCATTCGATATAATATTTGACTCTAAATATAAAATTACACCAGCAATGTATTCAAGTTGCATTGTCAGAGTGAGTTCTGCTTTTAACATGGAATTAGATGTTTCCAATGTCGGTCTATATTATAAAACAATTTTAAAAGTATTTTATTTTAGAATTATCCGAAAACTTGATTTATAGACTTCACAAAATTAAGGTTCCCATTTTAAAGTTCATTATTTCCATTTTCAATTTTACTATTCTCATTTTAAAAATTACTATTCCAATTATGAAATTTATCATTAACATTTGAAGTTGAAAAGGTATATATAGGATTCTCCAACTCAACAAAAGTGTTAATTATACAGAGGTTACATTAGTTTACTTACAAGAATAAATAGAGACTTGGAAAAAGTATCATTGTTAAGAAGTGTCCACTAATTGAAGGTTTTTACAACTATTTTTATTTTTATATACTCTTACTTGATGTCTCAAGACAATGAAATTCTTCACATTGGAAATGTGTGTGTTGTGTATCCTTGCTTTGATTAGAACCATGGAAAGAGATATGCTAAAATTTGTAATTATGCTCAGTACAAAGAGATTTAATGGCGTAGAAATTTAAAAATAAATTTGTTGTGATGCTTTTATTCAAGCAATCGAATCTTGTAAAGATGAGGGATCATATTAAAGAAAGGTTGCGTGAACTTTAAAAGGTGGATATTGGGAATCTCATCTGGGCAAGGCCAAAATATAAGCTACTCTCATCTGCTCAATTTTGTAAATAAAATGACAATTGGACCATTCATATTTTGAAAATAATATTAATCTTCGATTTATATTGTAACAAACGCGTCTATTACAGAATGAAACCAAGTGTAAATTTTGTGATATTATGATGAATACACTTTCAATTAAAACTAACTTTGAGGGCCAGTGAGACAACGGTGTACGAAGAAATTAAAACCGTCAGTCTACTTTAAATATATAAATAAAATTAGAAAAAAAGCAAACGATCAGCGTTTAAAATTCTGGTGCACAAAGGGTTAAGTAAACTCAAAATCTGTACACCCTTGAACTATTTCAAAAAATATACAGTAAAGCCCTCATTCGTGAACACAAATAGTGATTACTTTTCCAGATCTTAATTTATTCTTGTAAGTGAACTAATGTAAACTCTATACAATGAACACTTTTATTGCGCCACTTGGGTGTTCAATTTGTGGAAGTTGGATTGTATACACACATATTTCACTAAATGTTGCAATTTTGACATTTAAATTGATTTAAAGTACACATTATAATAAAGTACACGGTTTATCTGCCTACCCGAAAGAATAAAAGAGAAAATTTTCTTTAGAACCCTTTTAGAAACAATGGGACACCAGTGTCCCAAGCGTCGTTGCTTAAATAAAAACTCATTGAGAAAGAAAACAGAGGATAGAAAACCAATGCATGAAAGAGTTAACAAAAATTTACTATCATACACTTGTAAAATAGGAATTAGTTTCTGTTCTAATGATAGCCGAAAAGCAATGAAATGGAGGCATACCTGCATAATGCTTTCTCTAACGGCGGAAAGTGTGTAAAAGGCATCTGGATCAATCGTAACGAGTATAAGGCACAGTGTACACCAGTGATCGAGGTAGGAAATGTGAGTGTTCACGCATCCACTTAAAAAATGCAGCAACATTTTAAGGGCAGGCAAATGAAGGGAGATTGAATACTTCACCTGAACTTACCTTTGCCTAAAAACGCTAACACAACAAATAAAACTTTGATGATGTGGTCAAGTAATCTCAGAAATAAACTTCAATTAAAACATGAAGTTAAATATATCGAAGCAGAAGCAGCAAAATGTAAATGTAGAGATAGTTGCAGAAAGAATCAAGTGATTCTCTATATGTTATAATCGTCGAAAATTTCATGAAATTCCTGAGAGATACTCTATTCATAAAAAGTTGAATAAAGTCGAAAATCATTATAAAGAAATTTTGAATTCATAAAAAATCTTCATTGATTGTTTAATTATATAACTTTAATTCGTCAATTGTTTCGTTGAGGCTCTATAGGTACGATCAAAGAACTTTTCGTGAAATCATAAGTCATATTGGCCAAACCAAGGGCAATCAAAAGTCAATAAAGTCAACTTTTGTTATAAATAAAAAATGACTAATTTAAAGTTATTTTTTTTTAAAAATCAATAAAAGTCTATTTTTAGGTACGTTTTGTTTTTTGATTATTATTTTATTCAAAGTAACAAAAAATATAGTTTTATTAAAAAATAATTAGAATAAAGCAGAGTAAAAGTAAAAATCATGTAATGTAAATATTCTTGATATTCCTCTGTTTTCAATTGTGAAACATTTATACACTTATACACAGTATCAGCCAGCATGTGTTTCGATTTATATGTAGATAGTAGATTATATACATCTTCTAAGAAAATAAGTCTTCATGTGTTAGCAATTAAAACAGTTGTATTCAAAAAGGTTCATTGTATGAACTGCATACACTTACTCACATCTGGTTCGTAGATAAGACTGTTGCAGAAGAATTTTTTCATACCTTAAAATTAAATAATTTTGCCTATAAGTATCCAGTTAAATCCTTCTTAAGAAAGATTAAACAACTTCTCTTTTTTATTTATTCTCGTTTTATAAACAAGTTTTATGTGAACTTTATTTTTTTTTAATTTTAAAAAATTATACAATTATGCCTAAAAGCTCTAGAAGTAATTCTATGAAAATATCACTCATTATTACAAAATATCCAAACGAGTTTTCACTATCACAAAGCAAAGATAAACTTTTTTGCAAGTTATGTTTGGTAGAAGTAAAACACGATAAAACTTTTTTATTGAAAATCACAGAATAACGCAAAACATCTTAACGATACTTATGCCAACAGCAGGATTGAAAAGTTTTCCACTGATACTACTTCCGATGACTTCAAAAAGAAATTGATTACATCTTTCCTAGAAGATAATATTCTATTACACAAACTTTGACATTCGAGCATTTTTTCACTTTTTCAAAATCTCGGAAGACAAGTTCCTTCTGTTACAACATGTAGAAAATTGGTTTCGAAATTAGCAGATAAGAAACTTCAAAAAATTAAAAGTTTATTAAAAAATCAAGACGTGTTTCTGATGGTTGATGAAACCATTATTACGAATTGTGTATTCTTAAATGTTATTGCTCGAACATTGGTAGAACCTCAAAAAACTTACTTGATCAAAACTGCACCTTTTGAAGCACATATAAATTCACTAACTTATAACAGCTTTTGATAACAGATGCTGCTAGATAAAATACTGCCGCAGCTAAGAATTTAAAAGTTATGCTTCCTAACTTTTTTTACGTTACATGCATTTCCCACTTATTGCACAACTGTTCTCTAAAAATTAAAACTTTTTATCCTGAAGTGGATGCATTGATTTCAAGTTTTAAAGCTCTCACGATAAAGAACAAAACAAGACGCTCTTTTTTCTCTGAAATTGGTTACCCACCAGTTCCTATAATTACACGATGGGGTAGTTGGTTGGAAGCAACTCTTTACTATAGTAAAAATCTTTCTGAAATAAAAAAAATTATTGAAAATTTTGATGGTGAAAATGGTATTTTGATTGACAATGCAAGAAACAGCTTAGAAAATCTTAACTTATGTAAAGCTTTGTTATCAATTAAAAAAAATACGCTCAAAATATAATTGAGCTAATAGATCAATCGCAAAAAAGGACTTTAAAAATATGTGACGCTAGCAAAGTTTTAAGTTTACTTCATTTTAACAATGATGAATGCAAATTGATCACATATATCAAAAGTAGAATGGAACAAAATCAAATAACTGATATTATGGAAATGAAAAATTCAAGTATTTCACCTGATACGTATTTACTTCTACAAAATTGTCCAGCTTCTAGTTGCGAAGTTGAAAGATCCTTTTCAAAACTCAGAAAGTTATTAGAAAAAGATCGAAATTTTAATCCAGACAATATTTTTAATTACATGATTTTTTTATTTTATGTTTAAAAGTTAATAAAATCATAAAAGTCGATTTTTTTAGATTTAAAAGTCAATATTTTCTTTAAATAAAGTCAATTTTTTGTTTGCCCTGCTGATAAATTTTAGTTCATCTGGAGACTAAATTGAAATCTCTAAACCCATACTTTTTTGACAAAAAAGTGTGTTATAAAATATGAATGTTTACGCACAGGAAGATGATGAACAGCATAGACGTGGATGAGTTCGGTCGGTGAATAAGCTAAGAGAAGCAACAAATTTGATGAATGAGTTCATAAGAAGATAGCAAAAGTGAACGGTATTATAGCTAATTATTATTAAATACTGGGCTTAATGTGAATTGAAGAACTGCACAGTTTGTGAAGGAATCAACATATCTACGACTTGATCCTAACTTATATTTATAGCAATCAAAGAATCAATAGTTATTAATGACTACTTATTTCTCCGAAATTGGAAAAAAAGAAGATACAACTTTTGAAAAAATAATTTTTATTTGGAAAAAATGAAAAATAAGTTTATAGTTTTTAGGTTGTTTGAAGCGCTAAGCTGGTTTACAGGAAACAGCACTTATATCACTTATTTAAGGGAAATGCGCACTGAACCATTTAAAAGTTATTTCTCTTTTTTAGCCTCCTATAAATTATCTTAATACTGAATCTTAAAAACTGAAGTCTTATGTTTAATTTTTGAATCAAAGCTATGCAAATTAGAAATTGTACTTTAAATTAGCAAAACAAACATTAAAAACTATATATAACATTTCTTTCTAAGTTATATATATAAAATAATTTTAGTTCTTATAATAGAGCCTATAAGTTAATAGGTCCCACTATTAATGTTAAAAAGGTTCTAATACTTGTTCTTCACTTTGAAATAAAAAAGTTTAGTATAATTCATTTATTGATTTAGCTTTGGGAATGAAAAAGGTGTAAACTTTGGTTCAATCAATCTTTGTAGAGTCATGAGAATGAAATATGAAGAAGAAACATGAAACTTCTAAGTTTATGTCCTATATAAAACAAGAACAAATTTTTGTGTCAACGCCTGAGACAACATTTGAAAAACTTGCATACATTCAGTTCAAATACATAAGAGTAGACAAGTGTCATCAAAAGGTGTTAGGTGTGGACAAACTGTCTAATGAGTAGAATGTAGAGCGTTTGATGAAGGATGCTAATTTATTGACTAACTAACCAATGCATTAGCTAACTAGTACAAACTATCTAGACTCTAGACTAGTATAAACAAACCAGAGTAGTAAGGATTGATTAGGAACAATTTTTTATATAAAAATATAGCTAATTTCGCGTTAACAATAAAGCTTTATTAGGTCATGGACTTTGTTTGCTGATGATCTAGCGATATTGGCGGAAAACGAAGTAGAGCTCCAGAAGAGAATAATAAAATGGCAAGAGAGTTTGGAAAAATTTGGAATGCAAATGAATGAGGAAAAGACAGAGATCATGGCATGTAGCAAAAATAAGAGCATTGGTGTTCATGTAGAAGACAGACACGGAAAAAAGTTGAAGCAGGTGAAAACTTTCAAATATTTAGGAAGCCAAATTATGGAAAATGGAAGTTGTGAAAAAGACGTTCAAGCAAGAGTAAATGCTAGTTGGTTGAAATGGAAAGAAGTAAACGCGATCATGTGCGATAGAAGAATGCCAATGAAACTAAAAGCAAGGATTTACACATCAATTGTCAGACGAGTTCTAACTTATGGATGTGAATGTTGGAGTTTAAAGAAAAAGGAGCCAAGAAAATTAATAGCAACGGAGATGAAGATGCTTAGAAAAATGATGGGAATCACGCTGAGAGAGAAAAAAAGAAAAGTAAGTGAGAAGAAAGACGGGAGTTGAAGTAGGCGTGATAGCTGTGGCAGAGCGGTGTAAGCTGCGGTGGTTTGGACATGTTTTAAGGAAGAAACAAGACGATGTCTTGCGCCAAGCTATGGAGAAGAAGGTGAGTGGAAAAAGAAGTAGAGGGAGGCAGCGTAAAAGATGGAAGGACGGACTGATGGAGCAACTGAAGCAGCTTGGACTGACCGAAGACGATGCGCAGGACAGAAAAAAATGGAGAGAGCGGATCTCAGCCACCGACCCCCAACTTGGGGACAAGGTGCAGTCAAAGAAGAAGATCATAGAGTGTAGTCTTCATTATTTGATGAAGCGTAATTGTTAAAGGGAAATTAGCTATATTTTCCTAAGCAAAATTGTTCCTAACCAATCCTTAATACAGCCTTTTATTTACTTCTTACAATGGAACAGGCTAATTTTAATACTATGTAGCGCATCACATTACTTTATGGCAAGCTATTTTAGGGGGTAATTATTCATGCAGTAGTTGTTGATGAGAGATAATTATTGCCAAGTTGAACAAATCTTACACCACATATGGTATATATAATGATATTTAAAAAAGTGAAGTCCTGGTAGAAAAGGGAAAATGTAAATATATCATACTTTGCTTGGAAATAGGGCAGACAGAGTGGAGTCCATGTTTCCGTTTTTTTGAGAGAGGAGGTAGATGAAAGCATATTGATGAGAAGATGGATATCCGAAGTTGGAAGGGCGTATCCTTTTGAGTAGACTAATGAGACAACCAAATCGTTTGCAAAGACTAAGCTAAATAAGATGTTCTAGAAAATAGTATACGAATACATTAATTGTAAATGTGTTAGTTTTGCAAAACCTAATCTAGGACAATAATAATAATTAATTTATTCTTAAACGTCGGATTACCAACAACTCCACCTACAAACAACTTAGAAACAATTTTTTTCTACTAATTTTGATTTAGCTAACAAACCGTTCCTATGGCACGTACTCTAAAATAAAGCCATAACCATCTAAATTATCAATTTAAAAGCTTATGCTTTTTTTGTCAAGGGAGGGCTACACAAACTCTTTGAAATGATTGCATCTATGATTTTTTCGTTTTAACCAATCAAATTATGCAAGAATCGATCCAATTATTCCAAGTAACAAGATTATTCCTTGATACAAAGTATATAATAAAGATAAGAACTACTTTGGTGGGCATAAATAGTAATTCGTTATTTCTTTCTTTATTTTCTATTAGGTAAATAAGTGTAAAAAACGGTAATAAAGGGGTATGCCATTGGTTCCTATTTTTCATGTTTTATGCCTTGAAAAATTTATGAACCGCGTTATTATTATAACAAAACATCACGATTTCTAGCTCTTTCTGTGTACATAAGATCCAAAACGATCTCACAAATTAAAATGTTTTTCTTTTTATTTTTCAACGATAATATCTATGGGAAAACAGTGGAGAATATAATTAGTTCTGTTTATATGTAAACATTGTGTTTGAATGATGATTCTTTTCTTTGGAGTGAGGCGCTACTAAATTTATGAAGGCGTTAATATCTGCGATATCAGCCGTAAGTGTGGCTGGCGTGTTTGAAGGCTGATTAGATAGCTGCGCTATAACGAGTATCACTTATAACACAGGTGAGTGGTTTGGACGCAAAAGATCGCGCTATAACTGTTCTTTACTTATTGATATTGTTGAAAATTATCATTAATTTAAATAGAAAAAAACTATCTTGGTTCATGAATGGAATTAAAGAAAGAATTAAATTCGTAAACAGAGGTTCTAATGTATCTAAGTTTCGTTTCAAGAGTTTTCTCTGAATTTCTAATAGTATGCCTAGACAACTTCATGAATCTTTCAGGATTAGGAACTAGATCGATACTAGTAGTAGAATTTAGCATAAAGATTTTAGCTATGACATGTTAACATAGGTTAACATTTCAAATTCTTAATTTATTCTTGTAAGCTAATGTAATCTCTTTTTAGTGAACACCTGTGTATAATAAAGCCTTTTATTGGGTCCATAGTGTGTTCAATATAGAGAGGTTTACGTATATTTTGTATTTCAACGATTTTTGTGTAGATCTAAAGAAAAAACAAAAAAATAAATATTTGACCCTTCCTCCTTATTTTGTGGAGAGTGGGACAGCTTGCCCATTTGCTCCCGGCCAAAATTTACGAGTCTGACCATGACCTAAACTATAGGTCTATATAAAGACAATCTACATCATGCTTTTCATAATTTGTTTAATCCTTAAGGTAGCAATGAATAGCAGATCCAATACAGCACTCTACCCAGACTACAAAAAGTAATTTTAGTTCATGTGGAGCTAGTAGGCTCTTTTTGACAGTTTGAACAGCCCAATGAGACGAGAAAATCAAAGTCTAAGAATAATTTTTATCCTTTATTCCTTCGATATGAATCGCGGTTCTGTTGAATTCAAGATTATACACCTTTTTCCAGATTCCTCCCCTCAAATTTTTGCCTGCCTCAATCTTTAAAGTCCCAAACACCTGTATGTAACTAATTAATGTATTTGCCGGCATATAAGACGTCTGACCTATACGACGAATTTGAGTTTTAATGTTATCATTTTAACCCATTTACGACCAATGTTCCTATTTTGGAACATAAGTAATTTCATCTTCGTCTTCTTTTTTCAATGATTTTGAATATAAATCGTCTGCGTTTTTTTAGATATCGTCTGCTTTGCTTGGTCTTAAATGGGTTAACCCATTTACGACCAATGTTCCTATTTTGGAACATAAGTAATTTCATCTTCGTCTGCTTTTTTCAATGATTTTGAATATAAATCGTCTGCGTTTTTTTAGATATCGTCTGCTTTGCTTGGTCTTAAATGGGTTAACTTAACGTTACATTCTTTGCATAAATAACGCTTGGTTTTGCAACATTTTGTTCATTTCAAGTTAAAAATAAAATGGAATTTTTCAAAAAATTAATTATTTCGTTAAATCAATCCTTTTGATAAATTAGCGAGGCAGTCATCATACCGATCAAAATGGAAAAAAGTTTGTGGATTAATTGCTAACATATTTAAGTCAAAAGAGCAGACTGAGTTTTTACGAAAATATTAAGTTAATAATATTTTGTAGATCATAGATCAGTTGTTCTCAACACGGGTCCAACTCCACCCACATTATAATAGTTTTGAGCTGTTTACCATAGCTATTCATCTTGATCATTCTACTAGTTTCCATATCACTAATATTTATCGTAGACCTTCATTAAATTCTACTGTAATTGATTTCTTTTTTTCAGAATTTGATTCCTTTTTATCATGTCATCCTTTTGATATAAAATTTAGTATTCTAGTGGGCGACTTTAACTTTAATTTATTTAAAATTGACTCTAATACGAATGTCCAAAAATTTATGAATCTTCTTCTATCAAATTCATTTAAACCGTTAATCACTAAGCTAACTCGTCCTGCCAGTGATTCTTTGCTTGATAACATTTTTGTACCATTTGATTTTTTACGGTGTGATGCTTTCAACTTACATCAGTATTTTTCTGATCATCTACCGATTCTTGCTTAGTTTAAGTTTTCTTCATCTAATAATAAATTTTTAACCAGAAAAAAATTTAATTCTATCGATTTCATAAAGAATATTGAGTCATTTAATTGGCGCGGTTTTCTTAGTCCTTACTTTGATGTTCCTGATTTGTACTTCAAAAGAATCTATGATCAACTCATACATTTTATAGATATTAATACTAAAATTTTGAAATTCAACAAATATTCACATCTATATTATAAAAATCCAATTAATGAGTGGATGAATGTTCTACTCCTAAAATTAATAAAGAAAAGAAATTTAATGTTTAAAAAACTTAAAAACAATCCAAGTTATACTTTAAAAAATGAATTTATTTTTTTAAGAAATAAGATTAAATCAAAGGAGTTGAAGAAAAAATTTTTTTTCACCAAGTTTTCTAATTCATCTAGCAACAGAAATCTTTGGGTTGAAATTAATAAATGTGTTAAAAGTTCAAGCAAATCACTTCTTTCATTAAAAATTGATAAAAATATAATTGATGATCCAAAAATCTTGTCCCAATACTTTAGTGAAAAGTTTTCTAATGACATGAAAATAAGTAAATCTGATGGTGAGTATTTGACTTATATTCCTAAATCTTCTTCTAATTTTCAATTTTCAAAAATTCCTTATAATGATCTTCTTATAGCGATTAGTGAATTAAGTACGAATAATTCAAGTGACATTTACAATGTTTCTATTTATCATATAAAAATTGTTTTACATATACTTGGCCCATACTTATTAATAGGTTATAAATAACTCGTGCTTAGAGCACTCTATTTTTCCTTCTGTCTTCAAGTTATCTAAAATTATCCCTGTATTTAAAAAAGGTAATAAGAATGACATAAATAATTATAGGCCAATTTCCATAATTCCCATCCTATCTAAAATCCTAGAAAAATTATTATTTAAACAGTTGTATCATTATTTTAATAATAATAATATTATTCATAATTTCCAATTTGGCTTCCGTAAAAATCATAGTACTCAATCATTACTCATCTGTTTCATAGATGACATTATCAATAATCTTGCTTCTAATAAAAGTGTGCTTTCTCTTTTTATTGATTTTAAAAAAGCATTTGGCTCAGTTCCCCATGAAGTCCTATTAAATAAGTTATCTGCCTATGGTATTGAAAAAATGTCTCTTTCTTTTTTCACTTCTTATTTTCATACAAGATACCAAAGTGTAATTGTTGAGGGTTTACTTTCTAATACTCAACCAATTCTTTCTGGCGTTCCTCAAGGTTCCATCTTGGGACCTCTTTTGTTTTTGGTCTTTCTAAATGATATACCTCTTTCCAATATAAATTTGAAGTTTTTTATCTTTGCAGATGATTTAACTATCAATATCCCTTTTTCTTGTGATATGTTTTTCAATAAAATTAATTACTTTAATCAAGAAGTTGATCAACTTTTTTTATGGTGCAAAGCTACCTGTATGTGTATTAATTTTCAAAAGTCTAAAGCAATGCTATTTGGGAATAGCAAGTGTTCTGAACTAATATCTACCAATTTGAAATTTGAGATTGTCCAATATTTCAATCTTTTGGGTGTCGTAATAGACAATAAATTGAAATGGCAACAGCATATTTCGTATGTAAATAATAAATTATCTCGAGTCATTGGTATCATAAAAAGATTCAAAAACTTGTTTCCTACTAAAGTCAAGCTCTTACTTTATAATTCATTTTTCTTCCTTATATTAACTACTGTCTAGTTATTTGGGGACATCAAAACATCTCCTCTTTGATTGTTTCTCAAAAAAATGATAAGATCTGTATTCAACTCAATTTTTTGGCGCATACCTCTCCTTTATTTTATAACGCAAACCTATTGAAAATTAATGATTTGTATACCTATAATATATCTTTATTTATTTATAAATTCTTGAAAGGTTACCTACCTGGCATTTTTGATGATTACGTTTCTTTCAATTACCAAAAACCTAACTTTTATTTGCGTAATGCTAATAAAGCTATTCTACAGTAAACAAATATATAAACAAACTATGAAATACAAAATTTCTTCAGTGTGGAATAACCTTTTGATTCACCATCTTAATAATAATATGAAAATTTCTTCTTAAGTATATTTAAAAAAATTATTCATTAATACATACTTATCAAATTATTGTCACTTACAAATTATATCCAAATTAGTATCACTTGTAATATGAATGTTTCACAGATATGAAAATATTCGAAACCAAATAATGAAAAAAAAATCTTTGACCTTTCAATTCTTAACTGAAACTAACACTGAATATCATATGAACTGTTGTTTTTCAATTTAACCTTATACAACCTCACCGCGGAAAATTACCTCTTTTCATAGTTTTTGCAAATTCTTTCACTTTTGTTATGAAAATCTTTAGTTTTAAAAGTGGTGAAACATATTTAAAATTTACCTTTTTGAAGTTACTTTTAAAATTTTGACGATACTACAAAAAAATAAAAAAAATTTTTCTAAATTTTCATTTTGCCTTCAGGATTTCAAAAAAAAATTTTGAAAAAATTTCGATAATTCATTTTAATTCGTATAATGAAAACTTTTCAAAACTAATTTATAATGATTTTTTGCATTTTAGAGTCGTCTTGCTTCATAGAATTTTCGAAAACTCAGTGTATTGTAAAGTTGATAATTATTATGAAAAGATAAAAAATATAATAAATTTCATGAATAAAAACTCGAAAAAAGATGAAATTGATGGAATGAAATATGTATCTCCATTTTCAGCAAGAATCAAATGTTGAAAATATTTTTGACGAAGTTCCAGAAAGTTCAAAAGAATCGGATCCATTTATTCCAGTTCTACCAGATTGCTGGAGTGAGGACCAATTCAACACATTCAAAGCTAAATATATTGGACTTATCATTCAAAATAAAAAACTAGGATGCCTACATTGTTCAAAAAGTGAAAAAGTAAATCTCTTTCGCACTGGACTACTCATTTCTTCCCAGTGGGCCAGGTGCATTGTTGAGCCATCTGGAAATACAAAAACTTCTCGTCAGGCTTCTTTGAGGAAAAAAATTCGAGATCATTTTTTATCCAAGGCGCATTCAATTTGTGTTAAAGAAAGCACTGAAGTCTCGAAGACCACAATTAGCGAAAGTTTTGATAAAATCAATGAAAAGTTTTTAAACTCAACAATCAAAGTTTTTAATACCGTTTACAGTATGGCAAAAAACTGCAGACCCTTTTCTGATATCGAGTATTTGGTTGAGCTTCAACAAATAAAAGGTGTACAAATGTGTGTTGGGCTTCACTCTCGTACAACGGCCGCAAAGATTGTTGACCACATTTCAACAAATCTTTAAAAAAAAGTTTTCACCAAAATTATTGGAAAATAACGGAAATTTGCATAATAGTAGACGAAGCTTCCACCATATCCAACAAATCAGTGCCTATCATTTTTGAAGGTAAAGGACACTGAAGTTTCACCAGTTATATTTTTTGATTTGGTTGAACTTGAGGATCAGGGTGGAGAAAACATTTTTTCATCGCTTTTATCAAGTTTAAAGAATGGTGGTATTAACGAGGATTATTTGAGAGAAAATTTAGTTGCGTTTTGCTCAGATGGAGCTAGTGTCATTTAGGCGTAGGTGTTCGATTCAAAAAAAGTTTTCTCAATATTGTTCTTTGGCATTGCCTTAATCACCGGTTACAGATGGTACTGGATAACTCCGTGAATGATGTTAAGCAGGTTAATCATTTTAAAATATTCATTAATAAGATCTATAAAAATTTTCATCACTCAAACAAAAATCAAAATGAGCTTTTTAAAATTTCATCGGAGCTAGGGCAGCCAATTTTAAAAATAGGTAGGGTTTTGGGTCCAAGGTCGGCAGCTTGTAGTTTGAAGACTACTATTGCTGTATGGCGTGGCTTTCTCTTTATAAGTTTTTTTCAAACGAAGGCTTTTTGGGGATGGCATCACGATTATCGAACAAAAGTTTTCTCTATGATTTGGCTTTGTGATTGATATTCTTCAAGAAATCTCAATATTGTCCAACGGTTTGCAGGCGAGAAATATAATGATTCAAAAAGCAGATAAACTCATTAAAAGATCAATCAAAGCTTTCTAACTTGACGATTGAAAGTAAGGGTGTTTACGAAAAGGAAGCAGATAAAAAAATTATGGAAGAGTTGAAAATTGAGTGGGTTTAAAATTCTAAAATAGTCAGAATTCCACGTCAAAATCTTATTCAAAAAGTGATTGAAAACATTAAAAAGAGTATGTGAGCAATAACTTTATCAAAGCATCATCTTGTTCGACTGAGATTGACCACAAAATCCTTGAGTTTTCATATTTTTTGGATCCAAATTCATGGCAGATCGAAGAGGTGATTATTCCATGGAAAGAAGGCGAGGAAAGCCTCATTCATTTCGAAAGATTTTTTTGTCATCGAATCGATCTCAATGAATATGGAGATTATATTGAAAATTCATTAATTTAAACGAAAACTTTACATGCATCCGACTTACCAGAGAGCATAAAAAGGGCTAAAAATATATTGAATGTCGTGGCTGTTAGTACAGCGGAAGCAGAGAGAGGCTTTTCAATGATGAACAATATATGTTCCGAAAAAAGAAACCGATTGTCAGTTCATAACATCTCAAACCTGATGATAATAAATTTAATTGGCATGCCGCTAAAAAATTGGTAGGCAAAAGATACAGTTATAACATGGTTGAGAAAGAATCATTCAGCAGATGACAGAAGAGTAAAAAGAAAGCAAGAACATGAAGTCAATCAAAATCAAGAGGCAACCTGGAAATACTTCGATCGAGATTATAATTCTATTTTTTTTTTCACAATATTTTTGAAGTATTAAACAAATTTTGCGTTCAAGCTTTTTTCACTTTAAAACATGAAATTTTTCATTGTATAAGGGTGGGATAGATACTATTAAAATGGGTAGTAGGAAATCCTAAAAAATAGAAATTTACATAGGGTTTTCGATCAAGTAGGTTGGAAAACTTGAAAAAATTTTCTGAGTAGTCTCAAACGAAATTTGAATCCCATCACTGCCCTCCACCCAATTTTCTTTGGTCAAATAGCTATGAGGGGGTCCACAGCAAAAAAAAGCAAGAGAAAATGGGTCCATAAGAAAAAAAGGTGGAGATGAATTTTGACTTTGTTTATTACATTTTTCAAAATTTTCAGATTCCCTTTCAGACATGGGTATTATAGAATTAATTGTCTAATTTTCTTTTTTCAATGAGTTTTTATATAAGTTAAAACAGATCATTTTTATTTTATGGGTAGCTGGTGTCTCATTGTGCCTGAAAGGATAAAAAATAAAATACGGTGAAAGCATTCTGTATTGGAAACCGTAGGAGTCAATAAAGGTGTTCTTTAGTTTACAAGAATAAATTGAGAATTTCGAAAAGTTGTTAGAGGTGTTCACCAACTATATAGGCTTATAATAATGGAAATTTTACTGTACATGAAATAGGCCTACCTGTATTGGAAAAAAAGGTTTATTATTTTTAGAGAAAATATTCACATAAGCACTAACCTTATTTGATACAGATTGCGTGATAATTGAATGAATAGAAGCTTTATGAATGGGTAATAAAGAAAGACACTTATAGGTATTGAAAGAAAATAAGAGATCATCTTCAATTCGCTGAAGCAGTTGATGGAAGAGATTTTTCGCTCCAAACAAAACGTCATTCATGTCGTAATTCGGGTATCGTTTAAATATTCCATCCATCTGATCTTTAGATATTATGCTGAGTAAAAAATGATAGCTGTATTGCAATAAAAGATGCTGAAAGTTAATTGGAGTTGTTTGAGTGTAACAGAAGGAAATTAAGCGAAGAGGCGGCTTGTGTAGAAACGCCATTCGACAGGTATTTCCGTATTCGATCATCTTTACTTCATCGCCTTCATTATCTTCATAAAGAGATGCGATCGTGTGATAGATACCAACTTTTTCCAAACTAAAATCTTCATTCTCATACCTAAAAACAGTATATCTCTTGTAAAAGAATAAGATTTATTAAAAAAAGAAAGGGATATTACATCAAAAGTTTCTTTTCATTCAAAAATTTTCTATATTGAACACCCTATGGACCCAATAAAAGTGTTGATTATATAAACGTGCTCATTATAAAGAGTTACATTAGTAATTCATTGAAGGATTTAATAACTCAAAACGCCAAAATTTAAATAAAATTAAAATTTTGGTGTTTTATATCTTTATTGAAGTCGAATTTTAAGTGTTTATTCATCGGCCGACATCTTTTCTAATTTTTTTTATATTTAGCTGGTATAAACAACATTTGTCCAATTTAGTTCAGACAATAGATTCTGGTAAAATTATACAAGTACTTCATTGTGACTCTCAAAATAAAAATATTGACTACGTCACTGTAGCGGGTACACTTGGTCTCATTCAGAGTTTCATGAAATTTTTTTACTAGAGTTGAAAAAGTACAGTTCTGCGAGTAGAAATTTTTAGGAGCCATCTTGGAGGGAAACCATGTTTATTCGTTTTTGGATCCTTTTCTAATTTTATACAATTTAACAATTTTCTTAACAAAATTTTAGAGAATACATTTTCCTATTAACAAGACAAAAATATTCTGTTATTGAGTAATAAGTTGGAGGTAACGTATTCACTCAGTAAAGAAAACACTCTACTCCAGAAGTCGGAGAAAAGCTAATATGTTTGTAAAAAAGTATCGTCGTGTTTTTATCTCATTAATAGAAGAATTTGATAAAATAAAAGGTAAATCTAAATCTTCAGAACAATCAGATATATCATTTCTTAAGAATAATGTTGAGAACATACGGTCAGATATAAAAATAATCAAGCCAAGTATAACTCCTAATAGGTCATATGCCGATGCTGTTAAAGCGGATAAGAATGTGATTTTGATTAATAATTTTGATAAAGATAAAGTCAAAGTCACCACAAAAAATTGCCTTAAAAATCTACAAATAAATTATCTTCAAGACAATGAATGAATTTTCCTTAGTTCTACAAAAGGAAAAAACAAGAAGCTCTCCTCAAGAATCAAAGTCTTTGTTCAACTTGACATAATTGAAAATGAACTTATGGAAGAAATTGAACCCTAGTTTAGCAAAGATAGTTGAAAATGGTAGTAGATTTAAATTTAAATATTATATAAAGTCCGAATTCAAGAAAACTAATTATGGTATATTTGAAATTAATGATATCTATAATTATTTAATCAATTGAAATTTTAACTTATATATAAAGTTGGACAGGTGTAAATGTTACAATTACTACGCTAATATATTCCGTGCACCAAGTGTCTATCATTTTGCCATACTACCAAAATTTGTATAAATTCCTTAAGATGTTATGTGCTCATTGCTCAGCACAGGATCATGTTATAAAAGATTGTCCATTTAGGTCTGATCCTAAGAAGTTGAAATTTGAAAACTGTCTGAAAAACAATTCAAGTGATCTTTGCCTTTTTTCATGCAGCATAGCTTCTGCTCTGGTTTGTAAAAATATAAATTATATCAAAAGTATAACAGAAATTAATCTCAATGATGAATTTTAATCATTCTTTGCATAGGATTTTTTTCCAACCATAATATCTTTTCAAGTGACATTTTTCATTCTCCATTTTTTCGTGATTCATATATATATTTGATAGTTTTGTCCATCATCTTTCAATGATTTAACTTATCCTATGAATCTTAAGGGCCTGAGTAAGGTTGGTTAAATACTAGGTTTCGATAACTAAAGGTCTTGGGTTCGATCCCGACATCAAGCCTACTTTCTTTATAGTTCGATAAAATCGGGGCAATTGTGCCTTCTCGGTGAAAACACCCCATGGTGTATACCTTACTAAATATTTACATAAAAGTTATACCCCTTTTGACTTAACTAAAATTTCTCTCATGGTGATTTAGTCATCACCATAAATAATTATGAAATGAACTACTCCAATGATATCTTTCAGTATATCACATAAAATTGATTTGTCATATAATAGGGAATTACTTGTTAATAGGATACAATTCTTGCATTGAGCATTCTACTATTCCTTGCATTTTTAAGTTAAGAAAACTCTACACGATATTTAAAAAAGGCAGTGACAAACAATTTTAGGCCGATTTCTATAGTCTGTCTAAAATATTAGAAAAGTTGTTTTATAATCAGTTGTATCCTCAACACTACAGTCTACATTAATAACACGGTAGTTTGAATTTAGGAAAAATCAATATACTGAATCTTTCTTGATCTATTTGATGGATGACATCATTAAAAATATTGAATTTTTTGATATATATTTTTAACCCTCTTCATAGATTTTGCTAAAACATTAAATTTATTCTCATGAAATCTTGTTGAATAAATTTGGGTTTTATGGAATTGATAGCAAATCACTTCATCTAATCTCTTCATATGAATCAAGATACCAACAAGTAGTATATATATGAATCATTCTTCGAATGCTCAGATTCTAAATTCTGGAATACCTCAGGAATCCACCTTGGGCCCATTGTTTTTCTTGACTTATGATCAACTCATTCTTTTAGTTTCGCTGATGACCTGACTATTAACATACCATTTCCTACTATCGTTCCTTCCAACTTCAGAGATTATTTTGACTCACAAACAAAAAGTCTATTCGAACAGTTCCACTGTAACAGTATGCGTATTAACTATAGCAAATCTAAAGCAATGCTATTTGTCTAATTTTGTTTTTGAAATTGTTGAATCTTTTTGTCTTTTATAATCTCACTCAAAATTCAACTTCAATAAAGATATAAAAAGTCAAAATTTAAATTTTATTTTACAGCTACATTAGTTTACAAAAATGAATTTAAGAATTTGAAAAAGTATTCACTATTGGAGCTTTTAGTATACTATTAAAAGTGAACAATAAATGAGTATAGTACTAGCCAGATTTTCAAATCAGCAAACCAGAACAAATATGGGCTTGAAAAAATCATGAATAAAATTTTTATTCCTTGCAGAAAAAAACTAGTATGCAAAGTACATAAAAATAGAGAAAAAAGTTGAGTAATCTGAAGGCTAACAAAAGCCGTTTGTTAAGAAAAGGTTGGATATAGATATATTTGTAAATTATACAAATATAAAAAAGGTCGTGAAAATTGAAATGTTCAGACTAATCTTTCGGCTACTCTAATTTATGCTAAAATATCCTCATTGGAATAAAAATAAGAAAATAAAAATAAAATTAACCTGCAAAAGATTGGCTTTCCCGCATTGGATAAAACGATCAAGTTTTGTCGATTTTTGGAAAAAGAATCAGAATTAAATGCTTCTTCAGTTTTTTTACAAGGATACTGTTTAATGTTTAAATCTACAAACCAATTTGTGGAAGTTATGGAATCTTCACCAATCTCATCCATATCCTGAAAAATACGATAATTTCAGGGTAAAACGTCCAATACTCCAATACAATGATAAACTAAAAAGTATACATATATATATAAATAAATATAAATCTTTGAAAACTATCTCGCTTAGCAAATAATTTAAATAACTAAATGCATAATTGAATCGATTAATATACAAAAAACTACTACATTCATTGCTTTTGAAAAATGTAACATGATTTTTGTTATATCTTATATATGATTAATTGGTTGGATATCAAAGCACTTTCAGCCGTAAAGCTTGTATGCTTGAAGATGATTAATCACAGTTTTGTAATTTTTGTTTTTAAGAGTCGGAAGCCTTGGGGATTCAACCATTGACCTTCAACTGTATGGTGAGAAGTACACCCTAACGGGGCCTGGTCAAAACATTCGAAATCCAAAACGTCCGAAACCGAAACGTCCGAAACCAAAACGTCCGAAAATTAGATTAACAGTATCTGAAACCTAAAAAATATTTTTTTCGAGAATCAAAATTGTTGAGGGAAAAAACTGAAAAATTGAGCACTAAACTTTTTTTATCTAAAAAAATTCTATTTCTAGTTTTTTAGTTTTAAACTTTACACATTTTAGATTTAAATGAAAAATGCATTATAATCAAGCGTGTCTTTTTACTGGAATAGATAAAAATTCATTCCAATCTCCTGAAATCCATTTAAATCGTGTATATGTTACTTTTTTCCAAATAAAATCATAATCTTCAGAAGTGTTTGATTTTAAAATGTGAATTTTTTAGTCAAATGCATTATAATCCAAAAAAAATTGGTTTCGGACGTTTTGGTTTTCAGACGTTTTGGTTATGGGCGTTTTGGTTTTCGAAGGTTTTGGTTTCGGGCGTTTTAGTTTTCGGAAGTTTTCGTTTCGGACGTTTTGGATTTCGAACGTTTTGGATTTCGGACGTTGTGATTATGAACCCACCCTAACAACCATTGAGGCTCTCTATATCTAATATATGTAACAAACATGAAAAGTTTCATTATTTAAAAGCTTTCATTAATTTAATCTTTTGATTCGGCGTATCGCATGATTAAAAATTGATAAACTCCTTTAAACATAGGATTGTCAGATTTTGAAACAAAAAAAAGATCAAGATGACTTATAATTTTATGGTAAAGGTACCATGGGGTGTTTTCATCGAGAAGGCACATCGAAAGTAGGCTTGATGCGGGATCAAACCCAAGACTTTGAGTCATCGAAACCCAGTATTTAACCAACCTTACTATATATATAGGTTTATGTTTATACCATATCTTTTAAAGTAAATCTCGATAATCAGGCTCCTTCATTATGCATATACAAATAATTATCTTAAAATTATTACTTTTCTTTTTATCTTTGAATACGGATAAAATAAAAGCATTACAAGAATTGGGCATTTAAGGTTTTTAGTAATTTTATTGTATTGTATTAACTCTGTAAAATTTGACAGCAAAATCATTTTTTTTCACAATCTGGATAATTTTATTTTCAGAATAATTTTCTTAAATTTTTCTGTTTGGATTAAAAGGAGGTTTGACGTGTTTGATTCCTCTTCTAGATATTTTCCATTTTCATTTTATTATAGTACTTAAAAATAAGTTAAATCAGGATGCATAGCAAGCCTTCAAATATCATTAAAAATTTATTGAAATACTATTCCAAAAAAGATATTTCTAACTCAATATCGGTTTTATTAAAATCGGGGTACAATAAATGCTAGAAGCTGATTAAATTCGCTAATATTACAAAGATTAAGTGTTTGAAATTTTCCTCAAAATGCCAATCATAATATTGAAGATGATATATTTTCAAATCTATTTATGCTGCAGCAATTTGAGTTGCATGCAAAACATGAAATAAAATAGGCCTAGCAGAGTAATTCCTTATTTTACAATAGAAAAATCAATTAATTGTCACATCTTTTTACTCATTGATTTAAAGAGAAAAATAGTCGAGCTAATAGCTTAGATACAAAAGCAGTGCCTCGTAAAAGAGTTGCAAAAAGTGGACCTTCATTTGTAAAACAAATAATCTTTTAAAAGACAGAAGGTATAATAAAATAATTAATTTTTTAACAACCTTATCATTTTAGATATAACAGCAGCAATTTTTAAGACTTTATATATAATGCAAAGTTGTAAAATATTATTTGCCAACATTTGATAAAATTCACATAAAAAACCTTACTTTAATTACATTCAAAATAACTTCAAACCCCATAGATTTTTAGTATCATCTTTCAAAGAAAGCGTCTGATCCTATATGGATCCCAATTATCCAATAAGTTAACATAGCTTAACTTATGGATTTGCAGGCTTGGAGTTAAGGGGTGCCGGGTCAAAACACCCGAAAACCAAAATGCGCAAAAATAATATTTCGGGCGTTACTATTTTTTGAAGTTTATTCTATTTGGAAAGTTTTCAAAACGGTCGATTTGACACGAAATGATAGTGATCAATTTGACTTGAAAGATAAACGTGATTATACAAAAATACATTATTTCTTTGGTTTGAAAAACAATTAAGCTACCAATTTAAACAGAAAATCAGTTTGAAACCAGAAAATATGTGACTAATTTAAACAGGAATATAAATAATTTCTGATTTTGGTTCAAAATTTCAGGAGTAGTTTGATTCGATAAGATTGATAAATTAGGAATCTTGTATCTCTTTTTTATGCATGTGAAACAACAAAGTGTTAAATTTAACATATTCTTAGAAAAAATATATAAGATAATAATTGGAAAAAAGCGTAGATACAAAAAAAAATCTTAAATTTTAAATATTTTTTGTAGATTCAAGTTTCAGACGTTCTTGTATCGGGTGTTTTGGTTTCGGGCGTTTTGGTTTTCGGGCGTTTTGACTCGAATTCAGTTAGGGTTAGGAGACTCGTTTAAATCATTTCGATTCTGGAACACTATCATAAAGATAAAAATCGAACTAAAGGAATATTGTTATTTTATAAGTATAGTATATTTCCAAACTTGATTTTCATATAACTTAATTGAAACAATTTGTCATAAAATTTAAATAAATATTTGTAATTGCTGAAGAAACTTACTTTATTTTCTTTCTATTTATCAAAGAAAATTTTTTTTTTAATAATGAATATTAGGTTTTATGAAACATTTTAACGCCCCTACACCTTATTTTTTCAAAAAACGCGTCCTAGGACATTATTTTATATAAACATTTCCTTAGTTATAAAGTATTTAATAAAGAAGAGAAATAGAAAATTAAAAAATTAATATAAAATATGGGAAAACAGAGTATGCACATCCATCATAATTTTTTTTCATGTGACTCTTAGATTTGGTGTCCAATTTTGATGTTAGATTTGATATTACTGATGTAAAATTTAATATCACCATTTTCATATTTACCTAGACTGTTTCTCTTTAAATTTTATTTATTGAACTAAATCCATTATCTACGCTACAATATGCAAAAAGGGATGAATGGATTTTTATTTTTTATATCGAAAATCCTTAGGCACCCTTTTGTTATATCTCAATTAAACCTATCCATCCATAAATTTCCAATTTTTCTCAGAGAATTTAATCCATAGAAAAAGATTTAAAACATTATTTATCATTAAATATTTAGGAAACTAGATTTTAAAAAGTATCATTTTAATTATCGATAATAATGTATTTTCATTTGAAACAATTTGAAAATTTTAATGATAAAACTAGTTATTCGCACATTTTTCCAGCACTCACTAAAAATCACCCAATTAAAAGCGCTAGCAACCATATTGAGAAAGACTGCAGTGTCGATAATGCGTTGGTAGATAGTTTTATATTTCATTATCGACAAATTTGTGAGTGTTTGGGATAATTAAAAGATTAATAAAAATTTTATGCATTTTCATGTGAGCGAAGTCACTTTTCTACACGAAGCATAAATTCTTTTAAACTATGAGCTATATCTTTTCATAAATTGTTTTACTCTGTTGATACCATTGCTGTGGAATCAGGGTTGGAGATGTAACAATATCTTCTACATTTGGAGTCATCGTCTAATAGCGACTCAAACTCCACACATATTGTGTTGTATTTTATTCTGAGGAGTGCAAAATTACTTGAAGTAACATAATAGCAATATTTCAGAGATTCATACAATTAGAGCCGTGAGTAAGGTTGTATAGATTCCCAGCGTTAGCACTACAAGGTATTTGGTAAAATCCGGAATAAAATCTCACAATCCTTGGATATGTCCATTTTCAAAAAGCAAAAAGCAGCAAGAACTTGACAAAAATTCATCCTACCTTTTAACATAGTTGTTATAGATGTATACATATGTATGACACCTAGTTAAAATATATTTCTTAGGTAATTGAGAGTAAAGAAAATAAAAAATTTCCAAAAGGGTTCCATGTGGACCCCCAACGGTTCACAGAAAAATTCACGCGGCCCATGGGGAATTTGAAAGGAAAGGCTCGTTGAAGCCCCACTTTTATTTTGATCCATTATATTTATATGAGTGCCGTGGTGTTCTATTTTTTAAGTAACTTCACATCACCGTAGTGTTATCCTCAATTTAACATAAACTGTGTTGTCATGAGAACTTTATTATAACTGTGAATTTGAGCCCGAAATTACGTTACGCCTCACTCATCCTAAAACACGAAGATCACCTTAGTTCCCTTTACTATTCGTCTAAGTAAGTATGTTTGAATTACATAAATAAAAACGTTGGAAATTTTAGAAAAAGAAAAATAATTTTTGAATAAACTAACCACTGCTTCGGGTCTTTTCACAATTTAATTTTTCTTGTTCTGAAAGATTAAAGACCTAAATCTAAAGTTTTTGTGGGCGAGTTTATATAGGTGATCCACAGCAAAAAAAGATTGCAAGATCCTGCTTTATATGAATTTAATATTTGCAATTATGAAGTTTTAATCTTCTGAGCCAGAATATTTAAAAAGTATTAACTTGCTATAGAATTTTGTTTGTAGCAAGTATCATAAAACTGGGAAAGTATTCACCTTTATTAAACGAAGTCTATTCTTACATCTTTCAACTCATTACTACAGTAGACATGTAATTTGTTCAATGGAAACTTTGGAAAATTTTTCAAATTATTGTGCTTATAACATATAGACCAGGCTTTCAATTTAGAAGAAACATCTGATGACTTTTCATGGTGTGTTTGATTAGGATTTGAACATTACAGATATTTTCATCAAGGGCAAATTACCAAAAGTGATTTATTAGTTACTGTTTATAGTTATCTAGTACTGTATATATATATAGAGAGAGAGATTGCACAACAAAAATGAATTTACTTGTTTTTTTACTCATGTGACATTAATTTTGATATTGAAGATAATATAGAAAAACAAAATTATTTTTATTAAACATAATACAATTTTATAGAGAAAAAAATAGATAAACTTATAATTAAAAAACATTGAATATTTTTAACAAAGAAATTGGTATTTTAAAAAACATAAAGCATTTGATGTTTTTGGTGACAACTGGGAACAAATTTTGGATATAAAGTACACGGAAGAAAAAAAGGTTCTTTCAAAGTCTACACTGGTTGTTCTAATCCTTAATAAACTTGAGAAGAGCTTTTCTAAGGGTTTAGGTCATTAACCTGTTGCCTCAAATAGTTTTATTTTTATCTTTATACTTAAGTTACTTCTTTCTCAATGTCACGACCTTTCGTGTAGCATTGAATGAAACTACATATCTTCAATAACTCTAATGAATATTCTCAAGAAGTATGGTAGCATTCTTGCTAAGACTAGCTTCTAATATCCTCATCCCAGCATGCAATATCAGCCATTTTAAAATTCAAATTCTTCAGAAATCTTTAATATCAGGTAACAGTGTATCGGTAATGGTAATGCTAATCGAATCTCGTTAACCGACAAAAAATTACTGGTGTTAGAACCTAGGTTTCGAAGCCAGAAAAAAACATATGGCTGCGGAGCAAAAATATTTCAGTATCTGGCTAAAGATCCGATTCCAGCTCTGGCTTTGTTAATTTCTTCCTCAAGTTTTGAAAAGTTTGTTGTAACACTGATTGGTACATAACCAATGGATAAAATTCATATTGTAAAGACTTGATTTATAATTTCAACAGACCATAAATTTTGTTAAAAGAGGCTCCTAAACTCTGGTTATAACCTAATGTGCATCGAGTAGCCAAAAAGGATCTGATAGAATGAAGAGAATCTTTCAAGACTACATCCATTAATTTATGTCTTGAATGCATGCTTTCAATGCTAAACTAATACTTTTCAAAAATTTCCAAGTTTTGGCTGCTGTAATTCTTGAGATATAAATGAGGAGCTTCAATGACTATAACAATAGTCAGGAATTTAAAAATAAAAAAAATCAAGTTAACCATCATCAGAATGCTTAATTTGCATTATACAATCTGCCCACCTGAACACAATCGTAACAAATTGAAAAAAGTGCCATTTTTTAATAATTTATAAATATTTTCAATGTCATATATATATTTCAACTATGCTGAATTCAGTGGTGATGTCCATTTTTTTTATCAAAATCAATCAAAGCTGTCAAAAATTTTATTTATATATTGCAGCTCATCTCAAAAAGAAACTTTACATTTAAATAATTATCAAACGTTTTTTACACATATATATCTATTTTCAACTATTGAATTCAGTGGTGTTATCCATTTTTTTCAAAATCAATCAAAGCTGTCAAAAAATTGATTTATATATGGCAGCTCATCTCAAAAAGAAACTTCACTAAATAATCTATAAAGTTTTACACATATATACCCATTTTCAACTATGTTGAATTCAGTGGTGATGCCCTTTTTTTTATCAAAATCAATCAAAGCTGTCAAAAAATTGATTTATATATGGCAGCTCATCTCAAAAAGAAACTTCACTAAATAATCTATAAAGTTTTTTACACATATATACCCATTTTCAGCTATGCTGAATTCAGTGGTGATTTTTATTTTATTAAAAAAAATAGAAATTTTACATAAATTTCTATGTAATATGTCAGCTGTCTATATTGTTTTAGTTGCGATTGGATGATAATCCTTAGCTAAATAAATAACGTCTACGGAAATCCCCCTTAGGTTAAATTTTAACTAATATGAACTGCAAAGATCTCCTCCAAGTACTATATCGGTTACTAAGTATATCAAAATATTGAACCATGAAAATTTTAGGTTACTTTTTAGCAAAGTTTAAAGAAACAAAGTTTCAGTAGTTCCTGTATCTATAGTACGTTTTTCTTAAACTTGCTTAACATTTGCAATAACAAAGGCCAATGAACTGAAGTTTTTCAATTACTATAAACATCGTCACTTTTAGTGATGCATAAAAATCAACACGAAGTGGCTAATTTTATTGCATCTGTATACCGCTACAAATGTCAAGAGTCGACTGTAACAGGATAATTGCCAAGTAGACTGCTACAAATTTAGAAAGGCATTTTCCCAGTACAAATTGCAATCGGCATTTCTACGGTACAATTGCGAAACATAAAACAATCTCACTAACTGTCTTTTGCACAATAACGCCACACCCGTCTTTTGCACAATAACGCCACACCCGTCTTTTGCACAATAACGCCACACCCGTCTTTTGCACAATAACGCCACACCCGTCTTTTGCACAATAACGCCACACCCGTCTTTTGCACAATACCTTCTCTTGTAAATATAGTGCAGCTTTCTGTATTGGGTACCTTTTTCGAAATATTCATAAATTCTAAACATTTACTTAACAAAATTTTTTTTAAATACAAAATCAAGAACAAAGGAGGATAGAGATTGGTTTTCTTAGTCCCATTTGCAGGATGTGGTGGTATTGTGCAAAAGACCTGGCCCCCCCCCCCCCTTTAAACACATAATTACAAAATAATAAACTACTCTCAGATTAAGAAGTCAACATTTTCTAGTTAAAAGTATGTTTTGAAACAAGTATTTAATTAATCAATAGGAAATGCCTTACTATGCTTTATTTAGTACCAGGTGAATCAAAATATAAGAAAATAAATCAAAGAACCACATGTAATAAATTTATTTATACCATATAAATTGTATAATGATAGAAAGGAATTTCAGATAGAGTAATTTTTCTTTTTTCGATCAAAAACATAGCGCTTATAGTACATGGAGAATGTAATCGTAGAAGAAAACTTCATACTTGTTCCATTCAAATTTAAAGAAGATATATTCAATTCACTTTCTTTAAAACCTTTTTTCATAAGTGAAAGTTGGTCATTTAAATCAGAAGAAAAGGCGTTTGAAAAATAAATTTTAAACTTTCCAGATTGTCCAAAGGTGCCATCAATTTTACCTAAGTCACCTGTACTTAACTTAACTTGAAACCCAATGAAGGACAAAACTTTATTACTTTTTTTAGAGATCTTCCCGGAAAACTGACCAATAAGAGTATTTGAATCTTGAAATCGTTCTATAAATCCTGTTTTGCACTTTAATTTATAAACTTTCAAATTAGAACAAACATTTTCTTTATACTTTTTATCAGAAATAGCACGTAAAACGCGACCAAAGCCGGCTAATCTGCATGATTTAGGGAAATGAGAAATATCTACGTCCAATCTTGCAGTCACATAGTCAAATTTTGAATCACATAACAGAATTTCCTTGTTAAACTCAATCAACGCAAATAGAGGCCGGGATATAGTAATTACATCAACAGAATCATTATCACCCTTAGAAAAGGGATCCTCCACATAAGAATATTCATATTGAAAATCAAACACTCCATTCTCAACCATGCCATGTGAAGAACTGAAGAAGGTAAATGTACAAAGAGTACTGGAATGAGCGCATATACAATGCATTTTTGTTTTGCCAGAAATGATAGAATCTTTGTAATAAGGTACAGCATTGAATGTAACGATGGCAGCCGATGCAAAGGAAAGGGTGCCAGGAGGAAAAGAAATCAAACTGCGTTCAATATCTTTGCAGTCGAATTGGGAAAGGCAAAGAGCGACACGGTCTCCTGCTTTCGCTGTTTGGACGTTCTTTCGGAAAATTTGTAATGACTTCACTTTTTTGATTACTTTTAATTCGCTTATTTCAACATTATCTCCTTTTTTGATGGAGCCGAATAAAACTGTACCAGTCATAACACTGCCTTGTCCGGTTATGTTAAAGCAATGATCAACTGACATTAAGAATTCAGAATCAACAGCTCTCTCTTTAAAAGTTAGCAGGGAAAGCAAAGTCTTAATCAAGTCATCAATACATTCTGCATGATCTGCTTTTTCGCTGCTAGCCAATGACATTTCAACAAAGGGAGAGGTTGAAAATACTGTATTAGCAAGAGCCTTTCTAATTTTTTCTTTCATTCTATTGGCAAATTTTTTTGGATCTTCTTTTTGAATTGCATCCATTTTGTTTAAAACGATTACATTCGGGGACAATTTAAATATGTCTGCTATAACAACGCTTTCACTTGTTTGAGCTTGAATTCCTTTGTTAACATCAATTACTAGGATCGCCATATCAATAATGTGAGCGCCTCCAATCACAGTCTTTAACAAAGAAGCATGCCCAGGACAATCCACCAAAGTCAATTGAACTTGAGAAGAATTGAACTGAGTCCTCTTAACTTGTGGCACGTCTAAAATTATTGAAGAAAACCCCAGATCCAAAGTAATACCTCTTTGTTGACTTTGAGGATTTTTATCAAAGCACGCAGTACTCTTAACACTGCTTATAGCCTTGGCTAAACTTGTCTTACCAGAATCCACATGCCCAATTATTCCAATATTAATATTAAAAACGTCAGTACCACTCATCAAAAATAGTAAGACACCTAACAAGAGATAAACAAACAATGAATAAAATATGCTTTCAGGAATATAGAGATATAATAACAACATAAATACTTTATTGCAGGCAGATAAGAGACAATAAACAAATAAAAAAATTAAACTTCAAATTTAACTTTATCGTGATCTTTATTATTGTACTCTTCAACGCGTTGTATTTTGTTAACTTTGACGAATCTGTATAGAGAAGAGGAAGAAAATGATTGTAAATGTTGTTTAAGGTGCGCCAGATTGTTAATCAAGAGTTGACACTTTTGAACGCAGCCAGAGAATAATGTGAAAACGTCTGACAGCCAAGGTATAGTACATTGTGCCTCAACCCTTTCAATTAAATCGTAAGGAGGTGTGTAATACACGAATGAGAGAATTAAATTAGCTTTATTTATATGAAAGCCAAGAGTAATGTCCCTAGGGAGATTTGGCTTAAATCCACACAAGTTATTTTCTCGTATACTGTCTTCAATATCAAAGTTTTGAGAAGACGGAGAAAAGAGTTGGGTGTGACCTCTTAACAAATTTTTCATGAGCTCTGTAAGTAAATAGTGAATTTGTAAATAATTCAGCATTTCAGGCATTGCGAGAAGAGACACTCGTAGAAATTCTTTAGCCAAAAAAAGATGGTTAGAAGCACTTTGAATTTGATACAGTTTTATAGGGTAAGTTGGCTGTAAGCTGGCTTTGAAATTTTGTGTAGAAATCTGTTTGATATTAGTTTTAGCTGAAACTTCTATATGAAAAATACTATCTCCACTAACACTCGCAATACATTTGACTTGATTTATAGAAGAATGAAAAACAAGGAGAAAATTTTCTTGTTTTACTGCCTCTTTTAACCATAATTCAAGAGGGAAATGACTTCCACATTCGTTTATTTGAGATAGTAATGAGTATAAACTATCCATCAGGTGATGAGCCACGAACCAATCAAATTCCTTTTCAATACATTCTTGCAGAGACATTTATAGAGATAGCATCACACTTAGATTAGGTATAAGGTGTCTAATCAATGCGATTATATTTTAACTAACAAAAAGAAATCATAGATCTAGACTTAAGTTTAACCTCATAAATGAAATTTAAACCATGAAACAGGAATCACATTCTTTATCCTAAAAATGAAGAAAAGTTAGTAAAATATGAAAAATTAAAAAAGCGTGTAAAAAAATTCTTTATTTCACATTTTTATCCGTGTTGATTTTTATAAATTGCATACAAAATAAGTAGGGTTATATCTACTTTTTAACATTATATATTAGGAAATTGTGCCCTTTGTGAATGAAATACATCACGAAATATTTGCTAAATTCATCCAGCAATATCAAAATAGTACAGATAATTATTTTTAAAAAATAGCATAGAAAACATAAAACATCAAGAGTAGTAAAGGTTATTATTTTGAAAAAATAACATTGAGAACATTAAAGAGAGTGATAAATAGACCTTATACGCTAGCCGTCAGACGGCTCTTTCTTAATTAAGTTTTGAAAGGATTTTTTGAATGTGAGAAAAGAGAATATAAAATGCGGAATGACCCAGTTTGACGCAAACTATTTTTGGCGTAAATCTTTTTATGCGCAGTAAAATCAGAGCTGAGAAAACTAACTAGACAAACTAACCAACGACAAACTAACCAACTAATTAATGAAAACTAAACAACCTAATACAAAAAAACATCTAAATAAATGAAGCTGAGCCTAAACTCTAAAGGATCAAAGCAAAGTATAAAGGGAAAAACAAACTAGTATAGAAATCTCTTTAAATTTCAATAGGTAGTTATCATTGCTCAAATTTACAACTAAAAATGGTAATGGTACCGTAGGGTGTTTTCATCGAAAAGGCACAATTGCGCCGCTTGTATCGAACTATGAGAAAAGCAAGCTTGATGTAGGGTCGAACCCAAGACCTTGAGTTATCGAATCCGGCATCCAACCAACCATACTCACGCAATTGAATGAACGAATTAACTTTCAAATAAAAGAAGACATGTATTTTTTAAACAAAAGAAGGCGCCAAAAAGGGTCTGCATAAAAAGAGGTCCACGCCAAAATGTGTTGCGCCAAATCGTCGTAAACCTTATAAAATGTGTTATTCCTGTATCTGTTTATACTAGAGATCTGCAATATATATACAATGGATTAATAATTTTAATTTCTATTATGCACCAAACTGTATGCATGCATGCACGCATTTTCTTTATCACACACAAACAAAGAGAGAATGTGGAAGAAAAATACAGTAACTGCTCTCAAATACAGCTTCCTCTAAGAAGTTGGAGCTTCATTTCCCAATTCCCATTTGATGGCTCCAGAAATTTATGGCTAACACACAAATAAAGCAAAAAAATATTGATAAATTCAGAAATTGGCATGTCTAGGCTAGCAATGAATCAAGACTATAAATAAGTTTTTTAAAAAGCAATTATAAATATATTTCATGGATTGGTTATCAAAACAAAATAGATCCGCTTGGAAATGAAATTCAAAACTGTTGTTTGGTTTAATAAAACAATATTTTAAGCCCTGTCCTAAAATTCCTGGGAAATTAGAAAATATGAAAATACCCCTGAAAATCTTACTAAAATTGAAAAGGCAAGAAATACACCTTCTATAACTGAAAATGATGTGTTCAACTGTTATTTCAGATTCTAGAGATACCATGTTACAACTCAAGAGACAACAATAAGAGTGAGAAGTAAATAGATTTCCCAAAATTTAAGTAATGTATAAAGTAGGTATGATTATAGAACTCAGTCAGTTAGGATTTTGTTTATCATCACATCTATTTGATCTTATTAACAGAGTTGCAGTCGAAGGCAAAATAACAGGCTCCGACTACTAGTTACAAAAATCTGGCAACTCCAAAGGAGGCGTACGAAGAAATATAGCTCAGGGGACAACAATTTTTAGGAGGCACAAGAATTTACGACTTCTTAAGGTTTTTAAATTATAAATACAAATAAAGTAAACATTTTTATGTCAAATATTATTTTATATTTTTAATTCTATTTTATTCTAATAAATTCAAAATATTTCTTAACTGGGCTCCATGAAATATTTTTAGGCGTCCACAGATAAATAATATGATCGCTGAAAAACGTGTTCAATATATTCGAGATTACACCACTATATAAACCCAACTACTCCTCAAAGCTGGTGTAATAGTGGACCTTCATACTGCACTCAGCAGTGTGATGCCCATGAGGCTCTGGTACCTTTAGAGCTGGAGCCTCTTTGGGTAATTTAGCCATAGAAACTTTATGCTATGTCTACGACCACTTGATAACACTGGCAAATGACAGGAATCAATGGAGAGTCATATGTCAAAGTGAAGCAAATGCTCAGTAAATGGGTGCTGCTAAAGGCGACGAGACGACGACGAGGTTACACATGTATCATACATATTTACTAATAAATGATAAAGTTAATGAAGGAAAGAACAGTATTAAGATATGGCAGCTAATCATCTATATTTGTGATTCATTTAAAATTACATGTAAAAACTTATTTTATGTTATCTATAATTTGGTTACCTGAATTCTAACTTTGTTTGTGAGTTGTTTTTCAATGATGAACGGTACTTATAACTAGTTTTCTTAAATAAATTATAAAAAAATACTAAAATTTAGTTAATTATTTCCAATAGAGTATTTGGAAGCAAAAGTTATTTTTGGTGAAAGGCGGTTTTTGCCCCTCCTCAGCATGCCCTCTAGACACGGATCTGCTTAAAATCAGTGAACTAGGTATGGAAAATTGGATTAAAAAGGGTAGGAAACCATTATTATATTACTATTTAAGTCTAAAATATCCCGTTTAAATTTTTATCGATTATATATTAATACAAATAAATTATGTCAAGGGCCTGAACGCTCTCTTAGTACGCCACTGCTCCTATAAATTTAAACCCAATTCTTACTTTAGATTTGGACAAAAAAGAAGCTATTCGGCAGGCTAAGAAAAAAATTTTTTTTTTAAATACTCAAAAAATTATTTATCTCCAATCGCTTTAAATTATTTGGTATAATAAAAATACGGAACGAATTAATAAACAATTAGACAGAAAGACTATAGAAAAGGGGGTTTTAAGGGAATAAAAACTACTGAGGCATTAAATTATAGTCATCTAATTCTCGGTAATAGTAATGCCTATATAATAATAGTACACATAAATAAATATATTATATTTTTATAAAACAAAAAAAAATTTTATTTATCAAAAGAACTTTCTGGAGTAAAACTAGTGTTAAAATAATTTAAGTTTTTATATTCAAGTAAAAAAAGAGGGGATTCATTTTTATAGACAAAAAACATGAATTGAATATATAGCTAAAACATACATATATTATATATACAGGAAATGTTACCACCGGTTGGAGATCTTTAAAAATATTAAAATAACTTTAAAAGAGTAAAACAAAGTAAATTGACAAAATAGTTAACAATATATAAAGATAAAAATATGAAGTAGTATTGATAAATTTAATATAAAGTTTTAAAGCAGTAAAATAAATAAAATATCCAAAAAAATACTGTTGTTTGTAAGCTATAGGATTATTTTATATTCATTCGATATTTTTAAATAAAATAAGCAGGAAATTTAAATTATAAAAAATAATTTTTAAACTTTTTTTATTGAATAAAACTTAAATTGAACTATATTGTTTATCGGTTTTGTCATTGAGAAAATAAAATTAGCATAAGTTAGTCGTAGTTTGTCATATCTTGACAGCTATCCAATAAACTATCCTTATCTCTCAGAAGAAAGAGCTAATATTTTCAGTTTTAAAGAAGAAGAAGAAGAAATTTTATGGATAATATAAAATTTGAATATTGGCATAAAACTATATTATCAATGAATGAAAAGAATAAATTTCGAGGCTTTACAATAGAGGCGAAAATTTTTTTTCAAATTTACTTTGAGTGATGTGTTTTTTGCTGTTAATAGCATAAAGAAGAGTAGTGTACAGTCTTCAAACTTGCTCCAATTTTATTAATTGGTTTCAATTCTTGCCTTGAATTCTCTATTTTTCCTAACATTTTTAAGTTTCCTAAGATAATCCCCATCTTTAAGAAAGAAATAAACAAGAATTATCCAACTATAGGCCTATTTCGATAATTTCATCTCTCTTCAAAGTTTTTGAAAAATTACTTTTGATTAAAATGTTCTCCATAAACAATATAATATTTTCGAGGCAGTTTGTTAAAAAACCTAGATGATAAATTGTCAGTTATTTCCTTGTTTCTTGATATGTCAAAGGCCTTCGATTCTGTTTCTCATAATCTACTAATTTTTAAACTCCATCGCCTTAGCTTTGACATGAAAGCTTGCGAGTTTTTGAATTCATACTTGACTGCAAGATTCCAATGTGTGTCTGTTAATCATACTTTGTCTAACTTTCTTCCGATTAGTTGTGGAGTTCCACAAGGCTCAATTCTTGCCCCCATTTTGTTCACAATTTACATGAATGATTTGTATAAAGTTTGTGAGTTCTTACAACTTTTCATTTATGCTGATGACATTTCAATTTTAGTTCCTTTTAAAAACTCAATTGACCGTTTTTGCTTTTATAATGTTTTTAACTGGCTCGGTCATAATTGCCTTATTATTAACAAAGACAAAAGTAAAGTCATGCTTTTTTCAAATAAATCTAACCTTGTTTTACCTGACTTCGGCTTTCAACTTGTTGATACAATAAACTTTTTGGGTCTCGTGATTGATAACAAATTAAGTTGAAAATCGCATACTTTTAATGTTTTGTCTAAACTCAATTCTGTTATTGGAAAATTGAAAGTTTACAAAAATATACTTCCTTTAAAAATCAAGCTTTTAGTGTATACTTCATTGTTTTTGCCACATCTTCTTTATGGTGTTGAAATCTTGTGCGACTCTAATTGTAAAAAGGTTATTGTTGCCCAAAAAAACCTATTCGAGTTATTTTTAACAAACATTTCTTTTATCACACAGCTGGTCTTTTCTCCTCTTGGAGGATTCTAAAATTTGATCAATTCTATAAACTCGTTTAGCCCTCTTCATTTCCTAGTTTTTCAGTGATAAATTGCCTGTGGAGTTTTCAGATTGGTTTATCATAAATTATAATAATCAAAAGTAAACATTAATAAATTCTGGTTGTTTATCCTTGCCACGATATAGACTTCGCAGTTCTAATTTTTCTTTGAAATTTAGATCCTGTAAACTTTGGAATACTCATCTTAGATTTTTTATTACCTTGTTTGATTCTCCTTTCATCGTTAAAAAAAACTAATTTCCTCATTTTTTGTATAACACTTTAATTATCTTAAACTTTTGTGCTTTCTAGTATTATACAACTGGTTTATCCAGCCATTTTTTTATTTTGTTCATAAACAATATTGATTTAACATAAAACATTGTACTTCTATAATATCAACATTTTTATCCTTCAATTATATTAACGTAATTCATTTTTGTTTGCAATATGGTTGACAGAATCTAAGTGGTTCTTATGAACTTTTTTTTGCCATTCCAAAACATGCAAAATGTCTTTTCTGCTTTATTTTTTCACCACAGCTTAAAACTAAATTCTGTAATATTTCAACACATGTTTAATATTTGGCTTGTTGTTTCTTGATGTATGTATCTTCTTCTTCTTTATAAGCTGTACAAGAGACCCTAATCAAAATTGTGCGAATAAGGTTGAAGCGTGTCGTAATAAGATTATTCTTGGTTTAATTTTAGATAGTAAAATCCATATACTCTGTTCAGTTTTTCAAGGTTATGCTTCCATTAGATACGATGCTGACTACTAAAAAATATATCCAAAATACCTTCTCTTAAATCTTTCTGGAACCAGAAAACGAATTATGGGTAACGAAACGCTTTGGATCAAATAAATAATTAAACCTAGCTTAAATTCTAGCCATGATTATCTCTTAAGGTAATTGATGCCTTAAGAGACATGAGGAATAGTATATATATCTTCTCTTCAATCACGTTGTATCACTTTCCTTTCTTTTTATCCAAAGTTCAAAATAAAGCCTTTTTCTTTATTAGAGCTGATTAACTTTTCACCATCGTCTTCTATAGATCAATTGAATAAAATGTTTTCATATTTACATTTTACTTATTGTTAAGAAGAAAAAGAAGAACTTTATTATTGGAAAAAAGAGAGAGAGAGATTAATAGACAAAAAACACAAAAAAATTTCATTAAAAAAACAATTTCATAAGTTGTAAATAAAAAAATATATCACATCACAGAAATAAAAAGTCAAGACAACGGTTGCAATGAAATAATAATTTGCAATGAGATACATTGATAAATGTATCATTAAAAAAAAAATACAGTCGACTCTCCTAAAACCGAGCGTTCGGAAAACCGGATCTCACACTAAACCGAACTTTATTTGAAGTCCAAAATTATTTTTGATGATTTGTTATTAACTCTTATGAATACGGAATTTTCCAGAATTCCGAATGCCGAATTTTTTTCTGTAAAAATGTTGAAAATTATATTCTAGGAAATCGAACTTTTCACAAAAAAAGGTTTTAGGAGGTAAAGAAAGCCAAACTTTGTTTTTAAAAAATGATATCATTTTTTTACTTGTAATGAATCATACCCATTTTTTTAAGTTTACTTAATTTTCTATATATTTTTTATTCGTTTTTCAACTCTACAATAATAGTAATTACGATACTAGATTTTGCTTTTCAGATGATCTAACCTTCATCTTTACCTCAAATTCTCAAAAAGAAAACATAATGAACATCAACTCTATCTTTAACACGCTAACTTTTGCAGCCGATTTATTAAAAGTAAAATTTAACGCAACAAAATCAACTCTTATACACTTCACACGAACACATTCCCTTCACCTCCCACTATTAACATCGAGCGATATCCTCATCCAACCATATTCCTCCATAAAATATTTAGGGCTCACCTTTCAATCAAACCTAAAATGGTCATCCCACTTCAAAAACACCACAAACTACCTTCAACTCTTTTCTCTCTTAGTAAAAGTATATCTTATAAATGGGGCCTAAGTATTCAAAACTCATCTTTTATATACAAAACAATCATCCTACCTACGCTTGAGTATGCCATTCTTTCATGGGGCCTATCATTAAACTACCCCTCATCACTAACTTATCTAAATAAAATCCACAGCCTTTGCCTCATCACAATGACCAGGGCCTACAAAACATCCCCTACTAGAATCTTAGAATTCTTCACGAACTGCTTTCCTCTAACCATTCATCTCAAACAAACGGTTACCAAAAAATAGATCATGACACGCATCGAACCAAATTCTTATCTTAAGTCCTTCTATTTCCATAACACTCAAATTACTCCCTCTCAAACTTACTACAAATCCTTACTCCAACAATTTTCGTCTTCTCCCAACAAAATTCTCATCCAACCCAAAATCAATCCACTACCTTTATTTCACCCTTCCTTACATTTACATTTCTCTCTTCACAACTGTTTCATCTAATCCATCGCTAAACTTCTAATTACAACCAGCTCCAACTTTAACTCAACTTCATTAAGAATATTCCTGGATAGCTCAAAAATCGCAAACAAATCTTTCCATGCTTTTGCACTTTTCAAAGGCTCTTCTCCTTTCCCTATTTACTCAAAAACGTTGGCCATTGATCCCTCTCTTCCAATATATAGTGGTGAATGCTATGCCCTGCTACATGCTTGCGATTACATAAGCCAAAATAAGTTTTCCTTTAGACATTACAACACACTACACTTCTTTACAGACTCACAAAACATCAATAAAAGACCTAAGCTCTAAACTCACTTACTTATCAAATTACTTTGAAATACACCTCTACTGGTGCCCAGCTCACTCAAACATTCTAGAAAACACTTATGTAGATAAGCTAGGAAAAAAAGTACCCTCAAATACACCTTATATCCCAGTTACCTCATTTCCCCTAGAAACCTATACCTCTCTACTTAGATCTAACATTCAATACCTTAGACAAGAACTCATCCAATCCTCACCCTCAATTTTCTTCCAACATATAAACAATCCAAACCAAATTCTTGACATTTCGTCAAAAATGAAATTCTTCACACCACAACTGCTAATCAGATAGCTATCCGAACACTGCCCCTGCAACTCCTATTTCTACCACATCAAAAAATCACCAAGCAATCTATGTAGATTCAACTGCAATCAACAAGAAACACCCCATCTTCTACTTTCCTGTTGCCACTACAACCCCGCAAGAACTTCATTTCTTTCACTATCCGTCAAAACTTTCAATCGCCCACCATCTCATTTCTACGAACTACTTTCATATCCGAACCTCCTGCCCTAAACTCTCTCATTATCTTCATAGAGTCAAACTTGCAATCTCCGTACCCAGAGACTTCATATACCACATAAACTCACTTAAAAAAAATCTACAAAAATAACAACACTATTTTCTTTTATTTAAGACCTATATTCTTTAACACTCACCGACTATCTTTGCTCAATCAATCATCCTTCAATTACCACATTAAAAATCCAAATTTCTACGCTTCAAACTCCCTCAACAACTAACCAATTTCTCCAAAGTCCCTCATTCCTAATCAATTCACAAGCCAAATCAATACACTCCTTTCGAACTTCAACTTTATACCTTTTCAAGCATTTCACAAGCATATGGAGAAGTCCGATAGTGCTTAGATATTTCTTCCTACCTACCTACTTACGATACTAGAACGCCCGTGAAAAATGATTACCCTGACTGTTAGGGTCAAATTGACATTTAAAAAAAATTATGTATCATATGTACATAATATGTATAATTATGTATTATTTATGTATCTAAGATATGTAAAAACTTTAAATATAAAAATAAATGTTTATTTTTTTATAGCAGTATAAATTTGGAAAATAAACTTTACTGATCAAACATCAATTAAAGTGAAATTAATTTATACATATTTTAAACAAATAAACTTTTTTATCTTTATGAACTTCCCACATACTATTTTTTTTACACTTATCACACTGTATATTTGACTTGTTTTGTTTACAATTGGATTTTATTTGACAATTTTTTCTTTTTCCATCATTACTTGTACTTTAATATCGTTTTTGAGCGGTATCTTTGCCATTTTCAGATGAAATATGAGCTTCAACTAACTCTTCTTCCAACTTCTGTATGAAATCTCTTCTTGGAACTTTAGATTTGCACGTTTTATTATAAAGAAATTGCTGCCAGATCAAGTAAATTATGAAAGGTGTGTACTGGTCATCTTCTTGAAGCTGCTTTTACACTATATTTTCTTGCCATTTGATCTAATACATCCACACTGTATTTTGTTTGATTGTAAAAATCAATAGTGTTCGGTATATGTTTTGTATCTGAGCTTGAAACAACATTTTTGTGTAAACTACTTAGAACATTTTTGTTTTTTTACCTTGATAAACTGTCAAGCTTATGTTCTCATTTTCAAAGGCTATTGTTTGATAAAGTGCTAGTCGAAGATTTTTTAATGATTTGGGAACTTCTCTTCTTGCTTTATTTAACGTACCAACAGTTGTTATCTTCTTTTTTCCAAATCTTTTGCCAATTTCAAAGAAGTGAAAAAGTTATCATACGTGACATTTCTACCGCTGTTCAGATAAGGATTCAAAAGTTTAATTACCACATTTTCGGATATACGTGTTTAACGATTTTTTTGGCCCAAATATGGAAAACACGTTCAAAAGATATTTAGTTTTAACATCAACAAGAAGACACATTTTTTGTCCATACTTATCAGGTTTAGAGTGTATAAACTGAGTAAAAGGACATCTTGTTTTACTTGGAAATAGCTGTTCGTCGATGCAAAGTTACTCATAAGGAACAAAGTTCGTTTGGCAATTTGAAACAAAACGATACTATATTTCAGAAATTGCTCCAAATTTATCCGTTTCTAAGAGGAGAGAGCGATTGCTTTTTATATCAAAACGTAAAAATCTTTGTATTTCACAAAAACGAGAACGACTCATTTTTTCTTTGCAAAAGTTCAAATCCCATGTTTTAGACCAAAGTAAGTGAACATCTAATCCACACAAACCAGTTACTCCTCGTGCATATAAAATAGCTATGAAAGCTTCTAATTCTTGAATTGATATATTCCAAGAAGGATCAGTCAGGATATCTTGTGCTTGTAATTCAGTACACTTTTTTATCTTGTTCAGCATGAAATGATCAATAAAAAGTCTCCAAGATGAAAGGAAGGATTTCTTCTCAATACTTCTTTTTCCATGACTTGTTGAACCTCAAGTATCTTTGATGCATATTGATGCTCTGCCTGCAGAAGAGAAAGGATTTTCTATCAGTTTCCAGATAGATCCATCAGGAGTTCCATATTGTTTATCAAGAGCAAAACTTTTTTTCCTTTTTACACTTTTTACATAAAAAGTAGAATCTTCATTGTTTTCTGTAGCACTTGAAGAATACGATGAAGATATACTTTTTTGAACTTGAAAAGAAGAATCGGAGTTAGAAATCTCACCACCACTTGACTCATCTGAAGGCATGTTTGTGTAGTTATCAAGTTTTTTTGTTTCCATCAAAAATTCAACAAAATAAAGTAACAAATATCAATTTTTGCGCAAAATCTAAAAAAGCAGAAATATATATATATAAAATTGCTGCATGTGTAAATCAATCAAAAATAAAAAATTACAGTAATTAATCATGCCACAATATTATACTCATACTTTTTGCTCACCTCAAACCTATCAATTTGAAAAAAAATAATATGTACATAAAAAAGGGTCAATTTGACCGCATGGGCGTTGTAGTAATATTCACTAAAAATTATCACAAAAACAAAATTTTTTTCATACTAATGGCATAGAATTATTTATTTTTATAAAATAAACAAAGTGAAAAATGATCAAATGATCAGTTTGATGAAATTGAAAAAAAAATCAATTATGAAAAAATTGATTGGTCAAAATGACCCTGCTGTGTGTTCTAGTGTTTAAAAAAATTACAGTAGATTTTGAATTTAAGTAAGAACCTTATAGCACTTTGATAAAATGGTGTTTTTTCAGATAAATCTTTTTTTTCCATTTTTCCTTAAATACGGTAAAACTTACTCTGTCCTAACTTACCCTATAATTGTAAATAGAAAATCTGAAATAGGTAAATTACTCTAAACGGTACAGTGGTGTAGCCAGAAAATAAAAGTTGGAAGGGCAGACAAAGAATTTGGGGGCAGATATTTTTATACATAAAGCAGGCATTTTTACCAAAAAATAATGTAGTACATGTGGTTAAAGTAGTTAAAGCACATACACTTTAAGAATTTCAGTAATGTGATATCAATAAAAAAAATCATTTTTGGAAATCATGAAGTATCACCCAAATTTATTTTTTGTCAGTTTTTTTCAAAAAAGTTTAATCTTTCTTTACTTTCTGGAAAAAAAATTTAAGATTTCATCGTTGACAATATTTTTGTAAACACTTTCAGATACAAAACAAGCATATGATTCTTCTTTCTTTCATGTAGCATTGAGTATCGTTGACTTCTTAAAACTCTTTGTTTTACAGTTATTGGCATAATATCCGTTGTTAGAGAGTCGTCAACTGAACAAAATGTTAGTTGGAAGACTTTATTTTTGTTAGTAAAAATATACTAACAGAGATTGAGGACGCCAAACAACTGTACATATATCAAAACATTCTAAAAATTCAAAAGGAATTTGTGGGGGGCAGAAAAAATATTTGTAGGGGGCTACGCCTCTGAAACGGTTAAAGGTTTTTCTGTAGTTTCCATTTATATATTTTTTTATTGTTTTTCAAAAAATCAATGACTTTCTCGCAGTGTGAATGGAATTTAGTAAATAAAATTATTTAGTTATTTTTCTATTTTTACATAATAAAAGTGTTTTTACAACAATACACAACAAAGACAAAGAAGAATATATACTTTCTTTGTTTTTTTTGTTTCTTATAAGATTTATTATATGCATTGTATATGAATAAACTGAAAGCGACTTTAATTAGTCTTAAGTGTGTTCGTATATTACATTGTACTGACTAATGTAATTTACCTTTTTTAAAAAAATACACAAGATAAAATAAAAATCGGAAATCCAAAGTAGATTTGTTGTTTAAAAGATAAAACTGGAGAGATTAGCTCAAAAATTTTGTTTTAATAGAAAACAACATAATTCCACAAAACTGGACGATAAAGAAACCGAACTTTTTAGTTGGTCCCCGAGATGTCTGGTTTTGGGAGAGTCGACTGTAATATAAAAATAATCAAAAAGTTTCCTTACCTTGCAAGAACACACAGAAAAATATCTTATATTGACAAAGGAACTAGAAAATATTTTTCCTTACATAAAACATTTCCTTCCATTTATAATAATATTTTTAATTCAGAAAGGTGTCGTTTAATTTTCGTTAATCTTTATCTTAAATTGATTTACGGTTAAGAAGGCTAACTTAAGCCATCTCTAATTAAGACTATGAAGGTTAATTCAACCAATTTCTTTTCTTGTTAAGACTTTTTTTATAAATCCACTTTAGCAATCAATATGCTAATATTAAGGACTTTGATCATCGCATTTGTTATTCAAATCGAATTTCTGTTATTTTGACACTAAAAAAATAATAATCTTCATTAATGTTAGTTATCTTTGGGGCGTGAGTATGGTTGGTTAAATATTAGGTTTCGATCACTCAAGGTTTTGAGTTCGAAATACCATCAAGTCTCCTTTCTTCATAGTTCGATTCAATTGTGTCTTCTCGATGATAACACCCTACTCTATATTTACTTGTATCACCTCTAAATAATTATTTTATCTTTACCTTTTATTTCCGAGCTATTTATAGGTTTTTTCAAAAATGTTATTGGGCATTGTAACAAATCTTAAAATGTATTCGATAACTAAATACCAATTTCTATTATTTCAAAAATAAGGTAATACAAATTTAAATTTTAGATAACAATCCATTTGCAAAATTAAAGCACTTAATCTTGTATTCTTAATTTCATACAACATATCTCAAGATTCCATCCTTCTGCAACTTCACACCTATCTATATTTATTATACTTTCTAAGGCAATTTATTTTATTAATAAGAGATTGCTTACTTATATAGACTTGGATTTCGTTCGTATGTTTTATCTAGGCATAATAGTTTTCTAACAATTCAGTCTCAATGTAATTATAATAAAAATATTTTTTCTTAAATTTTTTATATCTAAGACAGCATTCCTCAAATACTAGGCACTTTTAATTAAATTATTTTCATTAATGATGTTTCTAATGTAGTTAATAACATTTCTAATGATTAAAATTTTTCTATTTTATTTAAAAAATAATAAGGAAAATGCTTATTCACAAAAAAATCCTCTTATTTACCTTCCATAGGAAAGATTCTATATTTGAAAAATAAAAATTTAAATCAATTAATGTGTTTTTTTATATTTATTTTAAAAATTTTCGATTTGTTTTATTCTCTCTTAAACTCAAGGTTTAGAATAAAGTTGGAGCCGTTTAGAAAGAAAAATTGTTAAAACAAAACTTTTTGAGAAGAGAAAATTAAAAAGAACAATAAACTTTTCAATTTTATTTTTTTTTTACTTCTTTTTATTTTTATTTTTTTAAATGAAAAATGATTTTTTTGTATGAGTCTAGTAGAGTTTGGGTAAAAAGTCACGCCCCTTTTTACCCAAACTCTTTTCAAAATGTAAAAATAATTGAATTATTTGATTATTTTTAAAGAATAGAGCGTTTTCACATTTTTTTTCAGGTCTTAAGTGAAATATAAGTTTTTATATGCTATTTTTGGATTCTTCACATTTCGTTAATAAAATAATTTATTTAATATTATAAATATAAATTATTATAATATTGATATTATAAATATTATTTTATAATTATTATAAATTATAATAATTTATTATTTATTTATTTAAAATTAAAAAGTATCCCCACATTGTAATTACTGCGGAGACAGAGGGCACTCGATTGAGTCATGCATTTTTGCTAAAGATCCCTCTAAAATCTCTTGCTCCAACTGTCACCAAAAACACTCTTCCACTTCCGACACATGCCCTCACCGCATACAACATATAAAAAACATGCATGACTTACACTCTAACATAATCAAAAATTTCATATGCTGAACTTCCTACACATAAACACTAATCACTCATCCACCAGCTGGGCAAACCTCACGAACATACTACACAGCTTCATTCACGATATAATTTCAATCAACGAGCCATACGCACTCAATCTCTCTCTACCCTCCATTCCCAGCACATATTCCTCTCTCTACATATCACCACCCACCTACTACTCCGCTTGCATTTTACTAAAATCATCACTCATTTTTACGTTCCTCAAGCAATTTTCCTCACAACAATACGCTTTTACGATAATTTTTTCATCCAACACTCTCCTCCTTTTTTGCTCTTACTATTCCCCACCCTCCAATACAAAAGCTTTCACTGATGCCTTCACTTTCGATCTCAACCGCGGCAAAGCGCACATATCAACAATTTCCAAATCTTTTTACCTCATCATTTGCACCGACTGCAACGCGCGATCCTTCCTTTGGGACCAAAAAGAAAACTTACGCGGCATCGAGGCGACATCCTTCATCGCCCAACACAATCTACACATTTGCGACAACACAACAGAGCCAACCTTCCTGAGAATTATAAACAACATTGTCACCTCATCACATATTGACATAACTCTCTCTTCAGCAAACACGTACGATCTCATCTCAAACTGGGCTATCTCCGATCAACCCTCCGCATCTGATCATCACTACATCACTTTTCAACTCAACATCAACGCGAAAGCACACACACGCACCCCCACGAAATCTCCAAAATACACACACTGGAACACTTTCCTCCTTACTCTATCCACCAATTTACCGCACTGCACACCCGCACTTCACTCAACTACCACCACAGAAGAAGCCGCTCGCAACATAAACAACGCTCTAACTACTTCGATAAACTCGTCCACTCCTTTAAAGCCCTATCCCCAAAGAAAAAATGCTTATTTTTGGACACCAGCCCTGAGCCAACAAAAGAAAACACTACGCCGGGCCCTCAAAAACTTGAGGAAAAACCCCTCACCCTTGAACATCACATTTTACACACACACTCGACAACTCTACCTCAGCTCAATAAAAACTGCAAAGCGAAATGCATGGATTAGTTTTACCTCATCCACATCATCCAATCCATGGTCCACCATCAACAAAATCATCAAGTCAAAAAAGCCTACGGCCGATTTCCACAAACTACTTCCAGACTCAAACGCCGATTCAATTCAAATAAATCCACCTTTTCTCTCTTCCTTTTTTCCTGCCGACAACCCCCTCTCTGACGATCCATATCAAGCCGCATTACGCTCCTCCTCACTCACACTCACAACATCGCTAACCATCCATCACTTCCCAGCCATAACATCATCTGAACTCTCACACGCAGTAAACTCGCTCCGACCCAGCTCAGCCACAAGCCTCGATTTAATCTCCACAAATCACATTAAAAAGTCAATCCATCTCTTAGAAAAACACTTAATCAACATATACAACGCTTGCATAACCCTCTCCCTTTTTCCTTCATTATGGAAAATAGGAAAAGATATTTTTCTACCAAAACCCCACAAAGATCTATCAGAACTCAAAAACTGGAGACCCATTACCATTCTTCCCGTCCTCGGCAAAATCCTAGAAAAAATCCTTCGAAGAAGGCTCGTCCACTACATTACTCAAAACAACCTCATCCATCCCTCCCAGTTTGCCTATCTTCCTCATCGAAACACCGAGACAGCCTTATCAAAACTAACTGAACACCTTCAACACTCCATCACATCCCACAAAACCGCAACAGTCCTATTTCTAGACATTGATAATGCATTTAACAGCGCCTGGCACCCCGCAATCCTTCTGAACATGCATCTCAAAAAATATCCACCCTACAGGATTAAATTCATACACAACTATCTACAAAATCGAGCTTTAGTTTTTCGCGAAAAATCAACACGTGCAGTTCACTTGCTATCACTCTCTACCCCTCAAGGAGGATGCCTCTCCGACATTCTCTGGCTTATCTTGATAAACCCTCTTCTCGACATCCTCGACTCAAACGCACACTTCTCACAATGCTTCTCAGATGACCTGCTATTTTCCTTTTCCTCGAACACACAACCCGAAAATATTCAGCGCATCTCATCCCTTTTCAACGCTTTAAACTTCACCGCTAATTCACTCAAAATCACCTTTAACACATCCAAAACCACACTAATGCATTTTACGCGCAAACATTCTCCGCATCTACCCCTACGCATCAACAACACAACTCTCATACAACCCGCAAGAACCACTAAATACTTGGGTCTCACCTTTCAAACCAATTTGAAATGGTCTACACACTTCAAAAACATTTACACAAAACTCACCAAGACCTTATTTCAATTAAGAGCAGCCATTTCATACAAATGGGGCCTCAGTATCCACCACTCTCTTTTTATTTACAAATCACTCATACTTCCATCACTTCAATATGGCATTCTATCTTGGGGGTCATCACTCGATCATCCCACAACCCTGACTTTTCTTTTTAAAATCCATCGCCTTAGTCTTTTAACAATTTCAAAAGCTTTCCGCACAACTTCCACTTCTTCTTTAGAGTTCATGTTAAAATGCCCACCCCTTCTCATTCATTTGAAAAGCACACTCATCAAACATTACGTCAAGATATACAAATCCTTACTACCTCCCTCTTCAGCCTCCATACTCCACCTACCCTCCAACGCCATACACCCATACACAATCCTTCTCCATAAAGCACTCCCACACCTGCAAAAATACCTCGTACACCAAAAAGTTCATCCAGCCACACTAACACACCCATCGTTATCTCTTCCATACATCATCACAATTTATCCCAATAAGGACACCGCAATTACCCACATAAAAGAGATCAGACAACTCTCAAACCTCTCTACACTCAGAATTTTCACAGATGCAGCCAAATCAATAAACAGATGTGCTTTCGCATACGCTCTCCACGCAGGCGACTCTCTAATTCCCTTCCATTCCTCAAATTCTCCATTAAACCACTTGACCACGACATATGATGCTGAATGCACAGCCTTAATCGCCTCCTGCTATCACATTACCCATAACATTCACCTGTTCAAACAGTTCACCCACATCCATTTCTACACAGACTCACAGAAAATTACACGTGACCTATATTTTCACAGAAATATTCCTTTCCACACCACAATCCTATTCTCAAAACTGCGTTCTCTCTCTTTTCTTTTCACGATTTCTATTCTCTGGTGCCCTGCTCATTCCAACATACAAGAAAACATACGCGTAGATTTGCTCGCTAAACAAGCCCTTTCCAAAACACACACACCACACCTAACTTCCATAAACCCCGACGTTCTCACTCAAAACCTCACTATACACACATTTAATCAATGGCAACAGATTATCACCAAGTCCTCCAACACCACGCTCTCAGATATACCGGATATAAAAGCAATTCACTAAACTTGGGCCATCAACAATTTCACCCCATCGCGATCCATAATAAGATGGTTTTCAGGTCACTGCCCCTGTAAATCATATCTATATAACATCAAACTCACCGACAATCAAACCTGCCGTTTCTGCAACGACCCTTTAGAAACACCTTATCATCTATTATTCATATGCCCTTTTTTCATCTCCTATCGACACACAATGATAAACTCGTGCATCAAAACTCTAGGCCATTTTCCAACCAACTTCAACCAAATTCTCTTCCACCCCAATTTATTAAACGCACTATCTTCTTCGATTAAAACCATAGAACCCATCCTACTAACGCATCCTCATTAAGCACTCTTAGTTTCTTTTACTTACATTTAAGAAATCTCTCACTTTATTTCCATCAGCCTTGCCAAGCTTAAACCGTCTTCAAGCTTTCAACAACGCTCTCGAACGATCTTCAACTAATCTTTAACAAGCAGTTTGCAAGCATATCAATTGATTTTGGAAAGTGCTTTGACATCCTTACCAATCCAATCCAAATTAAAAATGTTTTAAAATTTAAAACACTTAAATAAATAAACAATAATATTTATTAAATTTATAAAAGATTATTTGAAATCAATGTTTAAAGAACTATATATGCTAACTGCGAAAAATGTGAAGTCTCAAAAATATTATTGATAAGAACTATGGTTGGTTGGTTGGTTTGAGATATCAAAGCACTTTCAGCAGTTAAGCTATATGCTCGCATTATGCTTAAGATGGTTAATCACAGTTTTTGTGAATTTGTTTTTAGAGTTGGGAGCCTTGGGGATCGAACCCCTGACCTTCAACTGTTAAGCTGAGAGGTACACCCTAACAACCATGAGGCTCCTAAGAACTATGGTGGGAATTGATAAAAATCAAAAAACTTAAAAAAAATTATATTTTACATTTTACTTTATATTGAAAAATATCTATGAGAGATATCAATTTTCGTTTTTTATTTTTTACTTAGAGCCTATTTATTTTAATTTTGGTTCTTTTTTATCCAGAAACAATTTTTGAAAAGAGTTTGGGTAAGTTTGGGTAAAAAGTCTCCCCGAAAATATATAATTATCTCTAATCGATTTTTTAAATAAAATATATCTTCCCTCTCAAAAAATTTTTTTGTATTAATTATATTCATTATATTTAAATTAAATTAAAAAATATATATAGATTATATTAAAAAATATAGAATATTTTGCTTCTCATTGACAGATATAATCTCACAATGGCGGTTTTCTGTCCTTTTAAATCAAAGTTTTATTTTAATTATTTAAAATCTGAAGCACAAACATGTCTTTCGCTTTTTTGCTATCGAAAGTTTTCTTTACTTTCAATTAGTAAATATGACTTTAGTAAGTTAAATTTTTTTTATTTTAAGATGAAAAATAGAATTTCATTTGAAATATAATTTAAATTCATATTTTTTTATCAACATATGATGATTGGAGCCTCAATGGTTGTTAGGGTGCACCTCTCATCTTAACAGTTGAAGGTCAGGGGTTCGATCTCCAAGGCTCTCAACTCTTAAAAATAAAATCATAAAACTGTGATTAACCATTTTCAAGCATAATGCGAGCATATAGCCTTACGCCTGAAAGTGCCTTGATATCTCCAACCAACCAATATAAGGCGATTTGTAAACTTAAATTTTTATACATTTTTTAATTTCATTAATAATAAAATGTTGAATGAATATAAGCCATATTTATTTAACCTTTCAAAGCCCGTATCCATTACAGGAATTAGAATAAAAGAATCGGAAAAAGTTATATATTTTCGCGATACTTATATATTGCCAATTTTTAAAAAAGCACAATTCTCATGATTCGTAAATCCGATTTCTATCTAATGTCACATTCATCATTAATGCCAATATTTAGAAATTATATATCGGGAGGAAAGGGTATACGGTCATACGTAAGAATTTAGAATTACAAATCAAGAAATGATTTAGATAATTTTGGTTCAATTTTTAAATCTATTTTCATTGCCACATTTTAGGAACGTTTCATATTCTTAAATCAAAAATTTCACTAAATAAATTATATATTTTTAAATAGATTACTTTATATATTTGAAGAGCCATTATGTGAGACATTCGTAACAACCCCTTATGATTTTTAGTCACAATCTTCCAAAATAGGGCGAAGACGAGCGAAAACCTCTTATTCGCTATAATCAATTATTTATTACTACCATATACCTGCATTTTTGTTTGTTTTTAATTTGATACTCTTTAAGAAACAAATTTTGCTCCGTGTTTGATTTGATATAATAAAAATATGTAGACAACTGGGTAAAGATGCTTTAGTTTTTGAAATAGGGTAAACATGCTATCTATAATCTCTTTGTGCGTGGTTGTTCTTTACCTGCATTTTTTTGCAGCAATTTGACTATGAAAATCGTGGCTAATTGATATGGGGCTAGAATGGTTTTGCAACGCTCATTCTTATTTTAACGCGAAAGTGTCTTGGGTTAATTTTTCTATCTAAAAATAATTTTTTAAGTTATTGATTGTTTTTATAATTCTCAAGTGTATAATAATTATAGGCGTCCGCAATTTGTTAAAAACTGGTCATTTCACCTCCTCCTTTGAACTTTAAATATATATTTTTTCGTATATAATTATTTTCTAGCATAATTTTAATTGTAAAGAAAATATTTTTGTGACTTATATACAGTAAAACCTCCCCATAACGGTCAGTACCGGGACCCTTCAAAACTGGCCGTTGTAAGCAGGTGACCGTTATATAAAGGTACACTTATGACTTTGGTATAAATGATGGAAGAAAAACATACATTCATAATAAAAATGTTTATATAATCTAAAATACATTTTTGTTTAAGTTTAGAGTTTTTCAAACATTCATTGAACAAAAAATCTTCTACTTCACAAATTGGATTTAAAATTTTTTGAAAACTATTTTCTATACAAAAAATTTTTAAATCAGAAGCAACTTGTATCGCTTGATTAATATCTCCAATAACCAATTTTCTGGAGGAAGTGCCTTCTATCCCTTTCCATCTGATGTATAATCTTCTGTAGTTGACGTTTTCTGAATTTGAGCTTCATACTTTGGATTATACCCTGATCCATAGGTTGCAATTTAGAGGTTGTATTTGGTGGCAAAAACAAAAGTTTTATATTATCCAAAGAAATTTTGGGATGTGAAGGAGCATTGTCTAATATCAGTAAAATCTTTCTTTTTTGTTTTTTCATATTTTTATCAAATTTTTTTATCCAGTCTTCAAAAATCAAAGAAGTCATCCAAGCCTTTCTGTTAGCATAATAGGTGATTGGTAGCTTGCTTACATCAATATTTTTGAAACATCTTGGTTTCAAAGACTTTCCAATGACCAATGGTTTTTGTTTTTCACCCAGCATACTAGCACATAGCATTATGGTGAGTCTGCCTTTGAACTTTTTGCATCCAGACACTTTTTGACTTATCAATAATGATTTGTTCACGACTTCTTTATAAAAAAAGCGCTGTTTCATCAAGGTTGAAAATGTTTTCTGGTTGATAACCTTCCAGGAGAATGGGAATTTTTTCTTTCCAGTCCTCAGTAACAGCTAAATTAACACTACCACTTTCACCGCTAATTACACTGAAGCATATTGAATGTCTTTAACGGAAACATTCAAGCCACCCGTTTAAGGCTTTAAAATTATCAATGCCCAAACTTATAGCACTAAAAAAGTATATAGTAGTCCAGAGCCTTTTTCTGTAAAATTGGGCCACTAATTGGAACATCTTACTCAGTCTTTGAACATTAAAGTAAGGATGTGGGCCTTTTAATTGGAATTTTCTTTGTTAAATCTTTTTTGTTCCAAAAAAATATTTTTTTCGAACCCTTTTTTTTTTCCTCCTTTTCATTTATGATATTCTGAATTTGGGTTCTTCCTACTTTGAAAATTTGTGCTAACTTACGTGAGCTATAAGCCAGGCTGTTTGATTTGTGAAGTCTCAGGACTTCCATTTTTTCAGATAAAGAAAGTGTCTTTCTTGAACAATTTACCATTTTGTTTTATGAAGTTTTAAAATAAACTTTTGAAATCTTTATAAAAACTTGGTTGGTAGCGAGCAAAACTTAGAATGTTTGTGAACACAATTGGAAATAAAAAGATTTCTGTTAAATTGCTGATAAGGGAAACAAAGGGGTAATGCAACTAAATTATCATATGCGAGATATAATAGAACAGGAGTCCTCTACTTTCATTATCAAAGGAAAAACTGTTATCACCTGAGGCACTTTTATCTCAGTATATTGGTTTAGGCGAGTAATAGTCTATCGCAGGAAACGAATGCTTATTATCACTAGCATAGACTGATACTTAACTATTGTGTGTAATAAAAGTGACCGTTAAAACCACATTTTTCCTTGAAAATTGACCGCTGACCGTTATAGACGAGTGACCGTTCTTCAGAGGTTAAAATAACGTAAATATATAGGTGTTTAAACGGGGTTTTACAAAAATGACCGTTAAATACAGGTGACCGCTCTATACAGGTGACCGTTAGAACAAGTTTTACTGTAGTTTATTTTAAGTTTTTAAATGATTTTTCAACGTATTCTTGGTCATCTATCTATAGTATAACCATATTATCATTTATTGCCAATAATGTTATGATAATTTCTATTGTTGTTTTTACATAGACAGAATTAGTATTCTATACTAAATAAGGTATATTAATTTTTAATAACCTCGAATTTCGTTTCTTGTTTTTTTGTCTTTTTATAGTAGATATATTAACAATTATTTACTGCACTCTCGTAAAGTTACAACGAACAAAGGATGTTTTCAAATTTAATAATTGTAAATTTGCGATAAAGTCAAAATTCTTTAGACTAATTTGTAGTGTTGTGTAACTTGTAATGCTGGATCTTAATTGAATGCGAAGTATTTTGTATTGATTAACATGCGGGCAGTTATTATTTTTAAACGGATTTTTTACGTTTACTTAGGAATATTATGAATAAATTTTTTTTATAACGATTAATCTGTTTTTTAGTTCATCTTCGTTTAGCTACTCCGAAGTTCATTCACTTGTCTTCTCCTTTAGCGAATAAAGACTTTTATAAAATTCTTGGTGTTTCAAAAAATGCAGATGATAGAGAAATTAAAAAAGCCTATTATGAAGTAGGAAACCTTTTTATATTTTTTAAATTCATCTATATAATGTTCCTTTTCTTTGCTATTTTTTTTCTTTCACATTATTTTGTCTCTCATTAGGACTTGATTTTTATTCCCAGTACGCATAAAAATAGGATGTTAAAGGTAAAACTTAATTATTTTGTTTATAACAATTTTTTTATGACATTCGTTTCCTGAAAAATGACGGATCTTTGAGATTGACCGATTATTATCGAAACAAATTTTTCTGCCATAAGGAAATCTGTTCTCAGAAAAACCTGCAGGATAATCTAAGTACGGATTAAATCTAAGCAGTTTAAATTTATAATAATAATCTATAAAAAATTGTTTTTTTCTTATATTTATTTTTTGATATGTTTAGCTTGTTTTCACCTTATCTAAATTTCTGTATCATTTGTATATTATTTGTTTTATCAATTTTTCCCCTTCTAACTAAATGTCAACAATTTAACCAATGATGCTATTCAGACAGGTAAAGTAAATGTTTTTGATAGGGTGTACTAGATACCGAGTTGCTATCCTGTTATTCGTCTAATTTTTCACTATTATCCAGCCTCAACTTACATATCTACTTTTATACAAATATGTCACGACTATCTCCATTTTATCTTTGTTTGGAAACACCAATTCTTCTCTTTAATCCTATCAGTGATGGGGTGGGGCATTTTAGCCCCCTCCTTCTCAGCTAACATTTATATTGTACAAAACTGGCTGAATTATTTATATTTATATGCCTACACACTTTGTAACTTTTTCTAAAATCGGTAGTTGCATCTTTCAATACTATTTTCACGGTACAAAAACAGTCAATCAATATCAAATGTACATTTTTTCCAACAAAATTTTTATATTATAATTTCTATAACTTAGTGTTTACATTAGATACACACTTGAAAATTTATAATCATATATATATTGAAGCAACACATATATATATACATATTTTTCCAATAAACATGCCAATTTTGTACCAAATGTCAATCAAAAGTTTGATTGATAATAAAATTGCTTACGAAAACATTCATTCAAATTTCAAATAAAGTTGATTTTTTTTATACCAAATCGACCATACTGATTTTATTTCTCGACTTAGTTTTTGCAATTAGGGTGTAAAAATTTATATGCTGATTTAAATTCTGTAGTCATTTTTCGCAATTGGATTGTCAAAATGTCTCAAAGTGTCATTGAATTTTGCGGTTTACCTCTGAATTTTTTTTTCAAAATTATGAATATTTTTTATATCAAATCAACCATGCTGGTTTAAATTTCTGAGTTATTTTTGAAATTAGATTGTCAAAATGCGTGAAAGTGTCAACCAATTAGCGATTTACGTCTTAAAATTTTCTTCAATAATATGAATTAAATTTTAAGCAAACTATATTTTTCATACCAAATCGACCATGCTCTTTTCATTAAAACTCAGTTTTAGCAATTAGGATTTTGAAATGTGGAATAGTGTCAATGAAATTCGCGGTTTACGTCTATAAAGGAATCTCCAAAAACATTTATTCACATTTAAAATAAAATATTTTTTTTAATAAATCAGACATGCTGATTTTATTTCTAGACTCATTTTTGCATTTAGAGTGTGAAAATGTTAATCATATTTGTGGTTGATGACTAAAAATTATTTCTTAGAATATTATTTATATTTTCAATAAAATATATTTTATATACTAGATCACCATGATTATTTTATTTTTGGACTCAGTTTTCGTAAATTGGATGTTAAAATGTCAATCAAATGTGTTTTTAGCATAAAAATTTTCTTCAAAACCTTCATTCACATTTTAAGTAAAATATCCTTTAAATTAAATTGACCATGCTGATACCATTTTTGGTTAAGTTTTGGCCATATTTTCTCAAAAAATTGGGTTTTGTTTGAAAATTAAAATTTTGTTTGAGGACAAAATTCTCACTAATCCTTCAAATTTAAAATAATTTTTTAATCGTCCATGTTTTTCATTTCTCTACTCCTTTTTGGCCAATGCAGTGTAAAAATGGGCGAAAGTCTCAATCGAATATGTAAAAATAAGTTTTTTTTCCAAAAATTATTTGTCAAGTTTTTTCTCACAATCGTTATTTATTGTTTATATACTATGAATATTTGAGAGTGTCCGGACCTTTTGCTACTGGAGCGTTCGTACTCGAACATTTCGTTAGCAGGCAGTTTGTTACTAAGACCGTTCGTTACTAGGACATGCTACTAAAAGCTCAGTCACACGAACGGGTCATATCTGGGACGTCAACCTTATAAATTGTGAAAAAAAATTAAAATGAAAAGTGAACTAACTAAAAATATTCTTCAAACCGTAAATAAAAAATATAATAAAAGTTAAATATATAAAGTAACATTTAAATATGCAAACTCACCATTTGAAATAGGAGAAGAAAAAGAGGAAGCAGAGAGTAGTAAATATTCAATGGTATATTGGTAAAATATAGCATTTTCAAGGTTACTCTCTTATCTATTTATTTTTGTTTACCTTTAAAAAATTATCAATAATAATGATTTATTGTATTGTTGTACTCAATTTAACTTTAATAATCCGATCTCTATGAGGATACATTTTAATCCTTAATTTTTAGTTCAAAGTGTATGCGGTTGAGAAGAATTTGCAAAATTGTTATCAATTGTATTGAATAAATTTATTCGTGATTCAAGTTTATGTCCAAAGTTACTTGAATTAATCAATAATGACACGTTCTCCTTGAATCATAGCACCGTATCTGACACTTTTTTCATCAAAAATACTTTTCTTCATTCTATATATGTTACATGACATCATGCAGTAAAGGGAATCTGAATTCATTTGTTTTTCGGGATAGAAGATATTTTTTGGTATGAAGTCAATTTAAGTTATATTTATACTTTCCAGTGGTAGATCTTTCCGATATGGAGATCTTCAGATAACAAAAATCCCCAGTAGAGAGGGTTGACTGTATTTTGTATTTTAATACTAATAAAATTTCAATTAGCTATTCCTCATGGATGGAAGTTTGGTGCGCAAAAGGCGTGGGCTAGTAAATTAATTTATATTTAATTTCAGATTATTTAGTGTTGTCCAGGAAACGGGTGTACAAAGAAGACTTCCTTGGCCCTTGATTTACGTGTCTCATCGATGATAGAACCAAAAACCACAATGCGTTGTTTGTGGGGAAGTGCACAGGCACGAGTCGCTTAAAGAAAATAATCTCAAGCGTCATCTTTGAAAACACCCAACTCTGGCCGAGAAAGATCTTGAATATTTTAAGAGGAAAGAACTGAAAGGTCAACAGTTGGATAGAATAGTAAAGCCTTTAAAAAAAGTAAAGATTTATAGTAGCTAAGTGTATTCAGCCACACACAATTGGAGAAAAGTTAGTAAACCAACAGCCCTTGATGGTTTGTACCATCCTTAGAGATGCTGCAGTTAAATAATTGAAGCTATTCCGCTGTCAGATAACTCAATCAACCGAAGAATTTAAGATATGTCGCAAGACATTAAGAATAAGTAGTGGCGGCCATCAAAGAGAGTGAAAAATTTAGCTGGGAGTTGGATGAGTCAACTGATGTCAGTGACGATGCTCAGGTCTTGGTATATGCGTGGTACCAAGGGAAGAGTGCATTGAAAACTTTCTGTTCTGTAAATCACTAAAGATAAAAACAAGTGAACATCTTTTCAAATTGGTTGATAGTTTTATCAAAGAAAAATGGGATCAGTGATACAGTGTGTGCTCGGATGGAGCACCTGCACTATTAAGTGCACGTCATGGTTTCACTGCCAGAGTAAAACCAGTTAACCCCACACTGATAGCGACTCATTGCCAGCCTCCCCGAGAAAACCTTCCTTCTCGATAAATGTCACTTCAGTTTAACACTGTTATAGAAGATGTTATTCAAATAGTAAATTTTATTAAATCACCAGCATTGAATTCAATGCTGTCTATTCAAAAGTGCTCTGATATGGGATCCGAATATGAACATATATTTTACCGCTCTTCTCTCAGAAGACTATCACGTTTACATGCGTGAGGTTGAAATCTTCCTAAACGAGAAGAAACATGTACTGGCATCAAGGCTTACAGAACCAAAGTGGTTGCTTAAACTGGCATATCTGACAGACATTTTTCAGAGTTGAATTTGCTGAATATGTCCATGCAAGGAAAAGATGAGACTATAATCTGTCTGAAAAGGCTTTCAAAGCTGAAGCTGTCGAAAGGAAAGATTGGACTAGCAAAAACTGCGTCCTTTCCACTTTTGGAACTTTTTCTGGAAGATGAAAAAGCCACCTCACTTCTGGCCGTACTAAGTGTCATTGTTGAGCACCTTGAGAAATTGAGTGAGGAGTTTGACTGATACATTCTGGGTGGAGAGCTGCATGAGAAATACAACTGTTTGCGAAGACCTTTCGATATCCAAGCCCAGGATCTTTCAGAAGAATCTTATAGAGATCAACATGAGTAAACTATTCATTTTAACTTTCACCGAAAAACTGGTAGTGTTGTGGACTGCTGTGAAAAAAAGAAACCAGTCCTTGGATTCGAGGCAGTCAAAGTGTTATTGCCTTTCACTATAACCTATTTCTGTGGATCACGATTTGCATCTCTGGCTGCCATCAAAACTAAAAGCTAAGGTTGAAGCTCTCACTGCAACCGAAACCTGATTTGAGGGTTCCATTTTTCAAGACTGAACTACGAATAGAGAAATAGCAACATGATTCAAGCCCAAGGCTCCATTAAAATTAATTTACCATTTTACGGAAAAATATATACCTTTCCCTTGTTTTTTAAAGAATGCGGCAGAATATTGTTCTAGAAGTGGTTGTTTTAATTAATGTCAAGTTTTAAAATTCATAATGCTGTGAATATAATAGAATTTAATGATCTTAGTTTTGTTCTTCATACAGATATATTCATTACAATTATCTTCCATAGCCTGCTAATCCATATATAGTTTTAATAAAATATATGCAACTAAATTAGTGGGCTCGCGTTGATATTTTGAGACGGGTCGTCTAAAAAAAGTTGGCAACCACTGATCTATACATAATTATATTCAGCTCATTTTCTGTTCGCTTATCGTTCTGTCTTTCAAAGAATGTTTTTTAATCAAATATTAACAATAGCGTAAATTGAAAATAAAGTTATTATGCATAAGAAAACAAATGAAATTTGAAAATTTGGTTATTTTCTAAAATGTGTATTTTGGAACTGTTTTCTTCAGAGCTCTTATTATCCTCTTAAGGAAGAAACAACAGACAGTAGTTAAGAAACAACCAATGCTCATAAGTCAAAGATTAATGACAGAATTAACAAATTGGTCTGGGCCAAAGTTTACTATTACTAAATATGCATAAGATTAAAATTCAAGTTTTTCATAAATAAACAATTCACCCTTTATTTTTCATTAGTTTTATTTTAGGCAATAAAGATGCTTGCTTAGTTATTTTTTATTATCTGCTGTTGGAATTAAGCCATTATAAGTATTTATACCAAAATCGATTTTTAAATCAATAAAGGTTAATTTAAATGTTTTTGTGTAGAAAGCGAAAACTTATCATCCAGATACAAACAAGAGTCCAGATGCTTCTAAAAAGTTTCAAGAAATTTCTGAAGCTTATGAGGTTTTGTTTTTTATGTTTGATTTAATTTTTAGAATTTATTCTCTTATTCACTTTGTTTTTATAGATTTTGTCTGACAAATCAAAAAAACAACATTATGATCAATTTGGTTCAACTTCTCAGCAATCACAAAGTTCTGGTAGTCAAGGTTAAAATTCTCAATTTAGCATCAAGAGTCTTTATTTGTTGAAGTTCTATAAATATATCTGATATATAAGCCATTATAAAAGACAAATATTTGATAGTTAACTAATTAAATAGAAAATGTTAATTTTTGCTAACTTAATAAATCAAATTACATTTTAGTAAACCTATTTTTACAAAATATTCTAGAATTCAGTTTTATACTGTGCCTAAAATTTGCCTTAAGCAAGCTTTTCCTATATTTCTTAAAGGATTCCTTTAGTGTTATTGTCTTGAAATATATAATAAATATAAAAATAAGTTAGCGACACTAACTTTGAAAACTCTCGACTCATCTTCTGAGTAAATATACTCAAAAGTTATTGCTGGGTGTAATTCCTAATAATATTTTTGGCGATTTATTTTAACAGGAAAAAGATTTATTTCCTTATTCCACGCGTTACGCTATCTTTTTTTTTATTGTTTATACGAATTTCTCGAATAGATGCTCTTCTTGGTGTCCACTTTTTGGTTAATGAAAAGACTTTTTTTCCTAAACTTCACAAGCGTGTAATCTCTGAAACACTACTGTTTGTTCTACACACGAGTAATCCGTAGATTAGTTTTTAAATATGTAAAATCATCTCTTAACTATAAACCAGGATACAAAGATACTTCAAAGTTCTTTTCCTAAAGTTAATCGACCTATACATTGAACATTTTCGTCAAACCTTCGTTGCTGCATCCTCATAAATTCGTGGGATAAATAAAAAACCATATTACGATTCACTAGAATACATTAATGATCTTTTCACTAAATAAACGAATCCAAGTAGTATAAACTAACTAAATATCTTTTAGTTAACATTTTAAAGAACTAATTGTTTCACTTTAGAATTATTTATGCTTATTTTTTTTGATTATCTATTTTTTGACTTTATATCCAAACTGCCTAATTGCAATGATGACCTTTAAATATTTTCAATTTGTTTAATGTGAAAAGTTTAATGCGGTCAAGTTTTTGAATATTACTTTTTTGTTAAATATTTGGCGATACAAATTTTGTTTTTTGAAATTATATGATTAGAATTTCATGGTTCAATAGATCCAGAAGAGCTGTTTCGGCGCATCTTCAAAACACAAAATCCATTTTCATCTAGTGGTTTTTCTTTTGATAGTTTTTCTAATGAAGACGATCTTCAGTTTAATTCCATTAGTGAGGTAATTTTTTGAAATTATATAAAAATATCTTCAACGGTTTCATATAGAAATTTATAATCACCGGGTGTACACATTTTTTTTATTAAAGCAAGTATCATGATTCTGAAAGAAATCTTGTATTTAGATGCCAAAATATACGGTTTTCAAGAAATTTTTTTAAACATAGCATGTCACCATGATTAAGACTTTTTATGGAGCTATTTAATCAATTCCCAAAAACAACATCCGAAAAAAGTAAAAAATCCTCAATTTGAATTTTTAATAGAGACATTCTTGAAAGAATTTTTCTTTTCTTTTTTATATAACTTGCCCCTTAAAATATTAAATTCGGCTCTTATTTGATTTAATCTTTTCCATCATTAAAACTCATAAATCTTAATATTTTTGGATATCTTTCAAAAAGTATTTTTGATATATTGACTTATCAGAGTGATGACGAGGTTGCGCAGAGTCATTGAAAAGGCGTGAACTATATAAAAAAAATTAATAGAAATGTAAAAGGATTTTTAACAAATTGATGGCCATAGTGGTCGAAAAATTTCTTTTTAAGAAATTTGGAATAAAGACATTTTGCTATTTCTGTTAACTTGATTATAAAAAAATTCTAAACAACTAAAAAAATCCTTGGCTAAACTTTTTTAAATTTAGAAACCAGTTTAAATCTTATGGAAAAAAGAAAACAAATATTTAAATTTGTTTCCTAAAAAAACTATTCATATATCTTTTCCTGAGTCCTAGATAATATTTTTTAGCTGTGGGCCAATTTCTTTCAGTGGAGGGCCCAACTCGACTTGTGGAACTAGACTTATCCTATTAATGTTAAAAAAAAAGGGGCTGATGCCAACCAAACCCTATATATCATGCAGTCATAAATAAAGTAAGGGGAGAATGTTTAGTTTACGTCACTAAAAAATTATGAGCCCAAAATACTTTTATAATTTTTTAATTTTAGTATAAGATGAGTTTAAAGTTCGATGAAGCAGCTAGAGGTGTAAACAAAGACATCTACACAAATATAAAGGAAGCTTGCTCAAGGTGTCAAGGATCAAAATCCGAGCCAGGACATCGGCCTGTAAAGTGTATGTACTGCAATGGAACAGGAATGGTAGATGCCGCTTTGCAATTTTGAATGTACTCATGTAGAAGTCATTTGTTCTTTACAGGAAACCATTAATACTGGTCCATTTTACATGAAAAGCACCTGCAGAAGGTGTTATGGTTCTTCAAGATTCAACAAGCACCCATGTAAAGAATGTTCCGGAAAAGGATCGGTTATGGTTCGCAAGACTATTAGTGTTCCTGTGCCTGCTGGTAACGACTCCTCATCTCTTTGTCTTTCTGAATCTTTTTTTTTGTATTTTTCAGGTGTGGAACATGGTCAAACAATAAGACTTAAAGTTGGTCACAAAGAAATCTTCATAACATTTGAAGTTTTTAACAATATTCTAATTTCATTTGTTCATCATTTTTATTTTGTTTTCAAAGCTTTAATTTATGATCCCTGCACACTTTGAGGATGAGGATTTTTAAAACTAATTGTCCGTATTTCTTTTCAATGGAATTTTATGTATTTGGTGAATTTGATATTTGGGAATATGGTGCATGGGCGTCCGCTGAGGGTTGCAAATGTTTGTATATTTTTAAAACCGTGGATAATTTTACTAATAAGGTAAAGGTACTGTGGGTGTGTTTTCACTGACAAGGCACTGATATACCGCTTATGTTAAAGTATGAACAAATTGGTATCGATGAGGAATCGAACCCAGAGGCTTCCGTGCTGAGTCCATCATCTCTTTTATATAATTGTAGATGAGTTTTTTTTAAATTATTTTCAACATACTCTTCATTATCTATCTATGGTATAACTTATTTTATTACATATAACTTTGTTATCATTAATATCTTTATTTCATTGGATAAATTTATGATAATTTGTATTGTTATATTTACATAAACACAGCATTAGTATTTAAAACGAAATAAAGGTTATTAATTTTTCAAGAATCCCGATTTTTTTTGTCATATATATTAATAAAAGTGTTATTTTTGGCCCCAAATTCGTAAAGTTCAAGCCTGGGCTGGTGTCCCACTAGTAGTCAAAGAGTTTTTTGTAAATATTTTTGTCTATCATGCATTATCGCTGTATAGTTTACGTGGCATGTACACAATAAGAATTATTCAAGTTGTTGAATGTAAAATAGATATAGGAAGATTTTTAAATAGGATGCATTCATAAGAATGTATGTAACTTATTAGGTTAGCGTATTTGTGTAACTAATCAAACCGCTGGTTTTGAGATTTAAGTATTTCGGTGTATGGGTGTTTGATGTCAATATGTATGCATGTATTCGTATATATGTATGTATGTGCAGGAGTCGCATATCCATAAAATTATTAGGGGAAGGGGCAAACTTTTTTATATATAATTTTTAAATTTTATTTTAAAAGAATGTGTCTGGAACAAAAAATTCAACATTATTGGTGGATCAAAAGGCTTTTTAACCCCTATTGAAATCACATTGTGAGAGAGGGGCTCTGTAAATGATTTAACTATAGAAACTTTTTTATTTCAAATTTAATTTTAAGCCTTGTCTCTTATAAACCTACATACTGTTATGACCGTTGAATGCGCTAAGTCAATTTTTTTAAAACTGAAAGTGAATTTTTTTAATCAAAAAGAATAGAAATCAAAATTTGTCTTTTTTGGTGTCATTTAATCGACTCATCACTACTTGAAATATAACAATATGTAATTTTAGTACTCTGTGTTATCTTTTATGAGATTCCGACACCTGCTCTTTAAAATCTTTGGACTCTGCAACACGGAGTTGATTCCTCGTTTTTTAGACATCACGATAGCGTTAGCGTTTATTTGCAAAATGCTATTGAATTGTTAAAATAGTCTGTTAATAAAATTTGATTACTGCACGCATTTATTGGTATTCTATCCTCATACAAGATCACATATTTAAATTTAATTTGCGAATCGATAACATGCAACTTGAATGTGGATCCGTATCAGATTTTCGAAGGAGTCTATCACCCAAATTTTTTAAGAACTACTTCCTTAATCCTCACATTGCTTTACTTTCAAAGCGTGTATCGAACAATGAACAAAGAGACTTTGATGCTAGATTCAAACACAAGACCTGATATCAAGCCTATCTATGCAACCTTTTTCACGAGCCAACAAAGGGCCTGCGGTTAAAAACAAACCTTATTAATAAATTAGCCTTGATTCATTAGAATATAATTTTATTCATAATATATGAAAAAATGTATTCTTGTTAACTGGTAATAGTAATCTACAGAGTTGAAGATTTTATTTTATCTAAATGTATTCCTTTAATCATGAAAAACTAAAAAAATTTAAGGAAGTTCAATATTTTATCTTAAAAAATAATTTTCTTTGTTCAAATTTTTTAGTCTTGGTGAAAAGTTTTAAGCTACTTTATTTTTACTGCCTTTGACTAAATTATTTGAACAATAATAAATTATTTTTTATTAAAAAAAAAGTATAAAATAGTCTATTATTATATTAGCTATTGCTCTTAATTACTCTTTTCTTTTTTATTAGGTTGAATCAAGTAAATACTTTCGGCGTGATGGAGCAGATATTCATTCAGATCATGAAATTAGTATTTCTCAGGCCATTTTAGGTGGTAAGACGATAGTTAAAGGTGTTTTCGAAAACTTCGATGTTGATGTAAGATCAGTTAACTTCTCTTAAAAAAAATTCTAAGCATTCGTTTCTTAGATTCCAGCTGGAACTTGTTCGCACCAACGTATTCGTCTTCCAAAAAAAGGTTTATCACGTGTAAATAGTTTCGGCCATGGAGATCATTATATACATATACATATAAAAATTCCCAGGTAACTATTTTTAACATTTTAATATTACATCGATAAGATATGTTTTTCTGCTTACAAATATATCAATGTGTTAGCTTATGAATAAATATCAATATTCTAAAAAATAACAAAGCTACAAACATAATTTTAAATATTCTTCTGAATTGCTATCTGATGATGAAATAAATATGTAAAACTTCTTCTAATAATATATTTAATATTTATAATTTCCCTATCAAAATTTTTATTCCTCCGACTATGTATAGTATATTCAATTTTTATATAAGTTAAAATTCTAGTTTTATCCCATCTTATCTAGTCCTGATTCCAGTCGTTTACAAAAGACTGTAAAGCACATATTTTATTATGTATGTGGTGTGGAGTATGTTTATTTTTTTATCTTGTATTTTTTTAATGAATAAATATTTTTTGAGCAAGGAGGAGGAATGACCTGATCCCTCCCCTATCTTTGATATTTATTACAACAGGATTCCCTTCAACAAATTAATTATTCATAACAATATTTTGAATTCTGTTAACTAAAAGCTGCATATATACTTATTCTAATTAATTACGAAATTTAATTCTATAGTGAGTATTTTGAAGCTGCATGATTTCTTTTAAATACAATTAAGCTTTAGCGACCACCTCTCTATAGCGGCCAGTTTCAATTCATCACGTATATTATTGCTCGATTCGAACCCAAGACCTTGTGGTATCGAAACAACCTCACTCATCTCTCCAAATATCTGTTACGCAAAAACCAAGCCTCTGTAGTATTTATGTTTTTTTGGTGATGATCACTTTTTAATCCTGGTTTCTTTGCTTTTTCAATTTTTCCTGATATTAATTTGAATACCTGTTTTAAAAATGTATTTTCATTATTTAGGTTATAATTCGAGTTTTAAGGAATTTAAATCCAATGTTCATACACGCACCCTCACTAACCTTTTGAGGCAGCATAATCTCAATTTATGTGTAAGTGTAGAATTGAACGATATTATATGCGAATTGTTGAAAATTTCTAAACTGTGAATTTTGTTGTCCTTAAAACGTGGAATACCTCTTATAAATTGAATTTGTATATGCTAAAAACGAATATGGTTTATCATATCAAGGAGTTCTTAGATATTAGGTTTCTTAGATATCCCTTTGACAAGTCTTATGGAAATATTGATACAGCTAACTTCAAGTTATAGTGTATCAGATTATTAAAATTCATTTATTTAATTCATAATTAGAAAAAATTGAAGCTTAAAAATTTTTTTTATCAAATATACTCATTCAAAGAATGAAAGATCACACTTGAAACAGGTGAATAAATAAGCAGAATCAGAACAGATTAAAAGAACTGCACATTTTGAACGGTAAAATAAACGTACCGTGGCGGTGTTTCAATCAAGAACGCGCTATGGTGTCAATTTTAGCAAACTATGGGTAAACTAATAAGGCTCGATGCTGGATTCGAACCCAAGACCTTTTAATATCGAAACCAGGCACCTAGACTATAACAACTTCAGTCACATCCTCAAATATTTATTTTGTTGAGTCATCAAGGTTTTTAAAAACAATATTTAACTTTTACCCTTTTTTGATACCTAAACAATGAAAATTCAACGAATCAACTTGGTTATTAAAAGTAAAATGCCATATCAAAATCTAACATATCCTAGATTCTAAAAGCCTTTGAAGTACAAAAGTTATTTTAACACAAAAACCATACTGAAGATATGAAATCATAGCCAAGACTATCTTATTCAAGGAACTTGGAAGGGTCAGTTGATCAAACTGGTAATATAGATTTTGCTCCAATTTTTATTCAGTCTTTGTTAATTACTGGCACTTATGCTACTTTTATTGAAGAGTAATCTTTAGTTAAGAATGGTAAATGTTATATATTTGTTATATAACCTTTTATTTGCCAGCGTTCTATTTTTGGAACAAGTTCATAAAACTTAGTTAGCTGAATTTTTTTTTCAATTAAGATATAATTTTGTTATTTATTAGTTAAACATTTATAGTTTACTAATTTTGCTTTAAATTTTATTTTTAAAAAGTTTTTTTAATATTAATGATAATAAGAAATGACTAAATTATAAAAAAAATTACTGTAAATTTAATTTTTTTCAAATTAGTTTATATAAATAAATTTCCATTTATTGTATTTTATTTTTTTATTAGTAATAAATCTCTTAACTTTTTAACTTCCATTTATTTTTATGAAATGATATAAAATTAAAGGATGCATTTTGCATTGGATAATAATAATTAATAACTTTGGTGATCGTGTTTGGTAAAGCCTTTGGTGATTGTGGAAGAAGACAAACCTGAAGTTTGAATGGATCTAAATTTTCGAGCTTGTGCACAAATGACTGGTCCTTGCAGTGGTAGACCTATGCTAGTTTTCTGGACAAACCAATTGTACATCACTTTGCTAAGACATGGGTCAGCAGCTTTGCGTGTCCTTCTGCGACGCAGTCCTTCACTCTGGTCTAATTCGTGTACAAAATTGCGTAACAAAGTTTCATCCTTCAACCAGCCTCGCAGAGTAGATGAAATGGAAAACTCATGCGCTACTTTAGCTTGAGATTCATCATTGCGTACACGATCAATTAGATTTAGTTTATAATCAACGCTGTATCCCTTTCGTTTGGACATAAAACAATTTTAAGAAGAAAGTTTTCTAAACAAATTAAAATACCAAAAATAAAACACGCTAAAGAATTATAAATTAAGTAAAAAAATTAAAAGGATTATATAGAAATAATATTATATTAAATTACTTATGTAAAAAATCTATATATATTTAGTAAAAAAGTAGTTTTAATTTGGATTTCAAAGTAGAATTTTGAAGCTGAGTATGTCATATACGCCTGTAAAAATAGGAGCCAAGACATAACCGCGTTATAAGCGATATCGCGCTATATTGATCCGCGTTATAACGCTTCTTTACAATATTTTCTTGTATTTTTTTTAGAAATAATTACAAATTTTTATTTTTTTTATTTTATGCAATCCTTAAAATGTCTAAAAAATTCTTAACTCTTGAAGAAGCGAAAGATTTTGCTTTAGATTCTGATAATCCAGAAATACGTTTTGCCAATATTTCTATTTTACCACCAAATGATCAAAATTATGACTCTGAAACAGAAGACATAAATGATTTAGAACTTGGAGAAGTTGAATCTCTAGATGTATGTGGTGAGTTAAAAGTTTTCATTGATGTTGAAAAGAATATTGATTTACCTGTTTCTTCAAAAAAAGTAAAAACTAACGATATACAATGGAAAAAAAACTATGATACTTTTGAAAACCATTTAGACAACTATAAAAATAGGGATTTCTTTGAAGATTCTTCTTTTTACATTGATAAATCGCCTTATGAATTATTTATTGAAATACTTGGACTAAACTATCTTGACTATTTAGTAGAAATGACAAATTTGTATGATAAACAAAACCTTTCCAATTTTACTACAAATTCAGACGAACTCCTTCGATTTTTCGGTATTATTTTGTTTAGCGGATATCATCAAGTTCCCAAAGAAGACGATTACTGATCTACAAGTGAATATTTGTCTAATAATATTGTTTCAAAGATAATGTCTCGTTTGAAATTTCGAAACATCAAAAAGTATTTTCATTTAAATCTTGCTTCAAGAAAAACAGCAAAAATGAAATCGTTTTATGATCATATTTCTAATCAATGTTTAAAAGTTGGTAAAGGAGTTTTTTCAAAAAATTAAGTATGGATGAACAAATGGTACATTATTATGGACATCATAGTTGTAAAATGTTTATGAGAGGTAAACCATATTTGTTTTGGTTACAAAATTTGGATAATGTGCAGCTCTGATGGTTTTCCTTTTTCATTGGAAATTTATACAGGAGCTGAAATATGATTGTTGTTGCAGCTTGGCGGCTTCATTGTTACGTTTGCGGAAAAGACGCTAAATCGCATTTAGAATTTAGAAAAGAGTTATCTTTAGCTGCAATGAAAGTTGGTGACCAAGCGCACCTGTTTTGAATGATATAATCAAATCACTTTTATATTTTTTTGAATCAATTGTTATTCGAACTGCCAACGTCCCATTTTTGGAACATATAATTTTTATGATTCTTTGAGAAAATTAGCTAAAAAGTTTTAAATTTTATATTAACTACCTATGATAACTAAAATACCTTAGTTTTTTAGAAAAAATTTACAAAATTCAATAGAGCGGCGGTTAAAAGTAATTATAATTTTCATTTTTAAATGTTTTTTATATGAAAACTTTCTACATCAAAAGTTATACATACATGTTAACGACGATTATAGTTAACGATTATTGACTTATACTTTTAATTTGTTACATTTTAACTACTCAGAATAATTTTTTGGTTTTTCCATGTTATAAGAATTATATTATTTGAATCAACATAATATGGAGTAACTTTTTTTGAAGAAAAAAAATTCAGATTTTCCATTATTTCTTGTAATATTTATGTTCCTCTTTCTTTAGAGCAGCACAACTAACAACCAATCAAAAGGCCTTACTTGAAGCTTACGCAGAAGTTGAGCCAGACACACCTGGAACTATACATAACATTACGCGATCCATGGATGGTATCTATTAGATATTTTCGAAAGTTATTTCATGCGTTCTTCCATTTACTGTGTGATTCTATCCTAAACCTTTATTGGTATAATTAGTGGCGGTTTTAAGAGGGGGGGGGGGGCATGGCCCCCAAGTTTTTTGGCTCGACCCCGTGTTGGCCCCTCCACATCAAATACCTATTTTAATGGATTTAAAATTTACTCGAAACTTTTTATAATTTAATTTTTTTGAGTGGGTTTTACATCCAGGGGAAGAAATATCTCTCTTATCTGGACGGGTGAATCTTAGACCAACAGCACTCTTAATCCGAGGTCTCTGCTGGCATCGGAACGTGAGAGCACCACCCAAATTGATTATAAAAAACTAAAGTTTCAGAATTCTAAATATCGATAAGTAATTCTCATGAAAAAATTGATAAGTTTTCAATTTTTTAGTATTAAACCTATTTCTTTACAACTTTTTAAAAACTTAGCTCTTGTTTGGCCCCATCACTTTTGAAAATCTAGAATCGCCACTGGGTATAAGGGTAATCATTTTCTCTTAGAACTACGCTAAGTTGTGCACATTATTAGAATACATGTTTTACATAATGTTTATGATTCATGTACCGTTTAATTATTTGATGAAGGAAAAAGAAATATTTATTTTTATAAACCGGTGTACCTTTCAGCATATTTTACATGAAAGGAACACAAAAACAAATTTTTAACTAATCTGTCTATATCCTCAACAATTTTTACATTTTTTCACTTTCATTTCTGATAAAAAAAAATTTAGTTCTATCTAGAATATCAAAATCTGCACTTTTTAACAAAAAGGTTTTTTCTGAAAATTATAAACAAGATTGATATAAATAATAATTGAGGAAGAAAATATTTGAAGAGTTTTGAATCGAAAGCAGGGGAACCTAACATTAACTCCAACCCTTTCTGTACAATAACGAACGAATATTCTTTTAGATGATTTAATTAATAGACCGAATCGTAGGAATTCATACATACTCACGTTAGAAAAATAAAATACCTAAAATAAAGACAGTTTTAAAACATTTAAATTTTGATGGTTGCAATTTTGAAAAATTATGGTGTATTCTAAAAATGTAGTATTTTTAAATGCTCCGGTCCACATTTGCGGAGTCGGCGGGAAAATTTCAAACCCCGAAATAGTTAATAAAATTCGACTCCGAATACTTAAAAATTAATAATTAAAAAGTAAAAAATAATTTTCCAGAACTTGTTATTTTTTGCTTTTAAATTGGCTTTTGAACTCTGAAAAACCACTTTTTCAGATAAGAACAATTTCCAATTTTGAAGAAAACAAAATTTTAAATGCTTAAAATTAGCTTTTTTAAAATTTTTATTCAAATTTTTAAGCATTAATAATACTTATTTTTGAATATTATAGAATTTTTAATGTAAAAAATTATTTATCTTGCGAAACAATATTCAGTATATATGTTACTTTTAACATTGCTGCAAAAATAATTTTGTGACTTTAGGACGCGTTCCGAAAAAAATGTTGCTAATCACGGGATCTGCAAATTCCATTTCAAAATACTGACACGTGCTACCTTCCTCGCATTAACAAGACTCTAAAAACGGTCGTTGTGTTTATTGTAAATCTATGAGTTTCCTCATTTCTTAGAGAGAGAGAGCGCCTAAAATATATCGCTGAGTATATTAAAATTATCTCAAAATATTGCTGACTTATATTAATTGCTTTCTACAGAAATTGGCGTTATGTTTTTATACTTGTCATTTTTTGCAGTCGTTTTGGTTTTAAAACTACTTTATGTGATAATCGCTTACATTCTATTCTGTTTTTCACTATATAATCTATGCACAACAAACCAACAGACTGCTGAATATTTTCCACCAGGGTGGCGGATTCAGGGGAAATATATCCGGCTCTGACTCGAAGTACTTACGAAAATCCTACTCTGTCTCAAAAAAATGCTATTCCGTCTCTATTATTTTATTAGATACTGAGTCCTTCCCCTTTTAAATCTTCAACTCATACTTCTCAACCTATGAATTCTTAATCTTAAACTGGGTAGACATTCGTAGTACTTGTATTACGCACTAAATGGGATTTTTATTTTGGGATGTTATTGGTTGTTTTTCTTACTTAAATTTATTGATATTTATGCTGTTTAAATTGCAGCTATATTAAATATTTTTAGATTCAAAACTGTTTCTTATTGGAAAATTTTACGTCTCTTATAAAATAAAGATATTTTTTCTTCACCTAGTACATAATATTTCATCTCTGTGTGTGAACATTTTATATAATAAAGTATATGTAGATAATTAAATATAAAGTAAAACAATATTAATCTTGTAAATATTTAAACAAAAAAAGTTTTAATAAATGGGTCTATTTTTATTGAAGCTTTGCTGCAAAAATAATTTTAATGATTCTCTTTTCCTAATTCTGATTTTCTTTTTGTTTATACAGATGCACAAAGCTTCAATAAAAATCAAGAAAGTTTGTTAGAGATTATATGGCGATATTTTAAAACTATTTTCAAATGACGTTGAAAGTTTTGTTGTATTCAATTTTATATTTGTTTTGTTTGTGAATAAAGTTTTTAAATTTTTAAATTTTCTAATTTTTTTGTAATTAAATGCTGTAACTAAAACACACTATTTTTTGAGTACGGTCCTGTAGTTATTAAAATTTATCGTTGATACTTTCATTTTCGTGTATCTGATAATAAGTATTGTATAATTGCTTTTGAAAGGCTTTCCCATCTACTCTCTTTAATATACAAAAATATATAAATTCGTTTTCATGAAAGATTCTTGAAAAAAATGCAGTGAAAAATTCTTGTTTTTGCAGCTAGATAATAGAGCTTTTATGCTTTCTCATGGAACCTTAGCAAGCAGATTTTAAATCACAAAATAAACAGCACGTAAGTCATTGCAAACACTTCTAAATATTTTTCATCCTTATATTACATCCACAAAAATTTTAATCTTCTAATTTATTTTTCCATTTTTATATGATTTATTCTTTCAGAAAAGAGAAACAAATTTTAAATCTAAGTATCTATACGATCAGAGGTGCTAACCTGGAGTCAAGGAGTCACTCAATTTAAAACTGTCCAATTCGGACTTAACTGAATATCAGGAATCCTTCCTCAACCTATGCTTTGGAAATTTTTATAATATATAATGTATATAGCGATTATAGCAAAGCGTGATATATCTATATCAGTCATTGCCAAACTTTTTACTCCACGTCCCATTCCCTCTCGTCATTTTTACTTGAATATATAATATATGCTAATCATTTTTATACCAAGATTTAGCGATATTTATCATTTTATTATACTAAATATTCGAAAAGAATTCTATTTATGCGCGAGATAAATCTGACAAGTTCCTTGATTTTAGGTTTTGAAGAAGACAATGCCTAACGCAAATCACTTTGGAATTCTTTGCTTCATTTTTAGCACAATAAGTGTTAAGAATTCTTTTTTTCAAAGATATTTCTTTCAAAAGAAATCATATTTTCAGATGATATTTTTCAATTAAACAAACTATTTTTTAGTAAAAAGATATATTTATCAACATTTTAGGTATACTATAAAAATTAATATATTAAGCTAGAAAATAACTTATATATATTTTTATTTTTAATACTTTGAAAAAATATCTGTCTATTCATTTTGTGATTTTTTTAGCTTGCCTACACCCCCTTGGCTTTATTTTACGCACTCTAAGGGCTCCGCCTCACAGTTTGGAAACCTGTGCTTGAAGAATTGAAATTTTATTTTGGTACTAAATCTAATTTACAATATGCGAAAAAAATAAAAGTATTTTGACCATTTCCAAATAGTAGAGAATATTAGCTTTTTTTATGACGAAAATTCATAGTTACGCCTTTTTATATATCAATTGAACATTATCAAATTTTAATTAAACAAATTTCCATTTTTCTTAAAAAAATGTATGACGTTAAATATTATAAGAAAGAAAGTGAAATTTTAAAAACTCGCATATAAATTATCCAAAATGTGTCTACGTTTTAATCTAATTTCAAAACGCCAACTTTTGGCAATAACACCTACTTTCAAAACGACGGCAATTGCTACGCTTTACACATCGGCCGCAAGAGTCAAAACCATGTTTACATGTGTAGCAGGCAAGCACTATACGAATGATAACTTTGCCAGGTGCTAAGAATTAAGGTAAATAATTACGAGATTGCTTTAATTATCCTCTTTGATTCTTCATCTTCCTTTTTCTGATCTGGCAAATGAACTACCTCAAATATAACGATCTAGTTAAAAACTAAATTATAATCTAGAGGCTCTGTTGTTGTAGTAGCTGAAACTCTGATGTTGAAAATTACTGAAATTTTCTGAATATGGGAGAGAAAAAAATTAAAGAAACATTGTCTGGAAACTTTTTTTTTGTTTGAAACAGAAAAGTTAGAAAGTTGTGGTTTTGAAAGTAAATTTAAAATTGATTTTTTTAATTTCGCCAGACAAAATTCTTGAATATAATCAGTTTCTAAATTTGAATGTTAAAAATGCCCGCAGTAAGTATCCTGAAATTGTTAAGCAAGTAATCCTTGCACTTCATACTCAAGTTAGTGTCGAAAGACAAATCTCTATTTTTACTATTATATAAAATTAAAAAGAATAGGAATGTGATATGTTTTATTTTAAAACTTTCAAACACCACAATTTATTCGGTAACGTTGTTCTATCAGAAAAACATAAAATTCCATAATTAAGTTCTTTTGGTATATTTTTTATAATTTTTTAGTCATCATCATCTAAGTGCCTTATCCATTTGGGCGTGGGCAACCATGGAGCGCCAGAGTTTGTTTTCTAGTTTACCATGGTTATTCTTGGAGCTATTACGTGGTGAGGTCTCCAGTTCTCTTCCACGCCGTAATTGTAAGCTGCGGACTAGCCTTTGTCTAATTTGACTAACTGCTAGGCAGCAGTAACTAGGCTTATTTAAAGGCGGCCTTACTCGCCTTGTCACGACATCGTCCTGAACATGGAGTATTTAAACTTGTAGAAGGTAGTCACCGAATCTACTACTCCGTTTCGTTATGTCGTCGCTGTTTGTTTGGGGCTGCTTATTCATCAAGCTAAGCTTGCTTGTGTCGCAGCTAACCACCATATCTGATGGCCGTTCCACTATCCACAACCTGCAGACCCGCTCTCTAGCTGTTCCAGCTTAGCCAAGAAAATACATAATAAATAATAAGCATATACATATATACTTGTTTTGAATTTATCTTTATAAATGGTGTTTTTTCTGGCATGATATAATACATTATTAATGTATAATTATGTATTATACACATAAATTATGTATCAATATGTAGCTATATATTATTTATATGAATATACTTATTGGCAACGATATAATTATAAGAAAAAATTAAAAAGCAATTACCATTAAATGTTAATCATTTGTTTTGAGATAAAACAGACGGCATTAATTTAACCCGTTAACGACCAGATTAATCAGACGATATCTAGTATAAAGCAGAAGATTTGTATTAAAAAGCATCAATAAATGCAGACGATTCACATTTTTGTAAAGTCGACATATGTCGACTGTGGTCGATTTTCACTAAAAATTCACTTATTAAATTCATGTTTTCGCACATTTTGTACTTACGGCCCTTTAGACAGCATTTTAAAAAAAAGCATTTTGTAAATCTTTTAAAGAATCAGCAAAAATTATTACTTACACTTTCAATCATATTTTTTCTTTCTTCTACCCTTTTTATCATATCTGGTGTTATACCGCTAGGTTTTGCGGGCTTTTCTGGTTTCATTTTTTAATTCCAAACAGAATCTCAATTGTATGCTCTATTTTTTGATACAGAGCATCTAGAATTAGCCCTCTCTCCTTCCGGTAGAGGACGTCATATATGTATGATCCGGTACCATGTCTGAATATGAGGTGTAACCATGAAATCTGGAGATTTGGAGTAACTCTAGTAGTAGTAAAAACCATTCAGCGCCAAAGATACTGCATGATATAAGCAGTTTGCACTTGCTTTAACATAACGAGACGAACAAATTACTGTAACGATTAAATGAAACAACTCAAAAATTTCATTAACGTTTGATATACTTTATCTAGAAGAGATTTAGGTGTAGTCAAATCAAGACATTCCTGCAATAATTTAGAAGTATTAATAGAGAATTGAAAGCATTTGAATTTCTGAGTATTTTAAAACCCAAAACAAATTCCTATATAAAATTTGCTTTTTGATTTTGATAATTGCTCTTCTTGTTTTAAAGTGTAAACAAAATTGACACACACACACTACCAAGAGAAAAGGATGCGGATGTCCAACGATGTGTTTTTATAAGATACTTGACATTTTTATCCTATGTTCTTATATTATCTGATTCAATCTTTATCCGCAATGGATGAAAGAAAAGTCGCAGTATACTTAAGAATCATATTGTGGTTGGAGGAAAAATATTTGCCTGCTCTTGGTGATGAAAATTATTTCAAAATTCAAAACGCTAGATGCCAAAAAATTTTTATTTTTGATTTTATCCAAAAAGTATGGATCGAAAATGATGTTTTTGGTTTTCATTACAAATGCCGATGTCAAAAACACTATAAATATAAAAATGTTTGTTTTCCAATTTGATTTATCTTTATTGTTTAAGTTCGATTTCTACTCCAGTGCAAGAGTAGTTTATGTTTAGATAGTATTGTTATTCCAAAGCAACAAGTTATCTTTTTACCCCATTTTAGATGAGCAGGTAGCACATTCATACAATTATTTACACATCTTTTGTTTCACCCAGAAATTTAATATGGTTTTTTGACATTGTTTTTATTTTGATGTAGAATTTAAAATGAATTTCGAGTGGACAGCAAGCAATAAATTTAATTTGTAAAACAATTGAAAAATCCTTTTAGTTAACTTGCTTATCTCTTTACTTGATTGAAGGTGATATTTTGCATAAATCTATAATGCATGCAAAATAAGGTCAGGAAGATAGATCATTGGTTATCTTGATTGATGAGTGCAAGTAAGAAAGAAAACATAATAAATCAATGTATATAATTTCATAATATAATTTTGATTATATTTTTGTGTATTTAAAGTATGCGTATGTTTCAATTTTGTGTCCCTAGATGTATATTTTGTTATATTTTAGTTTATATTAAAACAAATTTTTTTATGAAAGTAAACAAGGGTTAATGGTTGAATGTTTTGCTTATATAATAGAATTCATTATATGTTTTCAATTTGTTTTACACAGGCCAAAAGTTTGTAGTCTCAGATAATCCTCTTTTAAACAAACTACGAAAAGTTTTGCATCCCGAGAAAAGTACAGCGCATACGAAAATTGACGAGCACGAAAATGACAATGGAAAAGTTGAAAAGAAGAGAGAAAAGTGTTAGCGTATCCAACATAATAAACATCAATTTACCTTCCATGTTTTAAAATGCGCAAACTTCGCTGTAATTCAACGAAGTATCTGTAACGAAGATGTAATGAGTATGTAATGAAACTTCTATATATTTGTTTGTATGATATAACATGTCTAAAATCATTGTATTTTGCTTTATTCTAAAGATATTGTTACTTCTCATATAATGTTTTTTTAAATTTGTGCGACTAGAAATAAATTTGATTTGTTTCTTTATTATTATTTGTCGGTATCGCATCCAAGGGAAGAATAATTTTCTATAGCTGGACAGATGGTAAGGATAGTCACGGTTTGGAATTGAACCCAGACCATTTTGATCGAGTACCTATCTTAGCACCACTTGGCTATCTGCCGAATTTTTTTTGAATAACTCATCTTAATTCTAGTATCTTAGCTAAATAGTTCACCTAAAATTTAGCTTTTGTCATTTGATAATGAATCTACAATTTATTAACATGCTTTTTAAAAGGTTTCATTCGTAAATTTTTCCTGCAGTCTACAATTGTTATCAACACAATTGTTGAAGAAATATGAACGGAAAGTCAAAATTCTTTTTCTTGAAAGTGGAATTTTTTTAATTTTGCTTCCATCAGAAGTTTTTCATTCATAAATTCTCTTTTTTGTAAACAGATAATAATTAATGAAAGTTTATATAAGAAGCTTCCTTGAAAAGATCTTTTTTGATCAGAAAGAATAATAAACACTTTTTATTCAAGAAATGAAGGTGTTGTTGTTGGTCCTGAGATTACGCTATCTCATTATATGAAACTCAGTGAACACTTTTTCTTCCAAAACTGCGCCTAGAGTTGATGTGTGGAAGTTTCATTGCACTTTTGTAATACAGAGTAAGCGTAGCGCCAGCGAAAAGATCTCCATGTCTCTCAAGTGTTTAGTATGTCAAGTAATGGATCTGTTATAGGAAGTTTTAATAATTTTTCATATTATTCCTACGTCATGAGTGAGAAAGCGCGAGCACAATTATTTTAATAAGATTTAAAGTTCGTAAAAGCAAAATAAAAAGATTTACCTTCGTGATGTCAAATAACGTTTTTCTTCCAACAAATTTAATACTGGAGCAGTGAAAGCGGCCCTTAGTAGCCAAGAAGTTACGCTTTGAATATCTGGGAAGTATCTTTTAAATTCCCCTTTCAAGGCCTCAAAATGTTGGATAATCAAGTTCTGCGTAGATTCATCACACTCTTTTCCAATTTCTGACACTGTCTCCAGCATTACCAAGTTTCCCATTGAAACTTTGCGCGTCCAATTATTTTGTCCACAAAATCAATTATCAAGCCATCAGTGTGTTTAATTGTTTAAATATGTCCACAAGGTAGAATAGCCGTATTTCGAAGCTATCTGTCGACCATGCTGACAGCAAATTTTGCTTATTTTGTAATCTGAGAAGGAGGCTGATCCCTTCTCAGCTCAAATACACGTTGAACTACATTTCCTTTTGATAGCCAGCGAACTGCTGTATGAAATAGGAGGGTTTTTGAAGGCAATTTTTAGAAGTAAACCGCAAATTTGATTAACATTTATAGGTATTTTGACATCCTAAACATAAAAAATGAGTCCAGAAATGAAACCAGCAAGGCCGATTTAGTATAACACATATATTTTATGTAAAATTTGAAGGAATGTTTTTGAAGGCAATTTTTAGAAGTAAACCGCAAATTTGATTAACATTTATAGGTATTTTGACATCCTAAACGTAAAAAATGAGTCCAGAAATGAAACCAGCATGGCCGATTTCAGTGGCGTAGCCAGAGCGAAGTACATGAGGGGGGGGGGGCACAAAAAATAGGCTTATATTGAAAAATCTGAATCACCCTGATTAAGTTTTTAACCCTATCAGTGACGAGGGGGCTATTTTAGCCCCCCCCCCCTCCTCAACTAAAATTTCTCTTGTGCCAAATTGAATACATCTTTTGCTACCATACTTCGTGACATTTCCTAAAATTGATAGCTGCATCTTTTGATACCATTTTCATGGCAGTTGAACCACCTTTTCATGTCTAAATCTGTCAATCAAAATCGCGTATAACCTTGGTTCTATATTATATACTCGTTTGAAAATTTATAAATATATACAGTTTTGAAACTTTTTGGGAAATGTCAATCAAAATTTTGATTGATGAGAAATATATATAATAAAATATACCTTCAAATTTTACATGAAATATATTTTTTATATCAAATCGGGCATACTGATTTCATTTTTGGAATTTAGAAATTGAAAATATATATATATTTACTTTTTAACAATTTATTAATGCATAATTCAATTATCACAAAATCAAAAATTTAATATCATAATTGCAGATTTTATTTTTTGTCAAGGATAGCGCCCCTATCTTCGTCTACTCAAATATTATACTTTCCCGAAAAATTGCGTCCAAATTTGAAAATTCTGAATTTTCGATCAACCAAAAAACATACAGAATAAAATATTTTCCGAGATTTTAGATACCAAATCGATAGTTTTTAATGCTCTTTTGAATGAGCCATCTCCATTTTTCACACGATTTGTACTTCTCGAGATATTTTAGCTCAAAATTTCAACATAGGAATTTCCTATATACCCAAAATTTTGCCAGTACTGTATATTTGAAAAAAAATTTTTTTTCGTATGCTAAATATTATACATATCAGCTTAGTTTTTTGCGCTAATTCCAAAAATATCTTTGTTTTAAGTTTAAATGACAAAAACATAGTCACGAAAATATATACATTTACATTCCTGAATCACAATTTTTGACGATGCCATAACTCAAATATATATTATATAACCCATAACTATTATATAAATACATTATTGAATTTCAAAATTTTAAAAACGTCTAAATTTCAAATTTAAAAATAATATTTAAATAATTTAAAAAAACATAAAAAAATGGAAAAATTCTAATTTAATTTAGAATTATATTATTTAGAAAATTACTTGGGAAGCTGAGAAGGATTTAATATGCTGCTTCAAATATATTCATATTTTCAAATATAGAACCTCATTCAAGATAAATTGCAAAATTATCTACATATATTAAAAATTGTCCGAAAGAAATGTCTTACCTAATTGAAAATATAATAGTGATAAAGAATGACTTCCAAAAACAACGTGTTGTTGTTTGTTACTCTTCAGATCTTTTGAAATACCTTTGATAAAAAACCTAGGTTTTAATATTTTCTTGGGAACAATATCAAAACTATTTTTAATAGCATTGATGATAGTATTTTTTTCCTTATTATTATTATTATCAACTTTAATGGAAGCTGTTCCATCATTCTTTACTTTTATATCTAATACTTGTAGATTGTTTTCTTTGGGATTAATCTTAGAAACAATGTCTTTTTTCAACTCGATAGAAGCTTGACAATGTTAGTTTTGATATTAATAGAATTAACTATATGATCAACACTTTCAGCCCGTCCCTCTCTCTTACTAACTATATTGGAATAAGTTTTGACATGTTTATCTGGTTTTTCGAGTGCTTTATAATTCGATAATAATAAAGACATTTTGTCTATGAAAACATCTTCACATCTGATAAGATATCCTTAACAATACTCGCCATATCACTATTAACTTCCCCTATTTTGTTTAAATAATGCCCTTTATATTTTTTAAGGCTGTAACCAAATCACTATTATAAATAACATCATTCGGCTTAGCATGTTTAGCAGTTGGACAATCTTCAAGCTCCATCTACGATACAAATAAAATTAAGCAAAGGTAGCTTACTAACACAATGAAAGATAAAAATATAACAAAATGAAAAAGGAATGTAAAAAAATAAAATGAGTTAATAACTATTATAAGGTTAATTAAAGGTCAGGAAACGCAATCAATTCAGCAATTTTTTTTTCAATATTTTGTTGTATATAAATGTTAAAGAAATTAGGAAAATATATCGAAAAAATATAATGGAAAACATCTCATCGAAAATGTCTAGTTTAAAAAATCGAAAACAAAATTGCCAAAGAAATTATAATGGTAAAATTATTACGCTAATTCTAACCTAACCATGAAATTCAAGTATAAAAAAATATTTGTTTTCAATGTACATGGGGGGGGGGCGGGCACACCAGGGTCTATGAGGGGGCACGGTCCCTCAGGCCCCAGCTTAGCTACGCCTCTGGCCGATTAAGTATAACATATATTTTATGTAAAATTTGAAGGAATGTTTTTGGAGACAATTTTCAGAAGGAAACCGCAAATTTGATGAACACTTATAGGTATTTTCAAATCCTAAATGTAAAAAATGAGTCCAAAAATGAAAACAGCATGACCGATTTAGTATAAAATATTTTATGTAAAATTTGAAGGTAAATTAAATATATTTTTGATCAATCAAAATTTTGATTGACATTTTTTAAAAAGTAGAATTGATTTTGAAAAAATTAAATATATAAAGTGTTACGCGTTCCAAACTGTATATAATTATAAATTTTCAAGGTATTATATAATATAGATCCTAAGTTATAAGGTTAACTACAGATAATGTCAAAATTTTGCTGAAAAATTTTAATTTTTTAATTTGATTGACAGTTTTGGATATGAAAGGGTCATTCAACTACCATGAAAATGGTTTCAAAAGATGCAGCTAGCGATTTTAGGAAAAGTCACAAAATTTGAAGGAATATGATTCAGCCAATTTTCTACAATTAATTTTTTAGTGAAGGGGGGCGTTTTACGCCCCCCCCCAGCACTAATAGGGTTAAGAGCACCCTTTTATAAAGTTAACTGTCTTTATAATTGTATCCGAAGTGTTCTCTAATTCTGAGGGTAGCGTTTTTGATGCAAGAGCTTAAAAGCCATAAGTTGTGAGCAGGACTGGACGTCAGTAGACTCATTAAGTTGAATACTGAATAATCCAGCTCTTTTAATTTCCTGTACCACCTGTTCTTTGATGTCATCAGATAATTGGGATATTCAGCGTTTCACTGTATTATTTGATAGTGAAATAGTATTCAGCACTTTTCTCACCCAAAATAAGCTTTACTATTGTCTTCGCACAGGGCATAATTAATTCCTCCCCAATTGTTGTGGCTTCTTTTGCTTTCCTATTTCAAGGGATACCAGAAATGATGCTTCCATTACGGCAGGATTTTGTTGATAAAAGGAACCACTAGCATCAAGTCGTGGTCACTTCATGCTCAATTCTTGTCGACTAAAGAAGGAACGAACTTTGCCAACATGTTGAGGATGTTTGGTTTCGAGATGTAAACGAAGTTTACTGGGCCTTAGTGATTCAGCTGTGAATATTTTGTGACAAATTACACACGGATGTTCACTATACCCTTATCAGTGATGCTTGAAAATCCAAAATCCAGGTAGTTTTCATCATAGTTGCGTTTCTTATTAGAAGCCATCACTGTACCTGCAATGCACGGAGAAAAAAAGTTAAAACCGCGAATACTATCTTTTGAAAGCTTTAAGAAGCTAACAATGTATCACCATTGGTGCACCGACAATTGAGCGCAAGACGATTCAACGCAAAATGGATTTATTATATAAAATAGCAAAAAATTATAGTTTATAAATTTTTTGTTCATTGAATGAAAAATTATTTATTATTTTTTTAGCACAATTTTTTTGGCTATTTTATATAATAAATCAATTTTGCGCTCAATTATCTTGCACACAATTGTCGCGTCACGATCACCATTATATCTAGCATTATAGTGTGCTTTAATTAAAGTTCCTATTTAAAATTTTTTATGTTTATAATCATATCACGTATTTTTTGTTTTTTTACTTGGTTGTCAATATGCATTTTTATATATTTATAAAAAGAAATCATATGAAAAACAAGTAACAAAAAATAAAATTAAACAATAACCAAATTTAGAACTTTTTTTAAACAATCAACTTTCCAATGTCAAACTAAATATAAATGATCTTAAGAAAGTTTTTCAAGTAAAAAAACCACGAATAGTCAAAACCGCAAATAACGAGGTACATCTGTATTTAAATTTAAATAAAAAAAACTTTTATACAAGCTTTAAGTCTTTAAAAAATTGAAAATGTCTAGGAAGTTTGCGTAATTTTTTTTATCAATACTCCCGTTATTTCTAAACTAATTTCTATTGATGAAAAATGAAAAAAAATTAATTCTGATTTTTATTTTGTATTATATTTTATTAGTGACGTTCGTCACCTCTCGGTGATAAATGAACTTTTTTCTTATAGCAATTTTTTTCAAAAACGATCCCATTTATCTTTTATATTAAAAAAAATATAAAACTCAAACATCAATTATCTTATAACACGCAAGAAATGTTAATAGACAGAAATACCCTTTCTTTGAAACAAGTTTAATAAACTATATCTGCGTCTAAATAATGTAATTATTGAATATTAACTCTTAATAATCTCTGAGAGAAGCAGGCATGAAGGATATCTTGAAAATTGTATGATATAAAAGTCAATTAATTTAAAATAAGGAAAATTTTAAATTTCGAAATATGAAAAAAGTATACTGATATAAGAGTACCCACGATAATACGATGTACATTCTCAATAGATTAAAATTAAGCGTGTTAGTTGTTGAAAATATAAGTTTATTAACCTTAGAAAGAGTATGGCAATTTGTGACAGGTAAAATCTTCTAACTTAATTTAGTCAAAATAAAATATACTTACCGTATATTTCGATGTATAAGTCGACCGCCAAAATGAGAGTAATTTTATGATTTTTGCTAATATCTGATGTATAAGTCGACCTTTAATATACAGAATTCGTCTAAATTATGGGCTAGCCTAAGCAGCAGTGTAAAAGTTGAAATACGAAACTCGCCTAAGCAGCAGTGTAAAAGTTACCATATGCAAAACACCGGGCATTAATTAAAGACTACCGGTATGTTATTACAAATTTTGTTCTACTTACAATATAAAACTATATATAAGGTAGTATCAACATAAATCTCTATAGTTTACATACTCATATACTTTCACTTCTTTTTCTCTCTAATTCAGTCTGTTCCTAACTCTCCTACTAACCAGATAAAATTCTTTTCCTTTGATTAATAGCATTTTGTGGAATATTAAGGTAATGGCAGTTCTATTACATTATTAGCGTCGAATTAGAACGTGAATTGTTTTAAATACAAGTATTGACATTAGTAACTACATGTATTTGCATCGGTAGTTACCGCACTGAGGCTGTCGTCGGTATTAGCCTAAGGTTTTCTTACTGTTATATAAGTCAACCCTCAATTTTGGGGCTAAAAGGGCGACTTATACACCGAAATATACGGTATTCCATATTAAGACTAATATGAATTTTGGTATTTTTTATGTACTATTTGATGAAAGAATAAAAAAATGAATAACCTAGTTAAATACCAAAACCACAAGAAACACTGAAATTAATGGCATCTACATTATTCACAGATAGTTTTGTCTATTGAAAGAATTTCAGCACTATAAAATATCATGCTCAAGAGTATTTTACTTTTTCCAATATCCAGCATTTCCTTAAAATTATTTTAAAATATACTTATATAAATAATAATCATCAAGAAAAAGGAAACATTTATATACAAAAAGAGGATGCAAAGAGAGAGAGAGAAAACCAAAAGACATCAAATCAGCTATTCAGACTTCTTTGCACTTTATGGCGTGAACTGTACTAAGGGGACATAGTTTCATTCAATCAAATTTTACATACGATATAGATAGAAACTGCCACCTGGTAGTAGGGATGGAAAATCAAAAATTTAAATAAAGCAATTGTTCAGTGGATTTTCTGTTTATACATATGAGATGCAATATGCCTGATTAATGAGACCAACGGAAGAGTTGAAAAATGGCTTTCTCAATGGTTTCAAGGAAAAAAATTTGAACCCATGAATCCTTTACAAAACTTGAAATAAATTCACTCTGCGTTGAAAAAGAATGCACTAGAGCGAGATTTTTTGACAACTTGAGGCAAACAAGGTCAGTAAATACTGTGTTCTGACTGAAAGCACGCCATTTGTGTATTTAAACGTTTTATTCCATCCACTTAATCTTACTAATCCGTGTTCTCGTTATACAATGAACTCTTGAAGTTTTCAAACAAGTAGTCTTGAATGGGAAACTTTTGGTTCAAATGTTTTTTCCCTAAGTCATGTGAACGCCTGAGTTGAAAAACAGCGATAAAGAGGAAGAAATTGACCAAAAGGAGAGAGATTCCCTCAAAGCACCAGGTGGAAAAGAATTTTTTGGGTAAGCAGAAATGCTCAGGGAAAAAGATCTTCAAGAAGCATAACTTTTTCCACACCCGGTCCAAAAGATAATGCGAAAAATGTGAAAGATGCAATAAAATATTTTAGTCTTCTCTTAACCAAGAATATGATTAGCACATTTATGAACTCAACAGAGAAAAGTTAAAATTACAGGTAATATTTAAGTTCGTTTCAACATTCAATCGAGCATATGTTGGTTTTATTCGCTTATCTTTTATATATAAACAATCAAAAGACGAACAGATTGACGTCAAATATATCTCTTCAGAAAAATATGCAAATCCAATTTGGAATCTTACGGTTAGTAGAGATGTATTCATTTTCATTCATACTTCACTACAATTTAACTCAAAGAGTGAAAGCGGCAATTTTGTTAGATTGGCACAAGTAAGATGCATCCAAAAAAAAAAATTCTGAAAAATTGTCATCAATATTAGTCTTCAAAAAACTGCGTAACCATAGATGAGTTAAGAATTGTTATGTTTTTTCTATTTAAATATTTCAGACTCGATTTTTAGATAAGGAGCATTTCAAGTTTGCTAATATTGTCAAGAGATTAGTTTTCGTTTTATGCTTATCTCCTGGCTCTAGTAATTATGTTGATAGATTTTTGATGTGTGATGAATTGTGTATATGCGCCAAAGGTAAAAATTTTCAATTTTTAGTATGGTTAGGAATAATAGAATACCTCTTGCATACCTAAAATGTTTTAGGTTGAATGGATGTAAAAATATGTTTTTTTTAACACAGTATTCCTCTTTGACCATTAACATTCAACAAAGCATTCTAAAAAAATTTAAACCTATTTATGTGGGATAGAGACAATAACTTTCAAGAATTAATATATTTGGAGAAAAAACCTCCGTAAACAATCATAAAAAAAGACCCCTCTAATTTTTAGAAATAGAGATAGCAAAAAAGTAATGAACAAAGGAAAAACAAAAATGTACACAAAAACACGTTAAGTATGAAAAACCCACCAAAAAAGTAGAATGATGAATTATGAATAATAAAACTAACCCTAAACAACTTAAAATAACTGAAATTATTCCGACTCGTAAATCATGTCAACTTACGCTTTGAACTGCTTCCGCTAGTATAAAAGTAGAGACAAAGATCTTTTGATTGGTGTGTGTTTGATGATACCCATAGGATGGAGAAAATAAATGGGTCAGACTAAACACCCCAAATAATTCCAAATCACTAGAAAAAAGAAGGTTAGATAAAAACCCCGAAACACCCAGAAATAACACAAACCACCCAAAAATACTCCAAATAGTTCTAAAGCACCACAAAAAAAGGGTTAGACTAAAAATCCCAAAACACCCAAAAATAACCGAAAGCACCTCAAAACATGGCAAATAATTCTAAGGCACTACAAAAAAGATCTTAAAAATTCTTCAAAACATCCCAAGCATCCCAAAACATTACAAAATACTACAAAAATCCCTAATCACCTCAAAAAATTGCAAAAAACGACAAATATTTATAAAGCACTACAAAAAAGATCCTAAAAACTCCTTAAAACTTTCGAATTTTTTTTGGGATTTTTAGTCTAACCATCTTTTTTTGTAATGCTTTAAAATAATTTGCCGTGTTTTGGGGTGTTTAATCTGACCGAAAATAAATGATTGTTCACAATTAAAGTTAAATGAGATAAGAGAGAATGGAGTAAGAAATGATGGATGTCAACTTTGCTAAGAATTAAATATGTCTATATAAAGCTGACAAAATAAGAGGGGCGGCTCGAACTAGTCAAATTATGTGACATCAATGATGAGAGGATAAATGTAACTGATAAGTAATAAAAGGTTCGTTGGTTTTGGCATTGTTTGTACGTTGGCGTATTCACAGGTGGGATAAGAAGCCTTCCCTCCAACGGCTATCTACCCGCTAAACTCCTCTGGTTTTATTTATGCATAGCCTCAGATTACGCATAAAATGCCCCTTGGCAATGACCCACAGTTTGGGAAGCAATGATTTAGTGGGTTCGCGTGAGAATTTTGTTAAAATATTCAATATTTTAGGGAAAAAGGATGCCCCCGTCCCATCACTGAGGAGATAAAGATAGCCCGTCACTCAAGGGGTTAAATGACACAATGAAGTGCAAAACATCGTAACATATCTGCTGTTTAACATATTGCATGGGTGACTATTTTGATATGCTACTTATCGATTAGCAGCATCACTATCTATACCTCTCCTGACTTTGGTAGGCATGCACGCAGTTAGTTTACTACTTTTGCAAGTTTATTGAAATTGGAAAGTAGGGATGCAGCACATGATCGCATCCAATTTAATGTATTATCATCGCTCTCTTGCTCGCCTTGATTAATAATAATCATATCTCGAAAATATCATGCATTGAAATCGCATTCGTCTCATCCCATATCCCTTCTATTCACTCCTGTCAGGTAAATTACATAGATCACATATTGACTTATTAAAATGAATGCGAATCAGCATATATCCTGCGATTGATTTATTTAGCGTTATGATTATTATTATTATTTTGAGGGAAAGACGCAGAGTCCTTTATTATTTTGTCATTATTGCAGTAGATATCTGTGCTACCTATCTTCTCTCTACATTTAATAATCACGAAGCCTCGAACAAAGGCGCAGGTAGAGGATAACAATGCATGCAAACTCACTCGGTTTTATTAATCAAATCACGTGATACAACATACCTACGTCATTTTCTTTGAACTCCTTCATCTCAAAGAATAACACTTCTACTTCCACCTCAACCCTTCACTTAGAAAACGTTCACCTTTTGCTTTTGGCGTTGCAGGATTCAAGAGGATGCCTTGGTCCATATCAGGTTATGATCAGGTTCGATGCACTATTCTTATAATGATAAATACTAGCTTCTATAAAATTTCCGCCTTTTCTCTTTTTTTTCATTGTCAATTTATTATTCAATATAGTACTAGTTATGGCCACTAACTCACATTGTTCGTACATATTTGTAAATTAGGTTATATAGGTCTAGCTGAAAATGCTTCAATATTACGGCGTCTTAAAATTGGAATGTTTCCATGCCCCCAAAGACAACTCGGGGGTGAGTATCATGATGCTAAAAATTCGGCCCTTCATTTAGAAAATGTGTAACGAAACGAAATTTCTGATAAGATGCTGATATTTTGCGAAAATATAACTCACACAGATTTTAATCTGAAACTCTTCCAGAGGAAAATAAGTATAGATTTTGAAAATAACATAACACACGAACTTTTTTAACCCTTTGAAGACCAAAATTTTGAAGACGATTCGTCCTGCTTTCTTTTTCAATGGAATTTTATATATTCAAAGCAGACGATTTTCATTTCTTGGGACACTGGTGGCCAACTGGTCCTCTAAGGGCTCGCAAATAGCAAAAATGTATTGCTTTACTATGAGAAATGATGGAAATTAATCAGAGATTCCTTGGAAAAGAGAGAAATACAATATTTTTAAGTAGCAGTGAAAAATTCCTGAGTATGTAAAACATTGGATAAATTTAAAGAAAGTTTGGAACTCGAATTCATTTCTTAGAAGTATTTGGCATCAAAATAGAACTAGAAGCGCTGAAAGATTTAAGTACTGTGATGATTTTCAATCCCACAATTTACTATTCGACACTTTTTTTCAGTGAATAATAATACATTAATTTTTTTGTAGATTTTTAATCCGACCTGATTATTGGTGTAACCGTAGAGGTCGAATTAACCAATCATCACAATCAAATCTTAAACTATTTTAAGTGTGTAATAAATGCTGTAAATATGTGTTAAAGAATCATTAATTACAGGAATTTAAATATCACGTTTATCTTGCTAAGATTTTTTTCTAGATCTCTTTCTTCTTCGGTATAAAACTATTCACTCGTTAAACTAAGTTTGTCATTGGCATGATGCCAGTGAACGACTTTCTCAAAATTTAGAGCAAACTGAATTTGGTGAACAAAAAACTCTTCCTATCCATGAAAACTTTTTTGAGAAATATTCTATATCATAAAATTTATCTCAAATATTAGTTTTTTTGATTAAAAAAATCGACTAAAACAGAAAAAAAGATGTAGGTGTAATATTTAACATGTTACAACGATAGCTTTGGAAATTAAGTTATTTTAGTATCTAATAAAGGTAAAGGTTCCATGTGGTGTTTTCATAAAGAAGGCACAATTTCTTGATACAGGATCGAAACCAGACTTTGAGTTATGAAAACCCAGTCTTTTAACCATACCTTACTCACGCCCCCAAAGAATAAGGGATATAGGTTGCGACGCATTTTTTTGTCCCTTATATCATTAAATCGGTTCATAGTCAAAATTTCCTAAATCCAAACGTCTGAAACCAAAACGTTCGAAAACTAAAACGTCTGAAACCAAAACGTCTAGAAATCATAACCTCACAAAACGAGTATAATCCTCCATGCCTCTTTGATTTCTTATGTTTTCAAGTATTTCATGTCGAACTTATTTATCTGCTAACGAACTAAAGCTTTGCATAATTTCAACACGCTCTTACTCATCAAAGTTGGTAATATGTAGTTCCATCACTGGATTGTATTGTCTGAAACTTTTATTTAAAATTTTTCAATTTTGATATAAAATAAGCTTTTTAAATTATATTGAAAAGTTTTGTCCATATTTCAGTGTCCATAATTCTTTTATTTTAAAACTACACGATTTGAATGGAATTTAAGAGATTGGAATGAATTTTTGTCTATTCCAGTAAAAAGACATGTTTGATTATAGTGCATTTTTCCTTTAAATCTAAAATGTGTAAAGTTTTAAACTAAAAAACTAGAAATAAAATTTTTTTAAATAAAAAAAGTTTTGTGCTCAATTTTTCAGTTTTTTTCCTCAACAATTTTGATTCTCGAAAAAAAATGTTTTTTAGGGTTAAGATACTAATCTAATTTTTGGACCTTTTGATTTTCGGACGTTTTGGTTTCGGACGTTTTGGATTTCGGAAGTTTTGGATTTCGGAAGTTTTGGTTTCGGACGTTTTGAACAGGCACTATTAAATCTAACATAAATTTTCTAAAATACTATATGTGATAACAGAAGCTTTATGAAAAAATTAAGGGACAATATGTAATTAAAATATTGAACTCTTATATAATTAAAAAATTTAAGGCCAACAATTCAAAAAACGTTTTATTCCCAAAATAGTGTGTTGATTTCTATAAATTTTATTGCTTTAAACTTTTCATTCAAAGATATATAGAATGTATAGTTCATCGTATTTTGTCACAAAAGAATCCATGTTTGTGTAAACAAAAATAGGATAAAACTTTAAATGAAATACGTTTAAATTGACGAGAATTTTGAGATTTTTTCCACAAATTTACAACTTTACATATTAGTATATAATTAGACCTAATTGTATGTGATATATGTTACATTATTTTTTATGGAGATAAATTAATTAGCAACCTCACTAATTAAAAAGGCCTAATAATAAAATCTTTCAAAAGTTTGTGGAAGAAATCATGAAAATTAGTTTCTAAAAAAAATCTCTTTTCTTCGGATGCTTTAGAAGCATTTATTAATAAAAATAAATTTCTTTCTAAATGTGAAGTCCTTTCAGTTTCTATACTTTATGATTTTGATTATTTCAAGATAATTTTTTTTTCATAACAAAACACTACTCTAAAAGTTTTCATTCTAGAATCTAGATGAATGAATTCCACTTAGAAGAAACTTTTTCCTTTTTATATTTTTCCGTTTGGACAAATTTTTCTTTTTAGAATTTTAGTATTGTTAATATCAGCTTTTGTATTCACTAACTAACTAACCAACTGACTGACTAACTAGCTTCTTTCTTCAATCTAAAATTCATCCAAACGGAATGCTTTTTCGTCTTTTGAAATCGGCCATCCAGAATTCGTCGATTTCAGATTCGTTCATCTTGGATGGCAGGTTTTAAAGTTTAAAGTTTAAACGAACTTGAAAAATTTGTATTCAGTGTTGTAGAAAACCTTTTATTTTGGAAAATTTGGCTGGGATTATAGTTGAATCGCTATATACTTTTGAATTTTCATAATCAGCTCTGAACTCCGAATAAATTAAACTTCATACTACCTTATTTTTACCATGTATCCAATGGTGATATCAAGAAATGGATCTGTCTATATTTCGATGCAAAGTAAAATAGCATTTACATATCTGTTTTTGAGTATGATCCTCAACACGCATACAATATAGTAGTCCCTCTTATAGTATAAATAACAGAGGCATTTTTCTCATAGTTTTTGCTGTTAAAAACAGAGTGCTATACAATTCCTTTTCAGTTGTTATTTGCCGCAAAAATTTCAAGAGAACAAAATACTTGGAGTAAAAAGCATTTTATTTTATTGTGACATTCAATAATATCAATTGAATAAACGAATTCTACTAAATCACCTTATGCTGAAACAATTGTGGTTTGATGGGTTGATTATTATTAGAAGAAATAAAATCTTTGCAAATAAAGAGAAAAAAATAAATTTGGAGAAAGAGTAAACTAAGAAATATAAAAGAGATCATCGAATGGTGTATTCATCGTATGATACTAATAATAATATCTTTATTTTCAAAAGTTTCACAAATAGGAATCATAGGTAGTGTAAACAATTTGTGAATCAATATATAATTGATAAGCGCGATAAAAATATGAGAAAACACAAGAATGAAGCCGCTAGAAGATGCCAACCAGGTAATAAAATAATTTTACTAAAAACAAAAAAAAGGATATAAGGATACACAATAGGGTAAGTTTTGTATGATAAAGTTTATTAATACTGATATATTATATTATTTAGATTATATGAGATAAGGAAAGATTAAGAGAAAAGCAAGTATGTACACAATGTTGATAATATCAGAAATAAAGACTAGAGCTGGCCGGTAAACATATAATTATATTTCCTACGCACATAGCAATTCGATATAGGGCATTCAGAATAGAAAAGTTTGAGTTAAGATAGTTAGATACAACCACTTTTGGAACTGTTTAAAAGGTATGGGCTTCAGAATTGTTGATAAAGAAAGAATACTTATAAGATATTTACTTTTTTTTTATTTTAATTTCTTTTAATGCATCAGGAAAAACAATTCTGTGAAATGCATGAATACCATAATGGCGAAAGATATGTGGTTTTGAACTTTTTTTAAATCATAGAATGACAATCCAAAAACATCATCACTACGACTACCTTTCAAACTTTTAAATGACAAGAGAACATCATTTAGAGACATTGAAGAACGCTTTGGTTCAAAAAGGTTAGCATCCGCATACAAGCCATTATTTGGATTTAAATCATTCATAAAATTGTTACTGAACAAATAGCAAACTACAAGGTCATCTGTCTGTCATCAAGGTTCCATTAGGTTTATACGAAAAGAAATACGTTTGTATTTGGCTTTTGCATAAGTATTAACAACTTTACAAGTAAATTTGCTATTCCTATTATCATTTAATGATTTTTCAAAGTACTGTTTTCCACATGCTTAGTCAAAACTTCTCTTCATTTCTTAAAGACAAAACAATTGTTCTTAATTCATCAATTTTTGCTTTCTTCCACATGTGATATTTTTTATTCTTCTTTTTAATCAATTCCAGAAGCCTAATATTAGCCCATGCTTCCTTTTTCTTTTTATAGTAACATTTGGATGAATCTTAATTAAAAGATTTTTGAAATTAGAGAGTTTATATTTTCAATAAAAATAGATGTGGTTTTTCAAGTTTAAGGGATAATGTTTTCCAATCATAATTAGCAGCAAGGTTAACAAATTTAGTCCCATCAAAAAAGGATATATTCTTGATTTTATGGGAAGATGTAAGCTTCAGAGATACCCAAATAGGAAAATGGTCAAAATTAGTAGTGTTCAATACATAAGATAAATATTCAAACTGATTGTTTGGTATAAATACTTTGTCATAAAGAGTGTAAATATCAGGGCGGGTAGGAGGGGTTATCGTGGAAAGAAATGAGTTTCAAACTAAGAGTATGAAAATTTTTGCAACAGAAGTTCTATTTTTAACATTTAAGAGATTAAAGTTAAAGTCTCCAAGCAAAATATTTATTGAACTACTAGCAGCTTGTTTAATAATATTCAAGGTGTTGATTAAAAGATTCTATTTTATCGGGAACAGTAGAAGGAAGACGGTAGGGCGATGGAATCTTTCAGATTTATTATTTTTTTAATTGGGATAGAGTTTAATTCTTGTTAAAATTCTTTAGTCTTCGCGATTTTCATCTTTATTTGAAACAATTATTTGACTTTTAGGTTTTTCGGATAATACATATGAGTAGGAAGGTTTTTTTATCACTAAATTTATGTGTTGTATTTTCTTCCAAAAGTTTCGATTTCTTCGTAAGAACATCTCTACTTTGGAATTTATATCATTTAAGGTTTCAGAGATATTTAAGAATTGTTTTTCAGCATTTGTCGAGTTGTTACAGACGCGTGCAGACTGCAGAGTTAGAGATACAGATCCATTTTTTTCCAAGAGCATAAAAGTTATCTATCACATTAAAACTTTCATTCAAATTAGGGCAAGAGTAGCAAAACCAAAGGTCACATAAATAACAATGTGCCATACTCTACAGGGTGAGTTTTCACATAAAGAACAAGACCAGGAGCTATTAGAAGATTTATTTTTCATTGGCAAGTAGCAATTACAAAAGGAAATAAAGTTTTTTAAAAATAAAAAAGTTTATAAATCTCCATTTTTAAGACAATACAAAACTTTATAAAATATAAAAATCAATTCTTAGTTATGGAAAAATAAATTGATCTCCATTATAGACTTGAATTGAGAAACAAGCAAAAAAAGATTGGTTCTAGCTATGTTAATTTCTTATTGATTTCGAATATTTTGATTCCAGGTAAGTTAATTCCCAGTATTCATAATTTCATGTTGTTTGATTCCAACTTATTAATGAAATAATAATGAGCCTCTGGACATTTTTTTCAGTACTTATCGCTTGTAAATTTATTTTGTAAGCAAATGGTCTATTGGCTTATTTATCCAAATAGGAGTTTATTTCAATAACACCATTAAAATAAAAAAGTCTTTGTACGGAAACGATATGTATTAAAAATACTACAAAAAATTGGTAGACAAAGAATACTTATAAAAAGAGGAAATGCTAGTTTTAATAATGAAAAATCGTTGCAACCGTTTCGGGCTTATTTATCCGAATAGATATGCTCAGTCGGGAATCAACTTACCGGGAACAAAAAACAGCGAATCAACATACCGGTCACCATTGTATATAATACAAGAAATTAGTTGAATATTAGAGGGCCGGGTTAGGCGAGAGTCTCTTCTTGTATCATCGAATCGTAGCGAGCTTTTCATGTCTAAACCATTTTCCAGGCATGGTAGCACTGAAGACAGGTTGTCTATGTCTTTTTGACCAAAGATCATTGGATTAAGGATAATGCGCTTTATAAGCAAACCATAAAAAGCCTGAATTTCTATTTTGTCAAAAGAATCCCATTTTTTTATTCGTTAAATTAAGATTTTAGCAATTGTTATGTTTTCTAGAATAAATATTTAGGACACTTCAAACAATTCTTTGCAAGCATAAAGGATTTTATTTCTTTTCTTTGCGTTTATTTTATGATTCATTCTGAAGGTCCTATTTTGAAAATGTTGGCTTACACATGTCCATCAGAAATAATAAAAAAAAGCTCGCCAGATTCTTCCAACAGGTGCATAGCAAATACAGTCGCCACCACTAGTATTTTTTGCAAGAAAATTATACATAAATCTTCAGAACCATTTACATTCGTGTCAAATCCACATCTTGTAAAAAAATGTATCAGAAGAAACAAAAAATTAAGTAAAATACTTTGCCTTATCTTTTTAATTATCTACACAAAACAACAAGTCAATTTATATAGAAACAGGGGCGTATTCAGGGGGTGGAGCATTTGGCCCTACCGCCTTCCTTAAAATGAAGTATCGATCTTTTATACAAGTTTGCCTTGCAGTTTATCTGAAATGCTTATTTTGTAAATAGAAGTATATTAGAAATTCAATGCAATAGACCAATTATCTTTTAAAAGTACAACTTATTAATAATAACCACCCAAATTAACCTCGTTAAAATTTTTAAAATCTCCTCCCTCTCCAAAATAATTTTTCTGAATGGGCCACTGTATAGTGACGATTATAAATGAAAAATTTTGTTAAAATTAAGGGCATTAGCTATTAAGGATTATGAAAATGAAATAATCTAAAAGAGGGCACATGGGTAAAAAAATCGTTTTAAAGATTCAAAAAATATGGTAAGAATTTTCCTCATATATTGGGTTTATTTTTTAAATTTAAAGGTCAGTGTTGAATAACAACTTAAAATTATAAAACCGGTCAGCAGAAAAAGATATTTTGTTTCAACACTTGATGGTTTTATTGAGCGACATTTTTTCCGTCTCCTAGAGAAATTTTAAATTTCCTCTCCAGATCCACCACATCCGAATGATTCATCTTTTGCACATATCTCACAGGTCAAGTTTTTTCGATTGCGAGTTCATATTTTTGATAGTTAATTCCTTTCCATATATTTTTAAAAATTAGTTTCGCGCGTTTTTTAAGGAAATTTCCATCAATATGTCAGTTCAAAATGAGTTAAAATCACTATGGTATATAAAGTTGAAAAAGATTTACAAAGGATGTAGAGCCTGAACCAATTTTTAGAAAAGAAGCCACTCTTCAGAAAGCATTTCAATCGAGGCAATTATGCCTAGGCCTTTATCAATAGACTTTTAAGGATAATAAAACGATCAACCATATAAAGATGATTGGTCCAATAAATTCTACAATCTCAAATTAATTCTATCACTTTACCAACAAATTGTTGTAAACTTTTAGAATTGGCAACGTTTTTGTGGTGAAGAGTATGGCAGCCCTTCAGCCCCACCCTTCTTTTATAAAGATAAATAGATGCCTTTAAAAAGGAGGTGAATTGTACCCCCTACCTAAAAAGTAAATTATCCAAAATACTTTGTCGTTTGCCAAAATTTTAGATTGCCTATACTTATTGTGAATTACACTGCTCACGTTGATCACCCTTGGTCTAGACTAGACAGACACTCAGCGTATTTAATATGGAATAGAAAGGAGTTTTAGAGATATGAATTTCTTTATGTCCCTCACTTTCGTCAGCATTCTCCAAATCTCTGCGAAAAGAAGGCCACGCAATTTTGTTCTTCATTAAATCTCTCTCTAAATTTAACACCAAGAATGTGGTTGTATTTTGGTACAGTGCTTGGCAAGGTTGAAGAGTGACATACAAAAATATACATTGTGAGTATTTGCGTGATCTTTTGTAGTCGTTTAAGTTTCCACAAAGTTTTTCTTATATTCATTTGTACATTACTAATTTGTGAGATCGGGCAGCTAATTTAATACACTGTTCATTTTCAGTGTAGTTAGACAAAGCGCAACTATCAAAGATTAGCAAACGTATTGATTTTGAAAAGCAAGGCATCCAGGAGCTAAGCAGCGTTCAAACAATTAATTATTTATAGACCATATTTAATATGATTTGGAAACTCTTTATGAAGAAAATTTCACCTCATGAAAGTCATGATATAATTAATTATTGAAGATATATGGAACTGAAAACAAAAGATAATATCTCCTAATATATGGCAAAACTGTGTCAAGCGGTATTTATTAAAAGCCATTATATTGAAAATGCAGGAAATGTTTACGTCAGATCTTTTGTCTAACACCCAAAATATAAACTTTAAACGTTAGATTAAATATGTATGCATGAATTATCAAGAGAGTAATAGAAGGCAAAATATTTGTAGGATGTAATTTATGCTTATGTTTAATTAATACTAAGATAGATGTTTTTTAGTATCTATCAGTATGGCTTTCTTTCATTAACCCATTTAGAAGCAATGTTTCAAAGGGAAAACTGACGATTTCAGTAATTCATATTTAATTCGATTTCGTCTACGTTTCCTTTGGAAACATTGGTACTAACTGGGTTAAAGTTGTTTATAAAACAGTAAATAGCTTTTTCGCATTATTGGCAGCTCATTTTTAAAATTTTCAGTATTTTTGTAAGTCAGAAACATTACAAATTTGGGTGAAGACTCAACCGATTTAAAATAATTTAATTAAGCATTTTAGCCTAAGGATTTCTCCCTATGAAGTAAAGATGGCCATAATGAAACACCTTCAAACTTTTTCAAAATAATTCCAAAATCATTAGTGTTTCGTATTGAAGAAAAGCATTGGCATCTTTATATCGCAAGAATATATATCGCCAAGTCAATTATTTGAAGGTGAGACATCTAAGTTAGAAAAGCTATAGCACTTTTATTAAAAAAATCTTGAAAGAAATGATCGAAGAATAAAAGCAATCTGTTAATTCTAATGTGCCATTTCTTACATTAGGGGGGGGGGGGGGGTGGGGGTTTTTTGTTTTTTCCCTCCCCCTACCCCCCCCTTCCAATTTTTTTTTTTTTTTTGGTTGTAGTTTTCTTTCTCCCCACCCCCTTCCTCCCTCTTTCTTTTTTTGGGGAGAATATTGGGCAAATAACTCCCCCCCCAACTTTTTTAAATAAGAGTGAGTGTGTGTTTTTATATAAAAAATATGTGTGGATTATAATATAGAATGAAAATTATTAAAATATAATATAATATAAGATAAAAAAAAAAAAAAAAAAGCAGACTTTCGAATCAAAACATCATGCCAAGATGCTCTGAAATTCCTATCGAACATATTTTACAGACGATGCGTGAGAGCTATATAATAATAATCCATTACTTCAATATGCACAGTAAGCAATGTTTATCACAGTGTCTCCTCTTTGTAGTATTTTTGAGGAAACACATGTTGATGATCCACTGGATTTTCCCATCTTCTGTCACAGTGATTCTATTTCTCTTTCTGTCTCCTCTATTTTTCTCTTCCGCTTTCTCTTCTAAAACTCAATCATTCACTCAAGCTCTCTTCTTTCATTCAAGCCCTCTTCTCTTGTTAAGCTCTCCTATCTCATTCAGCTCTTCTCTCCGGTGACGTAGCTAGCCTGGGGCATGAGGGGCCGTGCCCCTCTCCCCATGTACCTCATGATGCCCCCATGCAACTTATGCGATATCAGTTTTTGAAAATTTCTCCAATGAAAGGATCAAAAAAGTATAAATAATGTTTCGCAAGTTTTTTGTTTTTAAATTGTGCCCCTTCTATTAACTTTTTTTTGGATACAACTGCTTCTGTCTAATTTGCATTTAGAGTTAAATTAAAATAGTTTTCAATCGTTACAATTTTATATCAATGAGTATTGTTAGACTAGCGCTAAGAATTTTTTTTCAACAAAAGTCATTTATCACTACGTTTGCTACATTTGGAAACTTTAATTTTTTCAATAGTTATTTGGGAATGAATATTTTGACTCTATTCAGTTTAAAAGCAAAAATACTATATTTGCTTAGCAGAGATATTTTTTATAATGTTCGATTGTTAAATTTTATAAGTAACACTGTACATAATCAAATCCTTTTTTTAAGAAAATTTGTTGATTATTATAATAAAAATATAATATCGAAACAAAATGTTTCAGTCATTAAAAATGTACTTGTATTTATGACAGCTGTCAGAATTTTATTTGTAGACAGAAATATTCAAAAAAACGCAATGATTTTCTTTTCTCGTATACTTTGATTTACGTTAGTTTGGTCCTCGGACATTTCACCTCATTATTTTCATAAGATAGTTCGTCCCATGGACAATTCACCCATTCTTTTTATAAGACAGTTTGTCCCATGGACAATTCGCGCTATTATTTTCATAAGACATTTTGTTTCATGGACAATTCGCCCAGTTATTTTCATAAGACATTTTGTCTCATGGACAATTCTAAAAAATTAAGAGATAAAATGAATAATTTGAAATAATTTAATAGAGTTCATGGGGGCACCATGAGGTACATAGGAGTGTGGGCACGACCCCTCATGCCCCAGCCTAGCTACGTCACTGGAGAGAAGAGAGCTGAAAGATAGGAGAGCTTAACAAGAGAAGAGGGCTTGAATGAAAGAAGAGAGCTTGAGTGAATGATTGAGTTTTAGCATAGAAAGAGAAAAACAGAGGAGACAGAAAAGGAAATAGAATCACTGTGACAGATGAGAATAAACAAGAATATAAAATTTTTTAATAATTTTACACATATAATAAGCAAAGATGGATGAAACTAATAGCCTATGAGACAATTTGTCAGGGGGTAAATTGTCTATTGGGCTAAATGTCTGTCGACCGTTAGTTTAAATAATTTTTTAATTATAAATACTTAAACGTTGGCTTTTGCTGCTTATAAAAACATGAAAATATCAAATAAACTCTAATTCTTTATGCCTCCTATTATTTTGAAATTATTCTGAGAACAGACGGTTCCATTTTAAAATAGTTTATTTTGTTTCTTTTCCCTCTTATGTTAATTATTTAACAAATTTTTCAATTTTGAGTAAAAGGTAAGATGCAACGGGTGTATTTCCATTGACAAGGCACTAATGTACCGCTTATGTCAAACTATGAACAAATTCGTATCGATAAGGAATCGAATCCAGGGGCTTCCGCTCTGAGTCCATCATCTCAACTAACCTGTCATGCCACCCATAGAGTATGCTGTAGGGGATACGTCAAATTAGTTTTCAAAAAATTTAAGTTATGTGCTCTAAAATTTTTTTGTTTTTGTTGAAGCTCTATAACTTTTTCTGATAGACTTTTTTTCCTTAAAAGTTATTATAAAAGGCAAATCATTGCAAAATGTTAAAAGTTATTTTACTTTTTGTAGCTTGTATCAATTTAGTTTTTAAACTATTTTTGAATGATGCTGAGTAAAATGAAAAAATGCGATCTTAATTTTTTGTTTGCACAATTATAACTTCATTTTATACCCTTGCCTCTGAATCAATCACATTTTTTCATATAAACATCGCAGGGTGTCTAGTAGACTCTTTGCCTTTAGACTACATTCACTCATATAAAACTATCCAACCTCCAGTTATTTGTTTTCTCTATGAATCAAATATTTCATCAATTCCTGTAATGTGCCTGGTAGACTACTTCATTTTTCAAATGAAAAGCCTATTCCACCCCCTAACAATTTTGGATTTTTTTAAACTAGTGTATATTCGATGGTTGTAGGTAAAAATGCCCCCAGAAAAAATGCCTCCGAAATAAATGCCCCCAATTAAAAGGTAGGAAGTTAGAAGGAAAGTTTACTTTTAAATTTTAAATGTTTTAGATGAAAAGTTAACTTTTTTTTTACAAAAAATCTTTATTTGACATATCTTTTCTAAAAAAAAATTTTTTTTTAATTTTATTTAATAATTTTTTGAATTTTTTTGTGTTGGGGCATTTTTTTCTAATTTTAAATTGGGGCATTTTTTCCTACTTTTTAATTGGGGGCATTTTTTCTGCGCACCATATTCGATATGCAAATTTAATTAAAATATTTTCGCTGGAAGTATAGTATTTAAATTCACCCATTTTGTAAAAAAAAATATAAAGTAGTCTTATAAATTTAGGACTTTAGGTATGCGCTGAATACACTCTATTTTAAAGGATTGCTTGAATATTTGGTCTCCTGTGGTATTTCCAGACCACTAATTTTGAAAATTGCAACAAAAAAATTTCGCCCCCTCAATAATTTTGAGGATGTGCGCCCCTGATTTGAAGCAATAAATCACGATGGTAGTTTGTGATGAAAACAATTTTACAGTTCGAAGATTAAATCAATACAAATAACTAATTAACTAAAATTAATTGACAAATTACCGGAAAACAGTTATTTACTGAAGAATTAATGTATGTTATCCTAAATATCATTAGTTTGAAATTCATTAAAAGAGATTTTGCGTTTTAAAAGCGTCAATAAGTTTGGTTAGATTCTGGGTTTTGATCCAGCATCAAGCTCCTTTCGTCATAGTTCGATGCAAGTATGTCTTGTCGATGAAAGCACTCCACAGTAGCTTTAGCTTAAAAGAGGAGATGTTTAAAAGCTAAGTCGAGATGATAATTAAAAAATTTTTTATGTTATAACTAACTTATCCTAATTACTGTTAACTAATAAACAACCAACAAAAACGACTTAACTGAACATGTAAAATATTAATGGCTAAGTTGAAAATACTCTTCGTGTATCAATCAAACCGTCTATCTACACATCGATCTTTCGCTACTTTTTCAAAAGTGCTCACAATTAAGGTAATTCTAATTTCTTTCTAGAAAAAAGTTTCCAACTCGAGAAGTAGCAATGGAGATCTCATAATCGAAGCTGTTAACAAAGCCATCACACACATCAAGTCTTCAAACAAAGACAAAGCTATCAACAAAAAAAGGGACTCCCTAGTCGATTACACTTGGCTTCAGGATTCAGCACTAAAAAATATCGAAGAGGATGAGGATTACGAACTCAACGACTTGGAGTACTCACAACTCATGTCAGAAACATCAGAAGTAATTTAACTTTTTTTCATTTCAACATCTTCCATCATTTCCTATACTTTTTACTTGCAACTTTCAACGCTCAAAAAATGCCTTTGTGAGGAATTATTTGTATATCTCGATCAACGCAATAGACAAAACACAGCTAAAATCAGATTTTACTTAGAATTGTGCATGCAAGGCATATTGTAATTATAAATTGTAAGTTCTCTTGTTAGATCATGACCACTAACCGAAGACTCTGTGAAAGAGACCTGTTTCGGCTATTGATTCAAACAATTTCCAATTAAAACGTGTTATTCTACGTTTCCAGAAATAACTTCTAATTCGTGGGTCTGATATACAGAAAGAATTTGTGATGAAAAAAAGGAAGAAATAAAAGAGAAACTAAATATATATTTATAAATGCTAAGGTTATGCTTCAAATTTCAAAAGTGTTGTCATTTTGGCTAAGAAGCACACGCCTTCTTTGGATGGAGAAGAAATTATTTAAGACATGTATCGAAAAATTTGGAAAATATCTTGGGAATGAAAGTGTGGAAAAAAAAGTAAAGGAAATTTCTCTTTTCAAACAAATAATTTCACAGGGAATAGAAGAACTTTCTTGTTATAAGCCATTTTCACTTTCTCTTTAACGCCAGAGTCGACTTTACAAAAATAAAATCGTCTGCATTTATCAAAGCTCTTTAATACAAATCTTCTGCTTTACATAATATATCGTCTGATTATTCCGGTCGTAACGGGTTAAGTGCGTCTAAAAAAATTTTATGATATTTTTTTAAAAACACTATCTGAATAATAAAGTATTGCGTAAAGAAAAAGAACAAAAATAAAATAAGTACTTTTTATTTTATAATTTAAAAGAGTAAAAAAAAATGTTTTGATAAGAATTTAGAATTGACTTTGATCTTAGTAAAACTTAAATAAAATGTTTATTTTGAAAGCTAAATTTTTGACACTTAAAGGGAAAAGGTATACTATTGAGCAATTGAAAGATCGTGTTTGCTTCTTCTATTTTTCTTTAGCATTAGCGATTCTTTTGATATATGTGATGTAGCGAAGTTAAAATTTTTATTGGAGGAATGCTTTTTAATCTCTCCAGAAGTTTTCAGTGTGCTTGAATCACTTCATGAAAAAATGAAATGAACCGAAATATTTGAAGAAGAAGTCATGTACAGAAAATCAAAACTTAGAAGCTCAACATTGTTTGAACAGAGGGAGCACCATAAATGGTAGGTAGATTTGCTGGGACTGTAACTTTACTGGAAAAAAACGTATATGTCGATATAATAAAACATCATGGAATCAAAATTCGTGTGCAAAAAAACATTAAATTTGAAGAATATTATCATGCCAGTTGAACAGGGTGTGAGTACAATTAAAGCTAAAGTTTTACACGGAAGAGAGTTCATTGAGTATTATGATTCATTGAATATGATATATGATCGGTCATGTTTTTCTTTTTTTTTAAGTACGATTGCTTTCTAGAAAATTTTGTAAACTAAGTAACAGTATTCCTAATTTTTATATTCAAAAATGAGTTGCATTCGTAGCAAGCTCTTTTATCTGATGAAAAATGCTTGTTTGATTTATTCTTTTTAGTTAATGTTTTACTAACCAACTTAACCTATATATATATATATCTTTATAATTCTTTTTCCTCTAAAAGAGGCAGTCTTTTGCAACCTGGTCAGGATTCATTCATCACTTATCCTTTTTACAAATTTAAAACCGCATTTAAAATGAAATATCTATTTCGATATTATTAACTTAAATCTAATAATCATATCATAGCGCATTAAAGCCCGCATAACGCAAAATGTAATTGGTTCTTTTCAATAAATTTTAAAAAAACTTAACACGAGTTCAATTTCTGACAAAGATGTGTTTTCCAAATATTGTGACATTAATTTATGACAGAATTTGTATAGCTCAAAGCTACTCGGTAAGAACAAAACATATATACTTAATTTATTTCTAAAACGTTAGATCAAATTGAACTTGAAAAGTTTAAAAAGTCTAAATATTCCTGTAAATAAACTTTTATGTAGATATGAACTGTTAATTCAGATTCAGAAGTGGGAACTAGTTAAAGTGTATACTTTTAGTTTGTACAAGATTTAACAAAGTTTTTAAATGAAAAAGTCTCAACAAAAAATTCTTTACACTTTTTCTTAATTTTTTTTATTGATCTTGTATTTTATAGCCTATATAAGGGCATATAAACGATGAACAAATATAGTATACATTTTTTCTAAAATAAATCTATATAAAAACAACTAAAATAAGACTAATTTTTAAACATATGAAGAACGTGTATTCCTGTTTGATGTATCAATAATGATGAAAAAAGGTTTCTCAAAAAGAAATTCTTGCCGTTAAGCTTACTAAAGGCATTTGTGTCTACATTTAATTTAGTTAGTAATTTATTTAAGTAGTTTGTATACTTTATTTAGTTCCGTGGTTAACTTTCTAGTTACTAACCCATATTAATTTACATACACTTTTTTTATATAAGCAACTCCATTATCTGGATCATGCCTAGGTTGCTAAGGGTGACGCGCCTTCTCAGAGCTCAAGTTGCTCAGAATTATTTTTCTATTTACTTAAAAGATTTTTATTAAATTATATAAATCATATATTTATAATAAATTATAATATAAGATTATATTAAAAGAATTAAATTAACTCAAAATGAGTCCTATTTCTATTGAAAGGGAGAAATGAAGTCAAATTTTACAATTCTAAAAATTTAGCAAAAAATCCATATGATATGAGGCCTGACGTTTGCTAAGAAAGTTGCTTAATTTTTGACCTGATTTGAGACCGGAACCCTTAACAACTTAGTTGCTTATAAAAAAAAAAGGTGTATTTGACATTTTGATTTTAGTTGGTGGTTAATTAGATAGGTATTCAAATTACTTAGTTAATCATTTGTTTATTTCATCTTGTGAAAAATCTAAATAAAAAATATGGAAAAAATTTACTCACTAGATTAAGTTCGATTCTTCACACAATTTTCCAATATTTTCAGATGATCATAAAATAAGTCCTATGATAAAACGTAAACATAAATGAAAGCCCTCAAATTAAGAAAAGCGTAGAAATTTATTTACTCTGTTAACCGGTTATCGACCAGAGTTGACTTTACAAAAATTTGAATCGTCTGCGTTTATTAATGCTTTTTAATACAAATCTTCTGCTTTATACTAGATATCGTCTGATTATTCTGGTCGTTAACGGGTTAATCGAGCTTAGGTCATCATACACAAACAAGGTGCACTTGACAGTGCAAAACTACCCTTTCAACATAGACATGGGCTTTTTCAGCTGAAAGAAAAAAATGTCAAAATCTTGGTAACACGAAGACTATATGTGAATAATTTAGTGAACTTATTTATTTAAGCTAAATCAAGAAGAATTGAGTAGTGTTATCAGCCTCTTTAACTTAAAAGTGAAGACACAAGCATCGCCGGAGCAAGTTGTCAATATTGCTAGAAAGTCTATATCCGAAGTGTCTGGTAAAAAAAGAGAATCCATTCAAGATAACAACTCCATTAAAAAGTTGTACGAAAATACAAAAGAAAATTACAAAAAAAAGTTTTCCGTGTTCCCCAATTCAACAGTTGAAATAGAAAAATCTCCCAAAATTTCCAAAAGAAATAGCGTAGTTTAAAGAAATTATTTTTCACATTATATTTTAAAAATATTAATTGTTTTTCCATCAATTGTAAAAATAAAATATTACTAATCTTTTACCATGGACGTCAGTGCAACGCGTCAACCTACCTACAACTACACAACGGAGTAATTTTCACATATGTAGACTAAAAATTGTTAAAATTTCTTCATCTTTCTACAACTATCGCTCCGTTTTCATGTGTTTGAATAAATTTCACATTTAACCAGGAAAACATACACTAACCAGAGTAGGATCCAGGATTATCAATTTAGAAGGGCGTGTTCTTCGGTTTGTTCCATTTTTACGGGCTTACCAATTTTAGAGGAGATGTGCGCCCTTCAAGAGACCCTGTGGAAGCATTCTTGTTAATGTCTTTTAGAATGTTCTAACTTGTGTCCGACTTATTTTGCTGGTGAAACTTCGTATAAGTCAAGCTCTGAAAATCAGTCCTTCCATTGTTACCCGGCAGGATTTTTGAGAACAGATTTCCTTATGGCAGAAATTTTTGCTTCTAATATTAATCCGTCAGTCTAGAAGATGCGTTATTTTTTTGAAAAATTGAATGTAACGGAAAAAACAGCTTGACTTGTATATATCTATCATTAATAATAATTCATTACAAAAACGAAAATATTTACGATAAAAAAGTTTTCGATTGTAAAGGACACACGTATTTATAACAGCTTAAAGTTAAAGGCAATAAGCACTATTACAAAGATTCCCATTTTTTAAATCGTAAATGTGCTATTTAGTATTTTCTCAAATTCCCGCAAATTGATGTAAATGCAGCTTTTAGTAAATTGGAACATTAAAATGTAAGTATACTTAGAATGTATTCAAATTCCATTTGAACTGAATTAGCTAAATTGACTTATACTTGTTTTTTTGTAAAATTATGTTAGGTATAACAAATGATTTTTTATAAAGCTTTCGATTCCTCATCTAAAATATAAAGCTAGGTTTAATTAGAGAACGTGCCAGAAATTATAATTAAACATATGCGAAAAATCATTGGTAAAAAAATATAAGATAATTCAACTCTGAAAATAAATATCTTTATAAATATAAATAATATTTTTAATAGAAGTTAACAATTTTGATTTTATTAGAAAAAAAATAAGGGATATATTTCAAATCGGTACAATATGCCTGTACTACATGAGCTTATCTAACGGGGGCAACTAGTAGGAGTAATGGTTTGTTCTGTTGAGTTTGACATATGCAAAAAATAAAAAAAGTAAAGGGTGAAAAGGAACGGAAAATTAATTAACTTTGGCTTACTTTATTTGTTTTCTCATCACTTGAAAAAGGGTTCTCGTGAATACGAAATAAATTGTTATGTAGAATTAATTTCTTGCTCCTTTAATCCTTTGTTTTCCTTATTTTTTACAAAAAAATCTAAAGAAATGATAAAAAATGCCCCACTTCCAATTAAATTTTATCGCACTGGTATTTATTTAAATAACTTTTTGGAAGTCTATATTAAAAATTATTGACATATTTAGTGTACGCCCATGTCAACTATGTTAAATAATTTTAGCATTGAACAAATTTTTCAAGCATAGGTCTTCAAAAAGTAGAGGGAACATGGAATGGCTGTTGCTATCAGTACGATTTAGCCATGTTCTTGCGATTGAGAAGTGAGGTACAAAATATTGCTTTATGAGCATAAAAATAAACTCTTATAACATGGCAGTTCATTTCGAGACCCATTGATCTAAAAATCGCCTCTACATCATGTCTCTACTCTACGCGCTCACTATAGATGATATTCCCTTCAAATGGATTTCATTTCCGCTCAAGGCCTACCAAAGTATCGAATTATTGTTATTCAAGCGACCTAAAATGGAAAAGTTTTTCTCCTTGGTCCATTCGGTGCCTGGTCAAAACGTCCGAAACCGAAACGTCCGAAAACCAAAACGCCCGAAACCAAAAAGTCCGAAAATTAGATTAACAGTATCTGAACCCTAAAAACATTTTTTTCGAGAATCAAAATTGTTGAGGAAAAAAACTGAAAAATTGAGCACAAAACTTTTTTTATACAATCCAGTGATTGAACTACATATTACCAACTTTGATGAGTAAGAGTGTGTTGAAATTATGCAAAGCTTTAGTTCATTATTATCAGATAGATAAGTTCGACATGAAATACTTGAAAACATAAGAAATCGAACAGGCATGAAGAGTTATACTAAAAAATTTCGTTTTGTGAGGTTATGATTTCTAGACGTTTTTGTTTTCGCACCTTTTGGTTTCGGACATTTTAGTTTTAGGACGTTTTGGATTTCGGACGTTTTAACTATGAACCGTCCATTCACATAACTTATGATCTATAAAAAACCTATCAGCGCAAATCCCAATAATTAAAGTCAACTAATCTTTTGACAATTTCAGTACCACTAAAGTAATTTTTATTTGCTAACTTTGCTATGTATATCTCGGGGACTAAAACATAAAAAAGTCTAGAATCAGCTAAGAAAAATAGGGTATAAAAATGTATCACATAAACGATTCTATACCATATATACCCTGTTTTTATTATTTTTAATTTTTTATTTATCCTGTTTCGCATATTAAAAGCCATGGCTTGAATCAAATTTTTTCTCAAAAAATTGAACATAGCAGGAGGATTACTTGTATTCAAATGAGAGAACAAATTATTGAGTCTAAGCATTATATCAAAAAGGAATAAATTGTAGAAGTTTATTATCAAAAATAACTAAACAAATTTATTCAAAAACTGTTTTTTCAGACTCTGCATCGTCTGCTTCAATTGACATGTTATTTAATTTTCAAAAAAAGTGTCAATCGCTTATATCAGAAAGATGGCATATATTTTTATTTTAAAAAAAATGAGCATGGCTTATACTGGGAGGATGACTTGTAATATCCCAAGAACGGTAGATAGAAATTTTATGTATAAATTCTTTTACAAGTATATTTTTCTCCTTTTTAAAATTTAGTTTTGAAAAAAATCGTTAAATATGCTTTGGTTTGACTTAATTTTATACACACACACACTGAAATTTATTAAAAATGAGTAAAAATAAATTTGTAAAACATTTATACCCAAAATTTTTAAGTAATTAAAAAAGTAAAATTTGGCATTATATAAAATTAAAAAATTATAAAAAAAAGTTCACTTTTCGAAAAAAAAATATAAAATAAAAACTTTTTAATGAGTTTAAAAGTTATAAATTATAGCGTAAATATATAAAAATTGTAATAATTTATTTGTCTATGAATTTACCACCCATCCATAAATTTGTCTGTCAATGAATTTACCTTCGACCAATTTACTTATCACGGAAATTTGTAAGGGCGAAAAATAAAATAGTGAAAAGAAATACATCAATCAAGATATGGGAAAAAAAGTTTAAAATGAAGATCAGAAACAAATAAATACGGAAGCGATTCATACGCAATCTCTTTTGACTAAAAAAGAACAATAAAAGATATGGTGAATATTAATAGAATTTAGACCAGTGGTTCTCAACCACTAATTTTGCGGCCCGCATAGCAAAGTTGCCGAAAAATAGGCTATAGCAATAACAGGATTTTTGATCTTTTGTTGTTGTAAAGTAATTTTTATCTATGATCTGCCCTTAAATATCATCTACACACCATGTCCATGTGTCTATGGCAGTGGCAGATTTAGAGGGTGCAAACGGATAATCGCAATTTTTGAGTATATCAATTTTTGTTTTCTTACGGCCTTGTAGTGCAATGTTGGTTCTTAATTTCCTTTGTTAAAAAAAGGTTGAGAACCACTGATTTAAACAATAAAAGTGAACTAAAAACAAGCAATTGCTGTGTTGACTTTCTACAAAATAAAGAAAGAAAAGAGAAATTTTAAATAAAAAATGGATATTGCAAATTATCATAGGTAATAGTCTCTGATGCCATCTTGAGAGACAATAAAATCTGCAAAACAGCAACCAAGAGTATTTGGAGATTTTGTGGGATGAGCTGAGAACTTATTCTGCGAAGCCTGCTGAAAGTGGACGGAGAGTGCCGACATCTGCGCACACAACTCGCCCAAGTGGGGACGAACAAAGGTGACGCCGCTTTTTTCTTCTTGGCTCCTGATGTCCTGGTTCACGACGATAACGGCGACATTGCCAGAATACGCTAACTTATTGAGTAAATGGCCGATTTTAGTAAGGAAAGTAACTCTGTCTTTGTAGTGCAAATCAATCGATTTGAAAGGAAAAGAAATGCTGTCCAAAATGATTAGACCTATGTTATTCTCGGAGACAAAAGTATCTTCTTGAAGTAGGACTAGTACACTGAGAAGCTCGTAAACGCTTTTACATCTAAGCAGGTGAATGTTGGAGAGATAGTCTTGCCCACTTTTGCTCTGAATCCTTTCAACGGTCAAAGTTGATGTGACATTTTGACTTTTAGCGAGCACCTTACAGAAAGCAGGCATAGCGGTAGCAAAGTCCAGCAATCTGCTCGCTCGAAAGCTTCCTTCCGTGTCTATGTAAACGCAGCTTTTTCCCACACCCCTTAACTCACAGGGTATCTGAACGTTGACTGCCATTTGATAGCAGAACTGGCTTTTCGCACTACCGGAAGAGCCCCAAATTTGGGATACAAAGCCTAGGCGTAGACCCCCATTTCCAAATAAACGATCCAAGTCTTTGCTACACGTCACAATAGCGTTGGACTCATTTTCAAGCTTTAGTAATTCGAGACAACTTACGCCATTCTTTAACAACAAATATTCCAATCGAGACTTTCCCATAAAAAATTTAGACCTTAATTAATTATGAACATTCTTGAAGTTTTGTGCACAAATTAAATAAGATTTACTTCAAGGTCTTTGCATGCAAAAAATTAAGTAAATCAAAATTGCGTATTTACTGCATATACATTATAAAATAACATATATTGTGTTTAAATATTTAACAAATTCAACTACTCCACTGAAAAAGCTATTTAACAAACGAGTTAGGTGTCGCGGGGTGCTTTCATCAAGAATGCGCAATTTCGCAGCTTGTGTCGCATATTGAAAAAAGAAGGTTTGATGCTGGACCGATCGCAAAGCCTCGTGATATCGAAGCCGAGCATCCATACAACCCCTTACCCATGACCTCTTTTTTAAACGAGTTATCTAACTAGGAAACTTTTTGACTGATTAAATACTTCAAAAGTAAAAGACAATTAAGTTAAATATTTGAGTATATCTGATAGGTTGTGATACGATATTATGCTGGAAATTTTCATTTATGAAAATACCAAAGAACTCCATAAAATCCCGTTCCCCTGTTCTAAGCAAAGTAAGTTCGTTCTAAGCTAAGGCATTCTATAGAATGTATGGGGCGTATACAACCTCAAACACATTCAGAAAAGTAAAAGGAGCCAAAGGTGTTCAAAATATTTATTACAATATGATAATGAATTGTGACATTACATATTTTTTAAGACAAAGACCTTTCATATTTTAACATTTTGTTTTACAATTACATTTTAAAAAGGCGTGCATGTTACCTCTGGATTGTAAATGGAAATTGATCTTAATGCCTTAAATATTTATTCTTCCAGTTACAGATTGGATTCTTAGGATCCTCGCATTTAACTCTTTTAAGCTCGGAATTTTGTTCGTACTAGTAGAGATCATCTTCGTGATAAGCGAATAACAGGAAGTAAATCGCCTCTACTTATGTCAACGTCAGAAACAGTGACACGCACAGCAACTTTTATTCATATCGAAGAAATATTTTATTTCAATCCATTTTATTCATTTTCAACAACCATTATTTCAAAATGATTTAATAGGTCAAAATCATATAGTGTCTTCGATTTAGTCACTTCTTAGCCTTTGTTATGTTCTTAGCTGTTTTCGTAATCAGAAGTAATTAGAAAAAAAGTTTTCAGCAGTAGTGCATCTTATGTTTGCTAAAAATGTCGTCTTATATCATTGATCATTTGTATTAGGTATTGAGATGAGTAAGGTACATCATATTTTATCAAATTCTTGCTCCCTTATTTTGTATCTTTAAATTTTTGTTCAAAATTAAGACATTCAAAAACACAAAGTAGCATAGCATCTATTAGTTAGACGGATGAAACTTTTGAAGGTTTAAACAAGTAAACGAAAAAGAAGACCTGCTTTTTCGACAATTTCCAAATTATTCTTTTTTTTATTATTAAATATCGAAAATTTTGGTAAAACTGACTTGAATACTGCCTAATTTTCATAATCATATTTCATTGTTTTCATTTTTTCCTCACACATTCTTCTACGTTTTCCGTATATCAAAAAGGATTAATAATAATCCAAAGAAATCATTTAGCTTTTAATTAAACGTATAAATAGCATAAAACACTAACTAAATAACTCACTTGGACAAAAACAAATTTAATTTGAGGGTGTTAATTTATACACTTAACTTACAAAGTAAGCTAATTAACTATTTTTTTGTAATTCACCCAATAACTCAATAAACTCCATTAATTTTAAATTAGTCTTTTTCATTTTTATTCTCTTCTAACACTTCATATTAGTTTATATTTAAGCACATCTCTAAAAAGCTCCCAATTGCTTTTAATTTCAAGTTTCATATACAGTGGTAACTCGGTCTTCGACCACAATTCGTTCCTACAATGTGTTCGAAAACCGATTTGGTCGAATACCGAATCACTTATTCCCACAAGAAATAATGTAAAAGCAAATAATCCGTTCTCAAACACCAAATCAACTGTACTGTTCATGTATGTAGGAATTTGTACAAACAAACCAATAGTCAACAACCAAAATACTACTGTATTACTAAAAGGAAAAATGTTTATTCATAACGTATAAGTGAATAATAGAGCAAGTTGCTACTCAAAAGTAGAGCCCTCTTCTATAGTAACATTTTTGGAATCACAGTTTTCACTTTGTTCTCCAACTTATCTCTGTTTTTTCGGCTCGGGCAGGATTTACTTCGGAGTATCTGTCCTTTTCACTAAAAATTTTTTAGTCGTTTGTTGTTTTTGTCTGCTCTTTAATCATCATCATCGATTTTGCCTTCTAGGTCTGGTTATTGTTCCCAAAGAGTCCGGGTCAACCAGTTTCCTGCAACAACTACGCCATTTCATTCTTTCTTTAGCATCACTTCGCACAAGCTTTCTTTTTTCCATATCGTTGTGAATCACTTCATTCCATGCTTTCGTTGGTCTTCCTCTCTCCATCAATCAATCCATCTTTTATCTTCTTTAGAACGTTCCCTTCGGACATCCTTTCGACATGACCAAACCAACGTAATCTATTCTCTTCTAAATGCACTTCTATATCCTCAATTCCAATTTTCTTTCTCAACACATCGTTGGCAATCCTATCTTTCAGCGTCTTTCCGCACATCATCCTAATCATTCTCATCTCAGTTGTTTGTAGCCTTCTCGTGTCAGCCTTCTTCACCACCCAGCATTCAGAACCGTAACAAATCGTACTTCTAACACAAACTTTATACAGTCTTGCTTTTAGTTCGTCAGATAAAAAATTTCCACACAGTAAGCGAGATAATTCCTTGAACTTTTTCCAAACAAAGCCACTCAGTGCAGAAAGAGAGCCCTTTATAGAGGAACATCTTTTGTGAACCCACTTATTACACGTCGTACATAAAATGGCTTTTCTCATTACCTTCAGTCCACATAATGAACAGGGGTCGACACTACTCACTTCCCTGACACCATTAGTTTTAATACTCACGATCATCACTTTGGTCTTTGCTACATTTATTTTTAATCCTTTGCTTTCAAGTGCTCTTTTCCATTCGGTATACTTAACATTCAACTCATCCAAACGATCACCTACAACTACCAAATCATTAGCATACAAAAATTCACGATTATTTTTCGGGATTTCCGAGCTCAGAGCGTCTATCACTATGATAAACAACAAAGGACTTATTACAGACCCTTGATGAACGCCAACATTTATTTTAAACCACACTGAAAGCTCACCTTCGATACGCACTGCTGTTCTTGAATCTCAATACATTTCCATTATTGCGTTCACTTCAAACTCAGGTATACCCTTCTTTCTTATGACCAACGTATAACATTCCTAGGAACTGAATCAAAAGCCTTCTCAAGATCGACAAACGCTATATACAATTCTTTTCCAACTCTCAAATACTTCTCAATCAGTTGCCTCATTATGAAAATTGCGTTTATAGTGCCTTTTCCTGGTGTAACCCCATTTGCAGATCATCAATATCAACTTTCGCTCTGATCCTACCTTCAAACACTCTTTCCAAATCCTTCATACCGTGCTCCAGCATTTTCAGACTTCTGTAATTCTTACACTCTTTTGCATCGCCTTTCCTCTTGTACAACGGAACTAAAACGCTTTTTCTCCAACTTTCTGGCATTTTTTCTCCATTCATCATTCAATTTCCAATCTAACTCATTTTCCAATTGACACATCTCAATCATTTCAATAGGTACACCACTTGGGTCAGCCGACTTACCATGCTTCATCTTCAATATAGTGGCATTTATCTCCTCTGCTGTTATTAGCCTTACTGGACAATATTGTTACTGGAAGAAATTTTCATTATTGTAAAGTTCTTCACAGTATCCTTTCCATGTTTTCAATCTGTGTTCTAGATCAAGATGTTTGTTTCCATTTTTATCTGATATGCAAGGCACGCCAACAATATCTTTTTCATTTCTAGTGCTGTGTTTTGCCATTTTAAAAAGACTTTTATCATTCTTTCTTCTGGTCTCAAATTCTTATAATTCCTTTTTAACTTCGTCAGTCATTGCCCTCCTAATGACCTTTTTTGCCTATTTCCTGCTCTCCACATAATCCTTTCTAGCTAACTCCGTTTTTACTCTACGCCCATTTTTGTATTTCGATTTCTTATTTTTAACTGCATTCTTAACATCCTGGTCATTCCACCACCAACTTTCTTTCTCCTCTAGATTTCGAGACGCCGCACATTTCAAACATTTTTAAAACCTTCTCTTTCTCCCGCAATTGGCCTCTTCCAACCGTTGTTCTTCTCTAACAAACTTTTCCTTTTTTTTTTTTTTTTATTTTCCTTTCTTTTTCTTTTTCTTTTTTTTTTTTAATAAATTTTATATTTTTTTCCTCTTTTTTTTTTTTTTTTTTAAAAAATATATTCCAAAAAAAAAAAATTTTTTAAAAAACCTCCCCTCTCACCAAGAACAAAGCACTTACCCTTTACCTTCATCATCACTTCAGTCAAACAATCGTAAAACTCCACTTTTTTTTCTAAACTAAGACCAACCTGTGGTGCGTAGGCAGATACAAATGTCACCACTTCTTCGTAAACAGCCATCTCCATAATAATTACTCTACTTGACACTCTTCTAACACTGACAATCTTTTCAAGCCAATCCTGATGAACCATTAGACCAACTCCGCCTTGTCCTACTTTGTTTCCAATCCAGTACAATTTGTATCCGTGCTCACCTGCTCTAATCATCCGCGTCCCTTCTTTCTTATATCTCACTTCCTGAAGACATGCAACAATTACTTTTCTTTCTACAAGCATATTCACCACTTCAGCACTTCTACCTACAAGCGAACTGCTCTTTAATATTTTTTTAAAATGAGTCATCACCTCATTGAACATGTTTACTGTTCTGTTTGTAGTCACCGTGTTTGTGTGATACTTTTCTACAAAATTTTGCAGCTCACTCCATTTTGAAATCATTTCTTTAATTTGAGCACTTGAAACATTTCTATCCTCATCTTTTTCTTCATTCGCATCCTCGATTTTTTCCTGCTCCTTTTGAAGGTGTTCAAGATCTTCTGTAGTTAGCTCGATAAAATGGTCTTGCACAAGCTCTTCGATATCAGCAGCGCTTACCTCCAATCCCATACTTTGCTCTATAATTATGATGTCATAGATGATAGAATCATCAATTTGTTTAGGTTCAACCCTAGAAGAACCAGAGTCTGCTTCAAATCCATCAAAACCTTGTTCAATTAAATATTCTGGCCATAGTTTCTTCCAAACAGAATTCATTGTTCTGCAGCTTACTTGGTTCCATGCATCTTCGATGAGATTGATAGCATTCAAAATATGGAAATGATCCTTCCAAAACCCTTTTAGAGTTAATTTAGTTTGATTTGTAATTTTAAAACACCTACAAAACAAGCCTTTGATGTACAATTCCTTGAAATTTAAAATCACCTGTTGGTCGATTGGCTGTAATATTTAAGTTGTGTTAGGTGGAAAAAATCTAACTTGAATAAAATCAAAGGAGCATTGTCAAGTAGCAAAAGGCATTTTAGTTGCAACCTTTTTTCTTGAAAATATTTTTTAACACTTGGAGCAAAAACTTGAAGTATATTTAGGTAAATTGCTTTTCATTACATTATTTCGCTAATACTCTAGGGTTATCTGAGTGATAAACCAAGAGCGGCTTGGCTTAAATTTGATAAAAATGTCATTTTATGAGCAGGTAAAAGAAAGAAAACGTATGTGACAAGTGTAAATTATAAAAAATGAGAGTATGCTTTATTATGTTCAAGAATGATTATTATATATGCTATGCGCACTGTTAGTGTATATAATGTGTAAATGTGTTATCAATTCCACGTGTACGTTTTAAATAAATATTGGATGCCAGTTGTTCATCTGTGTCCATCTATTAACTTGTGTGTTAAATGAGAAGAAATAAGATTGTAATGCTCTTCTATGCAACATTAAAACTTATTAATTATTATTTCTACGTGTTACTATTCTTTGAAAATTTGCGTTCATCACGTGTTTGGGTGCTGGCTGAATACCCAATTCTCTTCGAAAACTGAAACAATTTTTGTCTGGTTTTTTGGTGGAAAACCGAATTGTACGAGTACCGAGACGTTCGAAAAACGAGGTTCCACTGTAATTACTTTCAACCTCATCTGATAGTTTTTCTTATTTTGGAGTTAGAAGAAATTTTTCGAAAAAAATTATATAGCCTACATGTAATCAATGTTCACTTGTCCTTTTCGTTTTCTTATCTTAATTGTCATAAGTTTTTTATTTTATTCAGTTAACTTTAGATACGTTTTTAAATGTATTTGGATCAGAATTTTTACAGGAAATAGAGGAAGATGCCAAGCATTAAGTAAAAATAGGTCTGCATCAAGGTTCGGCATTGAGTCCCTTATTGTTTATGTTGGTTGTGGATGAACTATCGAATTATTTAAAAAAGGAAGACTAGAGGGGAACTTTTATTTGCTGACGATCTAGCGATATTGGCAGACAACAAAGAACAACTTGGAAAGAGAATTTTAAAATGGCAAGAGAGTTTGAAGAAATATGGGCTAAAGATGAATGCTGAAAAGACGGAGATCATGATATGTAGCAAAAATGATGATATTAAGTGCAATTAGAAGATAGATACGGGAATAAGCTGAAATAGGTAAAAAAAATTCAAATACTTGGGAACCCAAATTATGGATAATGGAAGCTGTGAAAGGGACGTCCAGGCAAGAGTCAATGCCAGCCGGTTAAAATGGAAAGAGGTTAAAGCGATCATCAGTGATAAAAAAAAATAGCAATGGAACTCAAAGCGAAGATTTACACCACAATTGTTCGACCGGGCTTAACATATGGTTGTGAATGCTGGAGCTTGAAGAAAAAAGATGAAAGAAAATTAAAGGCAACTGAAATGAATATGCTTAGAAGAATGATGGGGGTAACTCTAAGAGACAAAAAAAGAAATGAGGGAATTAGAAGAAAGACGGGAGTTGAGATGTGTGCTAGCTGTAGCAGAACGTAAACTGCAGTGGTACGGACATATTTTAAGGAAGAAGCAAGACGATGTGGTGCGCCAAGTTTTGGAAAAGAAAGTGAGTGAAGAAAGAAACAGAGGGAGACAACGAAAAAGTATGAGCAGTGGAGAGAGCGGATCTCAGCCACCGACCCCCAACTTGGGGACAAGGTGTAGGCAAAGAGGAAGATGCTCAAGCAAACGTATTTCAGTATCCAATACAACAATATTTGCTGTGGCAAATCTAAGCATGTCCAGACTAGAAAAATTAATTTTTATAATTTAAAAAGATTTTATAACTTTAATATTTTTTGAAAACGAGTCAAATAAATTCGCATGCAAACTTTTGTAAAATCGTAAAGGGTTTACCTAATTGAATTTTTTTTAAAATGATAACTTCTGAGATTTTCCCTTCAAGAATTTAATCCTGATCTAAAAAATATCAAAGATAAATAACTTATGTCCATTTTCAATCGATTTAAATTCTGATATCTAACTAAAACCCAATCTCAGTCCCGGAAGAAAGTTAAAATCATCATTTTAGATTAAATAAAACAAATTACATAATTAGACTTTGTATATAAAGCACTAACAGAATCTTTGAATAAAAGTATGGCCCAAACGTGTTACAAGTTCTCAAAAAGTGTTTTCGATTTTAAGAAAATGACATAACAAATTTTTCCTTTGGAAAAGGGAACTTTAACAAGAAAGTTTATTATATTCACAAATAGCGCATATAAGGATGCATATAATGCATATGGAGCATATGCAATGAAAGTATTTTAAAAGTACTGAGCTGAAAATACAGAGGTTCTTTATTAAATAATCGAATCTTATCAAAGTCTAAAAAGGTACAAGAAAAATTTATTAAATCATTTATTTTGGGTGTACGATATAAAATTGATGATCGTTATCTGCAAAAAATGTATCTTTGCTTGGATGAAATAATTGGTAAAAAAAAAAAGAATTATCATCTATCAAAGAAGCTGAAAAATTGTGCAGAAAATTGATTACAGATGAATAAGCAAGGCATGACAGTCAAACTGCATTCCTCACCCTCTTTACCAGAAAGAATGAAAGAAAGGGGGTAAAAGTAGTGACACATTGGGATGGCGCTTATCACGGCCTTCGTCCTAAACAAAAAGAAACACAACGCGTATGCCGCAAACTTGAAGAAGTACAGGATAGAGGTGTAGTATGCAGAAGTGTGCAAGTCTCGCTGCGAAGAGTGCTTCGATTGGATCGCAATCTCTATTTCAAGCTTCTTGATTTGGCGATCCAGTAGAAAGTATTTGGCAAATTCATCCACCGCACTAATCTCAACTAACTCCTTTTTCATGTCAAATAACGATTCTCTTTTTTTTCGCAAGCTTCGTTGCCCATGTGCGTTATTCGTGAAAAAGGTTTGAAGGAGGTTTTTAAAGTGAGAGAAAAATTCCATCAAAATTGAGAAAAAAAGAATAGAGAAAAAGTAAAAATACATTTTGAAAACGAGTGATGCTAATTACATCCTTTCTTTAATGTCAGGAGCTGAAAAATCTAAAAGGATTAAAAATATTTTTCAAGGAACAAATATATTTCATTTTAACCAAGAATAAAATTATAAAACAAAATTCTCTACTGCAAAATGAAAATATATTTAAAATACTCAATAACCCAATCTCACATGCAAATCAATCATTTCGAAAGCCAATAAACTCATTCGAAAAATGCATAACGAACCCTTCTCTCTAAAGCTGAACTCTCCGATTTTTAGTCAACAACAGAAAACTAGCTTCTATATACGGTAACTCAAAACTAATATAGACAGCAACCCCATACCCCTCCGTCGAATTATATACGCTATTGATACGCGAGCAGAAAAAAACATTAATTAATATCAATAAACTCCTTCCTTACCCAATCTCAAGTAGTGCACAATTCCTCTCTAAACTTTTTATTTCAGAACCCAGCATACCTAACCCCATCTTAATGAGTTTCGATGTTGTTGACCTGTTTAACTCCATAAGCATCATTACTTTAATGACCATTACAACTAAAAATTGAGAAACAAGTTGAAATGAAGTGTAAAACAGTTCAAGTGTGTATGAAAGAACTAAAAATGTATGTTATATTGTTTTTTCACACCATTCACTATTCCAACAATACAGCTTTTTCTTTTGATTGATTGCTTTACACAATTTGTTATTCCAGCAATATAGCCTTTTCTTTTGATTGATTGCTTTACACCATTTGTTATTCCAACAAAGCTTATTTTTTGACCGGTCTTCACGCGATTTGTTATTACAACAACAGAGCTTTTTTTCAATGTCTTGTGAAATTTTTTTATCAAGTTCTAACTCTCAAGGATGCTCTTAATTTTTTGGAAGAGAATGAAAGTGTTGATCCCAAACGTGTAATTCTTCCTCCAAAATGTAATGTTGGACAGTAACTGATGTTGAAGAAGAAGAAGAAATTTCAGTCTTGAAAAACTCCTCAAGGATGTATCGGGATCTTTGGAAGTCTGCGCACAGGAAGAGACTGAAGAAATTCAGTCATTCATCAAAAAACTTAAAAAAAAGTTTCCAAAGTGGAGGAAAAAGAATATCATTCCCTTGAAAAATCAAGAATTATTAACCATTGTTGCAAAATTTCCTGAATTGATAAACGCTAAGCGCCTTGTTTTATTTTATGTCTTCAATGATGAAATTGTGGACTTGATTGTAACAGAAAATAACAGGTAATTCGCACAAAAAAATAGAAGTCTAAACCTTGATAAAGTGGAGCTCTTCTTCAAATTCTTCATACATCCGATTATAGTTCACGACCAAGGCAAAGAATGTATTGGCAAAAAGATGATGATACAGTTTGTAATGTTATTGCTAGTCAAATGTCAAGGAAGCGATTTAAAGATATAAAATCGTGTTTGCATTTTTGCAACAATGATATTTTGAAAAAAAAAATTACCAAAATAAGACCCCTTCAAAACCTCCTGAATACATCCTTGAAACAGTTTGGATTTTTTGCAGAAAAACTTTCGAATGATGAACAGATGATTCCTTACCACGGTAGGAATTCATCTAAGATGTACACGAAAGGTAATTGAAATGAAATTTCAATAAAATTTGGATACAAAAACTGGGTAATGGCTTCGTCTGATGGTTTTCCTTTTCATTTTATAACATACACTGGTGCTTCAGATCGAGAAGACAAAAATTTGCCTCTTGGTACTAAAATTGTTCTGAAGATGGTGTCACTTCTTAGTGACGTTGAAAGTCATTATGTAATTTTCGATAATTTTTACGTCCTACGACCTCTTGAAAGTTTTGCGAGATAAAAGTATAAAAGCGATGGGAACGATCAGAGAAAATAGAATGTAAAAGTGTCCATTCAACAAAGCTAGCGTAATAAAAAGAGAAAAAAGTAGGGGATTTAGTGAAACTTTTTGCGATGGAGAAGTTTCGATTGTTCAATGGTTGGATAACCGAGTTGCTTCCAATTTTTGGAAAGCAGGTAAAGTGGATAAAATAAAGGGGTATAGTCGAAAAGAAAAAAACATATTTTTGTTTCGTCTCCTGATTGTTCCAGCTTTTATAATTCTGGCATGGGTGGAGTGGACTTGGTTGTCAGGTTTGTAAGTGAGTACCGCCCAACATTCACTCAAAAAATGGTATTGGCCTCTCTTTATCAATTGCTTGAGTTTATCTGTCGTGCACCATGGAACTGAAATCAACACCTCAAAAGGAAAACTTGAGTTCAGGAGAGACCTTGTGAGTTCATTGTTTTCTAAGGCATCAAAATCAAAGATTATTCCTCGTCCAAGTGGTAAACGCATTCAAAATCTAAAAAATGGTCAGCACCATCCTGTCTAAGGAAGATGTTCTCTTTGTAAAAAAATACAACAAAAATGTGCTTTGAGTGTAAGGTTCCTCTGCACCCCCTTTGTTTTTACGATTATCACCCAAAATAAATAATAACTTACTTTTCTTTTGATAGTAGCACTTGAGTCCAATGTTCCTATAGAGGAAATCATAAACTTTTCAACTTTTAAAACTTAAAATCGTTCATTAAGATGTTTTTTGGGTTATTTTGAGTTTTTATATTATATTTAAAACTTACTTCGGGATAAATAAATAAGTCTTCCTCAGCTTTAAGTTATTGTAACCGCTCTCCAAAAAGAAAAAATTGTCTAAATTATTTTTTATGAATTTTAAATCAAATATTTATAAGTAGGGTTCATTTTCTAGAAATCATCAATTTGAAGTTTATTTTTTCCAATGATATAAAAAACTTTAGTCCTGGTTAATTATTTTTCACAAAGATACTCTCTACCTACAAACCAAAGTTTTACAAATGGGTGGAAAACTCTCTTAAATATTATCTAACATATATATGAATAATCAAGAAAAAACCCTCTTACAACACCACTTTTTTTCTCATTACTCTTGGGCTCGTTATGTTAACATATTTTTGATTACACTCCACAACGACACACAGATTTCTTCAACTTTTCCAAATCGTTAGACCCCAACATTAAATTCACTCTTGAAAAAAAGTACACACTTTCTGAATTTCCTCGATATCACATTATGCACCCATGAAAACCACCCTATTCTCTAAACCTTCTGAGAAACCTAATGTAATCAACTATAAGTCAGCCCAACCCCTCTAAGTCAAACGTGCCACCAATTAAGGACACCTTAACCGCATTTTCTCCATCAATAACACACAAGATCATCTTGACACTGATATTGCAACTGCCTCCAGCATACTCAACCCTAGTGCCCTCCTTGGTTTTTTTATACTTTTTTGAACATGGTTGAAACCTTTGCTATTTGTTTATATTTGCATATATTATTTTTACTTTACATACCCCTGGGGTCCTTTTGAACACATTAATTTTTTTGTAAAAATAAATTTAAAAAAATGTTTATTTTATATAAATAAGCTGTTAGAATTATTTATTCAATAATTTTGCTTTTATCTTTATATTTTGGATGATGAGTGTTTTTTAATTTTTTATCAACAATGGAATTTGTATTGACTTTTGTTCAGCACATTCCAATTGTAATTGTTAATAATTTTTAGATAATTTTTTTTATTGTGCAGTTATATTTTTTAAATCTAAGTAGATAATTATTGAATTTTTTATTTTTTAAAATTTTACTATTAGATTAAAACTAATAGTTTATCCTGAAATTTTTATTAATTTTAAAATGTTATTCTTTTAAATCAAAATAAAATAGGTGAAAAAATACTTTCTACTCCGATTTTTCTGAAAGTTATTCTGAATCAGAAGATAATGTTTCTATAAACAATTATGTATCTTCAACATCTTCTTGTGCTTCTTCTATCAATGATTATCAAACTTCAAGCAATCACTCAACTAGTTGCTTTTCTAAATATGGTAAAATTGAATGGAAAACGCATTGTAGTTGTATTTAGGCAGAAAGAAAAGTGAGAATATTGTTAAGTTGAAATCTGGACCAACAGGTTACGCTGCTTCTAGAATTTTTGATATTTTGTCTTCTTTCTTCGTTTGTTAATAATATAATTTATTGAAATTAAAGGATATATATCATGTTCAGATATCAAAATTTATATACAAATACAATCATAATATGCTTCCTATCATTTTCAATGATTGGATTTCCTCAATATATCAAAATCCACATCACTCGCTGCGGTTTCCAAATAAATTTGTAATTCGATATTTTAGACTTCCAACTTCTAAAAGGAAGGTTGAGAACTCATTTGTACTTCGTCTCTAATTTTAAAGATAAAATAAAAGAATACTTTACAAGTAAATATGAAATGAATTGTAATATTGAGCAATGTTTCTTATGTTCAACCTAGTAACACTAACTCCTATTTATAGTATATATATATACCCTCATCTTGAGTATTCTGAATAATTTTCTCCAAAAATATTTATCAAGCCCTGTCTTCATATATGATTCGTAGCATTTGTATAATCTTTCCTTCTTGATGTTTTTTCTTCTTCTTTTTTTACTATTTATTCACCATTCTTTTTTATGATTATATTATATAAATTATTTTCAAATACATTTTTACAAATATTGTTAACTTTTCTATATTTGTTCTGGATAATCAATTCTATTAGGATACTCATACCAGCGGCTTGAAATGGCCTTTTGAGTTTCCTCGCATTTTAACGTAAAATGTGTAACACATCTTTTCTTCATAAATATTTTCTTCTTCTTCTTTCATGCTTTTTTTCCAACAAAAATTTTAAATATTATTTTAAAAAGTTCAAATTCCAAAGGCTTTTCAAAGTTGAAAGAAAAATAGATAGATCTTGACGAAACGGAGTTAAAAGCTCATTTTGGTGTTTACTTGCTGAAGTTTTTCGTTCAAAAAACGAACCAAAAAAGAATCTTTGGCATCCAGAAAATGGAAGGAGTATTTTTGTTGCAATAATATCAAAGAAAAGATTTGAAATGATATCAAGTTCTTTGAGGTTGGACGACGCTTCCATAAGAAAAATAAAAAAAGAAACAGACAAGTTTGCTCCTATCAGAGAGAGAAGAATGGACTACAATTTCAAAAAAATTGTTCAATCCAAATTTTTTTCTGACAATTGATGAACAGTTGAGGGGCTACAAAGGTAGGTGTCAATTTAGGCAATATATGCATAATAAACCAAAAAAGGTACATATGAGAACTTTTTTTCATCATTCGCACTAAATGAAAAATTCTTTCTAAGCATAAAATAACAACAATGAAGAAAAACAAAACTTTACTACCTATAAATTTTGCTTGTCCTAAAAAAATTCTTCTAATTTTCTTTTTACAAATAATTTTACTATTGTTTCTTATGTTTCAAAAAAGAATAAATGTGTTGTTTTGCAGAGCACGTATCATAACAATTCAAAAGTTTTAGAAAACGAAAAAAAACTTCCTGAAATTATTTCAGATTACAACAAGACAAAACGCAGCGTCGATACGTTTGACCAGATGTGTTCTAAATACACTGTAGGAACAAAAACAAATAGATGGCCAATGGTCATGTTTGGAAATATTTTAGATATTTCAGCCTTAAATGCTTGTTTTGTATACCAAAATTAACTTTAATTGGATGGAAAACTGTAAATACAAAGGAAGATTATTTTTGGTAGAACTTGGCAACCTAGCTTCAATGATGATAGAAACACGGTCAACATTACCGCGAAATATTAGATCTCAGAATATTGTAAAATTGTTAATAAAACGCAAGACAAAAACCAAAAAAGAAAACGAGGAAGATGTTTTTATGTTCAAATGATAACAAATTTGACACTTTTTGTGCAAAATATACAAAATTTGTTTGCAAAGATCATTATCAAAAAGTGTGTTGTCGTTGTATTTAATAAAAAAAATTTCAGTTTGTTCTCTTTTACATGCCTTTTCAATTCTTACAATAAATAATATTAATTTTTTTATTTGAGCTATATTTAAACCGAGTGATTTACAATGTGTCCATTTGGACAAAAAGAGTATATTTATTAAGTTTTTTTGAGGGCAGAAGGGTTAAAGATAACAATTGTCCACAACTCCTTTCTAAATGGCAAAAATCACACAAAAGAATGTTCAATACATATATATATGATATTGATATATAGATGTTTAATATATATTTAACGAGCCAAAGACTCCCTAAAAAATTTTACACTGCCTCCAATCCATAATGCTTTAGGACGTAAAATAAAATATATATAAAGTCCTGCAAACTCCCCATTACTCTCAACACTACAAAACCGAATGCACTTCTCAATTTCCTCTCCAATAAGCACAAAATTGAATTACTACATAAACAAACTGATCTTTCTTTCGCAATTACAAAAGATATATGCCTAGTCAAAAACTACATCTAAAAACTCGTTTGCACATTATACCAAGACACATAGATTGGCGAAAGTAAAAGAACTATCCTCCGATTAAAAGAATACTTCGGGAACATAAAATGTAAAGACCGCTCAAAAGCTTTTGGTTTGCATTTCTTCCATTATCATCTAACACAACGCCTTCCAACATATCACTTAAGCTCGAAATCTGCAACACGCGAACTATTTATCACCAACGCTCCTTCAATGAGGAATACTATATCCGCCTGCTACAAGCTCTAATAAACAGTTACTTTATCAATTTAACCAAAGCGAACATCCTCAAACACATACTTGCACAATGATATTATTTTGCACTTTAAGTCTACCTTCCATTAATATTTTCATTGTTCACACACATGCAATTTTTAACTCCATCACAACACATATTATACCAGATGTAGCAGCTGCTACAGGCCCCGCGCTTGGTTGAAAAATGCGTCGAAAAAACGTTTTATCTTTTTTGTAGAATCTAGATCAATTTTATTAAAAATATTTTTACTTCCTGAGTATCATTTGTAGATTTAATCGATCTGCTACAGGCCCCGCACTTGGTAGATCCGGCACTGATTATTCCTATCTCCATCAATTTTCTAACTTTGTTTATATTTAGATAATACTCTTGATAAAGACTGTGAGGTGTAAAATTTAGGTATTCTTAAGTCGTGTTTCAATTAAGACTTTATATATTGTTATACTAAAACAATCATGGTAACAATTAGGGTTTCAAAATTTCCAAAATCAATCAATTTTGAGGTTTACTTCTGAAAATTTCCCCCAGGAATATTACTTCAATTTCAAATAAAATTAAACTTTTTATATCAAATCGACCATACTATTTCATTTCTCAACACAGTTTTACGAATTATTAATTGGAAATGTCTGAAAGTGTAAATCTAATTTGCAGTTTATGACTGAGAATGTGTCACCAAAAACATTTATCCACATTTTAAATAAGATATATTTTTTATAAATCGAACAAGATGATTTTATTTCTGAACTCTTTTTCGCAATTAGAGTGTGAAAATGTGTGCAAGTGTCAATCATATTTGTGGTTGATGACTAAAAATTATCTCCTAGAATATTTATATTCCCAATAAAGAAAATTTTTTATACTAAATCAACCATTGTGATAACAATTTTTGATTCCGTTTTCGTAATTAGGGTGTGAAAATGTCAATCAAATTTTCTAGTAGCGACTGACTATTTTCTACAAAACATACATTCACATTTTAAGTAAAATATTTTTCTAAGTTCATTTTAGGACTTAGTTTTCACAATTACGGTGCAAGAATGTATTGAATTATCTATCAGGTTTGACATTTCGGAAAAACAAATTTTGCATGTTTTTGATTGAAAATCATCAATTACAATTTTGATTAAAGCTGAAATCCTTACTAAAAATATCCTTCAAATTTAGAACAAATTTTTAATACAATATCGACTATACTCCTACTCGTTTTTGCCAATTACAGTGCAGAAATGGTTGAAAGTGCAAATCGAATGAGCAAAAAAGCGTTTCTTTGCAAGAAAATCATTTTTCTCAAGTTTTTTCTCACAATGGTTAAGTATAAATTTAAATATATAGGTATGCTAGAATTAAGGGACATAAAAGCATATTGAAATGAGAACGCTTAATCATAAGAAAAATGAAATAATAACCCTAATTCTTTATACTCTAAATCCATTTTTAATGAAATAGAAATGAGCCTCGCTTTTATAGTAGTCCTTTGAGGGGCTATATAGTTTTAAGAAAAGGTATGTAACTTGTCTACACGGAAGATCTACCATTTTCCAATGAATTAGGAGTTTGTGTAATACTCTAGTATTGAGTGTTTCAAAAAAAGATCTTGACCGTGAAAAAGAAGCTCCTGCCTTCCTTGAACCATTGATAACATGAATAGAATCATTAACATATCAAGAGAAAAAAATATTTTATCGATTTGACCTACATATATAAAAGTTAATGTAATATTGAATTAACCACATATAAAACATTTTAACCACATTGAAATGTAGTATTCATTACCTAAATTGTCAAAAATACCGTCATGATAAAATAAATCGATTTGTTAAATGGGACGAAAATTGTTCAAAAATGATATAAAAAAATATCTGACCACAAATTAACAAGAGGTAAACAGTAATCGTAATTTAAATCTAAAGTGACAAAAATATTTTCGAAATCGAATTGAGCATGTTCAATTGACTGTGTATGGATGAGTTTATCTTAAAATATTGAGAAAAAAATTAGGTGGGTTTATGGGAGAATTTGGTGAAAATATTTAATATTTTAAGAAAAAATGAGGCATCCGAAAAGCCTGCCTACCTACATCACTGAGGAAATAAAAATAACTACTCCAAAACAGGATTAACTCGAGGTCGAATCCCGGTTTCAGTTGTATCTCACAAATGTAAAATTCTTTAACCTAAAGACAGATAAGTAAAAATTCTGATTAACTCAAAGCAATGAGGGTTTTGATGTCAACTTACATGAACTTGGATGAACTCGAACTTCAATTATTCTCAATTTTTTCAATATTAAAAAAATGTTCTTTTCTGTAGAAAAAAAGAGTAACTTTATTTACAGTGTAAAAAAGAGGAACTTTTATTGTTTTTTGAAATATATTAAAACTTGTTTCTATAGAATTTGAGATTATATTACTTTTAAATAAAAAAATTTTAATATTTTTTCAAAATAAATAGGAGAATTTGAAAAAGAAACATTTTTACTATCATATGTGTTTAAAATATAGAATCAAACAAAAAAAATTATAAACACAAAAATAAATCGCCATTAAATCACTTGAAGTTGATAAGTGTACTCAATGCAATTTCAAAAACTTCAAGCAATATTTTTCCTATAGGAAATCCTCCAATTTCTTTATCAACAAAAATATTATCTTTGAAATTATTATGAATATTATTTAAAAATTAAAAATTGTAAGATCTATATACCTCTGATAAATTTTAAACCTTCATCTGCCATACATCAATTCAAAAAACTTGTGATACACAATTGGTTATCTTCAAACTATATGGTAAATTCTAAACTGTACAAAGAAATTAATTCTTTTAAACATTTTAACTCTAATTGGAATGATCACAATAATAAAAATAATTTTTTTCTAAAACACAGATCAGATTGGTCTCCAAACATTGTCCTATAAATACATAACACTTGTAGGTAGGTAGGTAGGTAGGTAGGTAGAAAGAAATATCTAAGCACTATCGGACTTCTCCATATGCTTGCGAAATGTTTGAAAAGTATAAAGTTGAAGTTCGAGAGAATTGTATTGATTTGGCTTGTGAAATGATTAGGAATGAAGGATTTTGGAGAAATTCGTTAGTTGTTGAAGGAGTTTGAAGTGTAGAAAGCTGGATTTTTGAGGTGGTAGTTGAAGGACGATTGATTGAGCAAAGGTAGTAGGTGGGTATTAAAGAATATAGGTTTCTAAGATACTTGAAAAAATAAAAGAAGGCACATAACAGTTGTAAAAAATTAAGAAACTTTGAATTTTGAGATCTTATTAAAAACTCTTCCTGAAAATTATAATATAAAATGAATTAATAAATTTTCCTAAACTCATATTTTTAAACTTTAGAATTCTTTTGGATTTTAAAAGCTTTGACATTTAAAGGTAATTTAATTTTTTTAAGTTTTCTCTTCCTTTGATTAAATATTATATATTTGAATTAATCAAAGAATTTCCAATCATTTAAAATTATTCATGAAAATTTTCATTTTAATGTATTTATTTGCATAACAATATTCTCAAACGACTGAAGCCACAGTAATTAATTTTTTAAACAGTATTAACCGATCTTCACCGTTTGAAATTTTACCTATATTTCTATTGAATCTTAGCAATAATAATGCACGCTTATTAACGTTTAAACATCGAACAAAACTATTACTGTTCTGTTCACTAATTTCATTTCCAAAACCTCTCTAAATGGACCCCATACTTTTTAACCAATTCATAAACAGTTTCCTTCCGTTCTCATTCTGAAACAGTTAATTTTTTAGCTTCTTAATCCGAACATTTTAAAAAAACTCGGAAAAACGAAATTAATACCCCAAATCTCAAAGAATCTAGATCAGAGTATAAAAATGGACGGAAACAGTAAATCTCTTTCTCAAACTTATTATTCCAATCAACTAACTAACAGTTTATAAAGGAGACAATTCTAATGATATCTATCTCCAAAGATATGACAAATCAAAATCTCAATATTATGAAAATAAGATCTGTCAACACTATTTAATAGATTTGAAAAATAGCGTTACATTCCTCAACTGCAATCTAAAAACCCAACAATGAAAAATATTCCCTGTACAACAAATTTTACAACTCACTTGTATAAAGACATCTATTTTACCCTAGTACAATTGTCTAAAATACCGTCATTTTGCAAGTAGAAAAAAATCTTATCCCCTTCACTAATTTTTTTTATAAAAATGGTAGAAGTGTATATATTTAAATTGTAAAAATGCTTAAAATTTTATTCAGAAACTATGCCCACTTTGAACACTCCAGCAAAATCTAAGCCCATAAAATAATACATAGATATTCATTTCAAATATACTTCACATAAATATTATCAAATTCAGCCCACTAATCCTCATTTTTTAGCGGTCTGACTTTTTTCCCAAACTCTACTAAACTCATACAAAAAATTATTTTTCATTGAAAAAAATAAAAGTAATAATTAAAATTGAAAGGTTTATTGTTCAGTCTATTTAATTTTCTTTTCTCAAAAAGTTTTTTGAGTTTTATCTAAACTGCTGCAACTTTATTCAAAAACTAAATAATACGGAATACTTAAAAATAAATTGAAAATTTTTAAAATGTAGAAAACAAATATAAAAAATACATATAAATTGATTTAAAATTTTATTGTTTAATAAGAATTTGAGTAATCTACGCATAAATTTACTGGAGTTTGGGTAAAAAGTCAGACTCCATTTTTAGGGCATTTTTATCCTATATATCTTATATCCACAAACCAAGTATATCATATTCTTTATACACCAATACACTATACACCCATAAAATAATTCTCTAATCATGAACTTTACTTTAGAATAATTTACGCAAAACCTATACCCTCTTCTATATTTCTCTATTTAAACTCATCATAATCATGTGCTATTTGTGCCTACTTTTTTGATTACCATAATGAAGCGATATATCTCTTCTCAATTTCTATTTAATTATAAAAACAAATTTCAAAGATTTTTCTTAAATCTCAGACTACATAGAAACCCTTGAGAGACAGCAATTTCAAAATTTTTATCAAATTAAAACCAGTACACTGCTGACTTCTTAAAAGTTCTTATTTTCAATCATAGCTGCAATATTATTTTATACACTTCTTAGATTGTTGTTACTCAAGATTCCACGAAAAACACAATAAGTCATATTAAAAATAGTCTATATCCCATGTCACGTTGGTCTCAATTCACTCATATATTACCTTCATAGACGTAACATTTACCATTATCAAGACTATTTACAATTCCACGAAACTTAACACTATTCACTGGCCCACTACTTCTTCAAAACATTAATCGAACAATTAGCTATCCACGTTTTGAAGGAATCGATCGCGTACCACTAACTTTAAAACACTTCTCGGCTTGCATAATCTCTTATACACCTTAAACTCTCTTTTATAGAGTGAAAACGAGTTCTTCTTACCACTAGCACTCATATCATTATAAAATAATTTACGCATTGCCCTAAAAAGCCTCATAAAATAATTCTGTATTAAAAAATTTCCATATATCTCTAGGTAAATAAAGAATATGTTTTTAGAATAGAATAGAATTTATTTATAGAGAAAATTGTTACATTAAGCCAAGAAAAGAAGAAAATTTAAGTTAAATTTGGATCCCACAGCCAGACCATAACTTCATTAAGATGAGCACCTAGAAAGTGAATGAAAGAGTAAATTAATTTTTTTTGAAGATCAAAATTGGGATAAAACAAGAGGTTTCATAGAAGACAAATATATAAAACTATATACCAGAGAAAAAAGAAGAAAAAAAAATGCAAGTTGCAAACTTAGTTATAGCACTTTAAAAATCAAATTATACACTCAAAGACTTGATGCAATTATATTGACGAAAGAAAAAAAATAAACAAGAATATATAACATAAATAAACAGCACATAACATTAAATAATATCCTATAGTTTATGGAGAAGCGATTTTTTTAAATGAAAATAGCAAAGGAAATCGAATTCCTTATTAAAACACCTTTATTACATGAATTCCGTTAATCCACTGGTCAAGGCCACTTCCCGTTTTTGCCTCATGCAACTCATACACTCATGACAAACATGTCATCTCTCTTATGTATATAAACTCCTGCATTTTTACTTAAAATCAATCATTTATTTACATGCAACTCATACACCCATGACAAACATGTCAGCTATCTTATGTATATAAACCCCTGCATTCTTACTTAAAATCAAGCATTTATTCATACGCAACTCAACTGAACACATTTGGCAATCTTCATTGAATTTTTACAGAATTTCTACAGATCACCTGGCTAAATAGTCCTATCTATACATGGCAAACCAAACTCCAACCCGGAAAAAGAACCTTATGCCTCTTATACCATCGATCAAAAGCTGGAAGCAGTGATAAAAGTAAAAACAGGAGATTTATAAGCTAAAGTCTCAAGAGAATTTAGAGTTCCAGAAGGTACACTACGTGGTTGGATTCGAGATGAACAGAAACTGAGAGACTTCGTTAGAGATTTGACATCAAGGATGCGATTTATACTACAGCCAGGGCATGGAGTGACATCACACAAAAGTGTATTATTAAATGCTGGTCCAAGGGTCTTCCATATCCCAAGGATGAAGATAACAGTGGTGAAGATGAAGACTTCTGGGGATTCTCTCAGGCAGAAGTGGAGGCTGAGGAGGATCTCATGAAACAGAACTTGGTTAACATTTCCAGAGAAGAACAAGAGCAGCCAACCTTCCTAGAGTTGATAAAAGCGTAAGAGTAGAATGAAGACAACATCTCAATTGCACAGCTTGTCACAGATCAGCAAATTCTCAGCAATGCTATGTCAGCATTGGCCAATACAGAATCACCTGCAGCTACATCACAACAGACTACTAAGTTACTCACTTGTGATCAGGTTCATGACGAGATGGACAGACAGTTTAAGAGGGCCTATGCAAAAGATGATGTCTTTTGTGGAGAACAACTGCTGAAATTCTTTGAGCAGCAAGGCCTGTCTTTGGAAGTCCTGCAAATGCAGAATCTTCTTCGTAAGGCTAAGAAGATAGAGAATCAGGCCACAAGGCAAAAAAACAATTGATGACTTTTTCAAGAAACAGTAGTGTTCCGCTTTCTCATCACAATCTGTATTTCTGTATTTCTATACATATATACTTATTTTTTCAATAAAATATATGTTTTTAATTTTTTCAAAAAAATGTTATATAGTAACAATAGAATTTTTTTTTGTATATTTTGGCTTATAATACTTTCTTTAATTAACTTGAGAGTGAAATATTTATTAAAAAAACACAAATAAAATCTTTTGAAGATTAGTATGAGAGAAGGAAGCAACCTGAAAACTTATTGAAAAGAGAACATGTGATCAAATATAATAATTAAAATAAATATGTATTTTGACTTAATGGAAGATCTACCATGTTCTAATGAAATAGGAAGTGGTGTAATGATCTAATTTTGGGTGCTTCAAAAAAGATTTTGACCGTGAAAAAGAAGTTCCTCTTTTACAAATGAAAAACCTTTAAATCTATAGCTTATCATTTAACTATGATGGCTAGGAAATCTGAAAATTTAGAATAGGTCAGAGTTATCAAAAATGGCATAGATACCAATATGTGAGGATTTAGTCACTATCAAGTTATTTTTTAATTTAAATGGAATTTTCCTATCTTTTCCTTTTCATCAAAGAAAGAAACTTTTAGATGAAGAACACGGACAACTTATTGTAACTGAACAATTAACATCATGAATGATTCATCAAAAAAACCTTTAGACTGGGATTGATTGATAAACAATCAGGCTGCGACAATAAAGAGACGAGTATAGGTGAAGTTTATTAGAAAGCAAAGAGAGAAGTGATGTCTTAAGTGAAACATGAGTGAGTATTTATAGTGTATCCTGGCCTTCAAGTAAGTACAGTACTAATGGCAACGTTAGGCTATTATTAATGAGAGGAGAGATAGCCTTGACTTTCGATAGTGCAGTATGAGCGTAAGATACACACAAGTACGTTGTCGTAATGAGAGCCTGCTGGCGCTTCCCTTTTACTCTCTCTCGTAATCTTGTAGCCATTTAGGGGGATTTCTACATCGTTGGCTTCTGGAGTTATTCTTTTGTAAAGAGTCATCTCTTTCTTTCTCATCTCCCTTTGAGTCTGTCTGACTTTTGCTTTTTTGGATAGAATTATCGGAATGTCTCCTACCATCCATCATATCTTCAAACAACTTTGGATGCCTTTCCGGTAATTCTGAATGGTTATATTGTTGACCGCCGTCGTTCAAGTCAAAGTCTTCTTTGCTTGTCTCCAAAGGTACCTCTTTCGTATTTTCATCTTCTGTATCGTCATCTTCAACTAAATCCTTGAACTTATCTGTAAGATTAAAATCAGTTATTGGTAACAGCATAGCTTTTGGTACATGATATGATTGCTTACCGATTTCGCCATTTGTTATCTTTTTCAATATTGCATATTTATTTTGTAAGTTATATATGATATATTTACTTCTTACCTTGATCTTACTTTTTTCTTCTTTTAGGTATACTAAATCTCAAATTTCAAAATTGTGAATTTTGGAATCTTCCTTTGAAAATTTTGAACACTTTGAAGATCTGGTCTTGTTAGCTAAGTTCTGCTGCTCTTCAAAGAAACATTTATTGTTGAAATGAATTTGTTCGTCTGTAAAGTGATTTCTTCTAAAAAGGATTTCTTTTGCAGATAGGTTTTGCCTCCGTATAAGAAGATTGATGCTCCTGATTGCTAGTTGTAAATCCACATTGGTTATTTTAACTTTTTCAGGAAACATCTTTAAAATGCTTGTTTCTAGTTCTTGAATAGCTTTGTCTACAAAGCAGTTTGAGTTCTTGTTTTTTATGTGACCAATTTCAACTTCAATCCCCAATTCTTTTAGCAAGGGGTCTTTTGAAGGCTTTGAAAAGAAGTACTTGCATCAGTTCGTATTTTGCAATTATCACACCTAATAAAAGAAGAGTTGAGTATAATTGCTGTTCTGATGTCTTCTATTTTCTCACTTTCAAGGAGAGAAGCTGTTGTAAAACTGGAAAATGTTTCTCTCAAAACGGAAATTTTTTGATCATTTCTTCTGATAACATCTGCATAAAATACTTGTCCAGGCTTTGATCCTCTTAAGGCAGGGGCTTGCTCCAAGAGATTTTTTGGCATGTACTTAATAGAACGACAAATACTGCATGCTTCATCAATACTATTGATTAGTTTCTCACTGTATAAGCCATAAAAAAAACGATCAAAAAGACGCTTCAACTGTGTTTTCGCAGGATGGTTAAACTGAAGGTGTAGAGAATGAAGAATACCTGGAAGGAAAGTATCTGGAATTATGATGAGTTGTTTTGCTGCATCGCCTTTAGTAACTATGATACCATTTCTATCTATTGTAGCTATACCGAGTAATCTCTTAACTCTAGTGCACTTCTCCTTTTTTGATGGGCTTGTTCCATTCTTTAAGTGTGCAAAAACTTTTCTTAAAATATAACACCTTTTTTGTAAAGCAGACCACGTGAGTTTGTTCGTAAATGGCATTTTCATTCTCCCTTGAAGGACATCATCAATTTTTATTGTATTGACAATTGAAGATATGGAATCTTGAACAAAGTTGCAGATTTGGCAGTTTTTCTCATAACAAGAGTTAGGGTTACGAGAAGAGAAGTCGCTTGCCATATTTTCTGAACCTTTTATGTGATATATTTCAATATTAGCACCGCTAAGTGTAGATAAAAATGAAGAAACTCTTGCTGAAGAAGAAAAATGTCCTTTTTTTAATCTTTGATAAGCATCAACACACGGTTTTGAGTCGGTTAAAACTTTTGTCGTAAAAATTGAGTCTTTTATAATTGGAGAAAAATGCTTTATTGCGGTGGATATTGCTAAGGCTTCGAGCTCGCATGGAAACCATTTTAATTGATGATCTTTTAATTTGAAACTGAAGAACTCAGCTAGTTTTTGATCACCATTTCTATCAATAAGAAGAGTTGCTCCAAGTCCTCTATTCATTGGAGACGCATCCACTGTAATTGTAAGCCTGTCCGATTTTCTAGGGAGTGTTAGAACTTCTGCTGATTTTAATAAATTTTGTGCAGTCTTGAATGAAATTTGTAAATCTTCATCCCAAACAATTTTTTGCTTTCCATCCAATCCTTTGATCGCTGATTCCAAAGGAGATAGAACTGTGGAATACCTTGGAATGCATCTGGATATAGCTCTGTATGCTCCTAAAAAGGAGCGCATGGATGAGCAAGTGGATGGTTTTTCAATGCTTGCTAAAGAGGAGACTTTATGGTTAGAAGGCGTGATTGTACCTTTTGTCCATTTCCAACCCAAAATTACTTCTGTTTTTGGAGAAATTATAGTTTTTAAAGCCGAGAGACTCAAATCATTTTCTGAAAGTCTTTTTAAAACTTTTGACCAATTTTGGTGAAGCTCTTCAATCGTATTGGCTCCTATAAAAAGATCGTCGGCAATAATAGATAAGAAACCTTCTTGAAGAAAATCGCCAAAAACTCTACTTATTAGTTCTTGAAGAAATTCGGAAGAACCAGGCATACCCATTGCTGAACGAGTATATACTCGGATGCCTTTAAATGGAGTTACTGTCGCAAGATATGGCATTGAGGATCTTGCCAATGGAATCTGAAAAAAACTTTTAGTTAAATCAGACTTTATTATGAACTTAAAAGAAGATATTTTTCTAAGGATGTCATCACATGATATTGAGCACGTTGGTAAAAGTGTAGTGTATGGACTTAAATTATTGAAAGCAGTTACAAACCTCATTGATCCATCTTTTTTTTTTATAAGGAAGCTAGGTGATACAAATTTTACTGTTATCCCCAAGTCTTCTGGTTTCGCTAACACGCCGAGATCTTCCAGTTTGTCCGCTTCCTTTTGAAGTAGTTGAAGAGTAGAGTGATTATAATGAGGAAGTTTTCCTTTTTCACATCTTGGTTTTACTGGGCCGAACAAAACCCTTGCGTAAATTTTTCCACTCTTACCATTGTAAACTTTGAATTCAGGGGAAAAGACTTTATCGAACTTTAGATGTAGCATTTTAAACGCTTGTTTTTGTTTGTTCGAGAGTATTCCATCAGGGTCAATTGAAACTTTTGAAGAGATACCTGCTTCGGTAGTTAAAGCACTTGAAACTTCAGGATTGTAGGTTTGGTAGATCATGGCAACGTGTTGATTTTTGTTAAATGTGATAGGCACTTCCTTGAAGTTAGACATTTTAAAAGAGTCATCGATAACTTTTGTGAAATATGGATCAAATCCGGGATCCTCTACTTCTTTACTTGGTTCTACTGCAATTTCTCCATCGAATTTTTTTAAGGATTTATCTTTGATTAAAATATGGTCTCCTGGCAGTAACACTTGTTTTTTTGTTCTAACCATATGGGATTTTTGAAAAACAGATGATTCGTTTGGTCCATAATGAAACAATCTGCCACGAAAACTAATAAGTTGATCTTTGATGTAAACTTTTATATCATTTGCTCTGCAGAAAGGAATGCCACCTAAAATGTCATAGTCCATCTTCTCCATCACAAGGCCTTTAATTGAAACGTCAATATTCTTTATGTTCAAGTCTAAAGATATTTCTCCACAAATAGGAAGGACTGATTTATCGGCAGATCTAGCTGTATGTCCAGTACCAAGAGGTAACATATTCAGTTTGTGAACAAAGGAAGATGAAATTATTGATGATGTTGCCCCAGTGTCAATTATTAAACGAAAAGGAACATGTTGACAGTATCCATCAAGATATGGAGAAGTTCCGCAGTCCACTTTGCCAAGGAAAACTCCATTTTCATAAAACTTGTCTTCTAATTCAGGCATGCGAGTCGAAATTTGTAGAGCATTTGAAGTCTGATATCTACGACCATTATCTTTACAAAAAAACATATCTTTTTGCTTCTATTATCTCTATCAAATGAAGCAGATATTTTTGAATTATTGCTCAATCTTGGCTGGTTTTTCAACGTTTTTGAAAAACTTACGTTTGCAACTTCCTGAGTGTCCAAATCTTTTAATAAAGTCTCCAAAGAATTTACAATTAATGGCTGAATGTCTTTAAGAGTATGTGTTTGAAGCTCATGAGCATATACCCGAGCAACAAGTGAAGGTAACCTTTGATCAATCATCTTCAACCATAAGAAAACAGCAAGTCTTTCAGTAGTTGGAGAAATGTTTTCATCAAATTGAGAAACCTTCCCATCATGAATTAACCCCGATTCAACGGTTAACAAGTTATCTTCAATATGAGCCAATATACGTTGATAAAATGCCTCATAGCGTTCATCGGGTTCTAAAGAAAAATTACATATATTAAGAAAGTTAACCTCATTTTGAGAGAGACAATAGTATTTTCTTATTCTCTTCCATATCCAATTTAAGCTAGTTTTGCTTTTGAGAATATCGTTTCTTAATAAAGGTGGGGAAAAAGTAGCGATTAAGCCTAGCATTCGTTCCAAAGTGATGGTCTTTTGAAGACTTGAAATTTCATGCTCAGAAGTTTCGTCATCTTTAAACCCATGATTTTTCACTGATTTAGGTTCCCATGATGACTCTAAAAAGATCGCAAACTCTGGGCATAATGAAAGGTGAAACATCTTATTGGAATGCCAGTTTGAAAAAGAAGAAAGCGTCTCTTTTTCACCAAGCAGCCATTGCTTTGGAGTTCTGAAACTCATCTTTCCTTTTTATCCCACCGCTGTCACCACGACAATAAAGAGACAAGTATAGGTGAAGTTTATTAGAAAGCAAAGAGAGAAGTGATGTCTTAAGTGAAACATGAGTGAGTATTTATAGTGTATCCTGGCCTTCAAGTAAGTACAGTACTAATGGCAACGTTAGGCTATTATTAATGAGAGGAGAGATAGCCTTGACTTTCGATAGTGCAGTATGAGCGTAAGATACACACAAGTACGTTGTCGTAATGAGAGCCTGCTGGCGCTGAATATATTTTCATATTACCTGATAATAAAATATACGATACTTATAAAAAGCCTAAGATTAGAATACTTTAAAAGAGAAAAAATCTGTTCAAAAAAATCATTGAAAAAAGTTTTTTCAAACACAAATTGAAAAAAATAAATTTCTAATGAAAAAAGAGCTACCACGAAAGGATCATCATAGAATGAATAGCAAAATTACTACTGTAACTGTAAAGTATAAAAGAAATGAAGCAGAGACTATCAGACAATGACGAATTTATAGTCAAAATTATGGAGGTACTATCGAGATACCTAATTTACTCACAAATGAAATATTTTGAGTGAATTTTAGACTCAACATAAAGTCTCTACAATACAACTGGATTCAACCTATTTAGAAGACATAACTAAACCTTACAACTTAACAAATCAATTCTTCAATTTTGCCTTAATTGACTCAAATGATGTTCTACAAACAATAAAATCAATGAAAGTAAAACCGTCTCCGTTTGATCCACTACCTATAAATGTTATTAAAGATTGCGATTGGTACTTAACACCCATTTTAACACATTTTATCAATTTATCCATCATTCACAACCGTTTCCCTTCTACTTTGAAGCACGCATACATTACCCCAATTCACAAAAAAGGCTCTATGCAGGATGTAACAAACTTCCGCCCTATAACTAACATACCAGCACTATCTAAATTATTCGAAAAAATTTTCTTAACCCAAATTACAACCTATATCTCAAACAATAGTATACTTTACTCAGAACAACACAGCTATCAAAAAAATCATTCCTCTAGCAATTGTATTCAAGAAATAGCAAAAACACTTTTCTCCAAGCTGAATTCCAAGTTATTTGTTTCAATTACCTCCTACGATCTTTCTAAGGCTTTTAATTCAATAAATCATAAACTCCTCCTCAAAAAGTTAGAAATTCTCAAGTTCAACAACTCCAGTTGTCTTCTTATACAATCATATCTCTTCAAACCTACATTTCAAACCAAATTCAATAACTCATTTTCCACTACAGCTACTGTAAATTGTGGACTGCCCCAAGGATCCACACTAAGTCCCATTCTTTTTAACCTGTTTATCAACGATCTCCCTTTCTTTATAAAGTCACCTCACACTAAAATATTTCTCTTCGCCGATGACATATATTTGATTTCATTTCACAAATCCGCTGATGTTTTGTATTCTCTCATTAGTGATGCAACATCTGAAATACAACAATGGTGCAACATCAATCATTTAAAATTGAATACAACAAAAACTTCTACTACGATCTTTTCACCTAACATGAACAAAACACCATCAAACATGTCAAACTTCTATGAATTAAATATTTCTTCATCTATTAACATCCTTGGGTTCCAAATCTCAAATACTTTATCAATTGAACACTTCTTCAACAAGATCATCTCGAAGTCAAAATTCAAAATATCCACACTCAAGAAACACTTTTCTTTTCTTTCTTTTACGCAAAAAAGACTCCTCGTAAATTCCTTCATTCTGAGCAACTTTAACTATTCAATAAAAACTTTTTTTCCACTTCTCAAGAAATCAGATTTTTTAAAGTTTGACAGGCTAATCAAAAACTGTTTCAAGTACATATTTAGTCTAAAAAGTTCCTCAAAAATAAGCAGAAACCACATCAATAAAGCAATGATTTTTCCCGACAGTAATTTACTTTATTACAAATTTCTTATATGCACCTTCAAAGATTTATTTCTAAATCTTCCAAACTCTGAACTATCAATCAACAAGTTTCACAACATACCACCCAAAAGAACCAGAAACTTCAAACTAAAGAAGACATTTTACTCTTGTTCATCCTCTCTATTTAACTCTCTACCGCGCAACTTGAGAAAAACAGCAAATTTTGAATATTTCAAGCAAGATCTTTTTTCACATCTTTGCACCAACCCAATTTATTAAAGCCATATACATGCATTAGCATCTTCGTCATATCTTCCTACAATGATTTATATTTAAATATGTATCTTATGCATTATTTTATATATACACAGATACACACACACACATATTCTTCTTTATGCATCTCTAATCATTATATTATATACATGTATATTTACTGTACCTTATAGCATGTTAGTTTTACCTTTAAAGTGGTATTTTATCACTACAAACTTTCAGTTTGACAAATAAAATATATTATTATTATATATGTGTAAAAAACTTTGCATACCCATTTAAATAAAAGTTTGTTTTTTAGTTGAGCTGTCATATATCAATCAATTTTTGACAGGTTTGGTTGATTTTTAAAAAAAATTAACGTGACCATCGTGTTCAGCACACTTGAAAATGGATATATATCTGTAAAAAAATATTGTATACCCATTTAAACTAAAAGTTTCTCTTTTTAGTTGAGCTGTCATATTTCAATCACTTTTTGACAAGTTTGATTGATTTTTATAAAAAAAATAAATGTCACCATCAGATATGCAATCAATCATTTAGTAGGTTCACGCGTAAATTTTGTAAGCAATCATTCAAGAAAAACCGAGAAGGGGGGGGGGGGGGGGGCTAAAATAGTCCTCCCCCCCCCCGTCACTGAGGAAATGTAAATAGGCCGTCACTAATAGGGTTACCAAAAATGCCAAACTTGAAAAGATGAAGTAAATATATCAGAAGAAGCCCTTATCACGATGAAAACAAAATTTGCATTCTTATTTCAAAAATATTTATCAAAAAACTACATATGTAGTAACACTCGCGAGACATGGAAAATAAACCTAGCGCGAAGGACCACTAGTTGGCAAAAAACTCCACAGATTAATTTTTTTTTTTTAATTTTTAAATAAAACTTTATACAAATGTCCTATTGAAATTTAATTATGGTCAGAATAACAAATATCTTCTGTTTATTCTTTTGTATTTCAAACAATATTAGTTTATATGATCTATTTCCAAGAAAAACGACATTCAAGAAAAATAAATAAAAAAAATTTTCGATAATTTATGAAAAAAGTGATTGGCGTTAAGAAATTGCAAAAAATTTAAAAATATTTTTAAGTCAGAAAAATCATTTCATTTATTTAACTCCACTGTCTTGTAAACTTTTACGATTACGTTAGCCATCACATCAAAACAATTGTGTTTTTATTATTGATACCGTGAATTGTACTACTGCGTGTTTATATCATTGTAATCAATATCTGTATAAATAAAGAATAAATAACGTCCCTATAAAAAGTTATTTTGATATCAAAACTTGGTATTTCATCTATTTAACTCCACTGTTTTGTAAACTTTTATGATTACGTTAGCCGTCACAACAAAACAATTGTGTTTTTCATTATTGATACCGTGAATTAATCTTTGTAAAACTCCGCTATCTTGTAAACTTTTACGATTACGTTAGCCGTTGTCACATCAAAGCAATGGTTTTTCATTATTGATGACGTCAATTGTACTACTGCGTGTTATATATTTGTAATCAAACTCCGCTCTCTTGTAAACTTTTACGATTACGTTAGCCGTCACATCAAAACAATTGTGTTCTTCATTATTGATGACGTGAATTGTACTACTGCGTGTTTATTATATCTTTGTAATCAATATCTTTATAAATAAAGAATAAATAACGTCCTTGTAATTCCTTTGAAAAATCCTACCTATCAACTTACTGTTGTGTTCCAGTATAAGCAGCTGACTAACTTTGCCAAAGTTCTCACATTCATACATTTCTTGCAAAGCAATAAATTATCAAACAAAGCTTTTTAAAACTAACTCATTTTTCTTCTAAATATGAGTTCTTTGGATTCGTCTTCTGTTTTTGAAGAGGCAACATCATACCTTCTGATTTGTCTTATAAAACTACAAGTGAAAAATCTTTAACTGATTCGTTAGTTGCCCCTAATGGCACTGAGTATTCATGGAATCCAGCTAGACCAAAGCAAGGTAGTCCTTTAGTTCAAAACACAAGAAACTTAAGTCAAAGCCCGTTTGGACCCATTGGTCCCACAAAATTTCTCACTGATTCCTTTCAAATTTTTAAACTTTTTTTTAATGAAGAAGTAATTTCTCATATTTTTCATTGTATAAAATTTAAACTAGATGAAAATTTTAAGTAAGTTTTTTTTAATATTTTTTTTAACTTGACTAACTTATTTAAAATTCATAGTAGTATTTTCAGAAAAAACTGGAGAACGATTTCTTCGAGCTTCTACTTCATGAAATATGTTCTTGTTGGTTCATATTTTCATAAGTTTTGATGTGAAGAGTGACCGAGATCCAAATGATAAGATACCTGCAATTAGATATTTGCACAATTCGTTTTATCGTAATTGTTCTAAATTTTTTGTACCGTATAATTACATCACAGTAGATGAACAACTTGTAAAATTTAGACGACGTTGTAGAATAAAAATATACGACCCTTCTAAGCCTGGCAATTATGGCATAAAAATATACCATTATACAGATGCAAAATCTTTATATATTTTAAAGTCTCAAGTTAATGTTTCAGGTTTAACTGATAGAACTTTTTTTTCTTGAGCAAATATAGTTAAAAGATCGATAACGGATAGTGATTTACCTGAAGGATGTGGAATATTCTGATTTTTCACATCTCATTAGTTGTCTCAATTGGCTATTTCAAAAAATTAACTATTTGTGGTTAGATCTAATCGTACTTTTATCCCAACATGTAAATGTTTTAGGCCCAAACATTTACAACAGCTGGGCTTAAATGAAATTGAATCAAAATTTATTTATAACAAATATGCTTCCTTGACGGCTTATGCCCCCCCAGACATGCCCATCGTAATTTCAAAGTTGTTTACGTTCAACATTTGGGGAAAATAAATGTGATTGGAAGGAAACGCAAACCAAAAACAATAGTGTTATACAATCAAAACAAAAGTGGGGTAGACACAACAAATCAGATACTTAGATCTTACACATCTTATAGAACGTATAGAAAATGGATAGTTGCAGTTTTTGCAAACTACTTAGATATTGCTTGTCACAATAGTTGGGTAATATCAAAAAGTAATTGTCCTAACAAATTCCCAAGCACTAAAAAAGGATGCAGAAAATATTTTATCAGAGATTTGTCTTTGAAGTTTTGTAAGAATTCTATGATGATGCGCTCTAACAGTTCTAACACTCCATTTCAAATTCGAAATCTTTTATCTTTTTATGGCTTCAAACAGCTTGAAATAACTGAGCGAGCTTCAACATCAAGAGGCTATTGTTATTTGCATGTCGGTCACTCTAAAATGTAGTTCTTGTAACGGATATATAATATATATAGGTAAAAATCATACAAAATATTTTTGTACTCAATGTCAGTAAGTGAAATATTGTGTATAATATTCAATTGTACGGTATTACAAACATAAATAATGTTTTTATAATTTTGTTCTCTAAAAATGAAATTTTACAAAATACGTAAAAGCATAAAAATTTTTTATTTTTTATTTTTGAAAATATGAATTTGACCCCTTTTGTACACAATTTTTTTATGTACTTTTTTATTTTTTTGAATTTTTTGTTTATAAGCTTTCATTTTTTGTAATAAAAGCTTGTTTTCTAATAGTTATACATTTTTATATTGCTTACTTTTATATAAAAGGTCGTTCAGAATTGACGTCAACTTAATTTTGTTAGTTTCTTACCCACCCTTCTTTTCTTGTCAACATTTGTCAAATATATTTCACTAATAATCTACCTTGATGTCAGTTTGGAGATACTCCTTTTATTTCTCTCTCAAAGTTGACCTCAATGATTCTTGTTGAGTATTGCAAATGGCTTACTGATTTTCATGAAAGTTTAGAAAATAATGTAAATTTTTTTTAGGAAATACAAATAATTTATTGTTATAGCTTTATATTTATTATCTTTATTGAAAAACATACCATTTAGTGAATAAACTTTTGATAATGAAAATTTGTATTGAAAAATCTTAATTAACGCCATCTACTAATTCAACACGAAGTATAAAAACAACTAAAATTCAAAATAACATATCTGATGGTATTTTTTATTTTCAAATAATTGAGATGAAACCAAGAAAAAAATTTACACCTTGTTTTTTGATGGGGTCAGATATATTTTTCTACACGAATTTCATCATTGAAAAAAAGCGTTGAGTAAAAAGCCACGTTTGGCCTTGCAAGGGTTAAGCAGGCGTGTGAGTTTAAGATAAAACTACATATGTAGTTAAGCAGGCGTGTGAGTTTAAGATAAAACTACATATGTAGTTAAGTACGCCTGTGAGTTTAAGATCAAAATCAATAAGAGTGCGAATCTATAAAAAGGTTAAGAAATCTTGCAATTATATTTTTTGTATATTTACTATGTATTCTAAATCAGTGTTTTCATGTTTGTTGGTACATTTCAAAAAACTACTTATGTAGTTAAGTGAGCTTTCGAAGACATTTTTTATGTAAGTTTATGCAAAATACTTTGTTCATTAATTTAATGTAATTATATATATTTATTGATACTTACTAATTGGTTTATATCGATTTTTACATGTTTTGTTGCTAAATTTTGAAAAAACTACACATGTAGTCATGTGGACTCTTGAAAGACATTTTTTATGTAAGCTGATTAGGGTTAAGGGTCGAAAAACTTCTCTCACAGGATGCAGACTGATTTCTATTGTTAGAGCAGCTTGAAACTCAAAAATACTCTAGACAATTTTATAATATATTTATTGAAACTCCCAATGTACAAAGAAAAGACTTCTTCACAAGCGCACTTTATCGGATGTAATTCATTTAAAACTTATTTAAGCTTGAAAAATTGAGTGGAGAGGCTTGAAAAATTGAGTGGGGTAAGGGGTAGAGGGAGCTCAGCTCAAAAATGAAAGGGAGGGGGGGGGGGTCAGGTCAAAAATGGAAGGGGGGGGGCTCAAGCGCCCAAAATAAATAGGGTGCACTGGCCCTGAATAATAACTTTAAATATAATATTTATTTTATAATAGTAAGTTTGATAACGCAAAATAATTTTTTAATTTAAATAATTACTAATATATGTGGCCTGGCAATATAATGGGAGATATAAAAATATATAACAATACTTTATTGCCAGCCTTTGTTCATACTTAAATATCTGTGTATCTTATATTTTAAGCATTTATCTAATATTATTTTTAATTTTAAGTTTTTATTTGTTAATAAACAATATATTTGGGTGTATTTGGGTAAAAAGTCCTACCGGACGTAAACTGCACATTTGATTAACACGTTCAAACATTTAAAAACCTCTAAGTGCAAAATCTCAATTCAGAAATAAAACAAGTATGGTTGATTTGATATAAAATCATATTTTATGTAAAAATAGAGAGAATATTTTTGGAGATAATTTTAAGACGTAAACCGCAAATTTGATTGATACTGACAGATATTTAAAATCTTTAAATGCGAGTGTAGAAATGAAACCAGCATAATCAATTTGGTATAAAAATTTCTGCTAGTATTGTATAAATTAAACATTTCCTTTAGAAAACATACATTGCTCCAATTTCTCCTTCTTACATTTATTTTAAAATAAAATTGAAAATATAACGTTACTTTATTTTTCTCTAAAAAATTTCAAGGTATAATGGAATTTCCAATATCTTAGAGTTTTTTTTTACTAAAAACAATGTATAAATATATAAATATATGGTGTACCTATATAATCACATCATTAGGATGATCATCATTTTCTCGATTTAATTTTATAAGTTAAAAGTTTTCTTTATTTCAGATCTTGGTCCTCTTAGTCAAATAAAATGTCGTCTTCGAATTTTTATTTAGTTAGAATGTCAAAACGTCAGATGTTTTGATTTTCATATTTATCAGCTTATCTGCTCGTTATCTATGTGTTCTAAAGTCCAGAATAATGCTACATAAATAGCATGTAAATTTCTTTGCTCTTTTTTTGATCAAATTTGGTCATCAAGTTCTGCAGGAGTTTTCTTTGATATTAGAGCAAATCCTGATTGACGATGCGAATAACGTCTAGAATGGGATGCACAATTGTGTTGTATCTTTGAAAATTGTGGGTGAAAATGAGGACATGTCTTGTACCTTCATAACCGGACTAGTAACAATATAGTGACACGGGTGTACTAGCTACTATTAATCAAGAACTTTTTCATCCACTTAGTACATGATCAAGCGACGCCGAGAAGCTTTATTGTTAAGAAAAGCTTTAATTGTCATGCATTCTTCATTCAATTTTGAACACACTTCTTCATTACACAAATTTTTTTCATATTTGCTGTTGTTATTAAAATTGAGTTGTAAAAGATTTGTTTTTCATCTGCCATTTTAAAAGTAAAGCGAAATAAAAATGAATTCAAAAAAGAATACAACATATAAACCAATCGCTAACATGTTACCCCTTCATCTCAATCTAAAGAAAACGCTCCTTAAAAATTACCTAATCACTTTCTGCTCTACACCCCCACCACATCCTTTCCCCAACCTATACACAACCCAAACATCCCAATCACTGAAGTACTACAATTCCTTATAAATTCAGTTCGCTCCTAACAAAATATTTGATCAAGTGCTACCATTGAATCACTCAATCGAGCTCACCCACCCTTCTTCGTCTCCTCCTTACACCACTAACATCTGTCACCATAGATATCTTGCCCTAAACTCTATAGCTCACCAACGTACAACAAATACTATCAGTTTGTTTTCAATTGTCACTGACGTTTCCAAATCACAACATTACTCTTCAGCTGCATTCGCATTCTTCCTACAAAACACAAAAAACCCTTTCCTCATCTAACACAAAAATCTTGATCTAGAAATCACTGCACACGAAATAGAAATTTGCGCAGTATTACTTTCCTACAACATACTCCTTAATAACCAAACTTTTTTTTCTACCTCCTTCAAATATATCGCCTTTTTGACAGATTCGCAAAATTTAATAAATGACCTAAAACTTAAAAACAAAATCTCACACTCCACTTTTAGTTTAGCAAGTAAACTTATTCACTTATCTAATCACTTCGGATTAAAAATCGTTTGGTGCCCAGCTCATTCCAGCTGTTTCGAAAACTATCTTGTCGATTACATTGCAAATTCAAGAATCTTCCATTCACAGTTCCTACACCTATTTCCTCTACACATCTCCGCATTTACAAACACAATAACAAAATCTACGCTACTACAGTGGCAACAATTTATTGACTAAACCAGTACATCACTTCCGACATCTACGCCATTATCACAACTCATTTTAAACAAACACTTTCACTCACTCCTTCAGGACATCGTTCGCTTGCTCTCATCCCATTACCCTCGTAATGCATACTTTTTTAAATTTAAACTTCACTCAAACCTTTTCTGTCGTTTTAGCTAGCCGTACATTGAAACACCTATACATATTCTACTTTATTGTGCAATATTTTATTCTCACCGACGCCAACTCCTTGAAAAAAGCAACCGCTTTTTTAAAGATATCCCATCTTCTCTACATGATCTGCTACAAGACCCATTACTCATTAAATATCTCTCTCTCTTCTCATAACCACAATCGAACCAATACTCTCTGCAAACTAAACATTCAACCCTCCCCCAAATATCTAATCACAATAAGCCATCATTATCACTAATCCATACATTCTACAAATCAGTCTAGTGTCTACAGTCATGGAAATCTTCCAAGTTTTTCTTTTCTATTTCAGAAAGACCCACGAAAACTAAATTCTCACTTTGGAGACTAAATTCCAGCAGACTTGCAAGCATATCAGCTCCAGCTTGAAAGTGCTTAGAAATCTCCATACCTACCTACCTACCTATATACCATACCTAAATTCAGAAAGAGATCATGTCTAATACGTTGAGAGATCAAATAATCAGTGTTCTGCTTGTGAACTACTACATGAATGGCAGAGAGATTTAACCAAGTATATTACTGCATGATATTATATAATATTTTGCTGGTTAGTTGTAGCATAGAACGGAGATTAGCGCATATATTTTAGTATGGAAATTATTGTCAAGGTTTTAGAACATCAAAGGAGATTATACACAATTGTTATTAGTAAACAAAGGATCATTTTATATGAGTTTATTAATATGCAATATCCTGCATACACTTAAATGGTTTTTGTATCGTTCACTTGTTTTTCTTTAATTTTGTGAATAAAATATTTAGATAAAACTTGAAATAGAATTTTTTTTATAATTATTAAAATCTAATGTAATATATATTTATAGTCATTAAAAAGATAAATTTTTTTCAAAATGTAAAATAGAGAAATAGATTATCTTATTTGAAATTGTAATCTTAAATTTAGAATGATTGGACTTACTGTTTTTTGTAATAAATTTTATAGTTAAAACTAATGATTTCTAACAAATACAATTATAGTTAATTTAAATATATTTTATGAAATTTCTTGTTAAATACTATTAGACTAAAATTTTTTTTTAAGTTTATTATTTTTTTTGCGTATTTCTTATGTTATTTTAACTCAAGTCTTATTTTTGAAAATCTTTGAATTTTCGCTGTCTGCTTCTAATAAATCTTAATGGAAAGAATAACCTAAAATGTCATATAGAAAAAAAGAATGTAATTTTTTAGCCAAGAATGATATTAAAAGTTATATTCGAACAAAGTGTTTTGAAAATTTTTATAAAGTTAAAGAGGTGATAGCAAAGTAAGCTGCAAATGCGCATTTCCTTCTTTTTGTATAATAATTTAATTTGTTGTAGTTAAATTAGGTAAATTTATTCATTTTTAATATAATTGATAAAATAGGATTAAAAATATTTAATAGATTTTTTAACAAATATACTAATTAGAGATTTCCATTGTTTTGAATCAATCCTTAATAACCCTTCTCTTTACTTATTATCTATTATGTCTATGCACACAACTTGAATTTTATATCAAATAGCATCTGCTTTTTCTGGCTTCTTATCATGTAAATTCTTATCATTTATAAATTTAAATTTATAATATGATTATAAATGTAAAGATCCTTATTAAATTTAATTTTTTTTTGTAGACCCTATTTCTATAAAAATTTTACTCATTTAGTTACGTACTCAGTTGTTATTTAGTTTATTTTCTTAAATGAATTATTTTGTTGTTTAAAAAACAATATTTGCTTCATTTTTCAAGATTTCAATTAAATTTATAGTTGTTTGTTTATTTATTCAGTGGGTAATTTAAATTATTAGACTGATATCTTACTTTTATATTCTTAAAAATAGATATGCTCCTTTCAAACTGATTAAAGTTAGATAAAATTTTATAAATGATGATCAAGCAAGATTACGTTAAAAATGATATTTTAATTAAACATAAATCATTTATTGTTCATCAAACCCTGTAAAATTGAACTTTAGTTAGAAGCTTTTTTGTATCTACAATTTTATTCAAAGTTTAGTATTTCATTGAAACAAATCCTAAGAAAGAAAGGAGTTTTTGGAATATATTTTTTGCATTCATTATAAGCATAAACGTTATGAATATCTAATTTTGATTCTTTTGAGACAAAATATAAGCACCTGCATTTCATTTCGTTCAATTCAAGAATGCTTTCAATAAATGTAAGATTATTCATCTGATTACGTAACAATACATTAAACGCACCTATGATCTCTTAACGATTTAAAACGGCCTTGTAATGTGAAAGAAAAATATTAAAAATAAGGCAAGTTTTATTGAATAAAAATTATTTAAATATCATATTGTTTCAGTATGCAAATGCATAATCTTTGAAATGAGTTTGACGGGAACCTATCCTGACACAAGTTGAAACATATGTATGTAGTAAATTTTTTTTTCAATGTGTGTCTGAACGCGAGTATTTTTAACATGTTCGGAATGGTTTGTGTATGAATCCTCCATTATTTAGCTCCTTATACGATTTCCACTGTTTTGTTGCTTATATATCCACACTTACTGTAAAAATGGTAAATATGACAATATCTGTTTCTACAAAATTGAATTTTATCTTATGCGGAAAGCTATTTATCTGTACAATACTTCCTGGCCCACTATGATAGAATGCTTTTCAAAATATCTTTGGTATACATCTATCAAAATATAATAACTATTAACCATTGTAGTCCTTGATATACCAAATTACTTATTTGCTGCTAATTTCGAAATATTATTATCGCACAAACAAAAAATTTAATTTCAGAATGAGTTTAGATTTTGCAAAAAAAAAACGAGTTCTTATTGGGATTTTAGTTTTGTACCTTAGAGATTTATTTAGTTATTGTTACATTTCCATTTAAATCCATCAATTATGGCTGAAATGATTTGCTCATGTCATAAGTATATCACCATCACTGTATTTAGTTTGGTACAATTCTTGGTTGGGTAGTCGGAGTCGGAAGTCTGTTGAGTTGGAGATTTTAAGGGGTGTGAGTCGAAGTCGGTATCTAATAAAATTTAGGAGTTGGAATCAGAGAAGAAAAAAAAGCGTATAATTCCTGTGAGCATATGCCGTGACTCTTCTTTAGTCGATGTAGGAAGCCAAGAGTTTCCGTTAAATTTATTAAGTTTTTAAATGATAAGTGACAGTTGAATTTTTGTAAGTACTAGGAATGACTGTTTTTAGTCTAAGTCGGGAGTAAGAGATTGATGAGAGTCTGAGTTGAATTTAAGTATTTGGAGTTGGGATCGAATTTTTGTAAGTATGTAAATTCGGAGTCGGATATTCCAACAATGCTTTTAAGTGAAGATTAAATCCTTCATCCTGCCATGATGACGCTGTCTGGATGAATTAAACTAAAAAACAAACTTATGATTACAAGCATACTAAGTACCTGCTTGTTCAATTCAAGATGCCTTATCTTCATTTTCTAAAACCTAAATAAACCACTGATTATTGTATCTATATCGAAAAATTCAATATAACACTTTATTATGTTTGAGAGCATAAAGATTTGCTGTTAAATTAAACGTCACAGGTTTTTAATCTAATCTCAACTCCTCTTCCCCTCCAATACACATAGAATTTTCTCATTTCTTAGAATAGTCACTTGCTACTATCCGAATATATATTTTTTTAAATGTAACCTCAAAATAATGTATCATCAGCATTTCCTCATCCTTACTCCCCTAAGCTTTATTATACAAGAATTTTTTTAGTTTGATAAAGACAGAATGATCTTTTCAAAGGTCTCACTTCTAATAAATCATATTCATAAATCTATCAAAAAGGTTGGACTCTCACATCATTTTTCATAAGATTGGAAGTAGTCTGAGTTTCATGATGTTTTCTGGGCTTGCTGATTCAAATATATGGGAAATTTTTATACAAACCAAAATTCTCATTATGCTTTAGATGTTTTATTCCTTTTGTCCTTGAGCAATGTATAATAAATATTTTAATTCAACAGTTTTTGACGTTTGTTAAATCTGAATTCGTTTTCAATGCTAGCTTATTCATAATTCAAATATTTGACATTTACTTCATATTTTGCTGTTTTCTATGTATCATCTTTTTAATTAAATAAGGATGCGTAACTGCTGTTTATTCCTTTTGCCGTCATTATTTTGATTTTATAGAACATTTTAATTAGAATGAATCGATAAGTATATTCATAGGGCTTTTTAAATTCTTTCATTATCTTGTCATTCTTCCAGACTTTATTTTTATTGTTTCTTCGTTCCTTCAAGTTTAGTTGAAGATCATCAACTTATAAATTTTATTTTTAATAAGGACGACGAAACTTGCTTCATTAAAACTATTTCAATCAAATAATATAAACCTTTAATTTTATAATCTCTGATTTTTTAGATGAATTGTTGATTTTTTGAAAAAATTTCATAAAATTCCTCCCAAATTATTTGATTTCATAAACTTTCATGCATAACTTTATAATATATTGTCTATACAGTGGCGTATTCATCAAGGCGGAGGAGTCCTACTCCTAATCCGACTTCGACTCATACTGCAAATATTATATATAGGGCGTAAAATTGATATAGGGGCGTGAGTAATGTTAGATACTGGGTTTCGATAACTCAAGGTCTTGGGTTCGATCGCGTATCAAGCCTACTTTCTTCATAGTTAGATACAAGCGGCGCAATTGTGCCTTTTCGATCAAAACACCCCATGGTACCTTTACTTTTACCTTAAAAGCTTAATAAATTTAACGCTAACTCTTCGTTTGTTCCGACTTCCACTAAAGAAGGGTCACTCCATATGCTAACAAAATTAAACTATTTTTTTTCGTATAATCTTTTGGATATTATATTTATTAGTTTTTTTAATTCAAGCCTGGAAAAAACTACATTTTTCCATCATTTGATTTTCTTTTTTTGTGCTTGGATTTGGAACATCATTTTGGAGTGAAATGAATTTAAAGTTAATTTATTTAAATTTTAAAATAGGTTAAAATTTATGAATGTTAATTTCGCCTCCGCTAAAAATGGTAACAACACTTCAAAAGGCCAAAAACTGAATAATATAGGTATGCATAGGTATGCAAAATAAGGATACAAAGTGTAGCAAAGCAATTTTCATATTTATCTAATCTATAATATATTGATATACCAATACAAATAAATTTTGCCTTCCGAGTGAACCGCAAGTTTCGCTATTGTTGGCTTTTGCAACTCCTAACGCAACTTAACTATTTCGATTAGATTTTTATAGGCTTCTTGATGAAAATTTTTGGGCAATATTTGCTCATTCTCATTTACTTGTCATAGAAGGAGGGCAATTGGCCCCTAAATATATTGATAATAATATTGCTTTGAAGTTGAATTGTCTTAGGGCCTATTTTACTTCTTAATGCCTTGGCATTACTTTTAAGAAATGGTAGCTGGCTAAAGTATTACCGTTTGAAGTTTAGTTTTACTTTTAAGACCGAGGTTTTTGAAAAATATTCATCTTCTCGTTTTTTCAATGACTATTTATATAACTTAAAGCTTTTTATTTATGGGACATTGGTATCCGTCTTGGTCTGAAAGAATCATTCAGAATAAATTGTGTTAAAAGCATATAAAGGCTTGCGATCTTCACCACGTCCTCTATTTTAAAGAATATCACCGTAATCAGTCGAGCCTTTCTATTATTATCTTTTTAATTACTGTACGTATTTGAAAATCTCTGCATTATGACAAAAAGTAATTCCTTTTGATAAAATAGTTAAACTGTAATCACTTATATTCTTCTCAAAATTTAGGCTCTGCACATTCAGGCGGATGAAATCCATTTCTCTCTTTTAGTGTCTATGACATTTTTGTTTTTGTGCACATACAATAATTATCTGCATAAGCAAAAATATTCTATATTCGTGTGTATAATGGTGAATATGCATTACTACTATCTATATACTATACATTCTACTATCTCTTTTCATTAATACATACGTAATATTTGTGTCACACACAGCACAGCCGCGCTCCTAGCTTACATAATACTCTTTGCCTATATGCACAAATAAACATATGCAGGAACGAGAGATAAGATTGTCGTCAGGAGAAACGCATTATATAAGTGATTGATAATGATTTATTGACCGCCATGATATAGTGACATCTTTGCAATTCTTTCAGAGTGTGGTATAACTTTTTTGAGTAACACCTTTTGACAAGTGTTGATGGAAAATGTACGTTTGTTCGAGTGAGTTCCTAACCCTGCAGCACTTTGTAACTGCAGCTAAAATTTGTAGTATGTAATAGTATGGAAACGAGAAACAATAATTTAGCATCATTAGTTTTTGGATATTTAGAATTCAAATTTCATGTTTACTCAGATGTGGCATTCCATCATGTTCAACATGATCCTTACTATCTGACCACAAAAATGGTCTTTACAATTATGGTTTTTAAATAGATAATTGTATACAATTTTATATTTAATTTAATAACTTTTAACATTGAATTTTATTAATTTCGTCTGAATACTATTATTATAAAACTTCTAAAAAAAATTACTAATTTTTTAAAATTCCAATATCAAATCTTCAATCCCGGACATGTAAAAAGCTGTACGATTAAAGACCTGCAATCGTATGGCTAAAGAAGGACCTAGAGATGACCTTTTTAATAGTATAATTTGTTTTCTCAACACCTAGCAAAACATATATTATATGGAGGAATGGAAAATATCCTTTGAAACCTATTTTTGAGCTTTTTTCAAAATAGCAAGAATTTTATTACTACTGTTGGGTTTTGAAATAGCACCTAATATCAAGTTAGACATCATTACTTATTCCCAAAGAATGTATAACTTCCAGTTTCTTAAGGAGCGTTTGCAAACGGTGCACCACAATTGGTCCATAGTCGAATGCGATAATTTGGTGAATACGACAATTTGTTGAATTTGTGTTAGGAATAATGTTAGAGTTAGTGCTAGCTTTAGTTTTGCAAATGGCGAAATTTTAGAACTGCAAAAATGAAAATTAGGATTTTTCAAGAAGAGTTAATTTTGAAATGAAAAATACTTTAACAATGTAATTCAAGCGTAAAAGGTATATATTATTCAAATTGTATTATTGTATACTACTCTGGTGATTGGAAAACATAATGAAACTGAAATACGAAACTTGATATTCATAAACTTTTTTAAAATTATAAAATTAATTCTAAAAATATCACCACATTTTATCATAGGTAAGAAGGCCCTTGTAATATTTTCATTAAAATAATTTGTTGTTTTTGATTTTACCTCTTAGTTTGTTTGAAGGAAGTTATTTGCTATACTCTCAACAAAGTTACGATTAAATACATAGATTCATTAACTCCACAAAATGTAAAAAATTGCATGCCTTTTGATGAGTTAACGTTTTATTTGGCTGTCGAGATAACGATTTTGAAAAATAGTGTATTAACTTCATATATTTATCAAAGACAGACATCTTCTTGTCTTCTATTATAATTAATGGATTGAATTATCTGGTTAATAAACTTTATTCACGCTTATTGATCTTTTCAAATTTTGTTCTTTTGCTACTTTTTTATATTTATTTTTCACGCCAAGATTCTTTGATGCAATATAAATTTGTGAGTTTACAAATCAATGCTGATCTGAGCGATGAAATTAATAAATATGTAATTGATTATAAAAGTGAATTTACATTTAGCTTAATCAAATCTTTATACAATGATTTGATGATTATTGAAAATTTAACTTTTGACTTAGTTACACACCATACATTCTTAATGAGTTTAATGATCCATTAGTGCACCAAGTTCAGACTCTAGAATAGCCTTTTTAGTTGCGTAGCTATAAATTATTTTTATCGCATGCTTCTTCCCGTATGCTAGAAATTATTATTCATTCAAAAAGGCATTTATATCTTATAAATTATTGTGGAGTAATGATTACATTCAAAAAATTAGTCTATTAAATACTCTATTTTGTCACACTTCGTTGAAATTATTGCGAAAATTTATGTTAACTCTTGTTTTTAATTATTCTGAGACTTTATGTTTTCACCAATAAATAAGGGATATTTTATTTGTTCCTATGACATTAAAGAGATTTTCATTTTCACGCTACTTTTTCCTTGGAAATTTAAATTTTAAGGCTTTTAAAACTACTTTTATTATGTGGATGTGTATAAAGTATTAATATTTCATCAAGGTCGTCGCAAGCATTGTTTAAAAATATGACTTTTATTACCTAAACCACTTTTTTTCCTATTTTTAAAACCTTTAATAATTTTGCGTATGCTTTAATATGTGCATATACTTATGGTGTATGCGTATTCAAAGAAATATTCTGATCTTATGATAATATAACCTGAATACCATAACTATAGTTCTTGTTTTTAGAACTTATATTTAAGTCTCTTCTATTATACTTGATGGGTAATATGAATGTACAGTGAAACCCGCCTTAACGACCACCTGTATTAACCCTTTGATGACCAGAATTTTTAAGATCAATCGGCAGCTTTCTTTTTATATGAAATCTAGCCAGGGTTACGAAGTCGGAGATTTTAAATGGGTTTTTTGTTTTTAGTTGAGTAGATACATCACGTTGTTTCAAAAAGCCAGGATCTAGTCCATTTGTTTGAAGGTTCCTTTGTATTTTACTAGAAGTAAGAGATGTCATTTTAGTCGTGGCTATCACCTAAGTATGTTTTGACCCGCTTCTTAAGCCGCCTTCGTTTCCTTTTACTGCTATCTTTTCTTGAGATAAGAATTCTTACTGAATCCTTAATAGATTAACATCATGTATCCTAACTCCATAATACGAATTCTCGATAAAGGAATATGTACTTATAATTGCAATTCTTGAAATTCTGTAAAGCATTTTTGTTTACAACTCAGTGTGTAATGGCGTCAGACGCATAAAAAGTGGTGTGTTTGTTTGTTAAAATGTGTTTTAGAAAATATGTAATTAGTATTTGCCTTTTTCGATTGAACTAAATATTTACGTTGGTCATTGATTTCTTAATAACCGGTTATCGACCATAATCGACATATGTCGACTTTACAAAAATATGAATCGTCTGCTTTTATAAATGCTTTTTAATATAAATCTTCTGCTTTACATTAGATATCGTCTGCTTATTCTGGCCGATAACGGGTTAAACTCATATGATAGTCTTCAATACCTATAGGTTCATCGGGATAAATTTGAAAAAATTGTTTACCATAGTTAAAATAACCGATGATTATTATCAATCTTCATGTGGTATTGCTTGCCTTAATTATATGAAACGGTGTAAAATTAATGCTATTTTTTTTATAGAGCTCAAAAAAGGAGAAAGGTAAGGGTGAGGGAGGATTGAGCCTTTTAGTCTCCTTTATTCATCCCTAGTTGCGACGCTTATGTTATGTAGTATATAAATGTTAAATATGAAAAACATTTACCATACAATAAATCCATTCTATTCTTCTTAGTTTGGATGAAAGTTTGTTCCATGTGTTCAATAACTAAGTGGATACTGGAGATGTTCATGAAAACGTTAAAACGATTCTTTTTTACTATTAGTGAAGATTTATATAAAATTTTCAAATAAAAGCAAATTAATACAACAATCAACGTAAAATCTGACACTTTAATATCAAAACCTGATCTTCACACATCTTTTGAAGGTATGAATTGAATAAATTGATAAAATAAGGATCAATATTTAAATCTGCTCTCTTGTGAGTACAATTGTTCAGGGTTCACTAATGATCGATATTTTACCAATCAAAACAGTTCTATTTCTTGAACATTTAATAGTATAGGACAAGTTAAAAATATTATTTTAATGGATAACCTATTCACATATTGCTGAAATTATATGAGTACATGTTTTGAGGTTGTGTTGCTTAAAACCACGTTTAGAGGCTCCCATCTTTGAATTTTGAAAAAATGAATAGACTTGCTCCCGTACAAAGTACAATTACAAATATATATCTTGTCTATTCAATCACACCCTTTTGCAGTTTAATTACACTTTTTTGCAATTTCGTTACACCCTTTTTCAATTTTTTTACATCTTTTTTAATTTTTTTCTATTTTTCAAATTTTACTTATTATTTAAAAGAAACACTAGTTATTCAAAATCAAATTATATTTAATAAAGATTAGAAACACATTTATCGAAATAATAAATGGGTTTCAGTATAATTTTTCTTTGATATTGTCTAGTCTTATTGGCCACTAATGAGATAAACCGTATACGGTAAATTTACCGACTTCAATTCTCAGACCTCAATTCACCGACTGTCTATTCACCGATAGTCAATTGACCGACAATCAATTCACAGTTTTAAATGAGAAAACACACACAATAAATTAAAAAATTTAAGTTTTATTAAAAATAAAGTAGCTTTGAAAGTTTAAAAGGAAATATTATGGGCAATTGCTTTCAAATATAAAATGAGAGGCTTTTAAAAAAATATTAAAATAATTAAAAATAATTCAATTCTGAGTTTTAAAATTGTAAGGAAAAATAAAATTGATGAAATGCTTTTGTAATCAATAAATCAATAATGAATTTAGAAATCAATATATCCTTTTTCAGTGAAATTAATTGTTGGTGAATTAACACATTGGTGAATTAACACATCGCTGAATTGAGGTTGGTGAATTGAAGTCGGTGAATTTACCTAGACTCGAGATAAACACCGTTAAATCAGAAGACTTGTCTGAATTTAATAGTTAATTATTCAAAAAATACAATTAGAATTTTAAATTGACAATTCAGAAATAAAAAATAATTAGAACTTAAAACAGTATACATTTTTAAAAAAAATTGTTTTCGTTTAATGCATTTTAACTATTTTATTTATAAGATTTTGATTTACATTTTAAAATGAAGTATTAAATTTAGGCAGTTTTTCGGATTTATTAACAGTATTTATACCATTTTTAGTTCTGTCGCACCTTTTTCCAATTCCGTCCCACTCTTTTGCAATTCAAACGCACCCTCTTGCAGTTCCGGCTTTTTAACCTCCCCTCCCTTATCGACGGGCCTGCTTTGTATCATATCCATACACATTTGTATACTTCAAAAAAATTTAAATTTAAACAATTCATCTTATATTTAATTTGTATTGAAAATCAACACTAACTCGTTATTTTACACTATACTTTAAATTTCAGTGAAATAACTTCGCATCGATGGTATTGTTAACTAATGCGGTTAAATATCACGATAAAACTTCTAATAATTAAAAAGACTTTACACTTTTACACACCTCACTGCCTTTTTAGATCTAACTGAATCTGTGCATGTTTGGAAAGCTTATTACTCGTTTACATATCGCTTTTTAGCAAAGTTGTCAGTAGTGGATTATTTAATCCCTCTGATAAACTAGATTAATGTTAGTGAGTTTTTTACTCTCTTCTTTTAATGCTTCTTTCTTTGTTTGAATTGTTTTGTATCCTATTATTTATATAAATACGCGATTAACTTTTTTTTCTAGTATACAAAGCTTCGTCTACACTCTACACTTATATATCAAAGCCATGCTATGCAAACTTTGATATTATTATACAGCTATTTATTTTATTGTCTATTTCCACTATATTATTCCTAAAGATAAAATGCCAAATCCATAATCTCGAATATTTATAATGATAACCATCTCATTTCAATGTTTGTGTTTCTATTTAGACTTTAGATTTTTCTGCATGGTAAGATGAGAATGAGGATTTAAATATTCATGTGATAATGATGATGATGATGATCGCTAGGATGTTTACCACCGGAATGATGATAATGAATACAGGCACGATTGTGATCACCAAATTTATAATGATGATGATGGGCTGTTCTTGATGGTATTGATAGTGGTGAGTGATGACCGTGATTACGGCAACAACGCATATAATGACCGCAACGTAATTACTTTAAAACTACTAGTCCATGCTCTCGAAGTCATTATAATAAATAATGGCTGACAATGGACTGTAATTATCTGAATCAGAGTATATTTGTGTGTACAGGCATATGATCTTTGTTGCGATTATTATTTTGTGTATATATTACTTCTGAGTTGCATATTTTTTTGTTAAAACCTTTCACCTATTTCAAGAGAATGAATGTTATGGTGTTGACACTTACTGAATGAATATGCCCTAAGACTGGGCAGTGTGCCCCACTCATAAGTTATATGGCCTACCAGTGGCTAATATGAAAATCTTAGATGGCTAATCCAGGTTCAGAAAACTTGTAATTCTATATTGTTTTACCCATATTGAATATTTATTATAGCATTCGTAAAGTCAAATGATGAAATATAGTATAAATAAAATGTTTAATTTTTCTCTAATGACTCAAAAAGTATTTTCCAACTCTACCATCCATTTTTAAAATGACCTTCTAAAAGGATGCTAAACCTGAGATTTAATCTTATTTATTGAAATCAAATCTCCGTTAGCGATCACCTCTATTAAACGGGAGCCTATCTATAACGACGGGTTTCCATTCTTTTTACAAAGATCTCTTTTGATGGTTTCGTTATGTGGTCTCTTAAGACAGGTTTGACTTGAATGAAATATATTTCTAAACTTTGTACTAGGTTGTAATTAAAAATTTATTTTAATATTTCTTCCATTTTTAGAATATTTAATGATGAACCGAAAATATATTGTTTAGAAAATTTTGCTGCTATATTTTTTACAATATCTCGAGTGGCCTTACACAAGGAACTCCTGTGTCTCATTTGCAATTCAACTTTATGCAATGAGTTATTGAAATGAGATAAAATTAAGGATGCTAAATCCAAAGATCTTGTAGAAAAGTCGCATTCTTATTACAAGAAGAAAGAACACTCTTTTGAAATAAGAAAAAAATACTTAGTAGCAACACCAAACTTATACAACGGAGTCCAGCAGCGAATCTAGCAGAAAATCTAACCATCACGCTTTTGTAACAATTTTTTCTAAAATTAATTTTTTCCGAATATTGAATAATATACGAAGACATTGAGAGCGAATGCCTATCTAGAGTAATACTCGTATTACGCAGCAAATATTTATTACCTTACGGATCTGAAGTATAACTCTTTTTTTAGAAAATCAAACTCAGCTTGATTGAACTATACTCTGATCTGCTTAAAAATTTTAATCCGCCACTAAGGCGGATTCATGCCTGCTGTTATATATAATATAGGATTCGAGTGTAATATTTCACATACGTTCAAATCTATCCTCATCCAGCATCATTTGTTTAGAAAAGCGAAATGTATATAACTATTTTCACTTTATTATCCTATGAGATATCTAGTCCTTTTCGTGATTGATGGCTCTGCCAAAATTTAAATGAAGATTTAATTCATTGAAATATGCATTCTTGAAAATAAGTATTGTACAATGTACAATTACATGGTCTTTATATTTGCATATTTTTTATTGAGTGATTAATGAAAAAATACAATAAAACGTGTCTTAGCGGTCACCTTGATAGAACAGCCACCTGTCTATACCGACCACTTTATAAGATCCCAATTCAGTATAACTGCAAAAGAGTAGAAACGTAATAGGATGCCCACTTGTCTAAAAGGGTCATTTTCAATGAGCCCCACGTTTGACCCTTATAAACAAGTTCTACCGTAACTATACTTCAAAACATATCAGCTGTTGTTTGAGCTCATAAAATTTCAGCACTACTTCAAAAGCTCTATTATTTTACGTCATTACAGCTCCTTGCAAAGAATACTTTTCACCACGCCAGCAGTTCAAATAAAAGCACTTTTATAAACTAGTATGGGCTTTTATGTTCTTGAGGATAAGTTTTATATTATATATACTTGTTTAACTACTAGTATATGTATATAATATAATATAATAACATTCTTATATAAATAACTTATTCTTTAATTTTACCTCTTACCCTTTACTTGCTTCCCCAGATGCACAGGGACACGGCTGTACAAGCAACTAAGTACTGCTTCCTCACTTTTCCTATCTCATTAGCTAGTTCTTGAATCAATGACATTCTTGTCTCATTATTGTGGACTTACATGTCCCATTTTCTATTATTTATCTATTCTAAGGTTTCACACAGCAATAACTCCTTAACGTTTAGCTATTGTTTTGTATCGGGCAAATATGTAATAAACTCCATTTTACTGCATCCTTGTTTGACATCATATTAAACCATTTTAAGTTCTAAATTATCCCTTTTAAGTTTCATCTTTTTCTCTTTTAACTTTTAAAATGTCTTTTTTAAGTTTATAAGATTTTGTATTTTAGGTTATTTAGATTTGTTAATATTGTTAACTTTAAATTCTAACTAAAAATTTCCTTACTCTTAGATGTTCCAACGCGTGTCTTTTTGTTCCATAATTCCTAAAGTGATTTCTTTTTTTGTGGAATTGAGCTCCAATTTTTATACACTCTAATTTCTTCTAACTTGATTTCAAAGTGAAAGGCTTTTATCATGTAATTTTAACATTTTATAATTTTTGTCTAAATCCATAATGAATATATGGAGTGATTTAAGAAAAAATAATGGTAGCTTATGTGAGTTTCAAAAAATGAAAATTCCAAAATAAATCAGTAGTAATGCATGCAAATAGAAAATCACTTTGTCAAAAGGGACCAATTATATAAAGTGTATGTTTACAGACCAAATATTCCTAAAAATGAATTTCATATTTGAGGAGAACATTTGAAGTAAATTGGGTGAAATTCAGTTTGTTAGATAGTTAAGATATTTATATAAAAAGTTAATCAAGCATTGAAATAAGTTTTAAACCGATCAGGACTATAGATTAAATAAGAATCAAGATATCTTTGTGAAAAATAGAAGTTGTTGGCAGAGCCCAAAGCAGTATATCCTTTTGACGGAGTTTCAACATTTTAAACATCAGGTGCATAATTTTAAAAAACAACTTTTTCAAAGGAGATGAAATCGTTACTTGGTTTGAACCATGAAATTGCAAATAGATGAATTTTCTTCAAAAATGCTTATGTTGTTGTTATAAAAATTAGGAACAACCATATTGATAAATCTGCCCTCTGTAATGGATCACGAAAATACGCATCGATTTTTTACATACGATTTTCTCGTTTCATCTATAATAATTTGTTTACAGTAAAACAACTCGATTTGTTAACACATTGAATTCACATTATAAATCGGCCAAATGTATGATAGAAATGGCAGCTTCATTGCTTTCCTGATTATGTATTTTCTTATTACATTAACCTTTACAAAAATGTTCAACTTCTAACTTATGAGTCCTTTTTAAAATGAAAAACGTCCTTGTTGTATTTTTTTGTAAGATGGGTGTGGTCATTAATCCACGTCAACTGTTTGATTTTCTGGTCTATTCTTTATTTTCAAAATAATTCCAATTTTTGGTACATTTTTACAATTGATTGGACTTTTTCTTAACCCGTTAACGACGAGAATAATCAGACGATATCATGCATAAAGCAGAAGATTTCTATTAAACAGCATTAATAAATGCAGACGATTAACATTTTTGTAAAGTCGACATATGTCAACTGTGGCCGATAACCGGTTTAATTTTGCCTTGTTATTGTTATTTCACTAAATTTGGGATAAACTTGGTTTCTGTATCTATTTTATTTTGATTGGGACCGAAATATTATAATTTGAGGCCCTATATTCCAATTCCAAATGTGGAATTGCGATCTGGGAATTTTTTTCCATTTTTTAAATCAAATTCGTTTTTTCTCTTTTTGCAATTTTTCGCTTATATGGTTTATTATTTAAATCTTAATTATTTTAATATTAATTAGTTAATATGGTTTAATCATATATTTCTAGTTATGATCGTAATTTTTGTTAAATCTTTCAAAAATTTTTATGTTGGCTTCATAAAATTAATTTTGTTAGAAATTATTTGGAATAAAAGTTTTTTATTTTATATTGTGTGCTATAAAAAATTTTGCCCCTCTCCTGGAAATTTTTCGGTCTTATAATTCCTTGCTTCATCATTAAACAATCTAATTAATTATTTGACCAATTATTCCTACGAAACTACTGCTAGCATGCGGTTTATTAAATTTAACAGTAGGAGAGGGAGGGGGGGGGGGGGCATGCCCATCCCTGCTAAAAATCAAGATATACTACAAAAAACAATAATTTTATATTTAATTTTTTTTTATGAATTACTTTTTTATAATGAAATATTAATTAATTACAAAAATGCATTGGTTGGGATCAAATTTATCAAGTCCCAGTATTATTATTATTATTATAAAACGAGTTGATATTAGTCCGTTTACTAAACTAAATAAAAGTAAAAGTAAAAGTTATTCTAAAATAAAAATGACAAAAAGTCTCTAGTACAAATGCTTTCTCAAAATGTCATATTTGCTATAGCATTTCGGTAGTATACTTGAAGTTTCAATTATTTTGAACAGTTGTGCAAAAAACTTATGTTGAGTTTTTTTACTCACTAACGTTGCTGCAGTATTTAATATCCTAATCGTTATTTTTTGTAAAGTATTATATATAGATGGTCATTAATCACTTTTTTATAAGCTCTCTTTAACTTTAGATATAAAATCTTTGCATGAAAGAGATGTGGAGATTTGAACTTCTAAATACCATGCATAAGAATAAAAAATTTGCTTCTACTTAAATAGCAGTGAAAGAACAGGGAATGAAATGAAATGAAGCCTTATTCTAAACGGTTTCTTTTGTATTTAGCTAAGCATCTCTGAAGATAAATATAAGTGGATTTTTCATTCAATTTTGGAAAATAATAATTAAGTACGATTTATTCACGTATTGCTTTTTTCCATAAAATAGGTACTTTTTCCTTTTGGATGATTTTTTACAGCCTCTTTATAAAATGAGTTTCACAAGCATCGAGTTGCTCCATTAAAATAAATATGTTATTTCCTTTACTATAATATCAAAAAATACTACTACATTGTTTCTTTTACTACGATTTGTATAAATGGGACAATTAACTAGCCCGCCTAGATATTTTGAACACTATTACATCCATTAAATTTGAGAATTATAGAACATATTTTATATTCGCTTTTCATCCTTTCTTTTTTTAGAGGTCATTATGCGACAGTCAAACGATGTATTCATGTTGAAACGGGGAAAATATATGCTGCTAAGTTCATTCAAAAAGATATTGGTCATGGCTTGCGACCGAAAGAAAGCATTTCTAACAATGTGTACAATGAATTAGCCGTTCTTTTACTTGCTCAATCGTACAAGAGTTCAGCCAGTTCCTCTCCTCATCATCACCCATATATGATTGAACTGATCGAGGCTTTTGAGGAAGAAACACACATAATACTTATTCTCGAATAGTAACTTCTTTTCATAACTTTTATTTCAATTTTCAGGTTTGCTATACGTGCATTTCTTTTTACACATATGAAGTTAACCAAAGTGCATTGAAAATGGTATTAATTTCGGCAGGATTTCATGCACTTTTCCAGTAAAAATAAAAGCGCTGTAATCTCGTATGTTGTAAGGGTGAAGACATCTCAAACGTATCGTATTCAGTTTCGCTTACACCATTAGACAAATAAGGTCTAACTTATTTTTAACTTTCTTCCTTTTATCGGTCAATCCTCACCTCTCAAAATGTGCTTTATGTTCAGCACTCGTCTCCTATGTCACAGATTCGACACATTCTAGATCTCTTCAGCATTCTAACATACAAAACCCTGCAAAGTTTTAAGCGTATTTTTGTTATTTTTTACTATAGAGATAAAAAAATGTTATGCATAATTTTAAAAAATGCAAATAAAAGTGTAACTATCAAAGGAAAATTGTGAAAAAGGAACGTTTTGAAAAGTTAATCTTTTTTCTAACTAATCTACTAACACACAAAATCTGTGTACTTTATTCAAAAAATTTTGCGATGTGTCATATTAGCTGGAATATTTTTAACTGAAATTATTTTAGATTGTTTACTCCGCTTTATACAGACTCTTTTTATGCAAGAAACTGTTTTATAAACAACGAATATTTGGGATGTTCTAAAAGCTAATAGCTTACACAGTCATTATCGGCTAAAAATGTAACTACATCAAATATAGATAATTCTTGATAATAATCTAATATATTTTAAGATTGATAAAAACATTAATTTTTTTGAATTTCTAATTTATCATGGCTAAAATTAATAACATGCCTAAGTAATGCTTACTTCTAGGCCGTTTAAAATTTTGCTCACTGTTTTTTGGAAGAAATCGCCTGAATTTAGCCAAAAATTTATAAAATGCCAAAAATCGTTATCATTTTCTTTTTGATACTTTAATTTAAATTCTTTATTCCATTAAATTGCTCCTAAAAATATTCTTCTAGCGATTCTATTTTACAAACAAAATGATTTATCACGCATGTTGAGTTCAAACAAATCCTTATTCAGAACAATTAAATTTTAACTGACGTTTAAAATTTGGAAAAAGTTGCCTTCGGTTGAAATTCTGACTGGTATATCAAATTCTTGTTAGAAGTAAGTTTTCGAAATTTTTTTGAATGTTTGTTTTTACAATGTTCAACTGTTTTCTTAAAAGTGTCCACATGAATTCCATTTTCAGCCAGAAGTGGGCGTGAATAAAATTTGTTGACGATGAGCATAAACTTCTATTTCTCTTTGCTTTGACGATGACTTATTTTTCGCATCGCATGGCGTGTCAATTTACTCAGTATTTTGCCGAATAATATCAGTGTATTAGTAGTTATTAATTAATGAAAACTTAATATTATATAGTTTATTGTAGTTTTTTCTCATTGTAATCTAAATTACGTGGCGTCTTAAAAGGCCTCATTGAATGAAGTAGCACTATTTTCCTGATCTTAGGTGCTAACCAAAGTAATAACCGTTCTTTCATTTTTTACTTTTCTAATTTCATGTTCTGTTGATTTACTTAAAAGTATATACTCTTTTTTGTAAACAATTGGCTCTATAGTTTCCTTTCTGTTTGTCTCGAGAACAATATTTGTTGAAAAGAGTGTATTTCATAAAGGTTTTACCGACTCACCAGGACGCAGAGAAGCGTATCATATATATTTGATTGTATATGCATGTATCCTTTAGCTTATCCGTCCTATTTAAAACTACTCAACCAAACTTACTATAGTTTGCACATATATACTGTTTTGTGTATGCCCTGATATGCATGTCTAATTTGCATGTGTAAAATGTGTCTTCTGAAACTCTGAACTTCCGATTTTCTACAAGGAAACATTAATCTTGTAAATTAGTTGTGAAAATGTAAACAGTACGTATAAATGTCATGGATCATTTGCCATGTACGCTTTATTTCTCTACCACCATGAAGGTCGTTCGTTTCGCAATAATTCAAGCTATTTATTTATATTTACTTGTGCAGTGAATCTATTTACCATGTGATAATTCTGCAATGTGTTTTTATAAATCACATTTCTTGGTTTGTTTTATGCTCGCTTTTGCGCAATATACAGCAGATCTGCAAGATAAAAATGGAAGAAGTTTCACTTTCACTTAAAATGAATTTTTTTGTGATACCACCCTAATTGATCCATTTTACCGATTATTATCTTTTTTAATCTGTGAATATGTCAAATTTAATTGGTCTAATTACTTCCGTTTGTTAGATAGATTTCATATTTTGGCATTTAATTCTTTAAAACAGGCCAATTAAATTTAGCGCTTATTGAATATGTTTCTTTTTTATTTTAGACCAAAATTTATTTTTCCCCTATAAAAACCTACACCTTAATTAATACTAATTCTCGACTAAATCGATTTTCAATTTGGAGTTACAGACGTTCGGAAAAGCCACCTGATATGCAAATAACCATTTTGGTAGGAGGTTTGTAATTGACATTCTGATGTGACGAAATTGTAGTTAATTTATAGAAAGATTATCAATTTGAATAGAAAATCCATCAGAGATAAAAAAAAATGTAACGAAACGTATGAAATGTTTTTTTTTGCATTGTATTCTAAATATTTTTATAATATTTTTCAAAAAAATATCATCATAAAAACAAAAAATTAAAATTTCAAAATTAACAGAAATATGTATTTATGTAAAAATAACCTAAATCAAAACTTAAAATTTTTTGTTTATTGAAAAAATAAGTGATTTATGTTTTATGCCATTTGACATAACATTTTCGCTTATGGAGTATACATTAATTTAAATTCTTCATTCCATTAAATTCCTACAAAAAATTTTATTCTACCGATTCTCTTTTACATTTACATCTAACTTACTTTGGTATAAGTAACTTTACGCATTGTTTTGTAACTTTTTCTTGCAAAATGCAAATGTCTTTGTTAAATCTACATGGATTTATTTTAATCTGTTTTGGAATTAATTTCAGGAGTGTATTTCATTTTTTAATATACTTACATTTCCAGTACTGTAAAATGAATTATTATTTATACATAACGTGCTTTAGCATATTTTGGGATGCACTATAAAACAAGTTAAAAGCTTAACCAAATAAAATTTAAAATGATCCAAAATGTTTCATAATTCATTAGTTTGTATATTACGGAATGGAATTATCTTTGATTACGCTTTTTTTATGTAAGCAGCTCGATTTTCTCGATGAGATCTTAGGTTTCTAAATTATACCTTTTATAAATTATAAAATTTTATTTTTATAACTCAACATGAGTGTTATTTCTCGAGAAGGGAAAAATGAAGGCGATATTTACAATTCCAAAAATTTAGCAAGAGTAATATTAATATCGTTGCTTATAAAGGTGTATTGATTAATACATATAAAGTAGGTTATTTTGCTTAATCCTTAATTAGATTGTCAAAAAACACAAATTTCTAAAATTCCAAATATGCAGCTCCGATTTTACATAAATTCCAATTTAATTTTAAAGATGAAATGTTAGGCTGAAAAGTTTCCCACTTCAAGTTTTGCGTGGTGAAATGTTAGGCAGAAAAGGTAATCAGGATATTTTGATCTTAATTATTTTAACATGATAAAATATCGTGTTTTTTAAAGCTTTCTTTAAAAACTCTAAATTTTGCGGTTTTTACTAAATTTGAATTCATTTGCGAAAAGGTACGCTATGATATTTCATAGATCGGCAATAATTAGTTACTGGACATAGATAAATTGGTCAAGTTAGGTAGGTTTCTGTAAAATAATTTTTTGGCTAGTTTCGGTATACATAATAATGGTATGATATGAATTCCGTACTAGTTTATTAATTAGTTACTAATCCACTTTTATTATAACCACTATGATATAAAAATGGCAGCTAATAGACAAAATTCTTTAACTTGAAATAGTTCTTTTGAAAACTGTAATGAAGTATTAATTTGTCTGTTTATATGACACAGAACCATTTTCAATACATTACTATCAATAGATTTCTTTATTTTCTATCATATGTTTTCGTTCTTTCTTTTATCTATGTGTTGATTGACGCACGGTCAGACTAAACACCCCAAAACACGGCAAATAATTTTAAAGCATTACAAAAAAAGATGGTTAGACTAAAAACCCCAAAAAAAATTCGAAAGTTTTAAGGAGTTTTTAGGATCTTTTTTGTAGTGTTTTAGAAATATTTGTCGTTTTTTGCAATTTTTGAGGTGATTAGGGATTTTTGCCGTATTTTGTAATGTTTTGCGATGCTTGGGGTGTTTTGAGGAATTTTTAAGACCTTTTTTGTAGTGCCTTAGAATTATTTGCCGTGTTTTGGGATGTTTTGAGGTCCTTTCGATTATTTCTGAGTGTTTTGGGATTTTTAGTCTAACCCTTTTTTTGTAGTGCTTTAGAACTATTTGGCGTGTTTTGAGATGTTTTAGCGTATTTTGAAGTGTTTTGGGGTGCTTTATATTATTTCTAGGTTTTTCGGGGTTTTTATCTAACCCTCTTTTTTGTAGTGCTTTAGAATTATTTGGCCTGTTTTGGGGTATTTAGTCTTACCCAGTGACGCAATTATGAAAAAATTTTGATGTCCTCACATCAACTCATCATGGCATGTTGTTATTTCGAAGATGAATTACAATAAGGTTTATTAAATTATAGTGACGCAATAATTCCTTTTACGATAGCTTTGAGAGAAGATAAATCATTAATTTAGAAAATATACGGTATCATTTGAAATGTTTTTCATTCAATTTTCAAGAGAAGCATCGATAAACTCACTTTTCGCAGCAACAAGTAGCATCACATCTTTCAAAACTTTTTGAATCAGAGTTGTAATCAAAATTGGTACTTCAATAGAAAACGCCTGCTGGAATATTGAAACGTTCAAAAACACTGGCATTATGAAATTCTGTTTGAAACAAAATAAAGCAAACTTTTCGATGTCCTTATGGATGTGACAAAGTGGATACACTGAGGAAGTATAAAAAGTGGAAATGAACACAATACATTTCAAAAAAACACCTATCAACATCAAAATTTAGCTTGCGGGCCGAATAAACTTACTTCGCGGCCTGGATCTGGTCCGTGTGCCGTAGTTTGGTGACCCCTGATGTAGATTAAAGTAAGAAATATTTTGAAATTGGTCTCACCATTTTACGGTTGTGAGATACTAAATAGTTACTTGCATATTTAATTGCCCAGCTGGTAATTTTTATAGATGGGTAGATAGTAATGTAGTTACATAGTTTGTTAGTTGGGCTACTTATTTTTAATTTGTCAATTTGTAGATAGGATCGTAGTTAGTTATACAAATTAAGTCATGACAGAAAATATCTTATGCGCTCATGAAATTTTTATGACTTGTCCAATTTTCTCTTCTACATTACTTTTTAACAATCGGATGCTATTTGCTTTTTGGACTGCAATTGGTCAAAGTATCTTTTAGTCTATTTCAATATTTTAATTAAACAAATAATATCATACGAAACTAACAATTTGATGATTTGATTTTAAATTCTAATTTAATTTACAAATGTATTATTATTTGGATTTAGATGCAACATTTTAAATTATGATTTACATTTGATTTGATTCCGTTTCAAAAAAGGTGTTTTGAATCAGCTCAGCTCCTCATACTCCATAGGCAAAAGGCTATCTCTTTAAAAAAATTCAAGTGGCCTATTGTCATCTATTGATGTTATTTCATTCCAAAAGATACGCTCGCCATTTTATCAGTTTTTGCAACTAAGTTTTTGTTAGAAAATTCTCTAAACTAGAAGTTTCCAAAACCATTTTTTAGTTTCGAATTTATTTTTCCATTATATTCTTCTAATCTTTATTTTACAGTATAATTATGTTTTCCAAAGTTTCAGTTTTCACTTAAATTCGTGCATGTCCTGGTTTTATTTTCGAAAGTTTTGATGAACCCACCAAAAAAATGTTGGAATAAAATAAAAAGTGACACGTGGGAATTATATGTTGAGAAAGTATTTCCTAAATAAGAGAAATAAATAGAGAGGAAATACGATGTTAAAGATAGGATTTTTTGTCTCTTTTCTAGGAAATGTTTAGCTAAGATTATGGCTTGAATTTAGTGTCATTGTGAACAACGATCATGATGATGACATGATACTATACTAAAAACACCATTGATCATACGGTAGAGCAGGCTTCTTTAACCCAGGGCTCATTTTGGGGCCTGAGAAAAACGATTTGGCCCCCATTACTATTCATCAAACTTCAAAAGTTAAAAGTTTTCGAATAAAATAATAAAAATCTGACTAATATATTTATATCTGCACATATTTTGACATCGATTACAAAAATTAAAGTATTGTGCTTGTTCTATTTTTATGTATTGTATTAAATAGAATTTTTAGGGCCCAGAGTTAATTACAATATCATTTTGGGCCCGCGTGTAAAAAGGTACTGCAGTAGAGTATACGAGATTCGTAATAAACGATTACTTTGTGATTCAATCAAACCACCGTAATTCGAGTTTACCCAAAACGAGTTAAAGGTACCCGTAGGTGTTTCCTTTGGCAAGGCACAATTGCGCTTCTTGTATCGAACTACGAGAAAGGGAGGTTTGATGCTGCATCGAACTCAAAATCTTAAGTTATCGAAACCCAGTATCCAACCAACCAACCTTACTCACGCCCCCATAATTTCAAAAAAAAATAGTATTTAAGATATTTTATACATAAATTTAATGATTTGTTCTACTTCTACGCTATTTGAATTTGCTCAAATTTGCCATAAAAAATTGCTTTAATTTAAACAAGAAATTATTTAAGAAACTAATAGAAGTTCTAATAGAACCTTCAATCTATTGCTAATGTTTTTTTAGATCTCATAAAAAAGTGTGTATTGTTTCTAAATATCTTATGAATTTAACCGTTATCTAATTAAATGAGTTGAATTTAGTAAGAGATTAATTGATTCTTGGTTTGGTAGTGCTTGCCTAAATTTGTGGCAAGATTTACGGATAGAATATTTTCATAATATTTTTCATTTCACTACTTCTTAATTTAGATTTTAGATCTCCACGGGTTAGAATTAATCAGTCTGAAAAACGTTTAGCCTACGTTTTATCAATTTAGGTTTTTTCCACTATTACTACTCAGTCTGAATTTTTTTCAACATTTACTTCTAATTTAAAGAAAGAAAATTATTTCTTCAAAAATTAGCCTTATCATCTTGAATACTTGTGCCAAACAAAAATACCACACGTTGCAAATGTCAGTTTTTTATCATCTGGTGATGATGACAATTCTAAAATAGTACAATAATCTATCATTATTATAAATTCACAAACCAACTCAAAGTTATTATTTGACGTAATGCAGTGGTTCTCAACTACGGCCCATAACCTTCTTCTTTTTTCCGCCTGCACAGCAAATTTGCAGAAAAGCATGCTAAGAATAACTGTCAGAATTTCTCAACTATTATTATTGATCTTTTAATTGTACTGTACATAGGTTGTTGTATATATGATCTGTTATTACAATTAAACTAACTGTGCAGTGTACGCACTAGAGATCTACAACATACGTTTCTCTTACATTAAACCGATGAAAAAAAACTGTTTGAACAAAATTTAATTTGATCTGTTAATTAGGATTTCTGAAAGCCGAACTATAACCGAATCGAATTTTGAAGATCTAGTGTTTATCAGAGGAATTTTATTTCATAATCACTATTAATTTATTATACATCTGTAAAGGTATTAGTACTATGGAGTGTTTTCACCGAGAAGGCACAATTGCGCCGCTCGTATCGAACTATGAAAATTGGCTAAATGTGGAATCGAACCAAGGCATTGAGTTATCGTAACCCACTATCTAAGCTCATTGTGTAAACTATATAACATTATATATAGGTGTAATATAATTATAGTGTTTATTTTATTTCCAACTATTTGCATCCTGGTCTGCAATCTATTCGTCAACATACATTACCTGATAATATTTAAGAAAGGTCTCATAAAGAAACAATAAAAATGAGTAACTAAAACATGCGTAATTAAAAAACATATCAATATGCTAATGAATTCTAACCGAACCCGAATATAATTTAATTTTTCAGCCCGTGTCGGACACGTTAATTAGGATTTTTGTTGCCTGATTAACTGACCCGAATTTTGCAGATCTCTTCTACATATCATGTGTTTATGGACCAAAGGCAAAAAAAATTCACTTCTTCACACTCTAGTATAAGGCTATGTACAAAGTGGTTGTTACTTGTCTCTTTTGAGATATTGTGAAGAATACTGTGATAAAAAATGATGATATATATGGACACTATCTATTCAGTAATTATAATGATCTTTTCATTCATTATCTCTTATTATTATAAGAGGGCTTCATTTAATTTTCAAGATTTTTTTTAGTTTTCGGTGCGGTCCCTATTTGCCAAACTTTCTTACTCAGCGCCCCCTTTGAAGATATTTTGCAAAGAAAGAAGAAACATTACATGAAAGAAACGCCACTTACTTATAAAATATACTGTAAAGTACTACTTTACTTACACGAGAACAAAATTTCGTGAATTATGGTTCAAAAACAAATTTGCAAGGATTTAATTTCGCGAATAAACATTTCTAAAATTTTAGATATTTAGCCGATATTTGTTTCAAATAAGAAAAATTTTTGGTTGGTTAGTTACTAGGTTTCGATAACTCAGGGTGTCTTGGATTCGATCCCTCATCAAGCCTCGTTCCCCATAATGGTTCGATGAAAACACCCACTCCATTGCCTTTTATCACTTTGATTATTTTAGATTAACATTGATATTATTTAGGCAATTGATAAATTACACTAATTTTGTGATTATTACATCAAAATACTATTAAAACTAAAAAATACAAACAAATTCTGAATTTTAAAAACGCAAAACTCTGAATAATAGAAAAAAGCAAAAATATAGACAAAAATATTTTTTCAGAGATCGACTTCAAATAATAGTAAGATACTCAAATTTTTATTATGTAATTATCATTGTTTTTTGCATATATTTGCTTAAATTTTATAATTTTTGTTGAATTTGATACTGCAATACGGTTTATAAGTATTTTCGTTTCAGACCTTTTTTTTCCTTAAAATGGAATATATTTTAGTATTGGTTGTTCTTTCTTTCTATTTTCCTAACATGAAATTGTATTTTTAATAATTTTAGAAATAAGATATAGATGCAATATAAAAAATTTGTATGTCTCAGTTCGACACTTTTACTGTATATAAATGTAACTTTGAATAAACATTTCACATTCAAAGAGTTATAATATCCATTCATTATACACACACTTCTTGATTATGACCTAAGAAGTTTTCCATATTTTTTCTTACATTAATTGAAACCCACTTGAAGTTTTGAGGCATTCCTTGTGCCTTTTTCTCTTCAATAGGATTAGTGTTGTTACTATTTCTAACGTGGGAATTGCAAGCAAGGTGGTAGTAGTATCTTTGATAAAAAAATCTTATAATATCAGCTTCCACAATAAACATTTTAGTTTATCTTATACATACGTATCTATTTATATACAAAGATATAGACTAGGAATAATAAATATATACTTTTATGTGTGTAGAACGAATGCATATATGACAATAATCCGTTCTTAAGCCGTACTTACTCCTGTACTTCTTGTTGTTGCAATTTCCTCATTTTCTTTCATGTGGAGTAGAATTAGTGATATGCAGAGTTGTTACCCGTATATTTGTTTATGTGATACAAATGTTTCGATGGGTAGAAATAAATAAGATTTCTTTAATAACCGCTAATTGATTCAGTCTTAGCACGACAGTTTTGTTGTTATGACGTCTCATTAATATGCATAAACTTCATAAACCGTGTATTTATGTTAATCCCCATTAGTATTATTTTATGTAAGGATGTTCGCTTGAAACTATAGATATAGCGATTCTAGAATTTTTCTCGATGCCGATTCTAGCAATGCAGATGACGATTAATCGGTACATGCCTAGTTGAAACCGCGCGCAGATTTAGTAAGTTTTAAATACATTACTTCTGCTTAAATCCAAAGGTAAAACAGCAAAAATAAATTTTTACTTATTTACCCTGGCCAAAATTATTTTTCGAAAATTTATCGATCTTTATCACGAACTCCAAGAGTCTCTTAATAGGCTATTTCTCACATATCCAGTGTTGATCTCTGTCTCGACTGTCCCACATACAGAGATTGCAAATAAACTTTGTAAAATCTCTGTTCACCAAGAAGAGAATTAACCATTTTATATCGACACAAATTATCCAGCTATATTATATTTCAAATTTTCAGTAACGAGCTTGATGTCGTTATAACTTTCTTTCAAATATTCAACTTGAACCGCACCAAATACATTGTTATTCAAAAATTAATTTTGAAAGAATAATTATAAAGTTAAAAATGCATAACTGACTTTACGAACATCTAATCTAAATATTATAATTTAGTAAAAAAATTAAGCATCTCCTGAGCAAAGCCCGCGCTACCTATTAAATTTTGGGGCACAAGCCCCCCCTACAATATTTTTCAAGCTCCCCTAAAAATTTTTTCATTATCCTAAAAAAATATGACAAACATCTACATCAGTGGTTCCCAACCTTTTTTATCCCGTTCCCCCCTTTTCAGTCACTTTTTTTTACCTGTGGACCCCCACAACTGAATAGTTTGAGCCAACAAAATTAATCAAAGATTTTTATGCAAAAAATTATTGTAGTCATCTTATTAAATCGTATGCTTATTCATATGAAATCAGAGAAATCGTAAAGCCTGACATAAAATGTGAATAAAATTTTTTTCCAATTAAAATATAAATTTTTCAAAAATATTGTAACTAATAAAAAGCATACATAAAGATTCAAAATATGAAACTTTAAAAAAGGGAAGAAAATATTTATTTAAAAAGCTCTGAATATATATTTATATTGATTTGGAAAATATAAGTATATTAAAGGAGATTAAGCATAAGTAGTTTGAAGTAGATTTTCCATGGACCCCCGGTTGGGAACCACTGATCTACATGATATTTTCTTTCATGAAAATGTAATGTGTATAGATATGGCTTGACAAATACATCATATGTTTTCTTTTCGCCTTGAAGCACATTAATCTGATAGTTCAAAAATTAGCGCCCCAATGAAGCCCCCCATAAAATTCTTGGGCACCTGAAGTATAACCTCCTCACTACTTTTTTATATTTAAAATTTCAGTCGAAAATTTCAGTATGCAATAAAAATGTGGCAATTCATGAAAAATAAAAATATAATCAAAAATTAGATTTATTTTTATACATTAAATTGCTGAGCAACAGTCACATAAACTAAAAAAGCTTTATTTGAAAATCTTTCTCGCCACATGTATTCTTGAAGATAAAACTCATTCTTTTTATGTTTGCTTTCTGATTGTTTCAATAAGATTCAAAATTTTGAGTGTGGACTCCATTCTCTTTATTGACAAGATTTAAAGTATGATTCACTGTTATGTAAATAAAACCTAATCTTTGCAATACTCGCCATTCATCACTGTAAATAACTGATCTAGGTCGAACGACTCTTTCTATTAGAGGAAGTAATGTTTCTGCACTTCTTTCTATCTTTAACAGTTTCCATATACCCTATTGCAGGAGAAAAAAAGGTATCAATTAAACCAAAAACCCAAATTTGTTTTTGAGGAGTTCTTCCACGATGATAGGTTTCTAAGGAAAAACAAATACTCTGGTATTTAATCTTATAAGAAGTATCAACATTATAAACTTTCCCTAAGAAATTAGAGTTTTTTAAAAATTAATAATTGTTTCTGATGTAAAACTAAAAGCTGAACAAATATCATCCGCAATTTTTGCGATAACTGCTATATTTGTGAAAATATTCGAAAGAACTTAATTGGAAAAAAACTAGATCATGCAGCAAAAAAAGAACATAATTTTTGGAATCTGCAATGAAAATGACTTATAAATGAAGTTTTTATTACTTAATTATATGTTACTTTAGTTATAATTTTTTAGTTTATAGTGATTCAAATTTTTTTGTCAGCCGTTGCAAAAAAGTCAAATTTGTCATAAAATAAACTGGTCAATTTTGATTATTTCCTAATAAAATTTTAGAATAATGGTTAAAAACAAGCATCATTATGATGATGCTACTGTACAGTCGTTTCCTGAATACTCACAAAATTCCGTTTTTTGTTATTATTTTCTTATATTTTTTGATATCTTTTGATTTTGATTTGTTCTTTTTTTCGAACATGAAATTCAACTATATTTGTATTTCAAATTAGTTTCTCACTTGAATGATCATTTTAGCGGTCATATGGCCCAGTGACGGATCTAGAGGGGGGGGGGGTTTAAAATAAAACTTGTATTAAAATTTAATTTGAACTTTTAAATTTCAATCATACGTTTTTTAGTTCGTTTTTCGCATACTTCAACTCTAAAAAATACTTTTAAAACCTCTCATTATAATCATATACATATTTCTTTTTGAGATAAACTTCTATCTGTTTTAAATTAAGAAACAAATAACAAATTTTTTTATTGTTATCGATGTACGAATAGTTAGATTAAAATGGTAAATTATTGTGCAATAGTTTCTTTTTTAAATTATTTTATCAGGTGAGTTTCTTGTTTTAAAATATTTTTTATTCATATACAAAATTATAAATTACTTTGTATCCCAGATGGTCTAGTGGTTAGGATTCCGCGCTCTCACCGCGGTGGCCCGGGTTCGATTCCCGGTCTGGGAATTTTTTTCACGTTTTATTTTTTTAGTGCACATGGTGGTGAATTATTTGATCAAATGACTTATGAAGATGAAGAAAAGTTTTCAGAACAAGATGCTATTTTACTTTTGAAGCAAGTTTTAGATGCACTAAAGTTTATGCACGAAAACAATATAGCTCATTTAGACATCAAAGTAAGTTTTTTCCCATTTTTTTTAATCCATATTTAAATATCAACTTCTTATTTCGATACTGTTAGTGATCATCCCTCTTTTAATTATTCTGCAAAGTAATTGTTTTTTTTAATTTTATTTTTTCCACTATTGAAATGCCATAGATAGGTCATAGGTGGTGGTTTGTAGTTTATCAAACATGTCCTTTTTTATTTTCTTAGATTCCTCATTCAAAAGTAAATTTCGTCTATCAACCTTACTTTGATCACGCTTCCTATAAAAATGTTGTTTATTTTCACAAATTCCATATAAATTTTATGCAAAACTTTGTTAAGAATAATTTTAAATGAAATCACCGGTAAGACTTTATAATTAGATTCACTGATTATTGATTTAGTTTTTGGAAACCATTTTAGTTTAAATCGAGAATAATGAGATATTTTTGAAATCTTTTGGATCAGAAAAAGTGAAGGGATTTATAACATAACCTAAATAAGAGAATAAATCAAAATCTTATATATAACGTTATTTGGATAATGAAATGAAAAAATACAAGATATTTCGTTAGTTACGACCTAATAAGGGTGTAAAAAGCCATTTGTTTATAGTATATGTATTATTATATATGTGTGGACTGTGTATATACCATTTTTAGTTCTAAACGGTCTTTTTTAAATTCTAAAGTGTCTTTTTCAAATTCTAAAGTGTCTTTTTCAAATTCTAAAGTGTCTTTTTTAAATTCGAAAGTGTCTTTTTTAAATTTGAAAGTGTCTTTTTTAATTTTACTTTTCTGAATAAGTTTTGAAGTTATGTTTCTTAATAAATGCGCTTAATATTATGTGCGATTGTCAGGTTCTGTAGACGTGTTGAAACTTGAAAGATACACTGATAATTTTCTAATTCTCCGCCTCTATTTTAATTCGATGCAACTAGCAGTTCATTTATACACAAGTTTTTAACTCTTCAATTTTTGCCCTCTGCATAGATTTTTTATATTATAGTAACATAAAATTATAAATTTTTTTAGTTTGTATCGAAAGTTTCAACTAAGCAAAAAAGTGAATTTTAAAACTTAGTTTCGAAAAACGTTTTACATCCATTTTAATATCCATTATGAAAAAAATTGTTCACACAAACTTCTTTATCATTCCTGTAATTTAAAGCACTTTAGTATTTAAAAAAGACCGTTTAGAACTAAAAATGGTATATATGTATAATATAATACATCATTATTTTTATTCGCACTCTTGTTTAAATATTATACAATGTTTATTAACTAGCTAATCTACAAAGCAAATCAACTAGTTGACTAAATAACCAATTATCTAACTACTAGCTATCAAGCTAACTAATCAATTTTAAACGTATATTTAACTTATTCCATTCTTTGAATGATGACGTTGTCTGCCACGTTCGAAATGACTGAGAACTTTAATTTTAATTTTCGGCTCACTATATCGGGTTTCTTTCCTATTTTCGATTGCAATTATTTTTAATCATGTATGTTTTGTAGCCTTCAAATATTCTCCTAAGCGACAGTCTTCCTCAAGGTCAAGTCAAACTTTGCGATTTTGGATTATCTAAAAATTTGAAAGATAATGCGAATGTTAGAGAAATGTGTGGGACTCCCGATTATGCAGGCAATGCCATCTTTTTTTTCTTTTACTTTCTTTATACATAAATGCTTATGTCTGCGGCATTTAACGAATTTATACGTAGTTCAGCAAGTAAACAAACAACGAATCACATATATGAAAACATTCGAACTTTTCAAATAAGAAGGATACATTTTACATCGAAATATCATCAAAATAGTTGAGCTTTTTACGTATTAAATTATGATGATATAATTGCTAAATTATTTAACCCTCGCACTACCAGAGAGGGGCGCTTAGGCCCAGATTTTACTTCGAGTACTTAACAATACAAAAAATGAAAAATAAAAAAAATTAAAGTTAAGAAAAAAGATAACCATGTCATTATCAGGTATCAAATCAGAATTTACAAAACAAATTTAATGGAAATTCGATTTTTTAAAATATATAACTTGAACGGTTTTATTGAGCCTATCAATAAATCTAATATTGTTTTTACATATTTAGGTATTAATGTAGATTGGACGCTAATTTTCATTACATTACCAGCCATTGGGAAACAGGGAGAATTTATGATTTCTCTGCGACCTTCACATCTAGAAGAAAATAATTCCTGAGAGTTATCCATAACAATTATTGAAGTGTTTAGAGCAGTCATGTCCAAATAATTATAAAATACGGCCACTGGCCATCTACGTGTGCATCTGTAATAGGGTGGTCCTTAAAAAATATGAAAAAATTAAAAAAATTATTAGTACTTATAGGTTATCTTTATAGGTAGCTTAAAAAATAAGGTTAGCTTTGTTATCTCGACACCGTTGTAGAAATTGGAGGCGCAATAATTTGAAATATAAATCTCGGTTATGTTTGGGAACTTGAAGTCCCATTTGCCAGATTTGCTTGGGTCAAAAATTTTGATTGCCCAATTCCTCGGTATCTCAAAACTTGATCATCAACGGTAACCTACTCCTTAGGAGTCCAATTTCTCAAAAAAAACAAAAACTATTTTTGTATTTGTCAAATTATTTTAAATACATTGATGCCTATTTGGGTATCCGTGGCGCTCAACGAATATGTATGCATGTGCGTGTTTATGTGTCAGCGTGAGGGTGTCTTTGTTTGCGTTTATCTGTGTTTCCATGTTTGTATGTGTGTTTTATCTGTGCTTCCTTTATGTGTGTAGTATTTGTGTCCGTGTCTGTCTTGCCGTGTGTCTGTGCTTGTAAGTAACCGCGTGTGTATGTTTGTGTTTATCAATTTAAGAATAAAATGGATTAACTAAGAAGATTGAATGTTTAGTTACAATAGTATATATTGAATCGAATAGTATATTAGAATTTATTTTTAAAATTCTGCATATTTATTTAAATATTTTATTAAATTTTAAATACTTCATTTACTAAATAAAAAGACATTTTTTTTATATTTATATTTAAAGTGGTCTCCAAAAATATTAAAAAAATATATTAAAACGCTCCCTCTCCATAATTTGAGACCCAATTCGGTCTGTGCATGGAGGCTGTGCCCAGGGTTGTCAAGGCAATTTTGCCCTAGCCCAATAAAACTCAGGTAGTTTTTTTTTTTGACTAAAACCCTCTTCATAAAACATGACACGAGTTTCTCTAATTCTTTGAAAAAATCAAAAAAAAAATTAAAAACAATATAAAAAAATTCTTTGGCAGAATTCAATAAAAAATGATCCAGCAAAATGGTTGAAATTTGGCGTAAATTATTATTAAATACTCCCTGCTCAATTACTGATCTTGAGGGAATTTTTTCCAAATTCTCACACACTGGAACAGGTCTAAAAACCGTCTTTCAACAGAGAAACCAATAAACTGGTGAAAATACTCCATTTTTAAATTTTGATTAAAATAATTGTTCAATAAATTTATTCAATACTTTTTTCAAACTTTAACAATATCTTAACATTTTTTTGTTGAAAATCTCTTTGTAGCATTTTGTATATAAACATTAAACATATAAATAAAAAATTTTGACATTGAAATCAAATATCCTTTCATAACTTTTTATTATCACTATAAATTATAGCCTAATTTAAACGCCGGTTTTTTCTAACCATGGCTGTGTCCTTCGCTTCTCTTTACAACTCGGATATGTCGGAATATTTTATAACAAGGGCAAATTTATTATTGTTACCAAACAATAATAAATAGAGTTTAAATATTTCAAATTTAATTGGCAAATTTTTTTATCAAAGTTATATAAGATCATATTTACAAAATGTTTTAACCTATATTTGATATAAATAATTTTTGAAAGCATAAATGTAGTTATATATTATTTAGAAAATTAACTTATCAAAAGGCAAACTTAGCCACAGATACACTTATACACCTACACACATATTTTATTCAACTACCACACAAATATAGAAAAATTATTTTTTAAGTATAGTATTATTTGCTTGATATCACATTCATTAATGTGCAGTCACATCTTTAACTTGAAGATGATGTTATTTATTCGAATGCCTTAATTTAATTTTCATATATTTTTCTAGCTCCGGAAGTACTGAATTATAACGACATTTCTCTGAAAACGGATATGTGGAGTCTTGGTGTGCTGACATACGTTATGCTTTCGGGATATTCGCCATTCACCGGCGAAAATGTCACGGAAACGTATGTAAACATTACAATGGGGAATGTTGACTTTCCTGAAGATATTTTCTGTGATGTGTCACCTCTTGCCACCGACTTCATCTCCAAGTTACTAGTTAGCAATCCAAAGTATCTTTTTGTTTATTTTATATATACATAATTTATTTTACACAAAAACACACTTTTAAAATCTATTAATTAAATGAATAAAATGTTACAATATCAGAAAATCGGTTACTCATAATCTAGATTCTAGAACATGAATATCAACCATATTTCAAAGCAAAAACAAATAACTAGCTGAAATTTTGATGAAATAATTTTATTGAATTTTGTTTTTTATTTCTTCTGAAGTAGGGATGTGACTTGTTTCAAATAAATTTTTTACAAATAATAGCTTTCAGAATTATATATCTTTTTTTAATTTTATTTATTAGACATGATTGTCTTCTGAGTAGATTTTCGATATTAGTTTTCTTGTTTTAGGGTTAAGTCTTAGAATGAATATTTAAAATCTTTTTTTTCATTAACGTCCACTTCTTTGTTATAGTAATGCACATTTGAGCTATATTTGATCAGAGGCAGTAATGTAGCCACATTTGAATAAGAGAGTTCATTTTTGAGCAAGGCGAATTTTTTTAATAACACATAACTATATAAGAACTCTATAATTAAGCCTAAGATGTGTATACCTATTAATTACTGTAACCAAGCCCGTCGATAGGGGGAATAATTTCATTTCCATGTAATTTTTAGCGTATAACTTAGGGAATGGAATATCTAATTTATATAAATTTAAAGTTTGTAGAATATTTCTTCCAAAAATTTTAACCTTCAATTTCTATTTAAAATAGCCAAATTTAAATTTACGGCTACATACCTGTCAATTCATAGCCACATGTCCAAAATAAATTTTCAAAAAATTTACTTTACTGATTGAATATTTGTGTAGGTAAAAAATGAAAATTATATAGAAGGGTTTTTTCCCTTTCTGTGTTATAAATCAAACTTGGTAACATTTCGTTGCTAAAAATTTTAAAATTTAATTTTACGCAACAATGCATTTCAGTACAGAGTATGCACCTAACCAATTCCTTTCGTATGAACGAGACTTGTTGACAATTAGTAGGATGAGAGGAGAATAAATATCTTTTAGCTGCTAGTAAATATTGGATCGGATAGTGGGGTTGTCAAATAATCTGCTGTCGGATAAATGAGGTCTGACTGCATTACAAATGAGTTTCTCTAATACAACCCTTTCCATATGGTCTTTAGTAGACAAAGACCTTTTTAACACTACGAACACCAAATAAAAAATTGACTCAACCAAAAATTCAGCTCCCTAAAGATTTATAAGAGATCATTTTTATTCATGGCATAAAACCTTCACTTGGTTAGAGTATATCATATCTATCTAGCTATAGACTGTGAGCATCCGTTTCAATAGTTGGTAAATGGCAATAAGGAGGGATAAAGACTTAATTATATCCAATGAATAGTGGATCTATCTTATGAATGATTTTGTTCTTTTGCTGAGCTTAAGTTCACAAACTTTCTAACAATTTTCGGTGTAACGGTCTAACTTTAATTTTTTGATAACTTAGAGTCTCATTTAAAAAAATAAATAAACATATAAACTACTGTACTAAAAAAGTGACACAATTGTTTATTCTAAAATTGTCTGAACAATCCAAATCTCAATGGGATGGATGCATCTGCTTTCTCTAAACCAGTTTCTCTAAATTTGGCTGTTTTGGCCAATGCAACCCTCATGTCATTACACACTTCCAAACTGTTTCGGGATTTGGTTTAAATTGCAAGTAGCATGGAAAATGCACCTTCTCGATCATTAATCAAATCAATAAACTGTTCTTGAATTAAGAAATCTTCTGAGGCCAGATTACTAATCGAGATTATAAACGAGTTTTTGATAAATTTATATTATTTTTCAAATGTTTGTACATTAAGATAATAAAGAGAAATTTATTGGCTTGATTACACTGTTTTTTATGGCCTCCAGGACATTTTATCCCAGCTTCAGTTTAAAGGCTGTTATTTTTTTATTAAAATGGAGTACTTCTGATCTATTTTCTTTGCAACGCAAGGTTAAAGGAAATCATATATTCGAATATGTTCACTAAAAATGATAGGAATATACAAAAACGAATTAGAAAATTCTACATGCATCTCTAGTTTGCCTTCAAGAAATTGCTAGATTTTTTCCCATAGTATCGCTTGGAAAATTTTCCTTTGGAATGCCACCTCACCTTTGAGTGCAGCGAGAGTCTTTCAAATCTGAAAACAAACAAGAGTTAAAGCATTTGCTTTAATGAAATACACTATTTTAATAACATCATTGAAAACATTTTTCAACTCAGTTTTATGGCTCGACGCATTGGGTACCAATAACATCTGGAGATTTTTGCTTAGCCAGATTCCGACTTAATACCATGTATTGTAAAAATTGTATCACTTTGCCAGATGTTTCTCTTACAGTTATTGCTGAGTTTTGCAAAATTGTCTACCAGGTTCTTTTCATATACATATTGTACGTAAACCCAAAGCTGGGACAAGTTTGCAGCATCCATCGTTTCATCAATCTGAGCAAAAAAGTTAAATCGAATTCCGAATCAATAAAACCAAGTCTGACATGTTATCAGACATCTCTCCTATTAGCTTCTTCTAATGGTATCGTTTAACAGGAAGATATGTTTCAACTTTATAACTCCAGAACTTCTTAGCACATTCAATATTAACTGTTTTCCTATGTTGTGGGACTTTTTGACAACAGATATTTTTCCGAAACTTTTCAAACCATAATTAATATTTTGCAAAAACATTCCTATGTTAATTATCAAACATGAGTTTGTGCAATCCTTCAACAATTAGTTTTGTTTATCGAACTCGAGTGCAAGCTTCACTTGACGGGCTTTAGAAAAATGGATGCTAACACAAAGGACAATTATGTTCCTCTTCTCCACCAGACGTTAATGCAGTAAAATCACATTTCAAGCATGAGTCGTCATATTACATTTTTTAGCCATTAAGAAAAATGCAATATAAAAGCAATAATAGAAAAAATAGTTGTCAATTCAAAGACTAGCTTATTTGTTCTTTTTAAATGTGACTTGCTGGCAAAAATGACAAATATGGGTGCAATATTTTGCGAAAAACGATTCACTCAGTGTCCCCTTCTCGAACCCCATGGAACTTCTTCGTGGCAAACTTAAAATTTTGATAATCCAAAAGTTATAAGCAATATAAAAACGAAGATTAATTTATAAAAAAACGGAAAACTAAAACTATTTTATAAAAATCTACAAATAAATTTAGGTTCTGATAGTAGAGTGGTTTTATAATTGTCTTGGAAATTGTTACAAATTAAAGGTGAAAATTTGTCAAAATTTAACAAGTTTTAGTTTAAAATTGCCAAATATAAAAAATATGCATCCCTCATCTGCTAATTAATGGTAATGAAGCCCATGGAATATAAAAACAATAAAATGGTATTTCTCAAGTACTTATGATATAAGTAATGTATTCTGAAAGCCCATAAAAATGCTTTAATTTGGTATATCGCATGATTCATTTTGTTGAGAAATGTGAAAGTTATAAGCCTTTTAATATTTGACTAAAATTTAAGCTAGCAACACTACAAATAAACTAAGCGTACACTAGCCCGATAAAATAAACCACACACGCGTGCTAAAGATGTGGTGAAGCGTATGCGAGATAAGAATTCACTGCGCTCACAAACGCGTAATGCAACATGTGTTAATCTTTCTTCGCATAGTTATGCGCTAAATCAATAACAAGCGTGTTAGAATCAATAATGTGATTTATTCTTCGTACACTGTCGGTATAAATATAACGAATGCCCTTCGTTAAAAATCAGAAAGGTTGTATCTAAACTAAATAAAAGTAGACTACGATTATCCAACAAAACTCGTACTTTCGATCGACATTTTTCACTTCAAAAATAATTTAAAATTTATTAGAAAAATATTATACTGACCTATACTACTGACCCATAAAAAGTAAAAAATATATATCTATTTTCGACAGCTTTCTTTAACTATGACATTTTAAAATGTAAAAAACCATATTCTACATTTGTGAATATAAAATATTGAAAAAATAGTATATAAACTCATCACGTTAATTATATTATTGGTATTTTTTGAAACGAGATAAACGTTGACTGACCTCACATAAAAGCAGATTTTGGAAAAATAAAAATATATTTATTTGTATAACCTAGCCTATGTTAACCATAAAGATTATACCTTTCCAATGATACCATTTTCATTAAAAAGTATTCTTTAAATCTTCACATTATGCTCCCACTCAAAAGGTGTTCCGTTTTTTTTCCAAAAATTTAGACCAAATTTTTCGAAGTAAAGTCCATTTATTAAAATTTTTTAAAACTTTTGCAAAAATAAATTATTCTAGAGTATCTAGCAAACGATAAGCTTTTTAATGATATATATGTATCATGGAAAAGAATTATTGAAAAACATTTTAATTCTTTCTGCAAATCAAACAAGTAAAAAATTTCAAAAAATCGTATTAGTATTGGTAGTAGTTTATTATCTTGGGCTAAAATTTTTTTGATTTAAAAAAGACGAAAAATTAAAAATTATTACAGTAAATAAATACAAATATTAAAGAAATAATATAATAATATTTTCGGCCAAATGTACAACTACATAGAAATGTTTGGCTTATATCAATATTAACACAATTTATTCTGAAGAATTTGAGGACAGTTCGATATATCAGTAAATAACATTTGTCTAAAACCATGCATTTTTTATCTGAAAGAATTTTCTTTATTGGAATATCGTTCTTTCAATCTAGGTATGTAAGAAAAAGAAAACATTTAAATTACTTATAAGATAGAACAAAGGTGAACTCATTAAAATTTTAATAAGGTTATATGATGGTAGTAGGCAACCATTTCGCTTTTTTGTCATCAAAAGCTAAAAATTGGACGTACATTATCTGGGCACTCTATAATCAAATCTAGAGAGTCCTATACATGCTGAATTCAAACAATACTTTTTTTATTTAATGTTAGAAGGTATATTCATAAACAAAGTCAAGAAATTTGTGAACTAGATAGTCTAAGAAAATTGGAAAAAAAACGTTTGAAAATTTTTTCGTGTCAAATAGACCCGAAGAAAATATAAGGATTAAGTGTTTAACTCTTTGAGGACCAGAATTTTCAAGAATAATCGTCTGCTTTTTTTCAATGGAATTTTGTATGTTGTAAGCAGACGATTATTATTTCTTGGTACATCGGTGTCACACTAAGCCTCAAAGGGTTAAACAAAAACTCACTTACTCGTAACCGGTTAACGACCTGAGTCGACAATTCGTCTGCGTTTATAAATGCTTTTAATACAAATTTGCTTTACATTTGATATCGTTTTTGGTTATTGATCTTTTGGTTCACTCCTTAAAAATTATCCGTTGGCTGCGTCTTCCTTCACCAGTGAAATACACTAAAACGAATGAAAAAATAATAAGGTTTTGGTGGATTTAAATTTCTGTCAAATATGTACCATCTTTTCCTTTTTTGTTGGATCGTAATTATGAATTGGGGATCAAAAACACTAAATTAATCTATATGTATTTAGGAAAAGAATGTCAGTGGATGAATGTTTTCAGCATGAATGGATAGCCAAGTCGGAATTGTCTTCATCAACAGCCATACCGAATATTTCTGCTATGGGAATACGTAGATCACTATCAGACTCTACTAAAGAAGCTCTTCCTGGAGCAGAAATTTTGAAAAAGAGTAAGTTCTCGGACGACGCACAAGTTTGTAACTTGAAGGGACCAAAGCTCGAAGATATCGATAAGTGTAGTAGCAGTGGAATCGGAACTCTGGACTCCTTTGATTTCGAAGATGTCAATAATAACACAAATAACAATTCTTCATTAAGCCAAAAACTTAAGCCGTTTCCATCCAAAATATGCGATGATGAAAGTTCTTGCAGTGAAAGTAGTGATGACGAAAGCTCAAATGAAGGCGATGATGGTAAATCCTTTTTTGATGATCGTGAATCTTGTTTGATCGACGCTTCCAACATCTTGGCATCTGAAAGCGAAGACAGCAGCAGCAGCAGCAGCAGCGAGCAAAGTAGCGACGATGATCGCGACGAACGAGATGAAGAAAAAATTTCATCAGCATCTTCATTCGAATCCTGTGACGAAGAAAAAGAGCATAATAGAGATTTCTTGCTAACCATCCCTCCTATTCTTTCTTACAAAAATTTAGGCCTTTTAAATATACGATCTTCAGATTCAACAACCAAGTTTAGGACAAATAAAGGCAAATCTCTCGCTTGCATAACAAACACATCCCTAATGCTATCAGCATCTTCTAATAACCATCATCTAGTCAATAACATCAATCTTCAACACCCATCAAACCTATTTCGAACTTTCTTGTTCAATGGATCTTCAAGCTTCAAAAAAGTATTCTCTAACCTCTCTCGCTATAAATCGGAACCCATGTTAAATTTCTAAACCTCAGCACTTGAAAACCCATTGCACATGCCTTATATATGCTAGTGTTTTCTTCCTTTCATCTCCTCCTAATATTCATTTCTGTGATATTTAAAAATTTTCAAAAAAATCGTTTTTTAAGGCATATACATACATAGAATTTGTTAAATATTCTAATTTAATACTGCGTTTGTTATTTGTTCATTATTAACACTTGCTAAAGCTTGGTTTTACCTGGAATCTTAGCGCTTTTGCTACTTTCATAAATTTGGATCTTAATGTGCAATTTTCGATTAAACATGAAATTAATTAAGCATAATAATAATAAAGTTTTCAATTTTGGTGCTTAACTATAATATTACACGCGGCTTTTATGATTATTATTTTTCATTCATATAATTATTATTATAACTATCTTTATCCATTTTTGCTTTATTTTATAATGTATTTTTCCTCTATCTTTTGAATATGACGCATTTTTGCACCGTTCCTTTAATTCTACAAGTGTATACAAATAATAAACACTATTTTTGAAAAAATAAATTTGATTGACTATTGAATTCATTCTTTACCTACCTCGCATATTCTTAGAAGTTTTAGTCGAAGTGTTTGCAAACATATGGTAAGGAAAAAGTCTCTCTTTATTTCCAACTACTTTCTATATTCCCTCACCAAAAACAAAAGTCTCAACTTAGACCCAAATAAGTGCTCAAAGAGCTCAACACTTCCAATGAGAAATTTTTTTTATCAACTGAAAAAAGTTTTCAATTAGTTTTTTTATACAAGTTTTGTAAAAACGACAATTATATTTTGGTTTAAAATTTGGATATTCAAAAAATAAAAAAATTTATATAAAACAGTAAAGAGAAAATTTTTAAACCAAGCTTGCTACACAAAAATTTAGGTTATTCAAAAGTTATGTGTTTTACAGATAAATACTTAAAGTATGTGATTTATAATGAATGTCTTTCCGGTAATTTACGTTTCTATTTATCTGGACAAATTAAATAAGTACAAAGTTGTAGAAATATACGCGTAATTTTGAAACTTGTTTTTAAGGTTTTATATTATTATCATTTTATTTATAATAATTAAAGCTTGTTTTTTAACTTTCATTTTAGTTGGAGCCAACTAGCCAATTTGACTATTTTTTTAAATTGTATTACAAGGCGTAATTCCTAATTGAAATCTAATAAAGTAATAAACAAAAAAGTAATAAATTTAATCTTTTTTATAAAAATTAAAAAAACACGATGTAATCCATACACTAAGCTAAACTTTTAGGTAAGATATAAATTACAGTATTTTTTCGAGCAAAAATAACATGTTGAGTTTACTTAAATTTAAAACAAAAAGTTTTTGCTTTTTATGTTCAATAATACTCATAATAAGAATTGAGAAAAATTTACTTACAACCGAGAAAAATCATGAAATAACCTTGCTATACTTTTGCATATTGCTGTACTGTTTCTATACACTTTGCCAATAGTGTATATTTAAATTCTTTTAACGATGGATGTGTGCATGTCTGCCTAGCCGCTCTATAGTGTTGTAGAAGAGAATCAAACTTTCAAACAATTGAAATGAGGAGTCTTTCATTCTGTTCATTCAACTTTGGATCGTGATTGCATGTCCATTTTCATCAAAATCGTAACTATTTGAAAAATTTCCGAAATTATTATACATTTTTTCAAAATGTGAGATGCCTTATCGCGGGAAAATAAAGCTGCTGATAGATAGAAATGTAGATGGATGAATGTAGTTCATGCTAGATACAATCTTACTTTCAAATAAATGCATGAGGAGTTTATGAAAAGCTATAAATCTCCAATTTTTTGTCTTCACGATCGTGTAAGGAATTTATAGGAGTTCTAGAACAAAGAGTTGTTCAAGTACAAGAAGGAATGTACTCAATCCTAATGGATGAGTGTTAGAGTTTGGCGAAACTCGGAAATTTTCAACTCGACATGAAAATCAATTAAACAAAGTAGGATAGGCTTCAATAGCCGAAACTGGTCTTTCACACAGTGTATGTACGCTTAGTGATGATAGAACTAACAATTTATAATAGCCGAAACTGGTCTTTCACACAGTGTACGCTTAGTGATGATAGAACTAACAATTTCTGGTAAACTTTCAGTTTTTTAAACATTCATTTTTCTTCAAAGAAAAAAGGAATTGACGATGTTTTATTATACTTTGGATCGCAAAGAGGTCTATTCCGACCGTGGGGGTCGATAACAGATCTTTAGGGGGTGATAAGATAGACAAACTTACCAAATGGTGCCTATGCTTTTTTTACTTTATAGATGTAATAAATCTCCTTTTTCTTTTAAAACATAGCTTAGTACATTGTATAGTATAGGATATAAGAAACATATTTGGTTTGTATTTTTTCTCTTAATTGTTGGACATTCATTAATGTTTTTATGTAACATTTCTATGTGGGGTGTGGGTCGATGTGAAGACAAATGTTCTATGAAGGGGTCGACGGGTAAAAAAGTTTGCATATCCCTGGTCTAGATAAAAAGTAAACTAACAACATTTTTTGACGCCTTATTTTATAACGTGTAAATAATGCTTTATAAAGATTTTGAGCAAATTAAAAAGTATTTCTAAATTTTCCATCATCAATTCAACATTAAACCAACTTCAGCTTTTAATATATTTGAGTTTTCTGCACAGATATCTGTAAGTACAGTTTCTATTGGCATGCACTTCTTTAAAAAACTTCTAATCAACTTCATGGAAAATTAAATAGTCAGATCCTACAGATACCTATGCTAAATTGATACATGTTTCAATTTCAAAAATCTTTCAATCATATAGAACAGGGGTTCTTATCAGGGGGTCCGTCAAGGTCAAATTAAAAACTGAGATTTACCTTTACAAAATTAAGCCACAGAGCTGCAAAGTAAAAAAATCAAGCATTGGATTTTTAGAATTACTTTTAAAAAGTTTTAGGTTGAAAAAAAATAAATTATCTATTTTCTTGCTTATTTATGCCTTTAAATAAAAGAAATTTCGAGTTTTTTTTTGGAAAATTTTTATATCATTTCAACCCAAAGGATCAGGACTGGAGCCCGAGTGGACAGTGCGATAATATTAGAGTTGTTAAAACGCTCTTATCGCTAACGAAAAATAAGTGCTTAGCGCTAGGAAATTCTTAGCGTTGTTTCACCTCTAAATCTGACTGTCCCTGACAAACGTTTTTAATTATATTTTTTATAAAAAAATTTTAGTAATGAAAAAATTGAAGACTAGTTTTAGTTTTTTGCTTATTGCATTGCTAAGCAAAAGATGGCATATACGATTGGAGAAACATTGGTGAAGTCATGTGCCCTGGAAATGGTTGAGATTGTTTGTGGCTCGGAGCAGAGGAAAAAATTGAAGCAGTGCTACAATTACAATACGATGTAATTCACTCAAGAATTGTTGACATTTCGTCTAATATTTTGAAGCAAGTAATGGAAGAACTGGCGGCCACGCCATATTGGATGAAAGTACTGATGCCGCACAGTGCAGCCAGCTTCTGGTTTTTGTTCGTTATATACATATTGATGCTTTCAAAGAAGAATTCTTTTTCTAAGAACCCCTTTTTAAACAACAAAAGCCATCGACATTTTGGAATTGGTGAATAATTTCTTTGCTAAGCACAACTTTGATTGGAAAAAACATCTTGGTTCTTTGTGTACAGACGGGGCACCTGCAATGCTTGGCAACAAATCTGGTTTTGCTGCGTTAGTGCAGAAAGAAGCTCCTCAGGCTTCTGTCACCCATTGTTTTTTACATCGGCATGCATTGGCGTCAAAGACTCTGCCACCAATTCTGAAAGAAGTCTTCTCTTCTTGCGTGAAAGTAGTCAACTTCAGATCCAAATCTGTGAATTCATCGTCCCTTCAAAAGATTTTGTCATGAAATGGGATCGCAATATGAAGTTCTTCTCTACCACACAGAAGTTCGGTTGCTTTCAAGAGGACAAATCTTGAAACGTCTGTTTGAACTTTGAGCAGAAGTTTCATTATTTTTGAAAGAAAAAGAAAGCCCACTTTTCGAACTTTTTGATAACGAAGAGTTCATTAATGGCTTGGCATACTTAGCAGATTATTTCAGCCTATGAATAATGTGACATTGGATTCAAGAAAATGATGGTAGTATTATGGATGCTTCTGAAAGACTCCAAGCCTTTCTTGGAAAGCTGCCACTGTGGGAGAGAAGTTTGAAGGCAGGTAACTATGTAAACTTTCCGATGTTAGAAGAGATACTTTTACAGAATGGAATTGGAAGTCTATTCCACGTCTATTTCTTTGCAAGAACAATTCTGCAAACATTTGAGTACTCTTCATAACTTTCAAAAATTACTTCTGCTTAGGTGATCTTAAAATTGAAAAATGGATACGTAAAGCTTTCCTTGCCGACAGAGAGCTAAGGATGATCTCATTGATCTGAGAACAAAGGAAATGTTACGAAATGAGTTCAAAACAAAGCGCATTGAAGAATTCTGGTGTTCATGCCCATCCTCGTCTGGTAAAGGAGGCTGTGTGATCTGATACCGTTTGCTACCACTTACCTATGTGAGACGAGTTTTTCTTCACTCAGTGTTCATATATTGAATTTATAAATTTCATTAGATTTGAATAAATAAACTCATTTTATAAAAGGTCATCTTTTTATATGTATTTTCCGGTATCCAGTAATTTCATCGCATAGTAAATTCATCGTGATGCAATACATCGTTGGTAATTTCATCGTTAAGTATTCTCATCGTATAGTGATTACATCGCGAGATTTATGGATTGACCATTACTTCCTTGCGGTGTCACAAGATAATCCCACTATTTACGTGTATATGCATACATTTTTATAAAATTACTAATTGTATACTACATATTTATTTGTATCTTCATACCTCAAAATGTCTTAGAGGTATTGCTCATAACTTATTTTTTTAAATTGTTTCTATTTTTCCAATTTGTAATAAATTAGTTATCTCAATAATCTTTTTAAAATAAGGAATAATTTATTACAAATATAAATAGGTATTTTTTTTCTTAAAAATAAAGTTTTTTATTAAAAAAAACAAATGATTATTTTTAGATATAATATACCAAATAATGACTGAAAAGTCGAAGGTTAAAATAGGTTAAGGGGATTTTTATGAAACTAAAAAAACACAAAGATTAATATATATATATTATTTTTTTAAATTAAATTAGATACTTTTTTTTAACTTTCCTTAAATATTAAGAAATTTATACATATTTCAAGGCTATTTAAGTCAGAAAGAGATATTGTTTTATTTTGTCATTATAGCCTGATAATATGAAAACCTTATATTTAAGAATTAGTTTTTTATGATATTAGAACATTTACAAAAGTTCGTAATAAACTTAAAAAAATTATAAAGGGATATTTACAAAAAAACATTGAGCGTCAAGCATAAAATTAATATGACGATGTAATTACTCTACGATGAAAATACTTAACGATGAAAATACCAACGATGTATTGCATCACGATGAATTTATTATGCGATGAAATTACCACGATGAAATTACCGCGATGAAATTACAGTGAACCGTATTTTCCTAGCTAAGGGGTCCGCGAGTTCTACCAGATTCTCAAAGGGGTCCGTGACTGAAAAAGTTTAAGAACCCCTGATATAGAATAAAGAGTTCCGCCTTCTCTTCACATCTAACTTCAAATTTAGGTTAGTTTTACCAAGTTTTTCAAAAACAAATTTTTGGAGTTTGCAATAATTTGTTGGAGTTTTCTAAAACAATCTATAAATACTTCGAATGCCATTAATAGGATCTTTAAAATTTTCACACAAATCAGTTTTTCGAGCAGAGTCTTTACCAACAAAAAATTGAATCAAATGCATTATTTATTTCCTTCTATATCATTTTCATAGAGTTCATGGCAAGCAACATTCTGTAGGCTTGAGGTTGATCTTTTTGATTTAGCATACAAAACATCACAAATTGCTAAATTTATTCCATGTGCGAAACATTGTTCATGCTCAATTCCTGAAATTGAGCCAAATTTAATCATGCTTGCTCCATTCCATCTGTTGTTGAACATACAATATCTTTGGTTAGGTTCAATCCAAATTTCATTAAATGATTATATTAATCATGATTTTTGCTCGTTCATTGTTCAATGAGCCATCAATGTAAATAAGTCCTAATGACCAATGTTTTGATTCGCTATGCACGTTAATGTTTAAATATCTTTTATTAGTTGAAGCCGTCGTGTATTCATCAAGTGTCAAAGAGATTCTCACACCTTGGGAAATTTTGTTCGTAAAAAGAAGTTAACTCATCTTTTTTTATCATAAAAACAAAAAAGCATAACACGAACAGTTTTTTCATAACCTGGAGAATTTTCATCAAAAAGATCTCTCTGAACTTTAAAACTTTCACTTATAAACTCACTATGAACAACAACTCTGAAACTAATTGCATCTATAGAAACCATTTTTGACACAGTCTCAATCATTGATCTTTTCAGAAACATTATCTTTTCATCAAGAGTTTTTTGTTTTTTAAATTTTGTTTCTGACTGTTCTTTTAGATATATTTTATGAACGTTCTTCAGATGATTCAATCGGCTTTTAGTCGAACCTACGCATAACTTAAGATTTTTTCCACATTTTAAGCACTTACAAACTTCAGAAGTACTTTATTCAAAAAATTCACACATTTGAGTTTCTTTTAGAAGCCATGCTAAATTAATAAGAAATAGAGATTTTATTTAGACAAAAATCTCTAAAAAAAATAAAAAGTAGAACAATCAAAGGTAAAATTAAAAAAAAATTTTATAGTATAGTTCAGTGTTTTCAGTTTTCTAAAAAAAATTAGTTTTTTTAAAAACTCGAAAACAATCTAGCAAACTCGAATTCGGGGAAAAGTTTTTAACTAGATTTTTACTCAAGTTTTTCACCTTCAAGTTCAAAAACGAGTGTTAAAACAATAACTGACATGAAGAATTATCAAATTGTTTTCGCTATAATAAGGAATCTATGATATATGAGCGATTTTTTTGTCTTGAGCTAGAAGGTAGATGCGATCACAATTACAAACAAGGTAAACAACTTGTTATAATCCCTTCAGTTATCCACAGTTATGGAGGAGGGTTTGGGACGGACAGTGGAAGTATAATTTTGGGTAATAATGGTGATGTGTTCACTAAGCGTATGTTCAAAGAAATAGAGAAAATTTATGGAAAACTAATTCCCTTCTCAAAAAGTTTTTTTTATTTATATTTTGCTAATCATTATTTTAAAAAAATTAGTAAAAGATGTAATTACCTAATTTATACTATAAAAATGGTTGATTGTTAATGTGATTCAAGCTTCCTTATACACTAAAAGGTATATCAACACAATCACGTCTATATAAAAAAGTTAAATTTCTTCCTTTAATCAACAGTCCAAATATAGCAATACATAAAAACAAAGGAAAAATGATTTATTGTGCAAAAATTGAGTATTCCTTCTAAATTTGTTGACAAGATAGAACTTTGATAACTTTTTCAACATCCATAACTTTTAAAGCTTCTTTGCATTGCGATAAAAATTCCATGCGAAAACTTCCCACTTTAATAAAAATATAAAGGTGTGTGAGATTTACGAAGATACACGCTTTTCACAACGATCTGACAGGAAGGCAAATCATAATGATGCGATCACAACATTTAAAAACGACCAGCTATGCATTGATTTAGTCGTTTAAAAAGGGTTGTGCAAGGGTGCATTTTTTATATGAAATCATAAAATAACTTGCAAGGCTGGAATTATTGTTATGAAGGCGTAAATGGCTGGTTTACAACCTGGAGATCACGAGCCCTAAATGTCAATTGATTGTTTTTGGGGGCCTCAAAAGGTTGATAAGGATATTTAATTATAAATTTTGTACATATACCCAAAATACGTAGAAATTACAAAACTAAAAAGCTCCATACAAAGGTGGAACTTTCATTAAAACCTTCATTTTGGGAGAAACAAGAATCATTCTTTAGGAAAAATAGTCAATCTGGTTGAGAAGAAGGAATTTTTCTATCCTTTAATAAAAATCACATTTTTGACATGATATAAGATATTTTGTTTCAAAGTGTTTCTGATGTCTGTGTATACATTACAGATATATTAATCCACAGTTTTATTATCGACCTATTGTTTAGTTGATAAAAAGTTTATGAAAGAATACTTATTTTCAGAACAAGTTCGCAAAACAACTCATAGGGAAGATTTTTGCAATTTTATAGAATTTTCTTTTCAAACATGAATTAAATTATAAAAATGTAGGTGTAATATTGACAAATGAAAAGCCCTCTATTATTCTTTCCAAATCCGATTTTAAAGCTCTTTGAAAAAAGTCGCAACACATGTTCGATTTAATCATTGGATGATTCATCGATAAGCTCTAGCTAAGAAAACGTTTCTACATAGTTTTCAAGAGGTGTTTACAACTCTTGGTAAAATTGTAAACAATATTAGGAAGTAGGTTAGATAGTATTTCCAAAGAAGTTTCCTTTATAAAAGATGCAACAACATTTATTCAAGGCAAAAGTTGCTTATTTATTTTTTGATGTTAACTTTTGAACGTTTCAATCCAAGGTAATTCTGAAATCTTGCATAGAGTTTTTGACAAACCGATAACATTCAAACTTTATGTTAGAAAATAAATACAACTTTTACGAAGAAACTTTTTTCATATTTTACAATCGAATTTTTATGTATGTATTTCTAGACCTTTTTCAATTTACATCAAGATTAGAGTATTTAGTCTACTCATTTTAAAAAATTCAAAAGATGCGCGAAATAAGATAAAGAAATTAATATGCCAAGTTGAAGTTTAAGGAAAAACAGGGAAAGAAAGATAAAGGCATTTACCCTTTATGCGCGACGAATTTTGAATAATCGTGTGAATTCTTTTGGACGCTTCCATCTTTGACGCGTTAACATTTCCCCTCGTTGAAAGAGAGTCACATATTTTATGGCATAAGTTGAAAACAGTGGAATACTTGTTTCTTGCTAACTGCCTTCAAAATAAAAATAGGATACAAATTTTATTACTTAGCAAATATAAGTAATAGTTATCCTTTTACGACTTGTTAATAAACGTTTTTCATTCGATTATAAATATAAAAGCAAAATTAATTCTACTTTAAAATTTTAACTTTAAGTTAGCATTTGAAGAAACAAAAATATAATTTGAGAGAGAAATTTTAGAATCGGTGGAAGTTAAGAATATGAAAATTTATGAAATATATCATAAGGTTGATATAAAAAGCATTTTTATATATGAAATTAAATTGAAATCTCCAAGTGTTGAGAGAAATTTAAATTTACGGCTCTTAATTCCCAAATACTAAAGGATGGGAAAATAATAGATTCTTTAAAAACATAGGCGAACAAAATATTAATTTTTCACTATTAATTTTTTTATTGCCTGCTATTATTTTGTCGAAATTGCTTGCTTCCAAATTTTTTATTTTTCCTTTAGTTTTCTTCATTTGTGAAAATTAAAGAAACTTTATCTAAAAAATGCTTACATTTCTTTGTGTTCAAGGGCGACTTCGGCTGAAACAACTTCATCTAGGCAGAGATTATAACAATGGTCAATATTTAAATCAAGACCTTCATAACTTTCATGCATCTTGCTAAACTAAATTTAAATATGGCTGCATCATTTAAGAGATACAATTAACAAACAAGTTAGGTAATAATTAATTGAAACAGGTACTAATTTAGCCTAACTATTTTCCAATGCCAAACATTAAGAGTACTCTTTCGTAAAGACAAAATATTCGTGCCTAAGTGTTTTAAAACCCAACAAAAATGAATTATTTAATATAAATATATATATACAAGCTTCAGAAAATGCCCATTTATAGGAAGAACGAGTTCCGAAATATTAAAATTTTTAAATATTTAGGCTGAAATAAGACATTTCAAACTCAAGGAAGTAAAACATTTTATAACAATGTAAACAAATTGCTTCAGTCTTTTTGAGTACAGTCAAAACTTTATAGAAATTATCAAGATCGGAGACAGCTTTGAAAATATTATGAAAGAAAAAAATTATTGCAGACTGAAATCAGGTTTTTGACATATTGGATAAACGAGGTAGTGGTTGTTTTAATCGAGAAGGCACTATTTTACACCGCATGTGTCTAACTATAAGCAAGAAAGATTTGTTGTAAGATTGACCTTATCCTATCCAAGTCAGACACCTGACACCCTTACTCACGCGCATAAGACGATAATAATCTTTGTAAAAATTAAAAGCAAAAAAACAAGTGACCGCTTACTTCAAAAGAATAATAACACTAGAACCACGAGCTGCACTGTTTCATGCACTTTGAATTTATGTCTTTTATAAGTTTGAAAATTAAAATTTTCACAGTTCTTATATATTTATACAACACTTGCATTTGTCATTATATTTCATTTCAAATGTTTAAATTTTTGACTTTATCTTTTATATCTTTGTTTATATTTACAATAAATTTTTTTTTCTTTTTTCAATGATGTTTAAAACACTTCTTTCTGCGTTCACTAACGCATTTGGGAGTTCTTACAAAAACTATTTTACTCGTTCTAGTGTTAAACTTGTAACGTATTTTCCAATATATATAGCATGCGATTTTTTTCGAATAAAATTGAAATGATGATGAAGTACTTGAGAAAAGAGATTTTTAATTTCTGAAATTTCTTTAGAGAACAAGAAGAAAGCATTAAGATGTTGAATGCTAAATTCATTGAAGATGGATTTCATTACATCAGCCCCGACACATGAGGAAGGAAAATAGACAAAGAACTAAAACAATGGAAATAAATCAACGCACCAATAAGTTTAGATTAAAATTTTACAGAGGAATCTTTATCTGAGAATTTTAATCGCAAGGATGTGTTATTGTGTATACTAATGAAAAACGCCTCAAACAAACCACAATCGATATCTTTAACGTTAAAATGACGTAAGAACGCCTTTGACGCCCATTCGTTAATGTGTTTTGCCGTTATCCAATCAGGAAGGAGAACCTTAGCAAAACCATCTGAATGGTCAGAACTTTTAGAATGAATAAATCCAGCTTTACTGCCTTCATCCAAGGAATAAAAGGAAGAAAATGGAGGAATTCTTAATTCCTGAACGATGACTTTTAAAATCTCGCTAATAAAAATTTATTTTTTTTTATATATAATCCATTCATGTAAAAGGAACAAAAGACGTGACTGAAAACAACAAACAAAGGAAGACATAGAAAGAAATAAGTAGCAACCTCTCTTCGTTGCTTTGAACATGCGCTTTGCAAATCACGTGATATAATACATTTTTAGGAGGCAAAATTCGAAGCTGACTACAATTTTCTTCAACTAAAATAATGTATTCCTCTTCACTGATATCTTTGAAAAGTTTTTCGGAGTGAAATTCTATACACTTGATCTTATATTCTAATCAAAGCAAAAAAGATTAGCAAAATAATGAATACGTAAAATGAGGGGCGCACATCCCGGGGGGCGTTCTATAAGTAAGAGTTGCTGCTTGTTTATAAAATATGTATGATGATCGCATTATAGGATGTAATATTCATTCGAATACATGATAATGTAAGATAAAAGAATAAAAGAGGGAATGCAGACTTTCGAGTCAAACATCATACCAATCTGCTCTGAAATTCCTATCAAAAATATTTTACAAACGATGTGAGAGCTATATAATAATAATAATAATCCATTGTTTCAATATGCACACAATAAGTAATTTGACCACAAATTACGCAGAGGCAAACAGCAACCATAATTTAAACGAAGAGTGAGAAAAATATTTTCAGAATCAATTTGAGCATTATCGATTTAATATGTATGGATAATTTTATTTTTAAATATTGAAAAAATGCTTAGCTTTAAGTCACCTCTGTCAAGGTTAATTTACTCTTCGGTGGAATATTTTGAGTGAGTTAAACAACAAAATTGATTTATTAACAAACTTAAAACAATATTTAGAAAAAAAAGATGGTAAGTGAAATTTATTTAAAATTTATATACGTTTGTTCGATTTTCATAAAAAAAATAAATGAAACCACCAGATTTGCAATTAATTATTTTGCGAGTTACCTCGAGTATTTTGTAAAAATATATTTAAGGAAAAAAAAGGAAGGACGATAGGCTCTCATCTACTCGCCACATTATTATAAATTTTTAAGAGTATATCTAATATAGAAACTAGGGCATATGTTAACTACAGATAATATTAAAATTAAGCTATAAATATAAATTTACTAATAGGATTTTTTGAAAAAATTTATTGTAATTCGGTCAACTCGAAGTATTATTATAAGTGGCTGGGCCTGGAACTTCGAGTAAACGAGATTTTTTACTTTAAAAACGAAAACTAAGTACCTATTCTACTCGATATGCATTGTTTGAACTTAGAATGACTTAAAGAATTGGCTTTTAGTTGTATGCTTATCCCTGCAACACTAGTTCATATAAGTTTAATTTAATAAACATAAAACATTGAAAATTTCAAGGTTTTAGTCGCTAAAGAAATCTCAATTTGGTTGTCGTCGATATCCTCGTGTTCACAATACTTTTAATTTTCTATTTCTCTTCCTTTTCTTTGACAAAAAAAATATAAAAATGGGAATTTTTTTGATATAATCATAACTCATCTATAAAAGAAATTTCTTCATTATCACTAATATTTAGATTAAAATTTAAGACTAGTTATATTTATTAAACATGGGAAAAGTAGTTGGCTGGATTATTTGAAAAATACTCAACAAGATGCTAAATAAGTGCAATAATCGAATATAAATATTAAAAAACCATTCAGTGTATTTGAAAAAATGTAATTTTATGTTACGCAATAAGAAATAATTGCAGCAATAATAAGCTAATTCGTCAAAATTATAGAAAAACAAAATGATTAAAATGGACTAATTGTAAATTAAATAGTTTAACATTATTAAAGCTAGATCAACAGAAAAAGACAAGATATTGAAATATATTTTAGACCAATAATTGTAGATAAATTAACAGATTATATAAAAAATCTTAAGAGAATAGGATATTAAAGGAAGACTTTATTTGAAAACAAACAATATATTTCAGAGCGACTACGTTCTGAGTAGGGCTGGTTAGATGCTGGATTCGATAACTCAAGGTCTTGGGTTCGATCCCGCATCAAGCCTGCTTTCCTCATAGTTCAATACAAGCCTTTTTGATGAAAACAACCTGCGGTACCTTTACCTTTACCTTACCTTTCTTTTTCTATTATCTTAGGATTTTTTTTATATTTTCTTACACAACGGAACAAAATATTATACTTACTAATTAACAGATTAAGCATAAATTTAATGAAGTCAAAGGCAAACAATTTAGCATATTAAAAAAACTAGATCAAATCAAATCATGTTAGTTATCATTTGAATTAGTTTAGTTTAGGCGAGGTTAAACATGCATAAAGAAGTTCCACTGAATTTAGTTAGTGGATGAATAAAATATGAAGTTAAAAACCGGGAATAGGAGAGCAGGTGATGCGAATGTTTAGAAAAATCTTGCCAAGCGTATTTAGGCTTGATGTAGACTCTTCATAAATCAATTCAGCAAGTAAATGCAAGGATTCTGAAAAACTTTGATGTTGTGAAAATTGAAGATTTAGTTTGCCATTTCCTCTTTCCTCATCTGCAAAACTCTTCAAAATTTCTTCTTTTTCTAACTGTAAACTCTATTTGAAAAAGAGGTTATTAGACAAAAAATTGAAAACAGCAACCCCCAATATTTTTGCAAACAACTGTACTACAAAAGCATACATTTCCAGCATGCTATAAAGCAAAGATGAAACAAAACGTAGATAAATTGCTTCAATACTGGTTTGGTAGTGGGATTGCAATGCTCGACACAAATGAGTTAAAATTTAAATAGAAATATGCAAAAGGTGATTTATAATTGGGCTCTTTATTTTTCTTAATTATAGCTATGATTTCAACTTCCCAGCGTTGTGTATGTTTTTTGGATTTGGAAAGCATTTAAAGAGATATCTTTATCGCTAGAGTTGGCATGAGATTCAGAACATTCTTATTTTCAGGATATTTAAATAAAAGAAAAAGTTTGGATTCATGGGATAGTATCTAAATCAAGTCCAAGCAAATCAGAATGTTCGATTGGGTAGGGGAGGAGCTTAGCTAGTACGAAATTCAGCGAGCTAAATGATAGGAAGCTAGGCGTGGACTACCTTTGTTCAATAAAATAAAGTGTTTTTTCGGGTTAAAGGCTTTATTCATTGAGCAGATCTGTATGGAAAAATAATTTAAAAGATTTTGAGAAAATACAAATATGGAATCCTAAACTTAAAGGGATTTAAATTTTCAACTAATAGACAAAAAATGTCCAAAAATATATCAATTGCTTATTAATATCATTCCTAGGATGGACCCATCTTTAGAAGTAAGAAGTGTTGCAAAACATACATTTTGTATTATACAAACTAATATAGTCTCTCAGTAGATATACTAAGCTTATTAAAAATTGAATCTGGGTGTTCCCATATCAATAGCTTAAACCTGGTCTTATCTAATCATAAGGTAGAAGAGAATATCTAACTCGCCTAATACTTATTTTAAACTTAATTCAAGCCCATTCCCTTTGCGTGGTTTAACTGACTGACTGTCACACCATCAAGTCACTCCAATCCTTATTTTCTTTCTTGCATAAAAAATCGTGCTACTTGATTTCTTTAAAACTCGTTTGATCAATCTTTTCCTTTTCAACAAAACACAAAGATTCTAGGTACTCATTCTTGATTTTTTTGGGGTTAGAAAATGAAAATTTTATTATAAAATAATTGTTGTGCAACGAAAATGCCACCACTACGCTTGTCCTCTCAGCTTCCAATTCCACGATAACTGTGGATAACGGCATGTATTTTATCAAGGCGCATTACCCTGTTTGTAGTTGTAATCGCATCACTACATTCTAGCTTAAAAAGGAACAAAATCGCGAGTCAAAGCAACAATAACGCTTTAGACTTGGACAAATTCTTCACATGATCGTGAAGATAAATAATTTGGAGATTTATAGCTTTTCATAAAGTCATCATGCCATTCCCTCAAAGTAGGATTTATAGCTATCATGAGCTTGGTAGATTCATCAAATATACCACAGTTCGATGAATCACTAGTTTTATTATGGCAGCGATAGGACATTTAAAATGCAGTAAATTTTAAAATAGTTACCGTTTCAAAATAGACTGGATAACACGTTTTAAAATTGAATGAATAGAAAAGGTTAGGTCAGATTCTTTTTCTTTGAGACTTTCCCATTAGCACATGGAGAGACAGTGATCACTATTCATCGCATGTAATAAAGCCTTCATCCCTAATTTTTTTTTCACCACTTATTTAAACCGATAGTCACACATCCTATTTCAAATTTGGATGTTCTATTACTGAAATAACTGCTTGTGTAACAAAAAGCCGCATCACAAGATATGCTATACTCTAACCAAGTGAACATTACATGTCATGACTTTAAAAAGATCTCAAAAATTCATAAAACAATTTTAAAAATTTGCTATAAAAAGGCAAAACCTATTTTACTTTAAAAATTAAACATTAAATATTTTATGTATGATTAACACAAATCTAAAACTATTTGTTTATCACTCTTTATTCCAGGTGTTCTCTAAAACCCGTGCGCACCTTTGAATTATCTTAATTTACAAAATTTTATTAAATTTAACCTAAATGATCAAAAATATTTAATGTCTGAAATCATTGCGCTATGAAAATATTTCTAACTAAAAACTCTTGAAAAAAGCAAAACCTCAATGCGATCGCATGGCTTTTCTAGTGCAGTGAAAAGTAATTGACAGCAACAGAATACGCAAATATTAACCCATTTACGACCAATGTTCCTATTTTGGAACATAAGTAATTTCATCTTCGTCTGCTTTTTTCAATGACTTTGAATATAAATCGTCTGCGTTTTTTAGATATCGTCTGCTTTGCTTGGTCTTAAATGGGTTAACACAGCTATCGAGAGAGGAAATAAAGTGACCGAGGAAGAAAACATCACCTTGAGAGCACCATATACAACAGAAGATAGTGACACTCCAGTGAATGATGATGAAACCAAATGTTTCACTTAATCAGCAACAGGTAGGCAGAAATTTTTCTGCGCCCAGCAATTCAACAAGAGCGATACTCAGTTTTAATAAGTTCTTTAAATTTGTTATGTTGTAATGTTGCTTTGTATTGAACGATTAATGAAATGAAATGGATTAAATCAAGCTGTCTTTTTATATTATAAGCAGGGGCGCACATCCTCGAAATTATTGAGGGGGGCGAAATTTTTTTGTTGCAATTTTCAAAATTAGTGGTCTGAAAATACCATGAGAGACAAAATATTCAAGCAATCCTTTAAAATAGAGTGTATTCAGCGCATACCTAAAGTCCTAAATTTATAAGACTACTTTATATTTTTTTTTACAAATTTGGTGAATTTACTATACTTCAAGCGAAAATATTTTAATTAAATTTGCAGAATATACACTAGTTTAAAAAAATCCAAAATTGTTGGAGGGGGGGGGGGGGTGGAATAGGCTTTTCATTTGAAAATCAAGTAGTCTACCAGACACATTACAGGAATTGATGAAAAGATATTTGATTCATAGAGAAAACAACTGAAAACAAATAACTGAAGGTTGGATAGTTTTATATGAGTGAATGTAGTCTGAAGGCAAAGAGTCTACTAGACACCCTGCGATGTTTATATGAAAAAATGTGATTGATCCAGGGGCAAGGTTATACAATGAAGTTATAATTGTGCAAACAAAAATAAAACAATAAATTAAGATTGTATTCTATAGAGCTTCAACAAAAACTAAAAAATTTTAGAGCATAACTTAAGTTTTTTGAAAACTAATTTGACGTATCCCCTACAGCATACTCTATGGGTGGCATGGCAGGTTGGTTGAGATGATGGACATAGCATGGAAGCCTCTGGATTCGATTCCTCATCGATACCAATTTGTTCATAGTTTGACATAAGCGGTACATCAGTGCCTGGTCAATGAAAATACATCCGCTGCACCTTACCTTTTACTCAAAATTGAAAATTCGCCCCCCCCCACGGATGTGCGCCCCTATATAAATATATGTCTTACCTACTACCAAATATTTTCGACAATTGGTTTAAATTTCATTATGAATCAACCTACTATAAATGAAGATATACTTGCAAAATAATGACTACCTTCAACATATTAGCCCCAACTAAACTCTCAGGGATCTAGATATAGATTCCTGACATTTTGGAATAAGGATTTTTAAATGTGTCTTGGACGCAAACAAAAAAAGTATTTTATTTCTGAATATAATAGTGATTGCGGTCTGTATAATTGTTGCGTGTGTATATATAATCAAATAGTAGGTTCAGGTAATCTTGCACTATCCGTGCACAAGATGAGGTAGAAAAAATGAGCTGGCTTTTCAGTTAAATCCACATTTTTTAGTTGGATCCTTCATTTTATCAAAAGCTTTTTCGATCAAAAAATGATGTTACAAAAACTTCGTCAAAAATTAGCAATACCTAACTAATTAAAAATCTCTAATTTGTTAAAACCTTCTTGTACTTCAGCTAATGGTCTATTGATTATCATCCTTATGTAGTTGTTGTTAGTCTTTATATGAGTATAATCTATCAGTTCAAAACAAAGCTTTGTTTAAACTGAGAGAGTATTCCATAAAAGCAAGTACTCTCAGGGAAAAGTGTAGAATTTTGTTACACTTTCGCAGTAGCAGCGATAAACCAGTGTAATTTCAAGCCAACCCGCAAAAATCCACCATAAGGTACTGCTGGCTTTTTTCAGGCTTCTACATATGGCTAGCTAGTACTATATTATCATCCTTAAAAATAAAATGATATACTAAGATGTGTACTTTTATTTTATTCTAATCTTGTACATATGAAAAATGCTAACAATTCATATATTCTCTTTATTTTTAAAAATTAAATTTCTTACTTTATCTGCTTAAAACAGACGATTTTAATTTCGTTGGACACCCGTGTAATACTGGTCCTCAAAGGTCAACATCCAGCTGTTACATTTGTTAGTACGGACCTTTAGTTTCTTTTGGAAGAGTCAACAGCCTTGTTCTGTATTTATAAGTTTTTTGAAAGTAATAAATATTAATCAGAAAAAAGATGGTGTATAAAATTTGTATGTTCCTGGAGAGCAGATATTTAGAAAGCCCTTAGTATTAATCGTTCAAAACTAGTTACTTCAGATGATTAATTGTTAACCAATTTTTAAGCTTAGACACCCAAAGAGACTTTCTAAATAATTATAATTAGAATTGGGTTGACTTAAAAATTGCGAAAATTTTAGATAATCACAACTTGTCCACAGTAAAGCATCGAAACAAAAACGTCTTTGGATAGACAGAAGTAGTAAATAAAAATAGATATAAAAGATATTTCTACCTTTTTAAGAGTTGTACATTTTTCTATGGAATCAAGTTGTTCTTCAGTAGCTAACTTTTTCTCTCCAATTTCTGAATCCAAGTTGAAAGAATATTTCGTTACTTAAAAAAGCAAATAAAAACAAAATTTCCTTTTAAAAGGTTAAAAACAAATCACAGATATTTTTTGTCAATTTAAATTTAAATAAAATAAAAGATAATGAATATTTTCTGAATCCAAGTTGAAAGAATATTTCGTTACTTAAAAAAGCAAATAAAAACAAAATTTCCTTTTAAAAGGTTAAAAACAAATCACAGATATTTTTTGTCAATTTAAATTTAAATAAAATAAAAGATAATGAATATTTTACGGTTATTAACCCACATTGGGAAAGAAAATATTATCAAGATTTGAATTTAAAAAGTAAAACTAATACAAATTATTTCAAGCTCAGATAATAAATGACTTTACAAGTTCTTATTCTATACATTTTCAAGTTTACATTGGCACTATGTAAGTTCAAATTGAAACTAAGTAAGTTCAAATTGGCACTAAACAAATTCAAAATAGCATTAAGCCATTAAATCCCAAGCATATTATTTTCTCAAATTCATCACAAATTTAATACAGCCTATATATCTATTTTTAAAAATAAGTTATAAAATCTGGAAAAAAATTTATGACCCCTAAGGGTAGGGATTCTTAACCGGTGAAGCGCTACTAGAGAGGGCGCATACAAGTTTGTTAAAGAAGGAGCAAGGAATGAAAATGTTTAAAAAGGGAGAAACTAGTTTTTGGAAGAATAAATATAGTAAAATTTAAAGCACAATAAAAATATTTGATGCTCAGTATGGATGAGATCAAATTCATTTTTCACACACAAATTGAAGAAAAGCCGAAGCTGTAGCAGTATTGGAGAAAATCAAAGATCCCTCAAAAACTTTTAATCAGTTAGATCCTTGACTCCACAAGCAAAACTAATCTACCAGGAGATCCTAAAACTATTTACCAGTTCAAGATCTTTTGTAACAATGAAACCTTTCCTTTTACGTCTCATCTAAAAATACTAAAAATTGATTATTTGTTTAAAAATAAGAATTTTTTTTGAAATTAATTTAGAATTAACTTAGATATTGTTTGCTTTTCAAAAAACTTTTAGAAGTTCTTATTCTACATTTGATTCCAAAAACTTCACTAGTTCTGTAGGTGAGTGAGTACTTTTTTAGGTTTTAAATCAAGTTGTTTAGTGTTGGCTGTTTTAAAGTAATAATACTATAACTTGAATGAAGAAAATAAAAAATACATAAAATAAATTTTACATTTTCCAGAAGCTGTAGATGAGAAAAAGGAACTTTTATCTTGACTTATAAAAATGCTTAGATGTTGATTCAGTGGTGAATGGTCTTTGAAAATGACGTCACCTGTTTTATACTTTCTAACATCAATCTAAATGCCAGATATATCAAAGCAAAACTCGGGAAAAAATAGAAATTATTACCTTCCCACTTTTCCAGGTGACAGCAAGGAAATAATCACAGACAGTATTTCCAAATGATATAAATGAGGTGGCGTAATTTTTGCTCTGAAAGTTTTTGTATAAAAACAATGATTACTTATTACAAAGATCAATTACTTTTAATCTCCAAACGCGTTTACTATTTTCATAAACACCAACAGTTCCTTCTGTCAAAATGTATGCAAAAAAATCTTGAGTCACCCAGCACAAGGATTTAACAACCTGAAAAACAAAGATTTAGTATAATAATGGGGAATCAAAAAATTACATCAGAGAAGGAAATTTCATTTATTATTTCATCATCTTTGAAAACTTTGACATCACAATCATCACAACTAACCAAAAACTAAAGAAAATAAGAGAATAATTTTCTTGATCCAAAAATATAAATCTTACAACACTATCAAATTCTTCTGTTAATGGAAAAAACCAAAGGCTAAAGGAAACGGATTCAACGGATCCAGGAAGAAGAGTCCATAAAATTTCATTTCCTCTGATATCAATTACTTGTAGGAAGTACTGGCCGGCAACGATTAACTGTGTTGTTTCGTTTTCATTCAAACAAACATCTTTAATGTCATCCTTGAACTAAAAAATTGAATGTGAATGTAAAGACATGGATTCCACAAAACAAGCATTAAATGTCATTCCTATTTCAAACATATTTGCAGAAATGAATATCTACTGATGCAAATATTTTAGGTAATCTCTGAAAAAATGTATCTAAACCCGGTTCTTGCAAAGAAATTTAAATTATTATCGTAAGGCAGGCTATACAGATGAAGGCTCAGATGATAGTATTGTATATTTTCTAATATAATAGCAAATATAGCTGGAAGGATAGATATTTAGGAGCTGGAAAGCAAAACAAATTTAAAATGTTGGAAAAAAACAAAAGTAAAAAAATTCTGTTCATTATTAAAGCAAACTGAACACTTAAATTTTGTTTCCAGAATAAATATAACCATTGGCCTTACAATATGAATGAAACACAAAATTACTCATTGGGCAGAAACAGTGAAAATATCAGGATCGCATATCCAAAGCGTGACGGAAACAGGGAACAACGGCTCCCTAATACTCATAATATTTTTGTTTTAGGCATCATTTTTTATATACAAAAAGAAAATAAATTCATCAAAAATTTTTGACACTTAAAATTTATTAAAAAATATATACGTATACTGATCTCTAGAGATTAATAGATTTTTGAGACTTTTCGGCGCCGCCTTTTGGGCTTTATCTATTTTAGCGCTGTCCGTTTGGGTGTGAAACTTTTTGGCGCTAAAATAATAATAACGGGAAAGTTATTTTCTATTTTTGATTATTCAAATAACACAAATCCCCTTTTAGAGCAAACATAAATTGAATGATTCCGGTTTTAATCAATCCACTAAAACATGATTTGAAAGCTATTTGTAACCCAATCGTTAAACTTAACCCTATCAAAATAGAACACTACATAAGCCAATTCTTATTATTAGCTAAAAATCAAACAAATCAAAAGATACATTCTGATTGCAAATTAACCAAACTCATTTTGATTATACATTATAAATCAAAAGCGCCCCAATTCTCAATGACTAAAATGACACATAATATCATCATGGAGTATAAGCCAAAGCATGAACCTATAAAACCAACCAAGCAGAAGGAATTAAAGATTAATAAAAACATGAAAAAAATCAAAAATTTATTCAAAAAATTTGAGTTCAAACTGTTATTTTTAATTAATTTGAAAATTGTTACCGATATTATGAGCTTATTATTATACGCAAGAGGTTTGGAATGGTGTACATAAAAATGCGCAGATACCTTAAAGTAATTATTACTATAACATAAATATGATAAAAAATTATCTTCTTTGAAGAAATATAAATGAGCTATGGAAGTTCGGCATTAGTATTTTCACTGAAAAATAGTAATAGTGGAAATACAATTTTTTTTAAATTATAATTCCAGCGCCTAAAGGACAGCGGCAAATAGGATATCGAGCCGAAAAGGCTGTGCCAAAAAGTTCCATTCCCCTTATATGTACGTATTCCCATACTACTCTACTCCTTTTAACATATGGCTCATTTTATTTACTCACCGCCTTGCCTCACCTTTTTGCTTCAAAAACCCTCTCAAAACCTTATACAGTTCATTCACACGCTTTTCTATTCTCTAATACACCTTTTTTTAGAAGCAACCTAGTTGCTAAGGGTTGAAGCCTCAAATCAGATAGATAAATTAAGTTAAATTCGCTGAACAACCCTCAGGCCTCATATGGATCTCTCGCTAAAATTTTGGAATTGTAAGTATCCCTCCGAAATTTTTTGTTGCAATTTTCAAAATTAGTGGTCTGGAAATACCACGGGAGACCAAATATTCAAGCAATCCTTAAATAAAATTATTAACTATTTACATTTCCTCCCCCCCCCCTGGTTTTTCTTGAATGATTGCTAGTTTTTACAAAATTTTCGCGTGAACCTACTAAATGATTGATTGCGAATCTGATCGTGACATTTATTTTATATAAAAATCAACCAAACCTGTCAAAAAGTGATTGCTATTTGACAGCTCAACTAAAAAAACAAACTTTTAGTTTATATGAGTATACAAAGTTTTTTACACATATATACCCATTTTCAAGTGTGCTGAACACGATGGTCACGTTTATTTTTTTTTAAAAATCAACCAAATGTCAAAAAATTGATTGATATATGACAGCTCAACTGAAAAAAATATAATTTTAGATTTAGTGCTTATACAAAGTTTTTTTACACATATATACCCATTTTCATGTATGCTGAATAGGATGGTCACGTTTATTTTTTTAAAAAATCATTCAAACCTATCAAAAAATTGATCGATATATGACAGCTCAACATAAAAAAAACCTTTTAATTTAAATGGTTATACAAAGTTTTCTATTTATATTCACCCGTTTTCATGTAGGCTGAATACAATGGTGACATTAATTTTTTTAAAAAATCAATCAAACCTTGTCAAAAATTTGATTGACATATGACAGCTCAATTGAAAAAATTAACTCTTTATTTAAGTAGTTATAAAAACTTTTTTTAAACATTTTTGATTAATTTGTGATTTTTTAAAATCGTGGTATGTTTGCGGACAGATATATTGTACTGATTTTTGAACGATTTGTTTTCATGCTATTCTCCAAAGACTATATTCAAATTTTTAGCCATTTCACAAATGGATTTATTTCCCTTTGAAGTTTAGATTTTATTTGGAATCTATAATAAAACAAATTTTTTCAGTATCAAAATTTAAAATGAAAAATTTTAAATTTAAAATTTAAAATGAGGCACGAATATTTAAAAATTTAAAATTTAAAATGAGGCACGAATATTAATTTTGATACTCATCATTATACTATAAAATTGATTCATATATTTATATTCCAAATTTTTTTTTAATTTTTAGACTATAGAATGAAAATTACGCTGTGAATTATATTTCAACTGGAGTTTGCATGATTACATCGTTTTTTAAATATTATTTATAATTTTTTCGAATTTTTTCAAACTATGAATATTCCATTTATATGTGCATAGAGATATGGAAAATTTGGTAAGTTTCTATTTCGGAAGAATGAAATTATAACTTCTAAAACTTTTTTACATTTGTATATATAAAGTAGGTTCCCTCTTCTTCAGAAAATGCCATCCAAGTTTTGCCAAGATAACGATGTATATATTGAGAATAGTTTTTTTCTTTTATTTTTAAATTATTTTTATTATCCGTGACAGTTAATAAATGAGATCATTCACTTATTTTAAATACTGCCAGCAATTATTAAATAAAATAGCACATTTTATGCAGAAAACTCATGTTGAGGTGAAAATATTTTTCATTTTAGAGAAACGATACAACCAAATGATTACATATAAAAAACGATCAAATTTTTATAATTAATAAATTATGTTTCAACTTTATCATCTTCGTTCATTTGTATATTGTTTGATTATACGTATAAAACTTTCTCAAAATGGTTAAACACCAAACTTATCTAAATTGACAGATTCAACTTGTTTCGAGATATTGTAGAGTGAATGGTATAAACGAACTGTCTTTCTCCTTCAAATAAAATGATGTGCATCAAAATATGCCTCTACAGAGTCCTTGTTTTGTATTTAATTAATTTCATTAAAAAAAATCACCACATTGAATTCGGTATAAAATCCTGTGTTTCAGTTATATTTTATTTTTTTGCCTACTTATAATTCTATTTGTTCTGTGACAAAATAAATTACATATATAGCTACGTATAACTAATTAATTATGAAGTCTTTTATTTCAGTTGAAGTGTCATATGTCAATCATTTTTTGACAGGTATGATTAATTTTTATAAAAAATAAACATCACTTTTAGATTCAGCCTACTTGAAAATGGGTACATATGTGTAAAACACCTGATTTGCAAATTTAATTCACGCTTACACGTATTCTCAAATTCTAAATACAAAAACAATCTATAATTTTAATTGGCATTGTTGATTTGTTACAAAAATGTGTGTATTTCATGTAAAATTTGAATGAATGTTCTCGTAGTCAGATTTTAGATGTAAACCGCAAATTTTGTTTTTGGGAACAATTTTTAGAAGTGAACCACAAATTTATTTTACACTTATAGGTAATTTTGAAAAATTTGAATGAATGTCCTCGAAGACAGATTTTAGAAATAAACCGCAACTTTATTTCACAATTATAAGTATTTTGGGTATTTATGGGTTATCTCCCCCCCCCCACTCTAAAAAATTTTTTCCAACTTAATAATTTTAAAATACTAATTGATTAATAATTTTAAATATATAATTAAATATATATATTTAATTTATGAAAATAAATTAAACTAATTATTACTTTTTTGCTGTATGATTTTCATTAGTTACACTATATAATATTTTTAGTAAGTTTTTTTATATATAAAATATTTTTATATTTAGTCATTTATTATTTTTACTCATCATTTAATTCAAATAAAATTTTTTTTAAAAATTTTTAGAGTGGGGGGGGGGGGGGAGAGATAACCCATAAGTACCGTATTTTGAAATCCAAATGCAAAAATAATCTATAAATGAAATTGTCATTGTTGATTTGATATGAAAATGTGTATATTTCATGTAAAATTTGACAGAATGTTCTCGAAGACAGATTTTTGAAATAAAGCACAACTTTGTTTGACAATTATAAGCATTTTCAAATTCTAAATGCCAAAACAATCCATAAATGAAATTGACATTGTTGATTTGTTATAAAAAAAACTTATTGAAAATTTGTTAAAAAACGACTCATTTTAATTATTATAAGCATATATTTTTTTATAATTTAATATGAAATTTATTAAATAATAAAAAAATAATGCTAAGCAATTTGTGGCCTGAAAAGACACTTCACCATTAGCAACATGAGATCTTATACAAAAAATAGAGTTGATTATAAAAAAAGTATATCGTAACTTAATCCTATTAATTTATGGCTATGGACACTGTGTGTTTGAAATATCAATAAAAAAATTCCATAGCGTCAATTTTTGTTTCTATTTTTAAAAACTCCTTTACATATAATTTTTGATATAATTTGTTTTACTAGCGTGAAAATATGATGGGTACATCATCAATCGTTTTTTAAGTGTATAAGAACTTTAAATAAAGTATGAATCGGTATCTAATTAATAACGGAACCGGCAAGAGATTCATTGGCATAGATACAACATAAGAGAGTATAGAATTCAAAGTAATTAATTAATAATAACTTACTTCTTTAGTTAGAGATAATTCTTGAGAATTAATACAGAATATCTGTAATGATTTTGTATAAACTATAATCAAATAACTCTTTAAGGTTTCTTTTATATTTTCAGTAGTACATAATAACTTTACAGGAAGTGAGCAAGTATTAAAAAATACAATTTCATTTCTCGATGCATGTTTGGATAAGCATGTGTTATTTTCAACAAAAAATTCTGAGGAATTATCATAGAAAAAAACCTGAAATTGAAAGAAATTATTGAAATGAAGTAAAAAAAAATAACGTATACTTTATTTTCTTTTGTGATACCGGATAATAAAGTTTTTTTTGAATAGGCTAAAACTTTAAGAGTATTTGATTTTATGTTGATTTTTAAATCTTCATATTTTTCATTTATTGATATCATTTAATTAGTTGAACAAAATAAAGCATGAAAATATTAATACGAAAATATAAATCCAATTTTTAAAAGTTTCAAAATTTTCAAAAATTTTTAATTAATAATTCGTTTATATAAAGGGTTGTTATTGTACTAATTGGTACATGCTTTGGTACACCTGTGCAATTGTGCCTCACTAGTTGTTAGGGTCTACGTCTCAACTTAACATTTGAAGCTGTAAGGCTACCGACTCTTAAAAACAAAATAACAAAACTGTGATTAACCATCTCAAGCATAATGGGAGCATAAGCCTTACGGCTGAAATTTTTAGATACCTCCAATCAACCTACCAACATCTGTGTAATTAGATAAATCAACAAAATGGTCAAAAAAAATTTTCCTCATTTAAATATTTTTTACACAGCTTTAAACAAAATTATTTTTAAACTTTTTATTTTAATTAAATATTTCTTTAATCTAACTAAAATATAGATTACAAATATGATATTAAACTTAGTTTATTATAATTTAAATTTCATATCCCAATATTAAACGCTATTATAAATACGTTTAAATTCTATTATCTGAAATATAACTCTCGAGAAAATCGAATTCAAATCTTTCTGCTTATTTTTACAGATAGATTTCTATTATTTTCAAAGGATAAATTATTATATACATCCAAAATTTTTGATCATTTCCAAGATAACACATAATAAGTTTATCACTAAGAATGTGTACAAACAAAAATTTTTCTTATTACATAAAGGATTGCATATTATTTATAATTATCTACATAAATATTTATAAGGGTCTATTTGCAAATTCACAAATTACCTACTTTTAATAAATTGATTTATTTATATTTGAAATCTACAAACTGGAATATTACCATATAAGCTAAGGATGTATAAATAATTGTAACCATCGAAGACAAAGTATAAAATATAGTTATTTCATGAGAATCATTTCTATTAAATTTGGAAAAAACAACATATTTACATTTACTCAAGTTCAAGTTTAAGAGATATCTTCCGGTATATAGGTAAGTCATTAATATATAATAAAAACAGGAAAGCACCTAGTATGGAGCCTTAGGGAACTCCAGTTTGGATGGGCCTGGGTGAGGACTTAAAATTATCTTTGTATATGTAAAAACTCCGAGATATAGCTTTTAAACCAGAGGAAAATTTTTAATCTGAAACCCATCCTATGAAGTTTATGAAGGAGAATTGTATGGTTAATAGTATCAAAGGCTTTAGAGAGGTCGAAAAAAATGCAAAGCGAAGATCTCGGACTATAGAAACAATTACAGATTCTATTAAGAAGTGTTAAATGGCGGTTTCAGTAGATTTACAGTTAAGGAAGGTAAATTGATGGTTGAAGATTAGTTTATATTTGTTGACAAATTCTGTAAGTCTTGTAAGGACCATCCGTTCGAGAATTTTTGAAAAATTAGAGAGTATAGATATGGGTCGATAATTAGTAATAGATGAGTAAGGTTTGTTTGATTTTAATATTGAAATGACTTGGGCATGTTTTAAATGTTCAGGGAAAATGCCAGAGAAATAGCTTAGATTGAAGATGTGAAGAAGGGGGGGATGAGCAAAGGAAGTACGTTTATGAAACGAAGACTGATTTCGTCGTCGCTCTTAGTTTTGAGATTTTTTAGAGACTTGATGGCAATTATTATATCATTGGTATCAAAAGTATCTGAATAAAACGAAAACTGGTTAAAAGGGATAATTTTATCACAAATTAAAACATTGAGAATTGGCTACGCTTTCCGGAAATGAAAAGGCTTGAAGAAACTCATCGTGGGTGAAAGGAGCGGCTGCAGATTATTTTGGTTTGAAGAGGTTATTTAAAGTCTTCCAGATAGTTTTAGTGTCAGTGAGCTTTTCGGAGTAATATTTGCTCTTAGAAAGTCTAATTTGTGACTTATAATATAATAAGAAGGATTTATAAACCTTTAAATTATATGTATTAGGAGACTGCTTGTTCTTTTTGAAGAGATATTCTTTTCGCTTTTTATAGGCAAGAAGATTACCTTTAAAATTAATACGTTATTATATGCAACTAAAGGAAAGCTCAATTCAAAATTATTTTTGAAAATGTGATAAAAGGTATCAAATGCAGAATTAACATCAATGTTTAAAAAAGATTCGTAAAACCAGCATTCTGTAATTTTTCATAAAAAACTTTATAGTTGAAGTTAGAAAAATTTCTTCGATAAGAAATGTGCTTGGTGGAAAGAGTTTTCTCGAAAAAGTTTCCTATTGAGACTAAGCTACTATAGTCGTCAGATATGTCTGCTATTACATTAATGGTCGAGAGAGGACATTTGACGTTGATAAATACATTATCTATAAGCGATCCCGAAGAATGACCCATTTTTGTGATAATCGGTGCGAAACCAAGTTGTAAAAAGATATTAAAACAAAATTTATCCTCATTGATTTTCAAAAAATTTACATTGAAGTCTCCGCATATAATGGATTTTGAATTAAGAAGATACGTAGGTAATTCTTCTAACCACAGGAGAAAGCTTCTCAATTTGAGGAAGGGGGACGATAGAAAACACTTATGTAAAAGTGAGAATTTGAAATAAGTAATTTTAAAACCAGAAAGTCGCAAATATTATCACCATAGTTGAATGTTTCTGAAAAGGACAGTTTGAAACACGACTTGAAAAGATTCCCACTCCACCTCCTCTTTTTTCTCTACTGAAAAATTTATATTTAAACCCGGGTACATCAAACAACAGCTCATTGGAAGGTTGCAATATTTCAGATAAAACTATTAAGTCAAGGCATGATAGGTAAGGAGATAAAAAAATATTAATTGATCGAAATTACAACTTAGACTACGAATATTGATATAAAAAAACTGAGAATTTCAGGACAATTAGAAGAAAACACAATTTCATCAGGGAAGAGTAGTGAGGTTTTGGGATACGGTAAATGACATGATTTTTGTATTTTTAGTTGGTATAAATCATCTATATTACTCTGAAATTTCAAGTTATTTCTTTTAATCATAGGCTTATGTAATAATTAAGTGCATCTTGGTTTAAACTATTAAGTTGATCTCTTAAATACGAACATTTGATAGAATTGGCTACGTGGTTATGATCAAGTTTTTTATCGGTGCAATTGCGACAAAAATATTTACTTACAACACTGAGTTCACAGTCACTAGATTTATGAGACTTACCACAAAACCTACATGTGTGAACCAGAGCATTACAATCGTCTGCTAAATGTCCATGTTTCTGGCATTTGTAACAAGACTTCACATAGGTTGATAATGTTTCAATATTGTATGCTATACATTCTATGAAAATATATTGATTTGTATACACTTTTCTGATAACTTATGGGGAAAATTTTATACCAATATTGCAAGCATTTTTTTATTTAGTCCTTATTTGAAATAAACTTACGATAACCTTCAGCTCAATATCGTTTTGTTCAGCATATTTTTTAGAGTATTAATATCTAAAGACTTATCTACATTTTTTAAAACAAAACAAAGTAACCTTGACTTCATCTCATAAAATTTTTTATTAGAAGAAATAAAAAAAAAATTATTCTCTTGAAGATTAGTCTCTTGATTAGAAAAATCAAGTCATTATTTTTAGTTCTTTTTATTTTAGACAAGCAAAATTTGTTCTTTTTTGTTTGAAGCTCGTTTGTGACAACATCCTGAATATTAACATTCTTTTCTTTTGGGTCGAAGAAATTCTTTACATTGATTGAGAGACTATTAGTAGGAACTTCTAAACTATGGCTACTTTTCGGACTGTTCACTGCTTGTGTGTAAGTTTTTGAAAAAGGATTGCGTACTTGAAAATTTGCTAGTTTAGAATCGATCGAGTTACATTTGTTTAACAGAGCATCAATTTGAGAATTAATGTTTAAAAAGTTACTAACATTATCTAGAAGATCAATTAAGTTAGCTTTAATTTGATCTTTAGTTTATTACTCAATTTAGAAAATATAAAATTTTCAGAACACATTTATTTTATTTGTCTTTTCGATATTCAAGTTTGAAAAATAGGTTGAATTCTCAAACCCACTAACATAAATTTCACGTTTCAAAGAGTAAAATAAATCTTAAGTCGTTTAAATGTAAAAATTTGATACTATAATTATCAGGATTTTAGAATCATAGATTTTAATATGGGACAATTACTTTTAAAAGTAACCAACTACACATCTATTTTATGGTTCAGTGGGGTGTTCAATAATTTTGGTATCAACAAATAAATTGAAAATAGATAAAAAATATCTTTCCTATTTTTGGCCGCACTATTAGGCTCTGGCGGTCTTATAAATTTATTTCTTATTTTCAAACTTTCTCTTCTACCAGTTCTACTACTTTTTGCTACCCAACAGTGCTCTGACAAATTAGGAGCTATCAAAACTTCATCAAAGAATTTAAATAATGAGTCAATGATGAAGACGACACTGAAATTTCACGGTTAAAACACTCATCCGAAAAATTGATAATGGTACCATATAAATACATAATTTCACATCCAGATCAGAAAAAAATAAATTTAGGTAGAATGAAATAAATCATATCAGGAAAGATAAATTGTCATTTTGAGGTAGTATTACACCGTATATAAACAAATTTATTCGACAAATGAAATAATAATCTGTATCAAATACGTTGAAAAGATTGAATAATACTGATCAATTTTCTCAACCGTTTCTATGTTATATTATATTCATTTTATTTACGGTTACCCAACTGATCATCTGGGTTTGAATGTGTAATAGAAAATTTATTTGTAAAAGAGTTATAAAATTGAATATAGAAAACACATATTTATCGTTTCAAATTTATTTACGAAGTTTGTAATTCTTGGTTAGTCTAAATCAGTGGTTCTCAATCACAGTCCTGAGGGCCACATGCGAACATCATCATCTTATTTTGTGGCCCACATAGCAAAGTTGCAGGAAAAATAGGAAAGCAATATCATATTAAAAAAGTCAAAATTTCGCAAATATATTGATTTATTATTTATGAATAATAAGATTTATTAATTTTATGATATATATGTGGCAATTTGGATTCAGTTTAGGTAACTAGAATAATATTTCAGAGTTAATTAAAAAACATTTTTATAAAAACCAATTTTATGCTTTTGGTGCAGCCTTCTAGATTCTAGTGCAATGTTGCTTCTTAATTTTTCACATAACAGTGTTTCGTTTTGATTCTCTGAGATAATTTTATGTTTAAATTAACAATGTAGTATTAAGCTTAACCCCAAAATGAGCTAACTAGAACTACTAAAAAAATTATATAAATATTTTTTTAATAACCTAAAATTGACAGATTTTTGAAGGTTTCTTTGAAGATTTTTATCTTAGTTAGAATTTGTTTTCAAATTAGTTTGACTTGGAAAATATTTTAGCATAAAATTTTTATAGATGGCATTAAAATTGAATTATTTTTCTTATTGAAATTAGTTTTTAATTTCAAAACTCATTATCTACAAATAATCAAATATCCCCTTTAGGTCCAAATATATTTCAATAATTCATTGAAAATACAAACAATAAAAAAAATAATAGAAATTTAACACAATTTTTGCAAACTTTGCTGTGATGCATTTTACAATGAAAATTTTCAAATTTGTAACTTATTGAATCAAACTTATCATCAATTTTTTCACATAGATGAAATCTACCCCTTTTCTATTGTTTTCACAGTTATTCTGTGTTACTTTATTTTTACTTTTTATCAAAATATTGTTTTAGGATATTTGGGCAAGTTTTTTTCTTCTAAGGTGTGAGTTTACAAGCTGATTTGCTAAAACTTCTATAAAAAGTCTTCTTTTATAATGACAATTTTTTTTATATTTGTTCGCGATCCCTATAAATAAAATATAAGAATTCATAGCAGATATATCAATTATATTGAAAAAGAGCGTCATTATTAATCTATTAATCTTTCTTGAAAATGTGTAATAAGAAAGTTTTTGGTCAAAACTATCCCCTCCCCCTTTTTTTCTATTATAATTATTTATCAAGGGAACTTTTTTGTAGAGTCATCAATCTCTTTTCCATGAAGATATTTACTTTAAGGTAATACAGTTTAATATTTTTAGGCATATAAGATAGTATTGTAACATTTTTAGACTAGAATTTGATGCCATATTTTGCATGTTTTTGAGGCATATACGTTCTAAATGGAGCTTAACTTTTAATTGTTCATTGATTTATGCAAAAAAAATTTAATTATATAACTTTTCAGGAATTGGAAATCGTTTTCCCAAAACTCTCAACAAGTTGCAAATTTACGTGCGGTTCTTGTTTTTCCATTGCCAAACTTAAAGTCGTGTATTATTCTTAAAATATATAACGATTCAGTAACGCAGCAAATATTGTTCTGCCATTTTCACTGCTCCACAAATTTTTTGTTGCCTTATTTTTTGATTTGTAAACACCAAGAAAAATTAAACACACGCAAAAAGTCATTCAAATTTATTGGATCTAATTTATTCCATTTGTTACCACATTTTTCAATACCTTTTTGATTAGCGTTCTATGACACGAGGAAAAAAACAAGAAATTTTATCATCGATTCGGGCAATTGCATATCTCATTGGTCCTGGTTTGAGAGTTATTATGTTAAAAGAATTTTTTGTACCTGAGCTTTCTGAGTACACACAATTCTATTCTATTTTTTATCGTTTGACATATATGAAAAATCAGTGTTGTCAAAAAATTAAACGCAATCTTCCGAAGATGATAATTATAAGCTTGAAGAAATGTGATCATAACTTTTAGAATTTTTACTGTTTGAATCATCATCTTTGTAAATGATCTTTGATTTTGGAATACCTAAAGTTATATTAGACATTGTAGTAGAAAAAGTACAAGAAGGACAAAAAATAGAATTTTTTTTATGAAAAAGCGGCAGAAAATATCAAAAAATTGACAAAAAGTTAGGAAATATTTTTGAAAACCGTAAAAAGAATTTTTTTATTTTAAAATGATTTTATAATGCTTTTAAATTAAGTTTGAAAATTATCAAAATATTAAGTGAGAAAATTAGGAGGGGATTTATTTTTTTCTACAAAATGCTCAATAGATTCGATTTTTTGAGCTAATATTTTTTGTGTAAATTTTAAATTTTTTATCAAAAGCGTTGAGCCTTTAATGTTTTGAAACTTTAGCACAAATTTATAATTTGTAAATAGATATGCATTTATCAAAAAATATTTATAATAATTTAAATGTAAATTTTATCAGCAAAATAGTTCGGGTCTAAATTAACCCATATGGGTAATATGTAAGTTTTTAAATATTTGTTGAATCATAAACTTGTTAAGCTTCAAAATATTCTGAAATAAGTTTTATAAGAAGAGAAATAAAGTCTAAGTGTCACTAAATATTTAATGTCAACAATTAAATTTACGACCAATTTAATTTATTTTTGGGTCCAAATAGAAAGGGAGGGGGGTAATGAGGGTTACGAAATAACTTAAAGAAATGGACAAAAATGTTCTAAAGTCCGTCAACGTGATAGAACACATCTGTCCGTCAGCGTGTTAGAACAAATTTATTGATCAAGCGAAGGATTCAACTATAATCCATGGATTCGGCAAGAAAGGTAGGCATTTCATGATTGCACATTTTCAGTTACTTTTAATCGATACATGGCTGCACATGCCATTTTCAGTCTCAAGGACAAAAGTTCGATCGGTGTCAAAGAGCAAACGCTTCAATGACGCCCCATAACAAAAGTTCTCGTTTTCCATGACTGGCTGAGATAGCACTCATAAGATAAGGAATGGTAAATATTCTCTATGATGTCTAATCAGAGCTCACCTTAAAACACATTTGATTTTTGATTTTGTATATTTTTATAAGTTGCTCTGTAGATAAAACATTTTTTTTAAATTTAACCTCATATAAAACAGATATCCATAAATAGGTTAAAGAGATTTAAATTGTCTTTTTGCTAAGGAATTCACAAAGTATATAAATGAGACCTGACCAACAATTGTAGAAACATTTCAATTTTAGGAAAGAGAACAATGCGCCCAGCGTGCACTGCTTGATTAAAAAATCATTGCACTGAAAAATTCTTGATTCAGAAAATCAGCTGTTTTGGAATGACAGAAAAATATTTTATAATTTTCTAAAAAAAAAATCTAAGAACATATAAATTTCTTAGAGATAGCCCTAAAAAATTGCCTCACTTGTTTACTCCCCTCTGCGCCTAATACCTTTCAAAGTAATTGTTCAATTGCTTATTTTTTTTAGAAAATTCAAATTTTTTTAAATTTATTTGTGTTAGAGGAAAAAAATAACAAAACAATAACTTTTTGCTTAACTAACTGTAACTGCCAACTAACTAACTACTAATTGAATAACTAACTTACACTTTTACTAAAAAAAACCAAATATATTTTCCTAAATTATATTATTTACAACATTTTATAAAAATTTTGTGCAAATACATGTATGATTGATTTTTCCATAAGACGAAAAGTAATTAATTTGCACAAAAAATATCCATTGTAATTTTAATTTTTTAGTTCATAAAAATTAAAATAATTGAAATTAAGATTATTATATAAAAAGTTAACCTAACATTTTTTAATAGTTAAACAGAAAGTGTATTTTTACATGCGCTGTGGAGGAGGGCAGTAAATAAGTGTCAAATTTCCTTCATAAAATAGACAAATCAAAGTCGTTTGTTTGCAAGTTTAAAGCTTTGATTTGGCGGGTCATTGACTTTTATTAATATTAAATTTGTTTTGAATTAAGTTTTAACTTATAAATTTTTAATTTTTTTTATGAAATAATTAAAATTTTTAGATAAAATATGGTCCAAGGATTGAGAAGTATAGAAAGAAACTATAACGTTTTGGTCTTAACTTTTTAGAACCTTTTGAAGTACCCTGAAAATAATTATTATATGGGAAACTTATTGTTAGAAAAATATATATATAAAAAGTCAAAAAAGTATGAAATGATAGGATAAATATTTTTTAATTAATTTCAATTTATATTTTTACAGAGTTGAAATCAGCCCTCCTTGCCAAAAAAAAGGAATTCAACTTACCTGTTAAATTTTAGCTCATTCTTGCATTTCCCTACTGTTTTGTCATTTTAACTCATTAAGTACCATAGAAATCAGACGATATCAAAATTTCTTAACAAGGAACTTTGTGTAAATAAAAATCTACTCTTACATTCACTCAATTCCAAACCTTTCAAATGTGTCGGCTGTATAATATATGGCATGAAGATTCTATTGCTTCTAACCGTACTACAAATCGTATAGTTTTACTTTTAGGCCACTTACACAATTCATGAGACATATAAAATCGATCTACATAAATATCAGAGCCAGAGGGTAAACAAGAAAAAGAAATTAATCTCTTGACAATATTAGTCGATTTAAAATATTCCCTATCCAATAGGCCACTCTTATATGCTTCTATAGAAAAAACATCGCCCAATTTGGGGAGAATCGTTTCACCACTTCTTCAGATTCTCGGGCCCCCCAAGAGAACAAATGGAGTTCCTTACCAAGCACGTCCTCCCGCAACTGGTCCAGTCGGGCGTGCTAGAAGTCGCCAGGAAACCCCGGATCATTTCTCCCTGCTTCCTGGTACCAAAGGCTAGTGGAAAGACCAGATTGGTAGCGGACTTTGGATTCACCAAGGACCTCTTTGCTACCCCTCCCATTTCACTTACAGCTCCTTTCAGACTCAGGCACATTGACAGTCACTTACAATGCGCCACCAGGCTGGACCTCAAGGACGCCTTTTATGGGATCCATATACAGAAGGCATGGCGCAACTGCTTTTGCGTCAAACTCAATGGGAAAGTCTGGCAGTTCACTCGTCTGCCCATGGGGGCATGCTTCAGCCCGGCCATCCTCCAGGGAGTCATGTCTCGACTCTTGGGAACTTTCAAAGCCCGACTACCACCGGCACGGCTTGAGCAGCTTCGCTTTATCCTCTACCTTGACGATTTCCTCATCTTGGGACCGAGCCCCGAATTCACGGCACACATCTCCAATATGCTGATCACTTTCCTGGAACAGGAATGCGGCATCGGGATTAACCACGCCAAATCCATCACCAATCCGGTCCAAGATGGCCCAAGAAGCCCCGGAGGTCCCCATCAAATGGAGGCAGAAGATCATGGGCATCCTGAACTATTACGCAGCCACTCTGCCCGGAAAATTCAGGATTATATCAGCCCTCTACAATTGGGATGAACTCCATAAGCAAGACGCTCTGGTTCAGATCGCACTGCCTTATGTAATGAGCACCATCCTCACACCTTGGCCTCTGGTGGAAACAAAGCTCCCAGCAAACATGGTTCATGTGGATGCCTCCCTCAAAGCAATCGGCTTCGCTTCAAAGCAAGGATCTTGGTCAATCCCTGTCTCCCACAGCGGCTGGTATATCTCGGACTTGGAATTGCTGGCGATTATACTAGCACACTTCCTTTGGCCCACCATTGTAATTTTTTGTTCAAATTTTTTTATTTAGTAAAAACTGGAAAAATTTTCCGATTATTTAGTAAAAACGGGAAAATTTTTCCGGGTGTCAACACTATCACTCACCCAAAAGATTCAAAACACATCGACGAAGTCAATCTACAACCATTAAATGGGAAAATATTAAAAGATCCCCAAGATCCCATTCAACAAGATGGAGACCAGGGGCGCACATCCTCAAAATTATTGGGGGGGGGGGCGAAATTTTTTCTTGCAATTTTCAAAATTAGTGGTCTGGAAATACCACGGGAGACCAAATATTCAAGCAATCCTTTAAAATAGAGTGTATTCAGCGCATACCTAAAGTCCTAAATTTATAAGAATACTTTATATTTTTTTTCACAAAATTGGTGAATTTAAATACTATACTTCCAGCGAAAATATTTTAATTAAATTTGCATATCCAATATGGTGCGCAGAAAAAATGCTCCCAATTAAAAAGTGGGAAAAAATGCCCCCAATTAAAAAGTAGGAAAAAATGCCCCCAATTAAAAAGTAGGAAAAAATGCCCCCGAAAAAAATGCCCCAATTTAAAATTAAGAAAAAATGCCCCAACACAAAAAATTTCAAAAAATTATTAATTAAAATTTTTAAAAAAGATATGTCAAATAATTTTTGGACTTTGTGTGTATCAGAACACTTTCTAAATATAATTTATATTTTAACTGATTTTAAGAACACATTCCCATAAATCTGCACCTTTGCTATTGTTTTCAAGAACTTTATAAAGAAAAAAATAGATTAACAAATTTTAGAAATTTAGCCTTTCAAAACGGTACCAAATAAAAATAATTAAAAAAAATCCTGAAAATCATAAATTAGGGGGCATTTTTTCCTACTTTTTAATTGGGGGAATTTTTTCTAGAGGCATTTTTTCCGGGGGCATTTTTACCTACAACCATCAAATATACACTAGTTTAAAAAAATCCAAAAATGTTAGGGGGTGGAATTTGAAAAATGATGTGGTCTACCAGGCACATTACAGGAATTGATGAAAGGATATCTGATTCATAGAGAAAACAAATAACTCAAGTTTGGATAGTTTTATATGAGTGAATGTTGTCTAAAGACAAAGAGTCTACTAGACACCCTGCGATGTTTATATGAAAAATGTGATTGATTCAGTGCCTGCCTGTGTTTAAGTGCTCCCTGTTACTGCCTGCTTATTGTTTAAGTCCTACCTGTGTTTAAGTGCTCCTTGTTTGTGCCTGACCGTGTTTGGGTGCTTCCTGTTGATTGAGTGCTCGTCGTTTGTTCCTGCCTGTGTTTGAGTGCTCCCTGTTTTTACCTGTATGTGCTTCCTATTTGTGCCTTCCTGTGTTTGAGTGCCCTCTGTTGATGCTTGCCTGTGTTAAAGTGCTCCCTTTTTGTGCCTGAATCTGTTTAAGTGCTCCCTATTTGAGCTTGCATGTGTTTAAGTGTTCCCTGTTTGTGTCAGCCTGTGTTTAAGTCCTCCCTGTTCCTGCCTGTGTTTGAGTGCTCCCTATTTTACCTGTGTGTGTTTGAGTGCCCTCTGTTGGTACTTGCCTGTGTTTAAGGGTTCCCTTTTTGTTCCTAAATCTGTTTAAGT